>JAJTUV010001186.1:0-668355 GCA_021653895.1 Mastomys natalensis | reverse complement strand
AAACAGTTGTGAGCCACCTACCCCTCAGAATGTGGCATTTTCAAAGTTTACAGACAGGCAAAGGCAAGGACCATCTGTGTTTCATGTAAGCAATTCCTAAAAATTATATCAATCCTCACAGAGTCCTGTACCATGGTGCTTCCGTGGCTAAAGTACACCATAAATGCCACAGCCAGGCCGAGGGTGTAGATCTGTTGGTTAAACGTCCATTTAACATGAAGCTCTGGATTCAAGCCCAGCACTGCATAAATCTACATGTGGTGGTACAGACTGTGATCCCAGTACTCAGAGGGCCAAGGCCTGAGTGCAAGGCTAGCCTTGATTATATAGGGTTTTAGGCCAAAACTGGGCCTTTTTAAGATCCTGTCTCAAAAACCAAAACAAGCAAAAAAAAAGAAAAGAAAAGAAAAGAAAAAAAACACCCATAGTGCATCATTTTCAGAATGGAAAGTTCAATATTATCCCCTCTATGTTCTTCCTAAAATGTAAATAAGTCTGGATTAATTTAACACTTCCAGATTAGAGCCAAGCATGGCTAAAGTCCATGCCTTTGTCCCAGTTCTGGGAGGTAGAAACAGAATGATTTTAGAATTCAAGGCCAGACCTGGTGACATGATAGGGTGTGGACAGCTTGTGCTTCATAAAACCATCTCAAAAATAAACAAAATAATATGCTCCCAAATTGTAAGGAAACTAGGAACTAAAAGAAAAGACCCTACAAAGGAGAGGAAAGGGCCTGGAAGTACAGTCAAGTCACTGGATGCGGCTGTGGACGTGCACTTAACCTAGCTTGAGGTTTTTCTCAGGCTTTGGCCAGGAATGGAGCCAGTCTGGTATTTCCTCTTGAACTGGAGTAGCTTCTCCACTCTAACAACAGCCTTTCTTTCTTCGTTCTGCTGTTTACCTCGAGGCTGAAGCTGCTCAGTTAGGAGCGGAGGAGAGGTAGGACATTCCAGAGCAGCCTCAGTCCTCTGACCTTCCACACATTGAGAAGCTGAGCAATGGCAGAGAACAGGGCCTGCCTACTCATCTCCCGTGGAGAGTTGCACACACTTCAATCCAGGAGGATAGAAAGGAATGCATCAAAGAGGACTCCCAAACAGTCAGTCAGGGTAACTGAGACCCTCAGTTCACTTAGAAGCAAAGGTGGCGTGATCCTTTTCCCCGTATGTTACATGAACATGCAAAGATGACTTGGGAGCTGTTCCGACATTCTGTCATCCCTGACTCAGTAGGACTCCTCTACTTACTGCAAAAGCAGTTTCTAAAAATTTCCTTCCCTGAGGCTGGAGAAATAGCTCAGTTAGTAAAGTGCTTGCCCCACATGCACAGGGACCTGAGTTCAAGCCCCAGTGAATATAGCCACATGTGCTGAGATACCGGAAGTCAGCTCCAGCAGGGCACAGGTCCCAAAGAAGAGGTGCAGAGTCGGAGGGAAGGAGACTGCCAGAATCTGAGGGTGAATCAATAGTTCATGTGTTTATTGAAAAAAGGCTATACCTTTTATACTCTGTGTTGCATAATAGCTTAATCGTAGGTAATGTTGCAATCAGGCTTATGGATTGAAGAGAGGTATAATTTCTTCATAGATAGTTAACCCCCATTTTAGCCTTATTTTTCAACATCCAGAATGAAAGAGGTAATCAACTTTATTACACAATTTTTCTCTGAAGCAAAAGCAGTAAGTTCAATAGGCATCTAACTCCTTATTCTTCTCTGAGGTTGAGTAACCCACCAGGTATCTGTTTACACTTGCTCCTTCATGTTCTCAGCCTTTGTGGTCAGGAGCGTCAGACATTAAGTTCTGAGAAACAAACTCATAAGAGCAGTTTCCATTCCTCAAGGGGCGCGATGCAGGCTTGCACCGTGTCGCACAACAAGCATTGATCCGTTTCCTAATTGTGCTCCCACATGCCTGAGTCTTGCAATACGGCCTGTTCTCCTCAGACACTCCCCAAAGGAAGGTTCTGATATCTTACTCTTTTTCCAGTATGCTGAACCATCCTAATTCCTTCAATGCTTGCTCCTATGTATGGCAAAAGGGGATCAAGCCAGCCTAACTGTTTAAACAGATCTGCTCCTCGTGGGACGCAGCAGATCTTGCCGTTCATCCTGCAAGTCTCGTACCCAGGGAATCAATTGTGGGCACTGTTCTATACTTACTAACTGATCTCTTGCCCTCAACTGCCAAAGTCCTCAGACTCTGGGTCTGGGCTCATTGTTCCTCTTTATTGTGTGCTTTCGTCCTTGGGACTAGGTGTACCCAAGAGTAAGCCGCAGGTCTCAGAAAATACGGTAGTGTGACTGAGACCCAAGGTCATCCTCTGGCCTCCAGACACCCATGCATGCACCTGCATGTACAGTCATAGGCATTAAAACCCTCTTGGACTCCTGGGTGGATTCTAGCATCAAGATTACCAATATTTTGCTATATGTTGATTAAAAAGGACAGTTTCAATCTTTAGTCAAGTGGCCCTTAACAGTTGCAATAAAATCCCCTAAGCTGAACTACACACTTCCCTTAAGTAATGTCTCTTCTGGTTGGGCCAGTAGCTGAAGTTCCTGTGGAACAGAGAAGCCACAGTTCAGAGAAACGACAGAATTCTCTCCCAGCTGTTGGTTTCCAGATGACCCATGAATTATTTCTGTTTTCTGTTTAGGTCCATTTACTTAGTAGGCAAAAGAAAAGACCTTGGTTTTCTTATCTTTAGAAATAGCAGTCTTGTGAGTCTGGAGAGGTAGTTCAACTGGTAAACTGCTTGTCACACAGGCCTGAGGACCTGAGTTCAATCCCCAGCACCTAAATAAAAAGCCAGCTGTGGTGATGTGAAGAAGTTAGATGTGACAGTACACCTTGTAATCGCAGGACTGGGCAAGGGAAGACAGGTGGCTCCCTGAGGCTGACGGCCAGCCAGTCCAACCTAATCAACAAGTCCCAGGTCACCATAAGAGACCCTGATTTAAAAAAAAGAGCAAAGAGTACCACTTCTGAGGAATAACACCTAAGGTTGACTTCTGTACACACACACACACACACACACACACACACACTGCCCAAGGAGATGTTAATTGTCCTGTTATTGACAAGAGTGTGTTTGTTTGCTGTTTTGAGATGTTAAGAATGATTCCTTGGTTTAGCAGTAGATACAGCAGACATCAAAATACCAGGTAATTTTCCCTTACTTTGGATACATGTAAACTGATTTAACTTCCTTACAGAAAACCCACTTTTTGCCGGGCGGTGGTGGCGCATGCCTTTAATCCCAGCACTTGGGAGGCAGAGGCAGGCGGATCTCTGAGTTCGAGGCCAGCCTGGTCTACAGAGTGAGTTCCAGGACAGCCCAGGCTACACAGAGAAACCCTGTCTTGAAAAACCAAAACCAAAAAAAAAAAAAAAAGAAAACCCACTTTTATATTTCACACGTTTTACTTAACCTTTTTTGGGGTATTTGTGCTTTATTTGTTCTCCATTCACCCTCTTCCTCATTGACAAATTCATGCTTTTGTGTATGGTGAATATTGGTCTTCTCATTAGTTTTTAAAAATTATTTTATTGTATGTATGTTTGTGTGTGTGTGCATGTGTGTGTTACCTGAGTGTATATATGTGCACCACATGTATGCAGTGTCCATGGAGGGCAGAAGAAAGCATCAGATCCACTGGAGTTTGAGCTACAGACAGTTGTGAGCCTCCAGGTGGATGCTGGGAACTGAATCCTGGTCCTCTGGAAGAGCCACCAATGCCCTCAGTGGCTGAGCATCGCTCCCACTCCCTACTGTCTCAATGTTTTGTGATTCCATAGACACATGATGATCTTTCCAGACCAGGAATTTTAATTTGAGAAGAGAGGACTATCAAAGACAGAGAAAAGGAATTTCTTTAAAGATTATATGTTTCGATGGGTACGGTGGCCCATGCCTTTAATCTCAACACTCAGAAAACAGAGCAGATGAGATTCTGAGTTAAGGCTAGCTTGGTCTACACAGCAACTTCCAGTCTGGCTAGGCCTGTCCAAAAAAAAGACTTTATTTTAAATCATGTATACAGGAATTTTGGGTGGTATGTTCACATACGTGCAGTTTCTAGAAATGTGTGTCAAATCCCCTGAGCTGTTGCAAGATAAGGACACTAAGAACCAAAATTGGTTTCTCTGCAAAAGCAGTCTGTGCTCTTCACTGCTGTGCCGTCTTTCAGCTTGAGGAAGAAATTTATCAGTAACTTCTGAGGAGATTTTCCAAATTCAGTGTGTGTTTCCCCCTTCTCAGAGCATAGGAAAACTTGGCTGAGGAAACTGATGTTTTGAGAAGGTCTGTATCTGATCTAATCTGCCAGCTCCCCTCTGACTTGTCGCCCTAATTGTTGTCTGTCTTCACAAGACATTCCTTTCATCTCTGTGCTAGGTCCCTTTTGACATCCCAGCTCAACTGACAACCAGAGACTGCATGAAAGCTTGTGGCCAGAAAAGGTGGATTGGGCTTTAAACTACGGAGCCTGAAGAACATTCTGGATGCAGGTTTAACAGTAGCCGCCTCTTCCCTTGCCTGCCCCGAAGTTTTCCGGAGCAGACTTCAGTGCCTGAGGGAGCTGGTGATGGAGATGGACAGCAACAGCTCCGCTGGGAGCTTCATTCTGATGGGTGTCTCTGACCATCCCCAGATGGAGATCATCTTTTTTGTTGTCATCCTGGCCTCTTACTTGTTGACGCTGGTTGGGAACTTGACCATCATCCTGCTTTCCCGCCTTGATGTGCGGCTCCACACCCCCATGTACTTCTTCCTCAGCAACCTATCTTCCCTGGACCTCGCCTTTACTACCAGTTCAGTCCCTCAAATGCTGAAGAATTTATGGGGGCCAGACAAGACAATCAGCTACGGAGGGTGTGTAACTCAACTGTATGTTTTCCTCTGGCTGGGGGCAACTGAGTGTATACTGCTCGTGGTAATGGCATTTGATCGGTATGTGGCAGTTTGTCGGCCCCTGCACTACACTATCATCATGAATCCTCGGCTTTGCTGGGTGCTGGCTGCTATTAGCTGGTTGGGTGGCTTAAGCAACTCCGTGATTCAGTCAACATTCACTCTGCAGCTCCCATTTTGTGGACACCGGAAGGTGGACAACTTCCTGTGTGAGGTACCCGCCATGATTAAATTGGCCTGTGGAGACACACGTCTCAATGAGGCTGTGCTCAATGGTGTTTGTACCTTCTTCACTGTGGTCCCAGTAAGCATCATCCTGGTCTCTTACTGCTTCATTGCTAAGGCAGTGATGAAGATCCGCTCTGTGGAGGGACGTCGGAAGGCCTTCAATACATGTGTCTCCCACTTGGTGGTAGTGTTTCTCTTCTATGGCTCTGCTATCTATGGGTATCTGCTTCCAGCTAAGAGCAGTAATCAGAACCAAGGAAAATTCATTTCTCTTTTTTTACTCCGTGGTCACACCCATGGTGAATCCGCTCATCTATACTCTAAGGAACAAAGAAGTGAAGGGGGCCCTGGGAAGATTGCTGGGGAAAGGAAGAGGAGCCAGCTGAGGAAAGCGCAATCTTCATCATCACTTCTGCCTCTCTGCCTCACATTCTGTTTTCTTATGAGAAGTTCTATCCTAAGAAAAGCCAAGACATGTTCCTGACAATACTACACATTTGGAAGATGGTTAGTGTTACTTGAAACATTGTTTATTTTCCAGAAATACTACTGTGAGTCACAGATAACAGGGCAGATGTGTATCGTTGTAGGTCTAGAGACTATTAACCCAGCACAGATCCATCTCGCTGTCCCTGACTCTGATATCCATGTTACATATTATAACATAATTTTGTTGATTTTTTTTTTTTTTACTTTCTAAGGAAAGAAACATGAAGTTTCTTGCATAGTTTTTCTATAATTCCATGAATTCACGCCATGCGTTATCAACCTCAGATGAAAATAGAATTCATGTTGGTATCTTAACCATCCATCATCGTGGTCCATCGTGGTTCTGACTCTTCTCAACACTACAGGCTAACGATTCATGTTTCCCTCCTCCCTCTCACCGGATTACCCTTTTCTGTATGTCTCCATCCAAATGTACCTTCTATCCAAATGTGATAATAAATAAGAAAAGTTAGGCAAAGCCATTTGCCTTTCAATGCTATCTCAAAACATCTCCATCTCCATCGGGCTTTATTTAAATCATTGCAGCTAACAGCCAGAGCTATCAGGTTTGCTGTCAGTCAGTGGATGGTTCCTTAAGCAAGTTTAGGAGGTTACTCTGGGGCTGGAGAATGGCTCAGGGGTTAAGAGCACTGACTGCTCTTCCAGAGGTCCTGAGTTCAATTCCCAGCAACCACATGGTGGCTCACAACCAAAATAAATAAATCTTAAAAAAAAAAAAAAGGTTAGTCTGTCCATTAGCATGTTCTCTGCCTCACGTTTTATTCTTCCAGCACCACTGTCCCAGAAACCCAGCGATCAGTTTAGGACAAAACTTATCTCAAGAAACCTGTGCACTGGAATCATACACAACCAATTTAAGCTTATCCCTGACTAGCTTACAAATAAGTGAGACTCAGACTATGGTTATTTTTAATCTATTCTAACTGTTGGCTTGGCTATCTCCCAGTAGTGTACCCCAAATACTTGCTATTTCTCCTGGCCATGTGCTCATGGTCCATCTCCCTTCATGACAGCTTCCTCCTCTTCTCTCTCTCTCTCTCTCTCTCTCTCTCTCTCTCTCTCTCTCTCTTCTCTCTCTCTCTACTTCCTCCTCTGTTCCCACCTTAGTATATACTTCAATTTTACTTGTAATCTTTTGTAAATTTTCTTCTAAGACTTCTCTCCAATTTTTATTATTTTTCCTTTTCTTGTATCTTCTTGTATTATCTTAAATGGCTCCGCTCATTACTAGAATGGCTAAAAACAAATGCCATCCACCACCACAGTTCACACACCCTGTGCCCAGACAGAAGCCACGCGGCTATGGGACAGTTGTTAAGTGACTACATTATTAGAAAAGAGAAAGTCAACAGGTTTTAGAAGCAGTCTCAAAGGATAGGCAGCTTGTCTCCATGTCTGTTATTTTATTTGCATGCCTGTTACAAAGTATGTGCTTGGCAAGTGCTACTGAGTGCAATGAAGTTCAGTGTTATCCATCACCTTCTTATGGTAAGAACTAAACCTCCATGCAGACCGTTTTCACATTTGTTAGTTTGGGTTATCTTGTCCCTTAGATAGAATGGAACAAACAATGATACATTTTCCCTTCTAAATTTTCATAATCCCCTTTAAAAGCTAACAATATTATCCTAGCCTGAATTTGTTTCTCCCAGTTCAGATCAAAGCCACAGCTTAGGTTCCACTCCTGTGCATAGCAGTAGTCTCCAGGATGAGCCAACTAATGTTATCTTGGTGTTCTCATCAAAGTGTACCATCTTGAAGGCACAAAATACACACTCAGATCAGATCAGATCAGGGTCTCAGAGACAAGCTTATGGTGCCCAAGCTCCTACAGTTAATCTGGAATCAGAATGTAGCTGGCTCGTGGGAGTCGTAATTACAAGGAGACGGGACAGCCATGCCCTCTGCTCAACTCTTTTGAGTTTTGAAATAACTACAAGAAATACAGGGAGAAAATAGAATCATTCTTTAAACATTTTAGAGTTCTGCAGAACCTTCTTCTGGAAAGTATGGGACACCTTAAAATTAACTAGGAGTCGGGGGAGTGGAAAGCCACAGGGGAAGAGAAACGTCACTGGTTAAAAGGGGAAGTAAGGGGATCACGGGTCTCTACTGCAGAGATTCCCTAATGATTTTGGACTTTTTGCTGTTTGGAGATGGGCTCTCACACTGTAGGTCAGGCTGGCCTTCAGTTCATGGCAATTCTCCTGCCTGAGACTTTAAAAGTATGCTCCACTCTGGCCAGTTGTTCTTCTCCCTTTAAAAGTTGAGGGATGAATACCATCATGTTTTAATGTCCACAGTCTGAAATCATCAACAACAGAGGCTGGAGAGATGAGAAGCTGCTCCTCCAGCTCCCAGTTCGATTCCCAGCACCCACATGGTGGATCACAGCTGTCTTTACCTCCAGTCCTAGGGGATTCAATGCCTTCTTCTGGCCTCCAAAAGCACCAAGCAATTACATAAAAAGTAATTCATTAAATTAAAAGAGAAATTCTCAAGAAAAAAATTATTATAAAAAGTAAAATGGTTGAAGTTGGGTGATATGGTTATAAAGGGTTGTCAGTGATATGACAGATGCTTGCTTGGAATGCACGAGATTCTCCCTTCAATCTCCACGACTGCAATAAATGAGAAAGCAAATAAACAGATAAATCTGTAGGTGTCTCGAGGGTTAGAGTGTTTGATTGACAACCGTCAGACCTTCCAACACAGCCTCAGTGGATTCCTGCCAGGAATAGACCCCAGCAACCGCCAGGTAGGAGTGAGTTCGGAGGGGGCTGTAAACATTACCCCAGCAGCCCCTGAAGATCTTGCAGCAGCTGCAACCCTATCCTCACAGAAAGTGAGACAGCCTACATTAGGAGACTTTTAGATGACACCACCCGGGAACATCATAGCAGTCCCCTTTGGAAGGAGCACCTTCAGAGCCATAGCATCTCTGGAGCAGCCCTGCCTAAAGCAGAATTCCCCCCACCCCACCTCCAGGGCAAAGTTGCAGTTGTCTGTGGCGGTGACAGCTGGGTGCTCCCTGGGCTGTAATGAAGTCTTTGCTGGGCATCTGAACCTCAACTAAAGTTTCCATGGACTATCCAAGAGAATTGGAGGTTTCCAAGCACCTGTGAGGTGTTGTCAAGACAGTCACGGTTATCACGTTGACAATTGGAAGGGGTAGCTGTTTGATTGGCAGCTGCTTGGCTTTTTTAATTTTATGAGGTCCGATTTGTCAACAGTGTATTTCCTGAGCAACTAGAGTGTTCTCAGAAAGCACTGTGCCTGAGCTCACAGCTTGGGGTGTTTCCCCTCCTTCTCCTCTAGCATTTTCAATTTTCATTCTTATGTATGGTCTTTGGTCGCTTTGGAGTTGGTTTTTCTGCAAGGTGGGACCTTCTCTCATTCTGCTGCACCTGAACACAGGTTTACTTAGCAAGCAGCAGAGACCATTTTCAAGTAAGTGGGTAAGTCATGAATAGACTTTAAGACTGTCTAGAAATACACCCAGTCAAATTGCTCCCTGGAAAAAGAAAAAAAGTATAGAAACATGAAACCTTGTATTAGTCATACAATTACATGAGGACAGGTAATTTCAGACAGAATAGGAGTCCAGGAACAGGTACAAGGTTTTTCCTTTAGGGTAATGAGAAGTGTTTTATAACTAGATAGAGTAGTTTATAACATTGTAAATAACACCATAATTGCTCACTCTATATTGGTTAATTTATGCTATATTAATTCTACCTGGCCTCGAACTCAGAAATCTGCCTGCCTCTGCCTCCCAAGGAGAATTATTTTTTAAACACTCTCTTAGCAGATATCTTGATTAGGTTTTTGTTTGTTGCCAAGGACCAGCTGTCAGCATGGAGAGAGGTTATTAGAGACAGAGTGTCTGGGAGTGTCGAAAAAAAAAACAACTCAAAGTCCAATCATGGATCCAAGCTCACGACCAGTGTTCTACTTGCTATTCTAAGAGATCTCTCTGTCCTGCTTGCTTTTGTGTGTGTGTGTGTGTTTGTGTGTGTTGTGTTTGTGTGTGTGTGTGAATTTGTGTGTCTGTCTGTCTGTCTGTCTGACAGTTCTCCAAGCATTCTGTGGGGCAGTAGACCATGCCAGAAATCTTGGTAAGGTTGAAGTGGGTTCAGAAACCCTGGTCCTCATACCTGAGGACGGTAGGTGTTTCACCTGCTCCCAACCAAATTCCTGACCTGGAACAAATGACCACAACTCCCCACATAAAGAACAAAACCACTAATCACACAGTAGTACACAGCACAGAGTTCTCCATGCTAATGAGGTATCTAGAAGGGCCCTGACGGTTTAGCCAATAAGCTTCCCTTCCCAGACATTCCTTCCTGCAAAAGGTATTTAATCTCTGGTGTACCCTGAGGAAGTGGTATGCATCTATTCTCCGTGAAGAACAATCAATAAACAATTTAGAACCAAGGACTCTCTCTCCCATCAAGAACTGCCTTCTGCATAAAGAGCTGAGCTGCCCCTCTGCTAAGCAAAGCCAGAGTTTCCCCCTCTTCCCCCAGGGCTCATCCTAGCAGGCCCGAGTGGCCCCCTTCATTCTGACATCAGTGACTGGACACCAGGGACTTTGGGAAGCTCTGCCTCCTTGGCCTCAGCCTGCCTCATTTCTCACCCAAGCTGGGGTCCTCATCTTAGGCTACATTCTCCCACCCCCTGAATAGTGAATCAGTGCTTCCCACAAGCCCAACCCTGATGGGGTGTAGGGTGAAGTGCAGCTTAGCACCCCACATTTTGTCTACCCTAGAGGGATTCACACACACCAACAGTGAGACGGGAATGCAGAACCACAGCAGTTCTCTCTTTTTAGCCTAAAAAAAAAATCTCTGGAGAGCTCATCTCCTGCAGAACACAGGTCTAGTCTTTTATTTTACATATTAATCCAGTCATTTACTCCAGGTTTCCTTTTGATTATCTTATGAATCAGCATTCTGTGACCCCAGCCCTTTGATTCTTAAGAGACAGTGAGCATACATTTTTTTCTTAACAGCTCAAAAGAATTCAGAGATTGGTTTGCTTTCGTTAAGCACAAACGATAAGCTAGGGGCAGGCATCATGTCACTCTGTCTCCATCAGGGAGGGCCATGCTGGGCTCTGCAGTTTGTTACTTGCTTTTAATATTTTTGTTTGTTTGTTTTTCTCAAGATAGAGTCTTACTATGTAGCCTGGGCTGTTCTAGGACTCACTATGTAGGCTAGGCTGGCCTTGAACTCACAAAGATCAGCCTGCCTCTGCCTCCAGAGTGCTGGGATTAAAGACATGTGCCACTATACCCAGCTGCTTTTTAAACCTTTTAAATATTTATGTTTTCTTTTTAATTATATGTAGGTGTGTGTGCCTGTATGTGGGTACATGTGTGGCAGCAGTGAGGGCCAGAGGTGTTGGGACCCCGGAATTTGGAGCTATACGTGGTGATTGTGAGCTGCCGGACACGGTGCTTGGAATACAACTCAGATCCTCTAGAAGAGCAGCAAGTGCCTGCCTCCAGGCCTCTTGGTTTCGATTTTTCCCCATCTCGGAATTTTGAGGCAGGGTGTCTCACTAGCCTAGAAATTAGCACCTAGGCTAGGGTAGGAGGGTAGAGAGTGCCAATGATCCACCTGCTCTCCCTCCACCTCCTAGCATTGAGAATACAAGAGCTCATCACCTCATCCAGATTTCTCACATGGGTCCTCATGCTTGTGTGGCAAGCACCATATCAACTGAGCTATCTACCAGCTTCAAGAAAAAAAAAAAATTAGAAGTTTTCTAGAGTGTGCTTGCACACGCCTATCATCCAGCACTGGGGAAGCAAAGATTGAAGGATTATACACTGGGCTACATTGTGAGAAGTCTCAAAACAATAAAAAAAAATTATATAACGAGTAAAAATAAAGGAACTAGAGAGATGGCTCACTGTATAGAGCACTGGCTGCTCTTTCAGAGGATCTGGGTTTGATTCCCAGCACCCACATGACAGCTTACAACTCTCCAGTTTCAGAGGATCACAACATTCTCTTCTGGCTTTCATGGGCACCAGGCATACACATGTGGCACACAGTCACAGATACACACAAAACACCATACATCTAAAAAGAAATTTAAAATAAAAGACAGCTGTGGAAGAAAGGCAAAAAACATAGGAAAAACTATTTTTGGAAATGTTAAGATGTTAGTATGTGAGCCGGGCGGTGGTGGCGCACGCCTTTAATCCCAGCACTTGGGAGGCAGAGGCAGGCGGATTTCTGAGTTCGAGGCCAGCCTGGTCTACCAAGTGAGTTCCAGGACAGCCAGGGCTATACAGAGAAACCCTGTCTCGAAAAACCAAAAAAAAAAAAAAAAAAAAAAAAAAAAAAAAGAAAAGATGTTAGTATGTGGGGAGAGGGTCTAAAGTCTTCAAACATAATGAAGAAGTGTGTGAAAAAGTTAAGGTTGATCTTCAATAATAGAAGTTGTAGTTGCCTTACACTTTCTCACATATCCTGTACCTCGTGATACTCAAGAAAATCTAATAGATGCTCTCCTGGTTTAATGACTCCCACACTGACTCCTCATGTTCCATTCGTAGCTGAATTATTGCTTCATTGATTGTAAATACAGGGAGTGGTCCCCGGTCCTTGCATATCGGTACCAAGTTGTCAGCCTTTATTTATCCCAGACTCTGAAGACAGCCCTTGCAGTGGGTAAACTACTTTTTTTTCCTACTTATTAGCATTCGTTGAGTCATATGCGAGGATTAGACCATACAGAGTAGGAAAAACCCTAGATGTGAGGTCAGAGAAAGTTAAGATCCTGCTGTGGAGAATGGGTTTCCAGCGGGTTCGTCCAACCCCCTGGGTCCTGCTTCAAGTACCCCACAGACGTGTCCTAAGAGGGAGGGCCTCCCAGCCAATGTGAGACCTGACCTGAAGCCGTCCATATGAAGGACTCGCTCGAGCCCCGCACTTTCTGCTCCCTCAAATACCCTTAACCAACCAAGTGATGGCCAACTATTTGGGCACTGGGCAGCCCATTGCGCACACGCCCAGTCTAGCCACTGGACTACGACTCCCAGGAGGCACTGCGATTGATTGATAGATCGAACAGCTAATAAACGATACCGATGTCCAGGAGACCCAATCCTGTAGAGGAGAGGCGGGCCTTCCCATGGTAGCTCTTGGAGCCAGTGGGCGTCTCCGCTGCCGGGCTCCAGCCCCGCCCCTAGACTGCGAGCTAGGGTTCCCAGAGTCCAGTCTCTGGAAAGGTGGGTCACCTGCAGGCGGGCTGGCTTCTGAGCTGCCTCAGAACGTGGTGTCGCAGGTGGCTACTGGAGCTGACACCCAAGGAGCTGCGTGTCCCCTTGCCGCAGCCTCACCAGGCCGAGCTGGCTGGGCCGCGGAGCCGCACTCCCTACCCCTAACCACGCTATAGCCGTGGCCTTGGCTCTGCTTCGCTCAGAGGTGCTGGATCAGGTCGGTGTCTGCCAGATGCCGGAGAGTTGGTGCGAGCTACCCGCAAGATAGCTTAAACTTTCCCTGGGGATTCCTCTACCAGTCCGTTAGATCGTGTTGTGAATTTCGCCAAATACCAAAATAAAATACTCCCTCCAGTGTCCTTCTGGGATATTATGACTTTTCTCCTTAAAAATTGACGAAAAGACCAGGAACTATCTTGTTTTCAGAGTCTGGGATAAAGACTAGCAAATCAGAAAGCTATGTCTTTGCGGTCCTTCCCTAACACCTCAAGAGGAGCTTCGTTCCTAACATTTTTCTAGCCATCAGATTTCTCCAGAGCAATGACCCAGAAGACGTAATCAGTTTACGATTAGAGTGACATTGTTCCTACAGCCCCCAAAATGGCAGCTAAAATGGAGATAACTTTGAGTACCCACACTGAGGATTCTGACAAGCAAGAGAGACACATGATGAAGCTGGAAGAAACACGTGGCCTCCCTCAGCAACATCGTGATCCTGAGCTTTCCCGCCAGAGCTTCAGACAGTTTTTGTTATCAAGAAGTGTCTGGGCCCCAGGAAGCGCTCTCCTGCCTTCGACAGCTCTGCAGACAGTGGCTGCAACCTGAACTACACACTAAAGAGCAGATTTTGGAGCTCCTAGTGATGGAGCAGTTTCTGGTCATCCTACCTCCAGAGATCCAGGCACAGGTCTGGCATCGGTACCCAAAGAGCAGCAGGGACATTGTGACTCTGGTGGAAGAATTGCACAGAGTATCCAAAAAACCAAAGCAGTGGGTAAGAAGGGTCCTTTCTCTGTGGGTCCTAGGGAATGTCTTTGTTGTCTTTTGAGGAGTGTTTTGTCTCATGATCCATGATCCCTAGTTAGTTAGAGTATTCCAGAGGAATGGATGACTTCAAAAGTTGCTTCCAGCCTGGAGGAACTCCCCTTATCCCCACCCCCAAATTGTAATACCGTTTCAGAAAACCGAGCCAGTGAGTACAGGTACCCAGTGAGGCAGCAGAGAACTAAGCTATTCCTTCATAGACCCCGAGACCTTTTAAGAGTAGTTTTAAGGAATTTCTACTGCCAGGTCTCCCTGACCCACATCTTGTAGCTTTGCTACAATCAGAATTCTCAGCTAACAGGTCTAGCCAGTTCCATAGGAAACTAATTTTGGTGAAGCTCTGTGGACTTCGTTCCTGTGAAGTGTCTACCATATGGCCTTTGAATGGGGAAGTCTCAGCTCAGTTCTCGCATGTTGTGTCTGTCCAGTCGTCTCACACCACCCACTTCCCCAAGTGAAACCCCAGCTGGAGCTGAGAGGGAAGCAAGTAAGATGAGCAAACAGGTGGGGCAGCCTTGTTGGATCTGAGTATCCTGGCCCTCAAAACCTACCAAGTTGGAATGGTGTTTAGTGGCCCCTTACCATACTGGTTCTGTTCCCATGGGGCCTGTCTCTAGCAGAAGTAGAGAGGCTGGAGATCCGGGGAGCATTGTTCATGATGATTCTGGTATTTTTGCCAGCTCTTTTTATGATCTTGGCTCAAGCTGTGGGCACTACCTGGGAAGCGTTGGCTGTTTCCTCTGCATGCCCCTTCACCTCCTTTTGGTGGTCTCTATGGAATTTGGACTCTAGGTTATTACCAGGTCTTCCCAGGGTAAAGAGTCACTCTGTTAGCAGTGAGTGGCATGTTGCTCTTGTCCATCAAGGAATGGAGAATTAATGGATAGCCCTTTTCCTAGGTGACCGTTTGTATGCAAGGGCAAAAGGTGCTCTTAGAGAAAACAGGAGCTCAACTTGTAGAACCAGAACTTGGAGACTTTCAACCCCAAACGCCTAGCAGAGATACTCAGGAGAACTCTCTAGATGAGCCTTCCTGGGAAGGATCTCAAGAGCAGCTGAGTCCTCACCACTGGGAGAAGTCTCTCCTTCAGGAGCCAATCCTCAGACTGACTCACACAGGTAACCACTCTGCATTCTTGGCTCTCTCACTTGGCTTTTCCATCACTGTGGGGGAGGGGTGCCACAGTGTACATATGGAGGTCAAAGGACAACTTTGTGGAATCATTTCTTTCCTTCTGCCTTTATTTGGATTGTAGAGATCAGACTCTGGTCTCTGGGCTTGAGTAGCCAGAGCCTTTATTTATTTATTTATTTATTTTTTTGGTTTTTCGAGACAGGGTTTCTCTGTGTAGCCCGGGCTGTCCTGGAACTGAGTCTGTAGACCAGGCTGGCCTCGAACTCAGAAATCCACCTGCCTCTGCCTCCCAAGTGCTGGGATTAAAGGCGTGCGCCACCACCGCCCAGCCATCCAGAGCCTTTATTTACTAACCCATTTTCCTGGCCTTTTAAAATTACATATGATAACTGATTTTTTTTTCTTTTTTGAGACAGTGTCTTACTATGCAACTCAGGCTGGTCTAGAATTCATTATGTAGACCAGGCTGGCCCTTGAATTCACACAGATCCACCTGCCTCTGCTTCCCAAGTGCTGGGATTAAAGGCTTGTGTTATCATCCCCAGCCTATTTGGGTTTTTTTGATTGTTTGGTTTTTTGTTGAAGAATTACTGGATTAGTTTGTAAAGTGGCTGCGCTGTCGAAGTGTCCTATTCACAGAGCACAGGGTGCCTGTCCATGCCCTCACCAGCACTTCCTCCCGGCTGTTTTATTATGATGTAATATCCTTTGAGGTTTTGATTTTCATTTCTCTAATGAGTTATGTTTAGCATTATTTCATATGTTTATTAAATTATATATCCTGGCCAGCGAGATGGCTCTGTGGGTAAAGGCACTTGCCACCAAGCTTGACAACCTGACTTCAATCCCTGGGGCCCATATAATGGAAGGAGAGAATCACTCCTGTAAGGTGTGTCCGAATGCTTTGTCATACAAGCAACCATCCCTAACACACACACACACACACACACACAATCATAGAAACAACCATCCTAACACACACATACACACACACACACACAGAGTAAATATAGTAAGACATTATAAAAAAGGAAAAAGGAAATGGATATCTTGTCTTTAGTTATCAGGTCTCAGGTACCCTAGGCTGGCTTCAAAGCCACCTCAGAGCTGAGGGTGAACTTGAACTGATCCTCTAGCCTTCACCTCCTAGATCCTGTGACAAGAGGCCTTTGCCATCACTCCCAGCTTATAGAAAAATTATAGTCGTATACTTTGCCTGTTTTTAATGGGAGATTTGTATTTTTATTGTTGAAGTTTAAGAATTAAAAAAGTGTTCTGGATCCTAGACCTCACAGATGATAATTTGTAAATGTTTTCTCTCATTCAGTGAATTATCTTTTTTAGTTTTTTTGATGGTATTCCATGAAGCACAAATGTTTTTTAAAAATTTGTACTACATTCTTACTTATTTTATGTGTACCTGTCTGTATGTATGGGCATGCACATTATATGTCCATATGTGGAAGTCAGAGAACAGTTGTCTCTTCCCACTATGTGGGTCCCAGGGGTCAAATAAGGTCATCAGGCTTGGCCAGGGGTGCCATTACCCTCTGAGCCATCTCACCAGCCCAGGGTTTTCATGTTGATATTCTGACTTTTTGCTTTGCTTTAGCTTTTGGAGTCCTAGCTAAAATACCATTGTCCAATGATTCAGAGTCACAGATATGTTCTCTAAAGAGTTGTTTACTTCTTCCATTCATTTTGAGTTAATTGTTTTGTATGTGATAATTTTGTATGTGTTACTAAGGACTGTACAACAAATTTATTGTTAGCAGTTTCAAAAGTTAAGCCCAAGGTCGGCTGGGGAGTTGGCTTAGTGGGCAAAAGTGTTTGCTGAGTTCAAATCCCTAGAACCCACATGGATGGGCCTGGTTGTGTGCTTCTATAATGTCAGTGATGGGGGCAGGGAGATGGCAGTGGCGGGAGACAGGAAGATTTAACTCAGGGTCAGTGAGAGACCCTGTCTCGAGAATTAAGCAGAGTGACAAGACATTTGACATCTACTTCTGGCCTCTTCACTTGTGCTTTAGAGAGGCACACACAAGCAAATGCACCATACTTACACACTGTAACACACACACACAAAGAAGTCCAAAGTTGGTACCACCAGATGCAGTGTCTAAGGACCACAAGGCAGCACTTGGCATGTGTCCATGTGGCTGAAAAGTAGAACAGCAAACAAGGGTTTTCATCTTTTTGATGAGGCACTAATTCCATTCATGAGGGCTCCATCCTTATGACCCAGTCATCTCCTGATAGTTCTACATTGGGGATTGACAACACATAAATTTAAGTAGATGTTCAGTCAGACTGGGATTCACTGAAGCTTGTGAGAATCCAGTGATTCCAGGGCCACTTGCCAGAAATGGTTCCTTTCTCACTGACTTGTTCTTAAGAGCCTTGATGAAGGCCGGCATGGTGATGACTGCTTGGGATCTCAGCACGTGGGAGGGGGAGACAGGTCAGGTGCTTACTATCATCTTCTGTTACGTAGTGAGTTTGAGACCAGCCTGGCTGTGTGAGACCCTGTCTCAGAAAATGAATGGAGCAAAACCTTGATGAAATCACTTGGCAATAACTGTCTGAGCTTCTCATTACATGTTAAATGAATTATTATTCAAAATTCAATTCCTCAGCCACATTAGGCATTTCAAATGCTCAGCAGTCACATCTGTCTGGTGGCCATGGTGAGTGTGTACACAGCTCATGAGAACAAACTTTCCCGAGTCTCCGTTTCCCTGGCCTGGTCTAGCTCAGATCCATATTTATCCTCAGTCCTGTCAGAAGGTGGACCGTTTCTTTAACTAGGATACCTATCTAATCTGTATCCCATTTTCTAAATACTTAGGCTGTCAACGGTGTAAGAGAAAAACAACACAGTCACTGGATTTATCATCCTTTGAAGTGAAGGAGGCTGTCAGTCTCTGTCCATGGAAGGGAGGGATATTTATTCAAATAATTGTTTTAAGTATTGGAATGTTAACCCAGTTTAGCCAGGTGCAGTGGTGGATGTCTGTGGTCCCAGCTACTTGGAGGATTACTGAGGCTCTAGAGTTTGAAGTTGACCTAAGTGATAGATAGACCCTGTCAATAAATAACCAGTCAATTGTCTTCCTTCATTATTGATACTTCGTTCTGATTTTTCTCTATTCTGTTTTCCTATACCTTTTCTTAAAGATTGGAAGGACAGAAGGAGAGTTTGGTTCCTAGCTTTACTATAAATTAGGGACACTCCCAGGAACTACTTAACTGTGCGGATTCCCAGGCCTAAGCCTCAGAGATTCTGGCTCATCAATGTCAAAGGCGAGGAACCGCTTGTTGATGGGTCTAGAGGAGGCTAATGCACACATGCCATCAACAGAAGGCTGCCTACCCTCTGACAAACCTCATAACATATTTAAACGTCTTTTCCTGGAGTTCTCCTAAGTGCAGAAAACAAAGCATATTATTTCTAATTATAGAGTCCTCCAGAGTGAGAAGTGACGACAAGGAAAATCCGCAACAGGAGGCAGCGAGAGGAACAAAGGCATGCGCAGTCTTACGAGGAAGACCTAAAGGGGCACCATGCAAAGCCCTGAGCCAGGAGGGGTGACTGCAAGTGAGCCCCGATTGTTGCAGTGGCAGGTCAGACCCCCGCAGTCTCTCAAGCCACTTGCCCACTACCAGAGACACTGCAGAGAGCTGGAATATATCAGCACCCCGCTTCGAGGCCACCAACTGAGAGACTTAAAGAGAAGCAGAAGAGGCCGAAGAAGCCTGAGCAGTCTTCTGCAGCGTCTTGGTCACCAGGCAGCCCACCCAGCCAAGAAACCACACAGCTGTGATGACTGTGGGAAGAGCTTCACGTGGAATTCCGAGCTGAAGCGACACAGGCGAGTGCACACCGGGGAGAGACCTTACATCTGTGGGGAGTGCGGAAACTGCTTTGGGAGACAGTCCACTCTGAAACTGCACCAGAGAATCCACACTGGGGAGAAGCCGTACCAGTGCAGCCACTGTGGCAAAAGCTTCCGCCAAAGCTCAAACCTCCACCAGCACCACAGACTCCACCATGGGCACTGAAGTTATGCTGTGTGCTGCGGAGTTCCAGGGAAGGGCTCTGGTCTCTCCCTTCCCTTACTTGCCTGTAAATCACAGAGGATCTTTGTGACTTACAGAGTGACCGGTGAATATTCAACTGGTAAGGAGTTCAAAAAGAAGCCAATGGGGCCAGCGTGTAAGGATAGCTGATCCGGATGTTGGGGGTTGGGGGAAGAGCTGCAGTCTCAGCAGAGTGGGGACTAGTTACTGAGGAGTAGTCAGGATGAGCTGCAAGTGGCTTTAATTAATTAATTCTTAATTAAATCTCCTTGTTGCTTTTATCTTCTAAAAGACAGTTGTTTTCATGTGTACACTTGAGCAGTTCATGAGAATGCCAAGAGAGCATTCACTGGAAAGTCCTCTAATAGTCTTTCTGCAACTAACTTTTTTGATGGTGGTGGTGGTTTTTAATTACTTATTTTTAAGACAGGTCTCTCTACATAACCCTGGTGGTGCTAGAACTCACTCTGTAGACCAGGCTGGCCTGGAACTCAGAGATCCACCTGCCTCTGCCTCCCAAGTGCTGGTAAAAAGGTGTGACCTCACACCCTGCTGTAACTAACTTAACAAAAGACAATATATATCTATTTATGTGATTAGCAGTTTCTAAGTACTTTTATTTAAATTATATTTGAGGTAACTTTTTATATCAAAGCACTTTTGATTTACAAAAGGTGTTCCGACTCCAGCCCACGATATAAGGGAAAACTACCAGGATTAAGTACTTCTCTGGTGGACAGGAGAATTCTACCTGTTCTCAAATAAGCCATTAGCTTTAAAACTGTGACTAGCACGTTCACAGTGTTTACAATTAGATTATGGGGATGGTTATACAATTAAGCGACCCCAGGAAAATTATTGAAAAAGATTAATAAATGATAAATTATACCTCCATAGCATTTTTAAAATGACAGAATAATATATGTATATAAAATGTTAGAGTTCCAGAACTGGGCCTGGGACACCTTCCCATGCCAAACTCTTGTTTTCTTAGAGTAGAAGGTAGAGCCCAATCAGCCATCACCCTAAGGAAGGCATCCTCTCTCTTCATTCAGGCAGAGAGATATATAGGGCATGGTGGCCACTCTTCTGAAGGCATCAATGTGAAGTCACTGCCTTTATCTTCAATATTCAGCTTGGCCTTACCTCTTCCCTGGGCCACATACCATTACTGGCCAGAGCCTTTATAGTTTGTATACACACACTTTCCCTCTAGGCCACCTTCACTGCTGTCTCGTTGTAACTTAGTCATGTCTGACTTGCTTTCTACTGGTGCTATAACAACTGAGCACAAACTTAATGGCTTAACACAAAACTTCTCTTATACTGCTGGAAATTAAATGTCTGAAATCAGCTTCAGCCAAAATCTCCTTGGGCAGGATTTTTCTCTTTGGAGAATCTGAGAGGTAAATTCATTTCCTTGACTTTTTCAGCTTCTACCAGCCCCCTGCGTTCTTAGACTCATGGCCCCTTCATCCTCAAAGTACATTCTTTGACTCTCCATCTTGCCTAAACTTGTCTAACTCTGGCCTTCCCGTGACTCTGTTAGAAGGATGCTTATATTGCGTATATCAGGATAATCTCCACATCTCAAGATCTTCAGTAATACGAAACATTCCTTTTGCCATTTAAGGGAACATCTGCTGGTTCCAAGGATTAGGATGTGAATGTATATGGAGGACCATCATTTGGCCTACTTACCATGCCTGTGTATCTTGGGTCAACTTGGTCACTAAAAGGGGAGCTCCAAAAAGAGGAGGAACATAGGATTGTTTGTAAGGGTTGGTTGGCATTGGGACACCTGCTAGAGTTTTCCAACTTGTGATCTTACATAGTATGTTTCCTCTCTTCAGATTACACAACAGTAATCATTTAGCGTCTTTGGGCACCTGTTCAAACCTTTATGTGACAAACTCAGTTAACGTTTTTCTTTTCCAAAAGGTGTCCAGGCCATGCTGCTGCCTTGCCTGCCTGTCCCCAGGCCAGCTGTCCTATGCATGAGGCTCACCTCCAGACTGATGGCATGAAGGTCCGCTGGAGTGAGGATCCGATGGCACAGAGGGCTCTTGGGTACCACGTTCAGGTGTAGGAGTTCCCTCATCTCCTTTGCCTATCATGCTTCACCAGAGCTGCGACACAGAGTCTTGACCTACTTCCTTGCGGCCAACTTCCCTTTGCTGAACCCCAACATAAGAAAATGACCTTTCTCCTTTGACATGCAGCTCTGGCTCCTACCCATCCCATTGGCTCTGCCATATCTCTGGGTCCTGCCTAGCACATGCTAGTGTCAGCTTAGGAGTGACTCTTGCTTTCAGTGTTTGATCCCTGAGTTAGCCCAGGGAGACCCAAGGAGAAGGGAAACATTGACAGGTAGTGGAGGTCTATATATCAAAAGAGCATTTTTTCATATCTAGCAGGTTAGGTATAAACTAATCCCAGAGTACAACTCTCCCTCAATAAAATTGGCAGTGACTCCTCACAGTGCAGAAGACTGTTGAATTTTCCCTCCAACTGTTCCCAAAACTAAAATGTTTCTTTTATTGCTTCATTGAAGTATTACATGTACCAGAAAACTTGTGCATTTATAGTATACAGTTCAGTGGTTACAATACAGTATTTAGAGGTGTGTATCTGTCACTACACAATATTTTAGGATATTGTCAGCGTCATAGAGAAGTACCCTTAAACATTAGCAGTCATTGCCTGCTCCTGTCATAGCTTATGCCTCTGGAGCACAGTATCTTCTGTGCACACCGTGGCATGTCAGCGCCTTCTTCCCTAGTCCTGTTGCGTTGTATGAGGGAGCCTTGAGTCTATCTATTGGTTGATGAAATTGTGTAATTGCACCCTGTTTACTGTGAATAGAGTAATGCTACTGTGAATATTATATTCAAGTTTTTGTATTTCATTCCTCATGGGTACATGCCTAAAGGCTGAGCAAAGGTCATGGCTAGGTCATACGATAACTTTGTGTAGCTCTTCTAGGAAACATCAAACTGTTTTCCAAAGTGGCTACACTACACTTTACATTTTGACCAGCAACGTACGAGAATTCCAGTTTCTCCACACCTTCAACATAATTTATTACAGATTTTGGCTTTCTGAGACAGCTCTCATGTCTGGCATAAGAACTCAGCATCCTAGCTGATCTTGATCTTCCTGCCGCCACCTCCCAAGTGTGAGGATTACAGGCTTGTGTCACCATGTCCAGTTTTCATGGGATCTCTGTGATTATTGCTATCCAGTCAGAGTAAAGTGGTCTCTCGAGATCTTGATTTTCTTTTTCCTGATAACTAATGATATATTTGTTTCTTGTTTTTATATTTATATTTGCTTTGAAGAAATGGCTATTTAAAACTCCTCTACAGGATCTTGCTGTATAGCCCTGGCTGGCCTAGAACTCACTATATATCAGGCTGGTCATGAATTTGAGATAATGCTCTTACCTCTGTTTGCCAAATCCTTTGATCTTTGCTGTTTTCAAGCAGGAGTCTTGCTCTGTAGCTTAGGCTGACCGGGCTTGCAGCAATCTTCTTGCCTCAGCCTTGAGTCCTGGGGTTACAGATGTGAGCCACCATAACTATCCCTGTGGCCCTTTGAAAATGGACTATCATTTTTATTGCTGGGTTGTAAGAATTCTTTAAATATTCTGGGATGAAGTCCTTATGAGATATATGACCTGAAAACAGTTTCCCCATTCTTTTGAAATACATTCTTGTGTAAATGGTTTTGTTTGTTTTGTTTGTTTGTTTGTTTGTTTGTTTTGTCTTTAAGAGACAGGGTTTCTCTGTATAGCCCTGGCTGTCCTGGAACTCACTCTGTAGACCAGGCTGGCTTCGAACTCAGAAATCTGCCTGCCTCTGCCTCCCAAGTGCTAGGATCAAAGGCGTGCACCACCTCGGCCTGGCACTGTTTTTGTTTTACAGTGGGGGTTGATACAATCTCCTGCATAACTCATGATAGCCTCAAATTTGCAATCCTCCTGTCTTAACCAGTGGAATGCTGGGATTACTGATGTACACCCATGTCCAGCAGTATACATCTGTAATGAAAACAGCTGTCATTTGTCAAAATACAAAGGACCCAATTCTCAGTTTCCAAAGTGCCAGTATAAAACAGCCTGGCATCCCTGTGAATTAATGAAATTAAGGATCCCTGGAGCACAATTTATCAGTTCCTGTAAGCCTGTCGGGTCACATGACCCACAGGCTTCCCTGAGCCAGTTATGCATGGCTCATGGTTCCTAAGGGAAATTTAAATATCTATTAAATAAGTTCTGCTGTTCAGTCTTTGGAATAAGCGTTTTCCCACTGAAATAAAGATGGTATCGATTACTTCATAAGCAGCAGATATTGGTAAGTACTAGACATACAAGACTTTTTTTCCAAGTTGTGGGGACTGAACTCATCTAATGCAGCGACTCGGAGACTATTTTTCTATTGTTGTTACTATTTAGGAAGAAAAAAACTCTAATGTTCAGAATCCACATCACATAGCCAGCCAGCTGTGCCCTTCCCCGAGCCTTGAGCAGGCCTGAGAGACCTTGTTTACCACAGCAGACCAAAACAATAGGACTCAGGTGTTAACCACCTTAGCAGACCCACAGTCTACTACAGGAGCTGAGTTGAATAGACTGCCTGCTGAGCTTGCCTTGGACACCTCTAGCCTGCCATTAAGGATGGATTCCCCTCACCTACGCCTGGCTGAAGCAAGAAGGGGGTCGGTGGTGAAGGTGGGGCTTCCCCTTTAAATTGAAAGCTGAACATTAAAGTATGAGCCTCGATCAGAGACCTTTGTCCTGGCTTCATCTCTTCCCGCCCTCCTGTCCCTTCTTCCATTCCCAGCCTCACTTTCAGGTGAACACGGTTGACTGTGGCCGCTGGCGGACAACAGCCAGCCAATTAAGAGCAGGTCTGAGTTCCAGGTTGTTGTTGTTTCTTACTTTACTAATTGGGCCTTTGGTTGGTATGGTTTGATGGTATCTCACTGTGTTGCCTAGGCTGGCCCCAAATTCTTGGACTCAAGCATCCTCCTGCCTCACCCTCCTGAATTTCTGGGACAACAAAACACTTGACACAGTTACTGTTTTATTTTTTTTTCTTGGGTTTCTGTCCTATTGTTCTATTTCTGTGAGGAGATACCATGACCAAGGCAATTTAAAAAAAGAAAGCATTTAATTGGGGGTTTCCATCGTGGTGGGAAGCATGGTGGCAGATAGGCAGGCATGGTCTGGAGCAGGAGCTGAGAGTTTACATCTAATCCAAGGTGGGGATGGGGGGCTGGTGTCCACAGACACCTTCTCCACACAACCACACTTCCTAATCCTTCCTAAACAGTCTACCAACTAGACACCAAACATTCAAATATGAGTCTCTGGGGGCCATTCTCACTCAAACCATCACAAATGTTTAGACAGTCTTACCTTCTCTTTCGTGACATGTGGTTTCTATAAAAAACAGTGCCTGAACTGAGTACCTAGCCTAGCAGTGTTAGAAGCCTTAAGGCCAATCCCTAGCACTGCACAACCTGTTTCCTGGACATATGCACAGTTCCCAAGGAAGAAATTGGTATATTGAACTGGAAATCCACATGTAGCTAGATAGCATGGCTGGAGAAGTAACAGAAATGGTCACATTGAAGACTTCAGCTGTTATCCTAAGGACAACAGAATGTCAGTAGAATGTGTCTTTGAATGGTGACATAATCAAACTGTACCTGACTATTTTACTTAACTGGATGGATAAAGTTTAGTTACTGTTGGATAAAGGTAAGGACAATTAAGTAGAGAAGCAAGTTTGGAAAATATTTGGGGTTTTCTTTGGTTTAGTTTTTGTTTTGTAATGCTAGGGCCTTCGAGTTGCTAAAGAAGCACCTTTTCACTGAATTCTATCCTAAGCATGTTTGAGAAATAGTAAGATATTATTCACAGAAATTCATGGAAGAATGGATGGGGAGTTGGGGCAGTTTATAGATAAGAGATTGGTTTCTCATATTCCTAGAGGTGGAGAAGTTCCAGACCCCATTATCTGGAAAGGGCCCTTTTATAGATAGTGCCATCTTGATGGGTCCTCACATGGTGGAAAAGTGTTGGCAAGTTCCCTGAAGTTTCTTTTATAAGGTAACTAAATAAGGAGTTCACATTCATGACCCTTCCAAAGTCCCCCGCCCTATAATACTATCCCCCGGGAGCTAAAATTTTAGCGTATGAATTTTGGGAGACAAACATTGAAACCACAGAATGAGGGAAGGAAAGGAGGTGCGATTGTGTGGACAGAGTACCATGTCCTGGGGGCAAACAGGCTAAATGCATACAGTTCTGGATAGGTATTTGGGTTCCTCAAAAATGTTCAAAGGAGAATGTTTTAGGTACTTGAATACAGGAATTGCACTTAAGTGTAACAGAGGAGCAACCTGGACTGACATCAGATAAGTCTGTGCAGTCATAAATGTGGCTAAAATCACACACTCTGACTAACCGGAAGCACATTAGATAGAATAAGGCTCCAAGGAACCAGCTGTGCTTCCAGACCCAGCTACTCTGGAGGGGTGCCCAGGAGGATCAAGACTGCTTGAATACATATGGCAATGGTTAGTCTGGGCAACACAGACAGACAATCTCAAAGCCAATCAAGCAGGAGAGCACATCAGCTCGGCCTCCTCTGGTCCAGCACTGTTCACTCTCGCACAGACATGCTCAGACTCAGCCCTGAGTAACCTGAGACCTTAGACATGGGGTGGCCACAGGACCTACCACACCTACCTCACCAAACTGCACAGCTAGATGTTTAGCCTCAACAGCCAGAGCAGTGTACAAACGCTGATGGATGGGAACACTGAAGTTGCCTCAACTTCCGGCTTCTCGACCCACTAGTGGGGCAAATGGCATCTGGTTGGCATTAGCGCCAGCATGTACGCCTGGTGGCTGCTTGGCTGGTCCATGACTGCTCTGAAGCCACGGGAAACCGTAAGAATATAACTATTTACCATACTTCTTCCAGCGGAACCTGTCTTTTTGACAGTTGTCTAGAGAAGCCAGCGGTACCTTTCCTGTACCATGCAGCTAAAGCTGGAAGGTGGGTAGACATCTAGAGCAGTCTTGCAATAATGCTGGGTCCTTATACTGAATTCTGGGAAACAGGACATGTTATTTCCTTTATCATTCATTCTTTCATATTCTCTAAAGTATTATCCAACCAACTGTTTCAAATTTACCTTACTGCAACAGAAAATCCTTGAAATATATATTTTAAAAGTTCACCATCTGCTGTCATCATAACATTTATTGGATGATAAATTGCACATCAGATGCACACATTCACAATTGAGCTAAGAACGATGAGAATGCATCAAAAAACAGTAAAGCTGAAACGTTCGACAGAAATGCAAACAGAAAACTAGGCATCAAAACAACTAGAGATGGTAGAATATTCTTAGGTTTATATAAATGAATATGTTGTATCCTCTTTCTCTCTAGACTGGTCTTGTAGACAAGGATCTCAATTTGAAGAGACAAAACATCTGTAGTTAGACAGGTCTTAGAAAGATAGATAATAGCCATTTTTTATATCACATAAATAGTTCTAATATACAAGACTAAAGCAGTTAAATGTACACTTAGTAAACATCTTTACCTTTTTAACAAATAGTCAAAGCAAAAGCAGTTTCTTACTGAGATCCTCTGATCTCAAGAAGCATTTAAAATAGGGTTCTTTTTTTTTTTATAAAAGCTGTAACCTACACCTCCCTTTGTATACAGTAAATTACAGATTATTTAAAGCAAAATCTATATTTTTAGATTGTTTAACATCTTATATTACAGTCACAAGAACACTGATACTTAGTTTTATGGAACTTTAGGCTTCAAAGACAAAAATGTCCTTTAACTGCCTGAGCAACTGGGCTGACTGTTTTCAGTGTTATAGAGATATATGGTCAAATTATTTGTAGCAGCACAAAACTAGATTGTGTTCTACTCCTTCAACAACAAAATCTAACATCTCTTAAATACAAAGTGCAAGTACTAGCTAGCATCTAAATCCCACTGGGAAATGCTGTTGGCACCAGTAATGACAGTTTAACAGAAACTGGTATCCCCACAGTCATGGGAAGGAACAGTTTTATTCACATTTTTATTATGGCATCAAAAAATCCACAAAGTTTTGAGTTCACATCTTCAGTACCACGTTTCCACACTTGATAACGTCAACATTCTTTGTACAACATGTAGTTAGTTAACCATTCATAGCAACAGGCTCTTACATTCCATTTCATATCCCTGTATTGACTGTATCCAGCTTTGTATTAGCACCTACATGATTTGCTAATACCATGGATTAAGAGCAATCGTGTGGAATCTACCCTACTTGGCAGTATTGTTAGGAGAAGAAGGCCATGATCATAAAGGCAGCCCAAATGCCACTGTTTCTTCTTCAACTCCTTAGAGGCAAAGCAGCTTGAAAATAACACATAGCCAAGGTTTTTAGGAACAAGCCATGATAAGGAAATAACTGAAATATTTCACAGTAAACTGACATATAGTTTTTCAGGTTTTCTGCATACCAATCTGGTGATTGTTATTATACCAAAGCTATTTAATTACTCTCACATATATTAATGGTTTTTGTAAAAGTCCTCTTTTTTTCTAATCTTTTGTCAGTGGTCTTTCAAAATCTGGAGAATGTAGAAAACCACAAACACCGAGAGGTAAATTATGAATCCCATGTTAAGATGTACAGCAGGGCCGGGCAGTGGTGGTACACACCTTTAATCCCACAACTCAAGGCAGAGGCAGGCGGATCTTTGAGTTGAGGCTAGCCTGGTCTACGGAGCCAGTCCCAGGACAGCCAGAGCTCCACAGAAAAACCCTATCTTGAAAAACAAAACAACAACAAAAAAAAGATATACAGCAGGACCTGCGGTAGAAACTCACCTTCTTTGGTATTTCCTTTGAAGCAAAAAACAAATAAGAAGGGTGACAACTTCCAACCTTCCTATCAGCCATTTTGTTCCAGTTGCTCCTGACATAATTCTCATTTCTACTGGTACCAACTCTCATGAGTAAGTGCCTCTTTTCCAGTTTTACTCCCCCACCTTCAACTCTTCAACCTTCAAACATTAGAGCCTATGAGGCACATAGTTCCTCCTTCTGAGAAGCGGCAGAGTAGGAAGAAGCTAAGGCTCCTAATGCTGTCTAACAACCATTATGTCCCAGGGTTAGGCGAAAACGCCAGACTCCCTTTCTATACAATTCAAAGCATCTCTGACAGAGGGCTGAAGAGACCTGAAGGCCGCTAATCCCCCAACTCCCTAACAGAATGGTACACTACATCCTAAATGTGGAGAGACAGGTAAGTGTGACCTTGACATACAGGACACACAGTCTCAACTGTGGATCAGCTGACAGTGACCTCTAGGAGAGAGGCGACAGCCAGGAGGGGAGCAACAGATGAGGCAAGGCTGTTGACTCAGCTCACCTCACTCAGTAGCAGTGAGCTTCCTGTCTCTAGTAAGTATTAAGAACTTAGTTGCATTGCTGATGTCTTTTTGTACATGAGAGTCTCCATTTGCACTTCCATAGACGGGACACTGGCACTCAAGAGGGCTTTTTGTTCATGAAATTTCCCAGCAGTAATTCTATTTTAGTAAATACTGTGTTTTTATAGTCCATTTAAACAGAATGAAATCATCCTGGCATACTAACCAAAAGACCATACAGATAGTTTTGCTAACAGGTATATAATCCCTTTTGTGTAAAGTGTGGTTCTGTATGAATGTATACTTACAACATTCTTGCTTCTTCTAATAACCACACTGTATGACAATATTTTATTCTAATATTCATCTGTAATACCAGTACCTCAGGGCATATATATTATCAATTATTTTGGTTAAAAACTCAACAATGCTAATATGTTTTCTTTGGAGACAGAGAGGAAGAGTTATAATTTAATGAAAAAAAATCTCATTTACTATACTGACAAGGAATTCAAGGATGAAGCCATAGAGTCTTCTGTTGTTTTAATTAAGAGTCATGAAATAAAGCTCTGGGTAAGACAGAGGACACGACGGGCTTCAGGTAGGAAAGCTCCCAGGGCAGCCTCCATAGGATGCTCTCCCCCCACCCCACTTCCTTGTCTCCTAGTAGGATTAACATGTGGCACAAATGCCAACAGTAGTAGTACAGTGTCACTGGATTTACATGTCAGCCTCCGCGATGTCATACTTTCTGTGCTTACCCTCCGAGAGCTTCAGTTCATCTATAAAACATGGACAGTCCCTTCTCTCAGATTTTTTTTTTTTTGAAGAATAAACAAAATAATGTAACCACAGTATTTAGCATGCTCTCTAAAAAGTAGTTCTAACTATTTATAACCAGCCTGGAATGTGCTTCAGTGGGGATCTGGAGGCAAACCCCCTTAGAAAGGAACAAGTACTCCCTGCAAAGTCTAACCTCTACAGTGTGTCAGGACCCGCCCCTGCCATCAAGTCTGAAAGTGGGAAATCCGTAAATACTGTCATCAGCTCTAAACTAGCCGGACATGGTGGTATATACCAGTAAGCCTAGCACATGGGAGAAGAATACAGGAAAATGATTTTGAGGCCAGCCTGGGTTACACAGCAAGACCCTCTCTCCCCAATCCTGCCTCCCTGCTCCCCCTACACACTTTTTAAAAGTTGGCAAATTTGGTAACTTTATATGGAGTCCTAAACTAGAAATTCACATTAAAAAAAAAATTACACTGAAATAGCTTTAACAAGAAAAGCATAAAAATAAATATAAAAACATTCATTTTCCTAGATACATCATGTAATAGAACTGGCAAAAATAAATTGCCTCTTCCTAAAATATTCTAGAAATCACATTTTTGAAGAAAAATTATAAAACAACCTCATCTTAACAAAAACTGAGTTATTTTGGTTTTCTGAAAGAGTCCCTCTATGTAGCCTTGGTTTGACTGGAACTCACTATATAGACCAGGCTGGCCTCTAATCACAGAAATCCTCCTGTCTCTGCTGCCTGAGTGCTGGGATTAAAGGTGTGAGCCACCATTCCCAGCAGACAAAAACTGAATTTTAAAGTTTTATGTTTCTCTGGCTCATATAAATGGAATTTGATCAGAAACTGAGTTCACATCCTGGCTTCACATACTATCTATCTGACCCTGATTTATCTCCTCAGACCTAATCAGATGTACTAAATAATACTGCGACATCCCGTGGAATGTGTGGAAAGTGCTTGCTTAGCACAGCGCCCTGTGCACAGCAGTGTTTACTATCAATCAGACACCGAACAGCTCTACAGGAGCAAAAGCTTGTATTTACTTGCTGTTTCTCCTATGGGTTCGTTTATGAGTGATGAGCTGCATCTTCACTCTGAAGCTCTTCCCACACACCGTACATTTAAAAGGCTCTTCTCTTCTGTGGCTCTTCTCGTGGGATGCAAGTTCTGACTCTAAAGCAAAAGGTTTTGCACATGTTTTGCACTTATGAGGTTTTTCCATGTCATGAATGGTTTGGTGAGAGACAAGCTCCGAAAAACAAGGAAAAGTCATGTCACAATCAAGACACTGTAAGGGTTTGAATCTGGAGAATGAAAAAAAGTCTTCATCATCAATACTGCAGTGTTTGGTGTCCTCCTTATGGTCTTTCTCAGGGAGAGCAGGGTCTGAGGGCTGCTCCAAGGTCTTCACACACTGTGTGTGCTGGGATGGTGTGTCTGATGAGCCTCTTTCTTCAGGCAAAGCCAGATTTGTTTCCTGATCGTAGTCAGCACATTCATAAGACTTATCAGTATGACTCTTCTGATGTTCTGCCAATCCTGGGAGCCACATAAAACCTCTCCCGCATACACTACATGTATGTGGTTTCTCCTTTAAATGGCTATTCATGTGCCGGGACAGGTGTGACTGCTGTCGGAAGCTGGCAGCACACTTGGTACACTTGTAAGGCTTCTCACCAGTGTGGATTCGCCTGTGTGTCCTCAGGTTGGTTCTGTGACTGAAGGTCTTCTCACAGGTACTACATTTATACTTTTTCTCTCTTGAATGAATTTTCTGATGCAAAACAAGGTATGTATTATCACTGAAGCTTTGGTCACAGTCAGGACACTTGTACACATTTTTGGCTTCCTCCCAAGGAACTTCAATAATATCTGAAAGTGTTTTGACTCCTAAACATTGAGATAACTCTACTAACGGGGTTTGGTTGTCAATGGTAACCAAGAGGCTTATAAGCTTGGTCTTGCAAGTCAAAGTTCCGTCTGACATTTTCCTTTCATGTATTTCAACATCCTCCTCAGATTGGTCAGAGTAATGGGCAAGGGGCGCAGCAATGGAGTATGTTTCCAGGGACAGCTCTTCAAGTTCCACAGGCTCTAGGCTTAACTTCTGACTGCTTTCAGTCTGGTCTTCCCCTCCTAATGATAAAAACAACACAGACACCACCTTTAAGTGACACTAAAGAAAACATGTTTAAATAGTTACACAGAAGACCAGGAAACTGAACGCTATTTCATAAACAAAATTAGGAGCCAACAGGCTCTCTTGACTTCCCCAAATCCAAAGTCTATCCATGTGGGTGCACTGCAAGGTTCAAGGAGAAGGACTGGAGAATGTCTCTAAAACAGGCTTCAGTGGGATAAGTACTAAAGACCTCGGTAGGCAATACCTACAAATGTAGTTTTTCTGCTAAATCTATTTAGGTCCTAGGAATTTTTCATTATCTCAAGTGAGAGCTGAATAGTCAAAACTGGAATAGAAATTAGACATATTTATCTGAAAAGAGAAGACAACTACTTTAATAAACAAATTATTTATCCCTAGAAGGTCTCTAGAATTCCATCTTAAAGTTCCTAAGCGGTGTGTGGTGACTTTGGCTGCCAGCCCCTTTTCTGCCCCACCCCCGGCCTCCACCTTGGTAAAATGCCCAGGCAATTGTCAACAAACAAACAAATGGCAGCTTCTGTCAAAATATCACCATGCCATCTTGGCGGGCAGCCGGCCCCAGGGAACTGTCCACAGTTGCTTTCCCATCTCAGCAGGAGCATGAAAGTGACTCTTTCCTGCCTCAGCCTACTGCCTTCATGAGAAGCTGTCCACGGTGGCAACACCTTCTTTCCCGCCTCAGCCTACCACTTTTGTTAAATACCACTACAGGGGCTGTCCCACAGGAGGTGTCCACAATGGCAGCACCTCCTCTCCAGGCCCCAAGTTGAGAACTTGAAATCCCACCAATTCTCACTCTAGAAATCTCTGCCCTGAGAAGCTCTACCCCCTCAGAAATCCTATATAAGCATTGCCCCTTTGTCCAATTCCCTGCTGTCCACTCCCAAGGGCAAGGGGCAGCCATCCCTGGATTCGTCCCTCTATACCTTGGACCCTCCTCCTCTTTCATGATATTTTCTGCCTGGTGAAACTCATCAGAAGAAGCCAAGAAGAAAAGAAGCAATGAAGAGGCAAAGAGAAGGAATAGGACTGAGGCTCCTGAGCTCAGCTGGGGATCCCCTCCCCTGGGAGCTACAAATCCTCTGCTGTGTGATTTCCTCTCAGAGCTGTGTGGTTCCCGTGTCTCAGGATGCCCTTCCATTTGGATCCCTTCTCCTCTCAGAGCTGTATGATTCCTGGCTTCCAGGTCCCAGGATGCCCTTCCCCTGAACAGAAACACTTTTACATGCTTCATGGAAAAACGATCATGATAGAGCTGCTGTGTATCTACAGACTGCAGGCAAACTACTGTCTTATCTCAAGGAGGGCTGACAAAACCTAAACAAGGCAATAAACAACTCCTTTTAAATACTTCTCCAAATATAGCAATCCTGAAATACCCATAGGTGTATGGCTGCAGAGTCAATTAATTGCAAGTTGAAATTTTTCTTTCTTTCTTTTTAAATCACATCTGTAGAGGCTGGAGAGATAGCTTGGATGTTACCAGCACCAGATGTTCTTCCAGAGGATCTGGGTTCAATTTCTAACCACATGGCAACTCACAATCATTTATAACTTTAGTTCCATGGGATCCAACATGCTCTTCTGACCTCCTAGGGCACCAGGCTTACATATGGTACACAAACATACATTAAGGAAAAATACTCATATACACAAAAATAAAATAAATCTTTAAAAAAATATGAGATAGGGAGCTGGAGAGATGGTTCAGCAGTTAAAAGCACTGATTGCTTTACCAGAGGTCCTGAGTTCAATTCCCATCAACCACATGGTAGCTCAGAACCATCTGTAATGGGATCTGATGCCCTCTTCTGCTGTGTCTGAAGACAGCTACAGTGTACTCACATATATAAAATAAATCTTTTTAAAAAAATTTTATAAAAAATATAAAATAACCTATGTCTAAAAATCCAGTCAAGAATAGGAATCACAATTTATAACAAGAAGAAAAGCCAATCAATACAAATAGATCCAGAAATGACACAACATTTAAAATAAGTGTGTCCATACGCCTATAATCCTAGCACCTGGGAGGCAGAGATGGTAGATCTGTGTGGTTTCAAGGCCAGCCTGGTCTACAGATCTACATAAGGAGTTCTGGGACAGCCAAGACTACATAGACTCTGTCTCGTAAAACCAAATAAATAAATAAAATCAGCAAAGAAAGTAGCAAAAGAGTTATTATAAATATACTATATCTATAAATTTGTTATATTATTTTTACTGTTTATAAAATATTTGGTTACTGTTGTCTATGCTGGACTCTATGCAGGTGTTGTGGCTGTGGGTTCCCTGGTGGAGAGTTCTTCCACGGGTCAGTAGGTGACACTGAGTCTGATAAGGGCAGCAGGAAAGCGCCAGGTGGACAAGGGTCAGCATCAGGAAGCAGAGTGCTGAGGGAGTGAAGGCAGGATAGGGGAGGGGCTCCTGTAGGCAGGCTACCGGAAGATAAGAGTAATTCTGGAGAGACTCCAATGAAGGATAGGAAGGATAGTTAAAATCACCCGCCAGTATCTCAGCCAAGTGTGGCCACCTGGGGTCCCTGATAGAAAGTGCTTCTGTGAATCCACGTGTGACACAAAGAAATGGAATGGGCTAGAAGGATACGCTGAGAAGGTGGACAAGAAAGAACCAAGGGGACCCTGGGTTGGTAAGTGTGTGTGTGTGTATGTGTGTGTGTATAATAGATATATTAATATAATTATATAATATTAATATATTATACATATATATTAATACATATACATATATATTATATATACACATATATTCAAGAAGATAGAGGAGAACATGAAGATGGCTGAAGTGGAAAATATAAACCATGAATTATGAAAAATAGTTTAGATGCCCAAACCTAGACAAGACATAATGTCTATGCAGGCATAGGGATACTGCATATGGTTACCCTTAAGTTAGAAAAGCAGAATAACCCCTTAAGTGAAAATCAGTTTTTAATCTTTAGCAAATGATAGTATCTATGTTAATGAAGTTTCCCAAATAAAATTAATTTGGCTCCACCAATTATTTAAGGAAATTATAAGGTACTGGCACAGATGCGAAACCATGGTCACTGCTGTAAATGAGTTTCTTTTAAGAAATCATTTCGGGCTAGGCGGATGGCTCAGCACATAAAATGGTCACAGTGTAAGCTAAGGACAGGAATTTGGATCCCTAGCATCCAGTAAAAGCCAGGTAGATGTGGTGGCCCACCTGTTATCCCAGTACTCAGGATGTGGAGAAGGGATCCCAAGGCAAGCTGCCTGACTAGACCTCAGTAAATAGAGTGGAGAATGAATGGGAAAGTCAACTGACATCAATGCTGGCCTGCACACACCCATGCATGTGCACCAGCACTCATGCTCACAAAGAAAATCATCTGACTCCAAAACTTGTTCTCTCATACAGTTCTTGCTATAGCCAGAGAAATATACAGCACATATATACATATATATCATGATACATACACATTGTCTGTCTGTGTGTGTGTCACAGACAGGTCTCAATCCACCACCAGAGTGGACAAGGCTTAAAATGCTCATGCTAGAACTGATGAAAGCTCTACAATGCAGGAGAAACAGCTGTCTTACCTATCAAGTCCAAATCCTCAAAAACTCCAATGGGGCTTCTCTGCTGAGGGTCTTCTGGGCAGTGTGCAGACTCACACATTCCTCTTGAGAAAAATATACATCCAGATCTTCAAATAGCAATGGTTCCTGAAACAGGAGAGCACGTTAGTACAGGTCAGTTGAGTGTCTATCTAGGAAGGCTGAAAAGAGCTAAGCCCCTTCACGTGCTAAGGAGAAAAGGCTTGGTGTAAACTATTCTTCCACCTGAGGGTCAGGAGAGAAAGCATAAACGTGAATTTTCAAACAGTGGTGTTATGAGAATCAAGACAGTACATCGTAAGAATGTAGTCTTTCCTGAAAAGATAAGTGAACAATTCTTCGGGGAGAGAAATCATTAAGGATTCTCTAAGAGGGGAAGGGAAAGGGGCGTAGGGTGGGGAAGACTGTCCAGCCCAGAAAGAAGAATCCTGGCAAACAGTTTTCAGAAGTTTCCTAATATCATTCTTTGCGAGTCTGTATTTCTTCTATATCACAGTGATCGCTTGGCTCCCCCCACCACTTCAAGCTCTAGTTCTCTCCTAAATTTACTGTTCCTATAAACCCATAGAGCTTTAGGTGTGATTAAAAATCGCCTGGCCTTTAATTATCATTATTCAACAGGTGTGAAGCCTAGGAATCTGCCATTTGGAGACGCATTCCAGCAAGACACTTTGAGAAACTGTTAGAGACCCCCCCCCCCCCAGGGCTCTTCTCCACCTGATGATTCTGAAATGAGGAAGTTGTTAAGTCAAGGAACGGGGAGGACAGCTTGGTCAAAGGGCTATCTGAGGAGGTGCCTCAGGACCTGCGCGTCTAACCCTGCTGCCAGGTCAGGGCACCTGAAGGAAATCAGAATTCACCTGCTCATCGGATATGGGGAGCATGGACGCCATCTGGGGAAACCAAGGGCTCCTTCAAGTCCCTACGTTGGGACAACACTTCCGACTCCGCTGTCCGGCTTTTTCCACTCCGCCCTCAGGCTCCTCGAAGCTCCTTTGAGAATCTGAGGTGACCGCTTCTTTCTCCAAAACAGCTTGGAAACGGCCACACTCAGCAGCACCGTAGCACTGACTGCCTCAGCCTCGCCCAGCCCGGCAGAAGCAGCATGAAGCCACGCCCAGCCAAGACGCCACAAAGGAGGCGGAGGCCACCACAAAACTCCCACGCTCCCATGCTCCCCACGCAGTGGCTGTGGGGCAACCGCCGGAAGCGACGCGCCCTCCCCCCCGCCATCCTGCATCCTGATTGGCCAGCGTACTCCCGAGGCGGCGGTCCCTCCTTAATGGACCAATTGAGCAGCTTCCCGAGGACCTGAATCGCACCTGGCAACTGAGAGGCGTAGTTAGTGCTGAGCTTCTACAAGCAGCCATTTCCGGTTCCTCTGGCTGGGTCTCAGTGGTGAGTGCCCCACCTGTTGCTGGGTTCAGTCGGAGCAGTAGAATGGTCCCTGAGGGACACGGTGATTCCGAAAACAGAGGCGGGACCACCCTGGAGTCGGTCACGGAAGACGGGAACACACAGACGCGGCGGGGAGGGGGGACGGCTGAGCTTTTGTCGGATGAGGTGAGGCGAATGAGAGACCCCCGAGACCCAGGCTCAGCTTCGGCCTGAGCCCTGTGCCTCAGACGGCTTGTGGGGCCACGGTATGTAAGAGGTTACCTTGTGCAATAATCACAAGTTCAGGCTAGGTTAGCCTGGTTGCTCATGTCCCACCCCAGAGTATTCTAGGGGCATGAGGCACTGCACCCGACAGGTGTAGTTCAACCCATTGGAACCCATAGCGGACATCGAGCCGGGACAGATCGCTGATTTCCTTCGCAGGATGTCTGGACTTGCCCGGTGGCATAAGTCTCTTGTAACCAACACTGAGCAGCAAATTGAAGATTCAAAATCATAAAGTCGAGCTCTTTCTAGAACTGTCACTAACTGGATGATTGTGCCATTTTTCCCCCTTTGTGGTACTGAGGGTGACCACTGAGCTGTACTCAGACCCCTATCTTTTTTTTGAACTTTAACTTTAAAACCAGGTTGACCCAAGCTAACCCTGCATTTAATTAAGGTCTTGCCTCAGTATCCCTTAGTAGCTGGACACAGACCCACATTTGGACACCTTTTAACTTTGCTTTCCTCAGCTGCAAAGAGCCCATAATGCCTCTCTTTGATAATACAGAGGGTAATTTAAAACATTATAAGATGTTAAGTGAAAAGAATTGCCAGCTTATGAAAGTTTAGGGGGGCAACAAATAGGATTAGCACCTTGAAATTTCTGAATAAACCCAGGTCTCCTCTCTTTCGTTAGAGATAGGGTTTTACTCTATACCCTTGGCTGCTCCAGAACTAGCTATGTAGACAGACTGGCCTCCAACATAGAAGACACCATTTGCTTCTGCCACCCAAATGCTGGGATTAAAGTTCAGGCCATCCCACCCAGTGCCAACATATTTGTTATGCTAGTGTCATGTTACTCAGGGATTGGCTGCATGGTTATCAAAACATTTGAGTTGAAGAGTAGTGGGATTTTACAGAATGTTATACTGCCAATAACAGAATCTAACAAAACAATTAAAAAGTAGAGCAGTTGTGCTGATTTTGCTGCTTAGTGGCAACATAAAGGCCCCAATGTTTCTACTAAACGTGTTGATGATGCCAATGGAATATAGAGACTTCGTGCTAATGTTTTTTGTGTAATGGTCCCATCCTAAGTTTATCAAGAATAAAGATTCATTATGGTTTGGCCTATCATGTGTCAATGCAGTAGTCACTGAGAGAAGGATCTAACACACTCTAACCATCTAACTGTACAAAAATAAAACCTCTGGGAAAAGCAAGTAGAAAGTACGAGGAGTCAGTAGCATTTATTTATCACAAGGACAAGCTATCCATTGTTATCTAAGTTCTTGGGAAATGATCACTAAAGAGGCTGCTTAAAGGCCTCGCTAAAGGGTAAAAAGCAAATGCTTCAATGACCCATGAAAGAGTAAGAACAAACTTCCCTACAGACCTAGACCATTTCAAAATACTGAAGAGGGGTATATAATCCTAATAAAGACATGTCATCACGTCTTGATGCAACTCATGTGACCATCCTTCTACTGTTTTGTGCTTGCATTTTTTTTCATAGGTGTCTCATATGGGCTAAGAATCTTCCTGATACAGATGTATGGTTCTGTACTTTGAATCCTGTTTGGATTATTACAAAGAGATGAGCAAATTCTAGTGTCCAGAGACTACACCTAGAGCAATAGCTTAGTATCTAAGCAGAGAAAAGGACAGCCCTGAGATGGGTGGAGTCAACATCTTCCTCAGCTCTTGTAGGCGTTAACTACCAAGCTAAACAAGTGGACTAAGAAATACGAAACATGAAAGCTTGTTTTGAGCTTGCTGAAAGTAAAGAGATTAAAAAGTACAAGGTAGGGGCTGGAGAGATGGCTCAGTGGTTAAGAGCACTGACTGCTCTTCCAGAGGTCCTGAGTTCAATTCCCAGCAACCACATGGTGGCTCACAACCATCTGTAATGGGATCCAATGGCCTCTTCTGGTGTGTCTCAAGATAATAATGGTGTACATACATAAAACAAATAAATCTTCTAAAAAACAAACAAAAAAAAACCAAAAAGAATAAATCTTTAAAAAAAAAAAGTATAAGGTAAACAAAGAAGGGAAAATAAGTTAGTAGAGTAGTTGGCAAACATGGATTGGTCTCCAGCACCACACATGGCAGTGACTCGTCCCTCTGCTAACTGAAGCACTCCAACATGGAAGCAGAAATACAGGAATTCAAGGTCAGCCTCAATTCTGTAGTTTGAGGACAGCCTGAGCTACCATGAGATGTGTCTAAAAACAAGACAAACATTACTTGTTGGCACTTTTCAGACCACCTCCTGACATCTGTAGCACTGTTTACTATTGTCTTGCTATTTTCTACTACCACCTTTGTCTCGTTTGTTTTAACTGAATCATTTTCTCCTTTCCCATTATCAATTATGTTTCCTTTCTGAACGTTTTCCTGGATACCTAATATATGCAGTTTAAATTAATCCAAATCTACTTCCTATGACACTGTATTTCCCTTGAGATGATGCCCTTGAATGGATTTTTCTCTATTAATATATAATTATATTGTTTATTAATTATTAGGTAACTGTGACATAACTATAAACCCAAGCTTATAATTTCTAAAACAAACAAAAAACACTTTAATATCCTCCCATGTACATATATGTACATAAACACAGACACAAAATCTAAAAAAGTCCATGATTTGCAAGATTTTCCATTTTCACCTTTAACATATCATTGGTAGTAGTAAAATCTATATGAATGGAAGTTTTCTCTTTAGTCAAGTGTCTTTCTGAAAGATCTGAAGATATTAATCAAGATTATATTTTTGTTATATATTAAATATTTACTAATATATTTATAAATCAAGATTATTTTGTTATATATTAAATATTAATATATGTTAATATAAATATAATATGTGATATATAAATATATTTTATATATAATAAGATTATATATTATATAATTAAAATAATGACTGGTGTGGTCTGGCTGGTGGTACAGGCCTTTAACCTCAGTATTCAGGAGGTAGAGACTGGCAGATATCTGTGAATTCAAGGTAAACCTGGTTTTCAAACTGAGTTCCAGGATACCGAGCCAGTGCTGCATAGTGAAATACATTAAAAAGAGAGATAGAGACTAGTATGGTGGTATATACCTATAATCCCTACATTAAGAAGTTTGAGGCAGCAGGATGAGTTTGAGGCAAACCATACATAGCAAGATATATAGCAAGAGCAAATCTCTCTCTCCCTACCCTTCAACATACAAGTACATTTTTTTCAGTTATAAAAGTAGTCCATGTGAGCCAGGCATAGTGGCGTACACCTTTAATCCCAGCACTTGAGAGGCAGAGGCAGGTGGATCTCTGAGTTTGAGGTCAGCCTGGTCTGCATAGGACCAGGACAGCCAAGACAGAGAAACCTTTTCACAAAAAGCAACCTAATAATCAAATAGTCCATGTGTTAATTTTTAAATTGTCATTACTGAAAAATAGAGGGAGTTTTAAAGACTTGGAGGTTAATAGATGTATATTCTTTGTTAAATAAGTGTCTGACTATCCCAGTTACTCTGACCATAAAGAAATAAACAAGTATTTAGTATATGCATCATCTCTTGTCCCATTGCCAGGCCCAATCTCAATGTAAATAGAGAACCAGGACACTAGACACTCTGTGGTCACATGCTCAACTTAGTCTACCTGTTTTAGTCCTGACTCTAAGAAGTGGTATCATTCATGGTGATCCATCTTATGTGTATGAATGTTTTTCCTGCTTGTATTTCTGTATACCACATGCATGCCTGATGTTCAAAGAGGTCAGAAGAGGGTGTCACACCCCCAGATGGAGTTACAGGTGGTTGTGAATCACCCTGAGGGTGCTGGGAATATAGCCTTTGGAAGCACACGCCTGGATCATCCATCCCCTCATGACGAGTCTCACGGAGTCAGTCTTCACCTGAGTACTCCCAAGGCAGAAGCAGATGCTGGTCAATGAGTGTCTGTCTGCCACCCTCACCATGAAGAGGCTTATTTTTAAAGTTTTTTTTCTTTTTAAACAAGATCCTGGGGAAGATGTGTTCAGATGATCTTTGTGGAAAGGCTAATTTTGGAAACTCAGTTTTTATCCAGGGTATGTCAGGAAAATTGTGATCTAAATAAAGGACTTGTTTCTAATGATGAACCACATGCTGTCACAATTTTGTCCTTGACAGTCGGCATACTATAAAGGTCTTAGATAGGGTTTTTTTTTTTTTTTTTTTGGTTTTTTCGAGACAGGGTTTCTCTGTGTAGCCCGGGCTGTCCTGGAACTCACTCTGTAGACCAGGCTGGCCTCGAACTCAGAAATCCCCCTGCCTCTGCCTCCCAAGTGCTGGGATTAAAGGCGTGCGCCACCACCGCCCGGCTTAGATAGGGTTTTGATTGAAAAGTTAAGGACACCTTTCAGGGTTGTTGAAAAAATAAAATAATATATTTGAAGGATTACCACAGTATTTAACATGACAAACATACATTCTCTCATGCTCAATTCTACAAATTCTGTTCCAAATAATGCTTGTTGAAATCCTTATCACACACACACACATACACACAATGTAATATCATATCTCCAAAGCAGAATGTGTTCTGGATCCACAGTTCCTCCATAAATGAAGAAAATAATTGAACTTCAAAGCTTGACCCTGGTACTGTGTGTGTGTGTGTGTGTGTGTGTGTGTGTGTGTGTGTATACATACACTTGCATGTTCGACTACCTGTGCATGTGGAGGACAGCCTTGGATGTTACTGTTCAAGTGCTGTCCACATTTTGGTTTGGTCTGGTTTTTTAAGACAGGACCTGTCACTGGCCAAGAACTTGTAAAGTTAGTTCTGCTGGCTAGCCATCAAGTTCCAGAGATCTATTCTTCTCTGCATCCCCAGTGCTGGTATTATAGGCACACTACACTTGTTGTTTTTCTTGTTAGTTTTTATGTGGGTTCTAAGGATCAAATGCAAATTCTGCTTGCACAGCAAGTACTTTATTTATTAGGCCATTTCCCCAGCCCCACTTTGTTTTTGAAACAGGGCCTCAGGGTCCTCCAGGCGAGGCTAGAACTTGTTATTAAGCTGGAGCCTGGCCTCAGAAGTCCTGGGATTACAGGCATGTGTGTCATCCCCAGTCACACTTGGATCTTATTTCTGAAGAGATAGTGTTTCGCCATGAGAATAAAATCCCTAAAGAGATACCAGGAAACTGCTAACTGGTTTCCTGAGACTTCTAGGACTAGAATCAGACAGGAAAAAATTTCCCTGGGTATCCTTTTATTCTCTCTAAAGTGTTTGCCACAGACATGCAATCCTTTTTAAAAAATGGTTAATGTCAGAAAATCACTTTTTGTAAAGTCAGACTCAAAACATCTTGGACACATTTGTAAAAAATCATGCAAAGTTTAAATGTAGACGGTTCTTTTAAATTAAAACAAAAAAACAAAAATGGAGCAGGGCCTGTTAGCAACTATCTAAATAATACGAGTATTTGGGAGGTAGAGCAGGAAGATCAGAAATTCAGAGCCAGCCATGGCTAGATGACATGTTCAAGGCTAGCCTGGGTTGCATGAGACCCTGTCTCAAGAAGAAATTGAGAAAAAAACAAAAACCAACAAAAAAGCAGGAAGCAATATGGTGATTTCCACCTTGGTTGTCTAGGCAAGGGCACTGGCCATGTGCACTGGAGTCTTCTCACTCTTGGAATGGGAGAGCATTGGTAAAACCTTCCTGGCAGGCAAATGGGATTGTTTCCAAAATTAAAATGTGCTTAATTAAAACTAATTTTAACCAACATTCTAGGAACTTTTCTAAAGAAATACAGATGGTCCCCAACTTAGCACAACTCCACATAACAGCCTATCATCCTTTCAGTGACAGATCAGTACCCATTTAGTAAAAACCATATTTCAACTTTTGATCATTTTCTAAGTTAGCAATATGTGGTACAATACTTTCCTGAGGTGTGGGGTACTGGGTGCTACAGTCAACCATTTGAGCAGAACAATTATCTAGCACTCTACAGTGTACTATGTTGCCTGGATTGTTTGGATATAGTAGTCAACAAATAAGCCTCATTGTGAATGGAACAACCTCTGTGAACAAGTGTCTTCTGACTTTCAGTATTCCTCATTACTGCCTAAGTAGTTTATGATAACATGATACAAATCTCTGTTCTCTCTCCCCAACCCATCTACTGACTAACTTCCTCAAACAGGTCAGAGCTAAGGCCATGGCTGCTGCCTCCAGGCAGTGGGTGTTAAGTATCACTCAGGGTTGGAGTTGGAGAGCAGTACTATGCTTTGTTCTCCTATGGGCTGGGCCAGATAGAGCATGAAGACCATGAAGAAGAGGATGGGGGTTGGGGGGGAGTGGGGGGGTGGGGGGGTAATATTTAACATGCCTCAATTCCTGGAGAGATCCTGACTTTGGAGATTCTTAGGACTTCACAGAAGAAGTAAAGAGCCTAGGTATGCTGTTGAAAGCTTACTGCTGACCCTGGGCCAGAGAAGCCTCATTACATCCTTGTCTCAAGGCTAGGAAAATGCTGGGGAGCTGAGGCAGACTTAAAGGTTTCTCTGTGAGGGCCATGCCTGGCAGCTTGGTTTTTCCAGCTTGCCAGCTTGTCCCCACTGCAGTACCTTTAGCAATCTGACCAAAAGCCAGAAGAAGGTTAAAGGGGCATGAGTAAGCCAGCACAGGGGTTCCCGATGAAACGAACCAAAGAGGAGAACCAAAGGCAGCTTTGTTTGTTTGTCTGCTGTAGCAAACTTAATCAGTAGATTGAGGGAGGGAGGGAGTGGTCATTACAAAGTTATAGCCTGTTAAGTAGAAGAGATTTGATAAAACACATCAAAAGATAATGAAACTAGAAGGCGGAGAAGAGTCTTGATGCTGAGTCAGTACTGCACTAAGATCAATCTCAGTGACCTGAAGATGCCTGTCCCCCAACCCTGTCCTGCTTAAGCTAAGGTTAGCTGAGCTAACTCAGTGTGTCAGAGCAGAGCAGGATGACATTAATGGACTAACCCTTGTAGGGATGACTTTGGAACTTAACTCAGGTTAAGGACACTTGTACAAGAACGAGTAGCTTTTGTTTTGTCTTTTAGAGGTGGCTACCTTTACTGTCACTGTATAATACCACAGTGCCCACTTTGTCCTGAGGACAAGTGAGATTTGCTTAACACAATATCTAACGCATAGGAAACTCCAGGAGAACAGCAACCATCACCTCATTTGTGTTTAAAATGGTTTTAGGGCCAAGAGAAGGCCCAGTGAATCAAACACTTGCTGCACAAGTGTGAGAAGTGGAATTTGGGTCCCTGGAGCTCACATCAAAGCTGGGCAGACATGGTGGTCTCCTATAATCCTAGCACATGGGAAGTGGAGACAGGGAATCCCTGTGGCAAGCCAGCTAGCTGGTTTAGCTGGGATTGGTGAACTCTGGTTTCATCAAGGGACCCTGCTTCAGTAAAGAACGTGGAGAGCCACCAAGGAAGACATCTGACATTAACTCTGAGCCTCCACACATGCACATGCACCTGCACACACGTGTGCGCATACAAATCTGGACCTGTATACACACAAGACAGGATCTCACCAGACAGTTTTGAATTCTTCCAATTTGTGAAGCCAAGGCTTTACAAGTTTCTTTTAAAACCCTGGAAATGTCTTTACTTTGTCATCACCCATAATGTGCTTCTCAATCTTTACTGTCCTTTCCACTCACTTGGGAATCCTGTTGGATGCTGCTTCTGAGTTAAATGCAAATTCTGATTGAGAGACTGACAAGCCCTAAGGTGGCGATGATGCTGAACCCCAGCCTACATGGTAGAATGAGGATGCAGGGAGGGTTTTGTCTCTCCTGTCACCTGTTTACCACTATGCTGTAGCATGTAGATGCAGGGGAGTGGAGAACAGGCTATTTCCTTTTCATAGCCTCACCCCTTTACTTTGAAATTCCAAATCTGAACATTTGAATAATGGAGTATACACTTAACATAGGTTTATCATTGATATTTTAGCAATTTTTTTCAAGAATTGTGGCACAGGTTGCATCTATCATATTCCTTCTTGCTTCAGCCTCTTCTGTGCTAGGATTACAGGTGTGTGCCAACACACCAACATCCATCTGTAGCAAGCTTAATTAGAAACAATTTCAGTAATGACACACAAAGTATAATTGTATTGAATGCCCAAAATGCCTGAATGGGTCCAGACATGCTTGTCACAGCTGTTTGCATACAGTAGCATGAAGTAGATATGTTAGTCTAGAGTTGTAAATTATATAAGTCATTTTGTCCGAGTGATTTTTCCATTCCTCCTTAAAAATTAACAAATAATACTGACACAAAGAGAAAATGTAAATAAAGGTTGCTTTACATAGACTCTACTAGCAAATACGCAACTTACTTACTAGGCAAGATGGTTAACTATATGGTTGGTTTGTATCATGCCGAGGATGGAACCCAGCCAGCCCCAAGCACACGGTTGGCAGCCCTCTACTATTTTGCTACATACGCAACCCCAAAGTTCTAAAATTGAAGTACACCTGACTTTTCAAAATGTTAAAATAATATGGCTTTGATGTTTCTAAGATGGTGATGTTCTACACAGTTTGTGGCACAAAAATATATTAATGTATATCTTTGATATTAATTACATCTTTTTTTAAGATTGATTGAGCCCTTGACTACATATTCTGGTTTTTGTTTGTTATGTGGATCATTTTAGGTGTCTGAAAGGATAAACTGTTAGTCAACAAGCTTTCTCTGGTAACAAGAACTGAATTATCTCTTAATTACATCTGGATATAAAATTCCCACCTCTACCCCGCCCTGAAGGCCACTGTCACTTGCCCACTGCAGTGACAGCTCAGGACCACCCTTCTGTGGCTGTTAGCGCGAGCGCGGGGCGGTGCCATTGAGTCAGGGCTTCTAGCAACCAGCGCCGGCTCTACTAACCTCCAGCCGAGGAAGAGCAGGCCAGCGGCGGAGCCGTGCGTCTCAGGACCTGGGAGGCCTCGGGGCTCCTCTGCCCGGCTTGATCGCGGAAAGGCGCAGAACCTCGGACCCCGCCGGCGTCCACGCATGCACGCAAGGGCCGCTGGGCCGCTCGCAGAAGACTTGGGCTTCCGCAGCCGGTGCGGGCAGCTTCGGGAGAAGGGCCCCCGCCAGCTTGCCCGCTCCCAAGATGGTGGCGTCGTCGTCAGGCAGGGCGGTGCTACATGACGCAGCGACCAATGATCTTCCTGGCTGCGCCGCCGGCAGCGCACGAGAGGCGGAAGTGCCGCGGGGCCGCCTTCCCTGTCCCGGCTGCGGCCCCTGCCGGTTACATAATCTGTCGCGGGGGACCCCGCAGTCCCACGTCCGGCTTCCCGGCTCCCCCAGGATGCGCTGAGCCTTGCGACTCCGTCCGCTGCTGCCGGCTCCCGTCCGAGGTGAGGCAGCCAGGGCCTCGGCGGGTGCAAGTCGGGGCGGTGGGGAGGTCGCTGTCGCGACCCCGAGGGCACTGGCCAGCCGTGGGAGGCCGGGTTTCCCGGAGAGCGCGCCCCTTACCACCACCCCCCTGCGCGGGCTCTCTTCTTGGCGCCCTGTCTGTTTCCGTGGCGGCGGCAAGGGGCGCGGTGGGGCGTCGGGAATTGGCCATTCTGGGGACTCTCAGCCAGTAATTGCAGGAATTGGAAGATGGAAAGGAGCATCCTCTGGTTTTGCTGACTCTTCTAGCGCCAGCTTCTCTTGAGGGACTTGTTGCACTGGGGGTAATTGTCGACTTTTTGCAAAGCTGAGGACCCTGCTTTAGGTCCGTCGCGTCTTTTCGTTCCAGCAGTTACTTTTGGTATTCCGGCACATGGAAGCTAAGCTGACCCCCATAATCGACTCTGGTTTATTTCTTCTAAATTGGAAAAAAACACTTGACAAGGAGAAAAGGGGACCTATGGCCAGTGCTCTTGTCTTCTCCTGAGAAAACTGGGCTGGGGCTGTGGAGAGGGTACTCTAGGCCTTTCCTGAACCTCCAGCAAATGCCTGCCTGCCTCGCTGATGTCAAAACCCAAGGCTTGGGGAGCCAGGCTGCAATAAACATAAACTTTGGCTCCTTTATTGATCTTGTAACTCTGCCAAGTCCCAGAGCCATGTGCTTTTGGGTCATTCTTGTCACCCTTTGATCTTGAAAGAAGAGAATAACAGCCTAACAATGTGGTCCCTGTGGTGTCTGGAGTGCTAATTAAGAAAGTTGCCACAGAACCTTTCCTTTTTCAAAGTACTGGAAACATAAAACCCCTGAATTAGTCTTGGCTTGTCTGCTGGCTTGTGTGACCCAGCAGGCAAAGTCATGTTACTCCAGAAATCATCTATGCAAAGACTTGAGTCCACATAACCATGTGACATGGTGGAGAGTTTTAGAAGGCCTGTGACCTTGTTACCAGCCCAAATGTCAGGAAGAGGAAGGTCTGAGACAAAAACAGCATATAAGTACACACAGAGTGATACACCCACCAGTGTACTGCTAGTTAGTACAGATAGGATTAAAGACTAGAAGATTCTGAAGGGCCATAGTTCCAACGTAGTATACTGGTCATGGCAGGGAGCCTAAGTCAACATATCTCCTTTTAGGGTTTTTGTATACCACAAGAGAAGTATGCAGGACATAAACCCCTTGAGAGTGGGGTTTTCATTGGCTCCTCAAACAGGTTGTAATTTGCTAAAATTTCATCTTACAGACCTAGACAGCCCCACACCAGGCTTCCTGGGCTGGGTTTCCATGAAAATTGTTACAACTTGTCACAAAATTAAGTCTTGTCTGGTGTCAGCACACCAGCGCCAGCATAAAACATACAATTTTGGGTTGTTTTTTTTTTTTTTTTTAAGTCTGTGTGTCCCGTCCTTACTATATTTAGCCTTTTTCCGTTGTAACTTGAAGAGATTTTGTCACTGTTTGACCACACCCACACACAGTGTGGAGAGTATCTTTAGATTTGACTTGTCCAAGTTGCATAGCAACAACATGCTTCTGACCAGAATGGAAGATTTCTGAATGTCAGATCTGAGGGATTAAAGAGAGTCCTGAACCAAGACCAGGAAGCAGAGGTTGTCTATGACCAAGGGGTGCTCGAGAGTAGAGATTGTGGCGCTTCAGCGTACCTCTTAGTGCAGTTTGGAGAAACTCAGGTGGACAGAGCCCTACACTGAAGTCACAGGGGACAGACAGATGGAGACAGGAGTCCTTAGAACTTGAGTTCTAGGTGAGGAATTTGCTCAAATAAGATGGTGGTCCCATGTACTTGAGTAGAATCTGCTGCTTCCCAGGCATGTCTTGTCAGAAGTGATGGCTCCTCCGTATCTACATCTCATGTCCACCGCCTCCTGAAAGGGTTTTGACACCTCGGTACATCCTCTGCAGCAGGCCAGGCCAGGGTGTGGACTGGACTGGAGCGGGTTCTGCTTAAGTGAAGTGCTTTCAGATAAAATGCTGGTCTGCAAAGTGGTGCTGGGGGTGACGGGTCTGCTGCAGACCCAGTTCACACACTGAATTTGATTCAGCAAACGGTTGTAACTTTTGGAACTCCAGGGCAGACTGCCTTTCCTGTACACCATCCTGGGTGTCTGAAGGCTGACTGGATTCATGCTGTTAATTGGTTCATGTGTTTAAATGGCAAAGACAAATCCATAAGCGTTTATTCTCTCTCTGGGCACCAGGGGGTTGCTCAGTGTTTATGGGCTGACAAGAAAGGTATCTAACCTAGGAGCTAGTACTTTCTGCAGAAAGTGGTTTGGGATCTCAAGTTAATGCTGAGCAGTTAAGTAGCTAGAGTACCGCAGTCCAGAGGTTGGACTCTTAACTCTCACATAGCCACAGCTCTAAGCTGAGATGGCCAGGAATGTGACAGCAAGTGATGGCTAACTATTTGTCCTGTCTCAGCTCCGACCCCTTTTCCTGTCTTTACGCAGTCAGTGTCCACTTTGCCATGAGAGACCATGTACCTCAAAATGATGGTGGGATTCAGCCAGGTGTGCTAGTGCACACCTTGGGCCCAGGATTTGAGGAACAGAGGCTAGTGGATCTCTGTGAGTTCGAAACCAACCTAGTCTATGTATTGAGTTCCTGGAAGGTGAAGGCTACATAGACCTTGTCTTAAGGGCAAAAGATGAGAATCAGTTGTGTTACAACATTGAGATTTTCAAATGTTTCTTCAAACTGTTAGTAGCCAACTACCTATTTGATCCTAAAATAGACTTGTGACATTGCCTTAAACCCAGAACCCTAGGAATAGCACGGCATCTTGGGCACTGATGCTAGAAATAAATGTCAGACACAAATTCAGAGTTCCAAAGAGGACGTGGTCGTGAATAAAAAGAACAAATAGTGGAGAAAGTTCTTATTCCCTTTGTTTCCATAAGAAGATGAAAAGTATTTTGTTACTTTAAAAGACTATTCTTAGAGCATAATTGCACACACTTCTAATCCCAGCACTCAGGAAGCAGAGGCAGGAAGATTGTCACAAGTATGAAACCAGCCTGAGATAGATAATGAATTTTCACGTAAGCATGGGCAAGACCTTCTCCCAAGCAAATAAACTGGTTTTCAAAGCTCCCAGCTTGCTGCTTGATTGATTTTTGTGGAATAGTTATTGTTACTAAAAATAAAAATAAAATGTAAGGACTAGGGAGATGGCTTGCAGTTAAGAATGCTTGCTTTTCTTTCAGAGGGCTTGGATTTGGTTCCTAACCTACACGGGCTACTCATAGCCACCCAAATAAAACTCTAGCAGGGGATCTAACACCCTCTTCTGGACTCCATGGGCACCAGGCGCCCTGATAGAAGTACAAACATGTCGGCATTCACACAATAATAAATCTTTACAATAAATCCAGTGAAGCTGGTGTGATGCTGTGCCTATAATCCCAACCCTTTCAGTCTGAGGCTGGAGGATTGAGAGTTTGACGCTGGGGTAGGTGTGAAGATGGGGCTCAGTAGTTAAGAGTGCTTGCTGTTCTTGCAGAGGACCCCAGTGGATGGGGCCTGCACATGCTAGATCACACATTCATCTGTAACTCCAGATCCAGAGCTTCCAGTGCCCTTTTCTAGCCCTGACACAGTGCACAGACATACATGTCGGCAAAATACCCACATACATAAAATAAAGGTGAATCCTTTTCTTTCCTTCTCCCTTTCAAGAGTTTGATGCTGACCCATGCTGACAAGCATAGAGTGTGCTAGTGAGACTGCCTCAGAAAGACATTTTTTCCATTTGTTCCAGAAATGGGGTTGATTTGGGCACAAAGGCTTGGAAATAGGTGTGTGATTTTTTTTTTTTTTGTTTTTGTTTTTGTTTTTGTTTTTTGAGACAGGGTTTCTCTGTGTAGCTTGGCTGTCCTGGAACTCACTCTGTAGACCAGGCTGGCCTTGAACTCAGAAATCCGCCTGCCTCTGCCTCCCAAGTGCTGGGATTAAAGGCGTGTGCCACCACCACCCAGCTTTTTTTTTTTTTTTTTTTCTTTAAGTACTGAAAGGGGTTCATTTCTGGAAAATGTTGATGCCATAGGGTTTCCCAGAGTGCTGTGGAGTACTGGTCACACTTAGGTGTCTTTGAAAGATGCCTGGGAGCTGCAGTTGTAACCTGTTCATAAGTGACTCACCCCGTAGCCTTGCTGCTCCCCCCAACCAGCAATCCCCTGGCTTATCCTCTGGCCTCTCCTTCTAACCTTTCAATGAAGTGTGTACAATGCCTAGCCAATGAGTGCAGTCTAGGCACAGTACAGCCCATCAGCTGCTCACCAGGAGACCTTTCCTGATGTAAAGTCATTTCCCTCATAGGACCTGAAAGAAACTAGTAACAGTTGTGTGGAGGTGGAATGAGTACAGGATTTTTAATTTCTGCCTTCTGTTATGCTTTTTCTTTTCTTCTAAGAGAGTATTTTATTTTGTGTGTGCCTGAGTGTATGTCTGTGTATCATGTGTGCTGTACCAGCAGGGGTCAGAAGAGGGCATCAGAGCCTCTGGAACTGGATTTAAGTAAGGGTGGTTGTGAGCCAATATGTGGTTGCTGGGAACTGAACCTGGGTCCACTGGAAGAGCAGTCAGTGTTCCTAACCACTGAGCCAGCTCTCCAGCCTGGCTTTGCTTTCTTTTTGTCTTTTGCAGTGGTAGGGATGGAGCCTAGGGCCTTGTACACCCGCGGTGAGTGCTTCAGCAGTGAGCCGCGTCTACAAACCGTGCATCTTCACGTGTAGTATAAGAACATCCTTCTCCTTCTAAATATAGAGAGTTTTGTTTGCTTTTAAGCCTTTTACGAGATGGTCACCTTAAAATTTGCAAAGTTTTTAATTTTGAATTTTGTATAAGCACCAGTGTTTGTACTTTGCTGCTTACACAAGAGCCTTTAAGATGTTTCTGTAAGGTGGCTCAGCAGCCCACCCCCAAGGGCCTCCTTGTTGCCTCTTTGCAACTTTAATCTGTGCTTAGAACAGTTAGTTATTCCCAGCATCAGAGCATAGATGCTGTGCAGAGGTTTGTAGACTTTAAAAGGCCGCTCTCAGTCTATTTTAGCACTTGGTGGGTATTATTCTTCTTGTAATTTGAAGACACTATAAAGTTTCCTTGTCATTATTAGTTAAAACATCCTGTGAAATTAATACAAAGTGTGTTAGGAATTTGTATACTCGAAGTATTTATTTTTAATAATAAAATAAGGCAAGCTCATTGCAGAGGCTCAAGCAATATGAAAGCTAGTTGTGGAGAACATAACATCTGCCATAATTATTGAGGAAAATCCAGACAGGAGTGATTATGTTCAATGAAGGTCTCCTCCTCCTCCTGCTGCTGCTGCTGCTGCTGTAGGGTGGATACCTGGGAGGCCAGGCCTGGCTTTGATCCTGAACACCAAAAAGTTGGCTTCATGATCAGGTGGATGTTTATACAAAATTTTACACTTCCATGTAATTTTTTTACAATTCTGGAGAAACATAAATGGAAACAATAGGAAGAGAAAACACTTTTTAAACTCTGCCCCAGGGAGGGTGCAGATGAGAGGTGCTGAAACCAAATCCCTCTGTCCCTGTGCTCTCTCCCTTGAACTGGGTAACCTGGTTTCTAATCCTCTCGGGTCCTCTACTAGCAGGAGGGGATCTTGTAGCTCCCCTGTACAGTAGCAGAAGAGTTCTTGGGCTGGATGAACCCTTCAGGAAGTCTAGCTTTGATGTTACTGAAGTAGGCCAAGCAGCCATTTTCCTGTCTTTTTGTTTGTTTCAGACAGGGTCTTATGTAGTCCAGGCTGGTGTCAGACTTTCTCTGCAGCCAGGGATGATCTTGAACTTCCGAGCCTCTGTCTCTAACCCTAGGTTCTTTCGTTTGAAACAGAGTATCAGCCAAGTAAGCCTTTTCTTTTCCAGATCCCTTTTGGTCATAAAGTCTGATCATAGTAATAGAAAACAAACTAAGACAGGAGACTAGTCCAAAGGCTTCAGTGATAGGACTATAGGGTCCCATCTGTGTACCACATCTTCTGGCCTCAGCCTTCCACCGGGTCTCTATGCTTTCTGTTCTTGTTCATCCAGCTCGATGGTGAATATGAAAAGGACTGCCAACTAGCTGAACAGATAGACGCCATTTAGACCGCTTCTCCTGCAACTCAGAGCATTTCGGTGCACTTCATGGGGCAGGGAGTGGCTCAGAGAAGGGTCCTGCTGTCCTTGTGGTCCCTGTGATTGGGGGGAGGGGGAGCAGTGCCTCCCTCCAGTTGGGAGTACTTCTCACATTGTCTAATGTACTTTTTGTCACTGGATTTCTCTAGTAAGCTAGTTCCCCAGTGTGCCACCCTCCGCTGTATGGCCAGTGGTTTCTGACCTCTGCTCTAGTCTCCTGATCAAAGCCTGACTTTGTCATATAAATTTGAGAAATTAATGATTAAATAGGTGTTTAGTTTGAAATGGAAAGAATCTTTCATTCAGAGATAAAAGATTAGGTATGGACTTCGGACCTCACCATCTGACGTTGGTTTTACCTGAGATGTAATGAACACTGGTCAAATCTACAGCTTAATAGGCTAGATCTATGCGGAGTTGGTGTCAGGGAAGGCTGCTTTATACTATTTGCTATATTGAGGTAGGTCTGGCTATGTATCACTTCTGGTTTCGAACTCATTATTCTCCTGCCTGAGCCTCTCAAGTCCCGGCTCATGCTGTTGATGAGCCTGTCCGGCTTCCATATGTGCATATATTGTTTCTGAAACATTGTCATGTATGTCATGCTTGTCTCAAACTCACCCTGTAGCCAGGAAGGCTTTTGAACATCTGATTCTCCTGTCTCTGCCTCCTGAATGCCTGCCATGATTATATTTAGTGTACACCACTAAGGAGTGAACCCAGGCTTTGTACTTGATAGGCACGCATTCTGCTGACTCAGCCATCCTGTCATCCCCATCCTGTATGGTTTTGAAAACCCTTAAGCCCTTCTTCGGTCCTTCCTCCATAACCACTTTTTGATTACTAGTGTCATTCTTTTTTTTTTTTTTTCTTTTTCTTCTTTCTTTTTTTTTTAGTACCAGTTCTAGAATCTCCTACAGGTGGAATCCTCCTGTATCATTTTGGATTTGAAGGGATGATGTGTCTCAGCTCATATGTACTCAATATATATGTTACAGGCTCCCTTCCCTTCAGAGCACGGAGACTTGTTTTTTAAGAGGGATGCTGTGTGGAAATAGAGAGGTGGGTGTTTGTTTCTTGTCATTCATTCTGCAAATTACTCATTTTCCTACTCTGAAGTTTTGGAAGCAGACAGGCAGCTATGGAGATGGCTTCTCACCCACAGGCAGCTGCTCATTTGAACAAACAAGCTGTGAATATAGTTTGCTGCTGCCTTCACCCCCCCCACACACACACTTCAGGCCCTGAGCCCAGATTGCTGATGTACTAGACAGTGTCCTGTATCAGTTACTAGTGTGTTTTCCTTTTCTCCATCTTTCCTAAAGGAAAGAGCTTAGAATTCTTCTTTGTTGGCTTTTCCAAACTATAAACCTTGTGTCTGTGAAATCTCACATTCTCAAGAGCCTTTGGGCCTGTGATTCCTGCCTTGCACATGGGGAAGCTTTTGATACCTTGTTCATGCTTTGCTTGAGGGAAGGTTTATGATAATACCTGCCTCTGCTGTAGACAGAAGAGAGATGAAGGTCTGAGAAAGTGTTGCAGGGAGCAGCATGGAGTCTGAGGAGGGAAGGAGGCAGCAGATAGTATTCTTACAAGCAAGGTAGAAATTAGACACAGAATAGGAAAGGGGTGCTGGAGAGATGCAAAGGCAGATGTATGAGGTGCATCTCACAAGTTGAGGTGTACTGAGGTACTACTGAAGTGAAGGAGGTGCACACGTTGTATTTGCAGCCTGTCTGAGAGGAGCTTGTATGACAGATGCTGTTGACAGGTGCGAGAGAAGCTTGCCTAGGCCAGGAGACAGATGTGGAGCAGTCTCTCTGGACTTGAAGATTTCCTCTTGAGATTTCACAGTGATGACACTGAGTCTGTCAACATTTTTACCTGGTGGTGGTTCTGTAAAAAATTCCTTCACCACAGCCATGGGAGATTGATAGCACAATTCCTCCCAGAAAGCTAGGATAAATATAAAGTCCTTTTTCTTTGAATTAACCTGCTTCCAACTTAGAGAAAAAGAATGGCGGTTTGCCCTTTTGATAGAGCTCAGCACTCGAATTCCCCAGACCTGACCTACAGAGTGAGTTCCAGACCAGCTTGAACAACTTAGGGAGACTTTGTGTCAAACTAAAACGGCTGGGAGCATAGCTTGGCCTAAGCATGGGTGAGGCCAATGGGTGTGAGCCTCAGCCCTCTGTTCCCCCATAGTCATTAGCATCTGGTTATTTTCAGCCTTTTCTTGCTAGACACAGAGGAGAAGCAGTATGTGACCTGCCCTCTGCCAGTACTGTTTGCCCTGAATATCTGATAGTTTACTGGCTTCCACCCACCAGGCTGCTGAAGTGGGCTGCTGAGTCCAGGTCTTTCTTTGAATCATTTTGCCTCCTGCAAGTAAAGGAACAGCAGTTAAGAGATAAAAGAGCAGCTAGGCAGGAGTTGTGGTCACTCCTGGGGGAAAGCTGAAGAGTGGGGTACTGCTCCAGTGGAGAGGAGAGAGACATGGACCAGAGGCAGTGAGCTCCTCTCCATCTGCAGAGTGAAGGAAACCACAAGAAGAGCATTCTCTCAGTCATGGGAAGCCACTAGCCATCTCCCCTCACCAACTTCCTGGGTTGATTTAGAGGAACAGGTAAGCAGGCTTCTAGGTGATACTGTCTCCTCTCCCTGCAGGTGTGAATGACAGAGGTGGTGCCTTCCAGCGCCCTCAGCGAGGTCAGCCTGCGCCTCCTCTGCCACGATGACATAGACACTGTGAAGCACCTGTGTGGCGACTGGTTCCCCATCGAGTGAGTGTTGGGCTCTGTGTTTCCAGTGACTGCATGCACAGATCTGTAATTCCAGAGCCTGGAAGAGGCAAGACTGGGCCTGGCAGGACCATAATGGTCCAAAGTTGGCCAACTAGGCTGTGAACCTCAGACCTCTTTGTCTGCTGCTCACCTTCCTTAAGAGGTTCTGTGAGAAATTTTACTTACAAAGATGTCCACTGCTGCTTGTAATTAGGAAATTTAAGAGCAACTTCAATGGTTGGATATATTAGGATATATACATATAAAAATGCAATGCTGCTGCTATGGGGGCATATGCCTAGAATACTAGACTTCAGGAAGTGGAAGCAGAAAAAGGTCAGGAGTTCAAGCCCAGCCCGAGCTACAGTGTAAGTTTGGAGCCAGTTTGGGCTGTACTAGAGAGACCCTGTCTTTAAAAAGGGTTGTTAGATATCCAGGAACAAAAATCTGTTAAAGAAGTGTATTTATTGACAGAAAGTCCCTCCCTTTCCTTCCTCTTTCCTTTACCCGATATGAAGTGAAAGCTGAGTAGAGACTAGAGAGCAGTGAATGCCATATTCTGCTTTCATTTAAAATTATAAAAGATAAAATATCATCTAGAAGATAAAAACTTCTCTATATTGTACATGAAGGGAAGGATCCTGCCCTTATGAGAGCCATGGCTGATACTGCTTTAATAAAAGACACGGTTAGCAGGAGAAGAGAATAACAATTTATTTGACCAGGGTCTTCTGTTACGGAAGCCTTCAGATTAAGGATGGAAACGCCCATGGTGAATTAGGTTTATTGGAGCATGGACTGTGGTTTAGAGGTTGTCAGACAAAGAATATTAGCTTCTCCTAATGTATTGAAGGTGGAAGACACAGTGAGGCCCATCTGCTTAGATTCCTCGTGGGCTCTGCAGCAGTCCCTCTTCCTGGCACTGGGTAGGACCCTTCTGGAATGAGGACTGTGTCAGTTTTGTCATTGCTGTGACCAACATACCTGACACAACTTAGGGATGACGAGGGTTATTTCCCACCCTTGTTTCAGAAGTTTCAGCACACTGTGGCAGAGAGGGTTTGTGAGGGCAGCTCACATTACAGTGCACAGGGGGTAGAGGGGAGTAGTAACAGAGAAGGCTACAAGCAAGTTGTCGCCCCTAAGGGCACACCCTCAGTGACCCACTTCCTGCAGCAAAGCCCCACCTTCCGTGCTTCTGCACTTGTGGGGAGCCTACAGTTCCCAATGCAGATTGTGAAACTGTCAGTGTCTTCAGACACACCCAGAAATGTCCTGTATTTCTCAGTCTAATCAAGCTGACCCTCAAGATTAACAGTGATACTAGATCTACTGTCAGACAAGACAGGACAGAGAGTTTTCATGGCTACCTCCTCTTAAGCAGAAAATCAGGTTGGCTTTAGAGGAAATGGATTCTTCTGGATTCTGTGGTCCATATTAGAGTAGAATTCTAGGTTACATGTCTTACCTCAGGGGAAAGAATGAGAAACAAGAGGCAGGAGGTCTGAGAGATTTACTACCTCTGGACCTTCATTGGGGGGGGGGTCATTTACTACCCCCCCAAATACTACCAAATGAATTACTGTCAGCAGTTTAAGTGGAGTGGATTATCAGTACCTGTGGGTTCCTCCGGTTTTACTTGCCATATTTCTAGATTATTTTATGATAATGAAAAAAACAGGTTTGAGTTTGTTTTGTTTGTGAGGAAAAATAGACAAGACTAAATAAGCAAGGTCCTGTATTTGTCATCAGTGTTTCATGCATCCTAACCTCACACTTGTTGTTACTCCGTGCCAGCAGAAAAGTAGGGGCACCCCCCCCTCCGTATCTATGTTGAAATAAATAAATCCAATTTCTTAGGAATGTGGGCTAACAGTGCTTTAAAAGATAAAACATAAACTGTCCTTCAAGTTAGCAATCCTGGGCTGAAGAGATTGGCTTAGTAGTTAAGAGCACTGACTGCTCTTCCAGAGGTCCTGAGTTCAATTCCCAATAACCACATAGTGGCTCACAGCCATCTGTAATGATATCTGATGGCCTCCTCTGGTGTGTCTGAATACAGCTAGTGTGTATGTATGTGGTGTGTGGGGGGGTGTGTGTTTCTTTAAAAAAAAAAAAAAAGGTTAACAAACCCACTACTAAAAAGTAATCCCAGGAAATAAGAGTGCAGTAAGCACAGAAATGAGGCCCTGCTGAGGGATGGCCTGAGGTCGTGCAGATCTACATTGAGTTATAGGCCTGTACACCCCTCCAGTGCCTGGCTATCAGCCTCTCTATCACTTAGTCATGTGTCATGATGATGACTGATGTCTAGTAAGGTATTGTAAACCATAGTCTACATACCCACAAACTTTGGCTCTTCCTTGAATCACCTTGCCTAGTCTTCAGAGTCAGAAAGACTCACAGAGGACCATTTGCAGTAGTCATTTTTCTCCTTCCACCGTATGGGTCCTGGGTATTGAACTCAAGTTTTGAGGCTTGGCTGCAAACACCTGTACCTGCTGAACCATCTCATCAGCCGTCATAGAATTCCTCACAGACCACCCAAGTGTTCACAGGTCGCTGATGGCCCTAAGGTTCCACCCACACTAAGGAGCAGGCTGCCATGTGCTGTCTCTCCAGGAACTATTCTGCAGAGACAATTTCATTGGAGGGTTCCCCCCTTTCATACATCTTTTACATAAAAAAATTACCATGAGGACAAGGTAGCTTCTATGAGACTGTAAGTGATAGGCAGGGTAGCCCCAGTCCCTATGACTCACCTGAGTGTGCTCTCTCCCTCAGGTACCCAGACTCATGGTATCGTGATATCACATCCAACAAGAAGTTCTTCTCCCTTGCTGCAACCTACAGAGGTGCCATTGTGGGAATGATAGTAGCTGAAATAAAGAATAGGACCAAAATACATAAAGAGGTATGTCTGTGCTCCAAAGGCTTGACCCTTGTGACGGCTGAAAGGGGTATTGCAATGGGGTCACATTGCCAGCTCTGGCCTCAGTTCTCAGCAGCTTGTGACCAGAGGAGTAACAAATATGTATGTCTATATGGAATATATACTCACAAAAACCAAAGAGGATCCCTCTGGAGCTAGAATCATAGGTGGTTGAAACATGCCACTATTAAACACAGATCCTCTGCAAGAGCATGCTCTTAACTGCTAAGCTATTTCTCCAGCCCCAGTGCATGTATTTTTGTTCATGGAATAATATAATAAATAAGATCACTAGTGAACTTAATAAAGATGGGCATTTTGAAGTAAGAACAAGCAGAAGTGACACGTTGGGAATCTGTCCCATTGCTGTGTGACACAAAGATGCCTGTGATTTGTGCTTTTGGCACTGTTACAGGAGCTCAAATAATTTGGGGCAGTAATTTGTTGAGGAATATGCTGGGTTTCAGTTAGGGATTAGTGAAAATGTTATTTCTTTTTATTCAATTTTGTGGATTACTCAAAGACTTACCTCAGAACCCTCAAGGATTTGGGCGACTACTTTAAGTGCAACTACAAGACTTTAAGTGCAGCTAAAAAACTTTGTTCTTTGTGGTTGATTACAATGGGGAGTCTCCTGTTAATTTTGGTCATAGCAATGGAACAGTATTTAGTTTACCACATTCAGGAAAGGAAATCCTACCAACCAGCAAATGATTTTGTTTGGCTTAAGGTTATCTTTGTTTCTTTTTCTTTTTCCTCTCCCTCCCTTGCTCCTTCCCTCCTTCTCTTTGTTTTCTTCCTTCCTTTCTTTCTAGACTGGGATTCACTGTCTTAGCTGGCCTGAAACTCAGATCTACCTGCCTCTCCCTCTCAAGTGCTGGAATCCAAGATGTGTACCCCATACCCAGCCTGCTTGAGGTTCTTTCTTTAGAAGTGAAGGAAGGGAGTTTGGAGCAGCACCTTGGTGGCAGAGTGCTTGTCTAATACAGGAGGCCCTGAATCCCATCCCAGAGGAAGAGGAAGAAACATGTCTTCCTAAGAGCCCAGACCACTGAAGGTTACCCCAAAGTGCACATACTTTATATCTTGGCACACTGTTTGGTGGTTTGAGTGGGGTTAGTTCTTGCTTTTTTGTCTAGCTCAGCCTCTTCCTGAGCCACTGCCTCACAGTGTTCATTGCTAAGACAGAGAGAGAGCACATAGGCCAGCATCCCTTGGATCTTCCTTATATTGATGATGCTGTTTCACCTGCCCATACCTTGTTTCCTCATGATCTCTCCCTGGGCCTTTTCTCTAGTGGTTGTCTACTCCCACCATGCCCACTGCCCGAGGGTCTCGTGACTATGTTTACCCTCTCCAAAGACTTGGAGCCCTTCCCTGTCTATCTTTTTGGCTGTCATCATTAGCCATGGTTTCTGTTAACTAGAGAAGTAAATTTATCCCCTCCCCACATTTGCTTTGCCCTGGTTTACTGTAATACAGAGTTCTAGGTGGGGAACAAGCCCTTTCCCAGCCCATGCCTAACATACAGGAGCTGCTTGATAAATGAAGCAGAAAAGCCAAGTTGCCCAGTGTCCTTTCTTGGAAGGGAAAACCTTATACATGCTAGGTCTTTCTTATTCTTAAGAGGGAAAAAAAATTTTTAAAAAACAAAAAGGGCTGGAGAGATGGCTCAGTGGCTAAGAGTACTGACTGCTCTTCCAGAGGTCCTGAGTTCAATTCCCAACATCCACATGGTGACTCGAAACCTCCCTGTAATAGGATTTGATGCCCTCTTCTGGTGCATCTAAACACAGCTACAGTGTACTCATATACATAAAATAAATCTTTAAAAAAAAAAAAAAAAAGAAGTGGGAATAACATGAGAAACTCCTGGTCAGAGTCATTTTTGTCCAGAACAAGAGAGATTCATGGAGCACCATGCCATAGTATATCCCAGTGTCCTGCTCTACCCAGCATGGGCAGCAGAACAGGTGAATAGCTGTCTGAACTGCTCTTTGTGGTCACCAGGGGCAGCATGTTTTTCTTTATAAACCTTTAAAGCTTTGCGCCTGGTCTGGCAAGATGGTTCAGCAGTGAAAAACAGACAGGCTGAGTTCACTTCCCAGCACCCACATGGAGGAGGAAGAAAATCAACATCCATGGTTGTCTTGAGTGATGCTACACATGTGCCCTCTCCCCTGACTCACATAAACGCCATACAACTTTCCACTAGTCCACTGTCTCACAGCATGACAGCTGTCGCTGCTTGTTGTCAGACTATATGCGACCATTCTGGACAATCATACTCTTTTTCTCTCTTGGGGTGCTAGGATCAGACCAATGGCCATATGTATGCCAGACACACGCTCTACTGTTAAGCTACACCCCTGCTTCCAGCCATTGTCTTTTAGCCTGTTGTAATGACTGGTTCTGACATGAAGTCCCAGTCCACCATCCTGAGATGCTCCTCGTAGGTGTCTGCACTGTAGCAGCCTTCTGCCAACGGGGCCTGAACTCAGTTGTTCCTGTGGGTCAGTGGGACTGTCTTTGCCTCTCTGTTTTCCCCCTGACCCTCTTGTGGCTTCACATCTCAGGCTATGCAGAGTGGATTCATAGACCCCAGATAGGGTGTGCCTTGAGCCTGTGTACCCGTGTTGCCCTGATTTTCTCTCTCTCTTTAGGATGGAGATATTCTAGCCTCCAGCTTCTCTGTGGATACACAAGTTGCATACATCCTCAGTCTGGGAGTGGTGAAAGAGTTCAGGAAACACGGCATAGGTAAGAAGTACCCCTCCCCTAGCCAGTTAACACCCTTATAACCCAGGCCAGGCACTTCTTCTGAGGTCTTCAACTTAGAGGACCCTCAGTCTCTTCTTCCTTATCCCTATTTGGGGACAGATCCTGTCCTCCTGTCCTCCTGTACTCCCAATGTGTCTCCCTAGGACAGCCTCAGGAGAGAATATACCTCCCTTACCTCTCCTGTTGACAGACATAGTGATATGTATTGGCAAGATGTTCTCATGTCAGAATAAGAAACATAAATGAAGTCACAGCACTGCAGAATTTATCACTTTGTCATCAAATTCCTATCTACTCTATAGAACACACAGCAGAGAGTAGCAGTCCTTTTTCTTACCCAGGCCTGCCTTTCCCATACTCTCTGGCTTCTGGTTTACACTTTTTGCTGTTTGAAAGGTTGGCAAATGTCCACTGTGGTCCCAGAGTACCTCCAGGATACATCAGTGGCCCACAGTGGCATGCACTTCACGGGCTCTAGCTAGCTAGGATCTTTTAGGGGCTTTAACAGTGGGAGGTAACCAGAGGCTGGTTTCCGATCTGGGAGTGCTGCCCTCTAGACTCCTGCAGAAGCTGTGGCTGCTTCTATGTCCTCTTAACTGCTCTGCTGTGGGAAACTTTCACCTCCTTTCCCCAGGTTCCCTTTTACTAGAGAGTTTAAAGGATCATATTTCAACCACCGCCCAGGACCACTGCAAAGCCATCTACCTGCATGTTCTCACCACCAACAACACTGCAATAAACTTCTATGAAAACAGAGACTTTAGGCAGCACCACTATCTGCCCTATTACTACTCCATTCGAGGGGTCCTCAAAGATGGCTTCACCTATGTCCTCTACATCAATGGCGGCCACCCTCCCTGGACCATCTTATATCCTTTACTGCTGTAAGGGAGCAGGAGAAGGCATTATGATTTCCTGGCTGGAGGGCTAGGGAGTCAGCTGGAACTGTGGCGACCTTCAGGTGACAGTCACTGACTTAGCTTGCAGCATTGTTCCTTGATTAGCTCACGGTATGGGCAGGTTGGGTGTACTTGATTGGTTGCATACCTTAGGAAAGCTGGCACTCCCTGGCAACTGCAGCCCAGCAAGGAGGTTAAGTTTTAACTCTCTGGGCCCAGGATTAATTCGTCTACTTAATATGGAAAATACCCCGTTCTAAAGGTCAGCAGTAAGCATAGCAGATACAAGCATCCCCTGTGCAGCCTGTGATGCAGAGGAGAAAGAAAACAATGGCAGAGTAACACTCGAGTTCAGACCTTGGAGTTGCATCATCCAAGGTGTATCCACTCATCCCTAATTCTCCCCACTAATGTCCTTGTTAGGTGGGAAGGAAATCAGATGTCCCAACAGTCATAGGGTAATAGCCCAACGTATATCACATGTACCTGTGTGTGTGTGTGTTGTAGAAATGATTCATTTTAGGGGAAAGTAAAACAGGAAAGAGGTAATCTAAAGCTCCACAGGCCTAGTTTACAATGAAGTCAGGCACGAATGGACATGCAGGGGTTAGCACTACTAAAACATCCTGTTGGGGTGGGCTCTGCCCCTCTGCAGAACTAGGGACACTTGTAGATCCTACCCCTAGTCTTTGTTAATTACCTTATGATGATTGTCCTCTATGGCTCCACTGTGCAGTATTTCCCAAATTGATGGTCTATTTAAAGAGCCTTTCTAGTATTCTCTAGAGTTTAATAGGCCCTTGGCCTCCACTTGAGTGCATTGTGCTATATGGGTACAGTACTGTATAAGTCATTGATCAGACCCAAGGACACTGCATGCAGACAAGGCAGATGGGGGCACATGGGATATCTTCCTTGACAGAGCCCACAGACTACATCCAGCACCTGGGCTCAGCACTAGCCAACCTGAGCCCGTGCTCCATCCCTCACAGGATCTACCGCCAGGCCCACAACCTGCTCTGCAGCTTTTTGCCATGGTCCAGCATTTCCACCAAAGGTGGCATTGAGTACAGCCGTACCATGTAATGCCACTGGGGCAGCCTCCACCAGGCCTCTGTCCTCAGCACTTTGTGGAGCCTATTTTCCTGTCTGTCTGACTTCTGCTGTCCTTTTCAAGGAGCTGGTAGCCACCTGCCGGCCCATCAGCCTGCTCCAGCTGCAGGCCCGGTGCTATGCTGGCTCAGGAGCAGAATGTATACTGGTCGTCAACAGGTAGGACCAGGTAGGATCTGGGGAGTCTGATGCTTGCAGCAACCAGAAGTCTCTAGGCAGGGTACCCGTGAGCAGTTCACAGCGGGTCCAGAAGCTTTTTGAAGAGCAAGGGACCAAAGACCTCAAACCATTTGCCAGAATTCTTTTTACTCCTTGGACTTCGTGTGATCATGTACATATGTATACACATGTGCACATTTGTGGAGCATAGGGCTCACTCAACATGGTGTATCTTCCTCAATTACTTCCTCAACCTTAATTTTGAGACAGGGTTTCTCATCTAACTTGTGGCTCACTGATTTAACTGGACCAGCTAGTGAGTCTCAGAGATTCTCTAGTCTCTGTCTCCCCAGGTGCCAGCCAGACTTTTTATACAGGTGCATGTTGACATAGAAATCACTTTTCCAACCAAGCAATCTCTCCAACCCGAGTGGCTTTAAAAAAAAAAAAAAAATAGGGTTTTAAATCTTTTGAGAATTTGAGGGCATTGGGTCCTCTGGAACTAGAGGAACAGGCAGTTGTTCCATGGAGATGCAGAGAATTTGACCCATGTCCTCTGGAAATAGCACCAAATAGTCATAACCACTGAGCCATCTCCCAAGGCCCTTTCTTTTTCCTTTCTTGTTTTTTGTTAAAATGATGGGTTTACATGATTCAAACCTTGGGAAGGTACAGAAAGACCAAGTAACTCCTACACGAGGCCCCAGTTACTCAGCTTCTTCACCTTACAAGAGGCACCCAGTGATCTGTGATCCATGCCTGCTGCTCCTCCTCAAAATTCTCCCTAGACTTCCACTCTGACACCAGTACTGTCACCAGTGCATCTCCATGTGGCATTCTCCAAAGTCCTGAGTGGACTTCCCATACTGACAACTTTAACAGGAAAACAAGATTCTGCTTAAAATGCAACCATTGTGGTTGCTGAGAGCTGGACTCCCAGGCCAAGAGGACAGAGAATTGCAGATCTGGAAGAGATTTGGGTGCTGCAGCATCCACACCATTGGCCATCCACATAGAGGCTTGATACATATCCAGATGTGAATCTTGGCAGTGCTTATATTTGTATAAGGTCCCAGGGGAGCCTGTTGGCCACTGATAAGACTGAGGACCGAAAGACCTCATGTTTTGGTTACCCTGGCCCAGCTAAATCCCATAGACCAGATAGTGAGGTAGGTAAGCATCCTGCAGTCCCTTCACGTACCATGCTCTCTTCCCCTCAGGCTCTCCTTTCACCTGGAGTCCTTGTCCTGCCTCCATGCCCTGGCACCACCCAATGGTCTGGCAGGTGTGTCTACATTCACTGGGAAAGGGCTCGCCGGGCTTCCTCTGCCTCCTGCTCCTTCGGCTCCTTCCTACAAGATGGACTGAACTTTGCTGAAAACGTGGACGTTTTTGACCCTGAAGACACAGGAACCTTAGAATAAAGAGGCACAGCAAGGAGAATGGCAGTTTTTGTTAAGGAATGCCCTAAAGCAGCTTACATGATGGAAGCGGTTCCTACTCCTCCGTGAAAGGCTGGAAACTGGGGAGAGAGAGAGGGGCTGGCCCTTCACAAGAACGTAAAAGCTTCAGAAACCAGTCTTCTCCATAGACAGTTAGATGGACAGTTCCCTGTTCCCAGTGTTCTACTGCCCGCTTCTTCTTGTCCAGAAGAATCATCCTGCCTGTTGAATCCTGGCATGCTCCACATAGCTGACCTACACTGGGAGCTGGGTCAAGGACAGGTAGCTGTTGGCTTCTGGGTTCCTTCCCTGCTTCTCCTTCTAGAAACTGAAACTTGAAGGTCTAGGCCAGTGCACAGGAGTGCTGAGCTCTGTGTTGGCATCTCTGCTACTGTGGACCCATGGGACCTAGCCTTGGGAACAGAGGGCAGCTGGTGCCTGTGGGCCTTCAGCCTCTGAGGCAGAGGCTCTGTCAGTACCATGAATTCTGCTTGCAGCAGACATCTCAAGTTTCCAGCATCCTTTCCCTTGTGCCCCCAAGTGTTCGCTGTCACAGTCCTGCCCAGAATTGTTGCAGTGTTACAGGATCCCATCAGGGTGTCCTCACAGCCCCTCACTGTGCCAGACTGATGAAGGACAGCTTTATTGACAGGCCTCATTACTGAGTGTTTCCCTCCCTCAGCATCTCCTGGCTCAGGGCTCTCAGGCTGTAGAGCCAGCTAAAGGCTGCCTGGCGTCAGAAAGGGAAGGTCCCCACAAAGGAAGGCCAAGGCAGTAAAGTATCCCCTTCCTCAACAGAATCAGCCAGCAGGTGGCCAGTCCTGACTGGTTTTGGTTCTGTGCTGAGTCCCCAGCCCCACACCCTCTCCCTTTTCAGTCAGTGGTGATCATGTGATTTTCATTTCTGCCCTGTGTAGTCAAGGAAGAGTCTTCCAGAAGGTTCTGACATGGGCATTCATAAATCCAACTCAAAGGCCTCAACCTGTCTCCCTTTAGTCCCGTAATTATTGCAGTGTCCAGCCCGGTGTTGAACAAATCGTAGTGTGTAGTCTCATTACAAATAAACAGACTTCCACTAGTCTCATCCTGTCTCTAGTGTTGCTCTCCACACTGTGTGCTTTGCCCTTGTGGGCTAGGGCTGAGGGGTGGGGAGCTTGCTGCTATCTTCTTGATGGCTCAGCATGCAGGCAGCTGTCCTGCAGAGGGCTGTGAACTTGAAGGCTTTCATTGCTGAAGGCATTAACTGGCCTGTTTCTTAAAGGTCCTTAGCAGCTGCCTGCCAGTTCATACCAGCACTGTCAGCTCTCAGCTTGGAGTTAGGACCTGGTCCATGTGGGCAACTTTATGGTTCTCTTCTCCAACCCTCCTGTCCTCCGCCTGCATCTTAGCTTAGAGAAGGCTCCAAGGGCAATAAAGTCACATGGTCAGCAGAGGCTTTGGTCATGTTCACAACCAGTGCGGGAATGTCCCTGGTGGATGTTGATGCTGCCTGGAGACAGTTAATTTAGGTAGTCACAGCCTGGGAGAAGGCGTTACTGGGAGGCTACAGAACATCACAACAAAGACTTGGTCCAAGTACCTGAAATCTAGTCTAACTGGAAAAATACTTGTGCCAGTCCTGATGGGCTCCTAGACTCATCCAAACCCTGGATGGGGGCAGTGCAGGGTCCAGGCCAACATGTCTGCATTGGTTGGTGTCCTGGTTCCTTTAAACTAAACCCACATTCCATCCTTTTGCCCCAAAATGCCATGCCCTATGTTTAGGCCTGTTGAGACCCCCCCACCTGCCTTCTAGAGCTATCACTTTCTGCAGCTCTTCATCCACAAAGCCTCCCCAGACCTGGTTCCTGACTTTCCATGTACCCCCTGGAGTGGATGCAGGGCTATGTTGACTGGATTGGCTTAATGACAAACAGACAAGAAGGTGCAGGCCTTGGCTTTTACTGAGATTAGACCTGAGGACTCCCTGGCCTCTCAGGAACCCGATTCTCTGCTCGGCCTGACCTCCCAGGTACAAGTGGCTGACCGGAGTTTGGGCAGGCTGCAAGGGCATGGGCATGCTTCCATTTCTTCTGTCCCTCTCATGGATCTTCTTCCTCCCTCCCTCCTTACACTCTCCCCAGACTAGCCCAGGTCTGGTGCTGGGCAACTCTGGGGGCCATCTCAGTGGGGAGGGCTGCAGCTGGGACTGAACCCTTCCTCAGTAACCCTGGCCTCCTCCTCCTCGGCCATCCTTCCCCTACTGTTCCCCAGCCCTGGCACTTTGGCTCCTATGTCCTCTCCAAGGCCCCAGAGCGGGTTCTCTTGCACAAGGGACACATGGTCTCCTCCAAGGTCTCCAGGACCTCTTGGGCCTGAGTCCCAAGCCCTCGGGGGGACCAGACTGGGAGGGGACACCCTTGGCTGGGTCCATGCTGGAACTGGAAGCTGAGGAAAAAGGAAAGAGAAGTCACTCAGAGGGGCCAATCTAAAACACTGCCTTGGGGTCCTCGGCCCTTATAACCTTCAAGACAATTGAAGGGCTTGGCGCTACTTCCTTGAAAGAACTAGTGAGGGTGAGGAAGGGATGGCAGTGGGTCAAACTGGAATGTCATGAATCCTTCATTTTACAAATGAAGGAACTGAGGCAAAGTTGTCCAAGGTCCATCAAAATACAGAGTGAGGATAGGAACCCAAAACTCCTAGTCCCAGATCGTCTCCTCTGCCTTACACATCCCAACAGGCTTTTGCTGTGGTCCAGTTGCATATTACTATCCCTGAGATTTCAAAGGACTTATTATGTACATCAATGTTCTAAATCAATAGTGGGGCACACGGATTAAAAAAAAAATTAAACAAGATCTTGGCCCCTGGAGCATGACATTACTTTAGTGTGTCCTGGCCACTGCATCCTTTCCTAGTTCTTGGCAGAAGGCTAGGAAATAAAAAAGGCCCATTGAGTTCCCTTCAGTCTTTCTTTCATTCTCCAGTCCTGCCTTAACAGAGCTCACCTGTATTTCCCAGGCTGTCCCTGGGCAGGTGGGCTTCCAGAAGGGCCGAGCAGTGGCCATTACCTGGACCCAGGGTCCCCTGTGGCAGGTCCAGGGGCCAGGGTGAGCCTTCAGGCCGTGTCAGGCTGCCCCCAGCCATGAGCCGGCCTAGCCAGTGGCTTCCACATTGGCCAGCAGGCTGCATGTGGCCTGGCAGGTAGAGAGCCAGGCTCTGGAGGTGTCGCAATCGGAAGTTCTTGGGCTTGCTTCCCTGGGCACTGGGGCCCTGCTGCTGCTGGGCCCCCAACCCTCCCTCATAGATGTTGGGTGGTGTGTCAGGGTGGCTGGGGCGTCCTGGGGCCCAGCTCACTGCATCTGCAAGAGAGAGAGAGAGAGAACAGGGGAGGGTGATGGCCAGTGGGCCCAGCTTCTGGGGAAAATGCAAGTACCAGCTCATATGAAAGCCTCCACCCCCAGACTATCCAGCCTCAGTTACTGTCTGTTCTCATTACTCCTCTCTGCTCCCCTAACAGAGGGACCCAAGCACTAGCCATTGACTTTGGCACTGAGATCCCATGGAGCACTTCAAACCCTTTCTGTGCTCTCTACTCCAGAAAGTGTATGCTGGCACCAGTATAAGCACAGTGGGCACAAGAGGACATGACTGGCCCAGTCATACAGCCTAGATCAGGAGTTACTCCCAAGCATGCACGTCCCTGGGATTTCCCCAGTAGCTTTGGGCCCAGAATGGGATATTGTGGCATCTCTGCTGCTGCTCCTCCCTGCAGCCAGGCACCTTCTCTTATTCGAAGCTCAGAGAATGCACAGACCAAGGCTTCCATGGAGGGCCAGTATGGTGGGGGAGGAGTGGCCAGGCCTTCTGTGCAGGAGGGCCTGCTCTCCCCTGCCTAGGGGGTGGGTCTGCAGGTCTCCCATGGCAACTGGTCCTTATGATGTCACAGTAAAGACTCTAGTCTTCCTGGACCCCCTAGTTTGGGAAAGGTCAGTATCAGGTCAGGGGCAAGGAGGGAGGAGGGCAAAGGAAGGGACCAGAAACCTAGAGTAAATTCACTGATCCTCAGATTCAGAGCAAGCCACATAAAACAAATTTGGCTTTGGTATGCTGGAAAACCATTCTCTAGGGTGACCTTTTAGAGGCTTTGGCGTCCTCATCTGTGATTGGAAGAATGAGGGTTTGAGGAACAAACCTGCAGAGATGTGAATCATGCTGAGAAGATGGTTCTGAGTGACACTTGTCTAATTATCCATTTTCTCATAGGTTAAGCAATATGTAGATAATGCGGATTTTTTTTTTCCTGTGCATGTGGACAAACTGGAACAATTGTTCTGCTGGTAGAAACATAAACTACAGGTACTTTAGAATCTTAACTTCGTCACAAAACTTTTTATGTTTCATTATATAAAATTTAGTTCTAGGTTTTACATCTAGGTTTATGAATCATTGTTTTTCTACATAGATACGAATGGAGTTTCATTTATTTGCTTTGGATTGCTCATTGGTTCAAAACTGTTTGTTGCAAAGACTATTCAAAAGCATTGTCTCCCGTGTTAGACAGATGTGTGGCCCTACTTCACATACTTTAAGTCCTTAAGTATCTACTCTTGGTCTGTACCACAATGTCTTAGCTAAGGGCACCTTTACATCCTGCGCCTACCCTTTTCCTTCCTCTTCGCCCACCCTTCTTGGCTCAGCTCATCTCTCCCCAGCCGTTCTTTGTCGGTCGCAGTTGTCCTCGACTCGTAGCAGTCACCAAGGAGGGTTCTCTGCAGAGCCTGAGCTGAACCTGGCACCGAGGCGTGATACACCAACACTACCTCTTCCCGCTCAGAATTAACCACAATTTCCAGGGCAACTTCTGGCGCGCGAGTCTGGCGCCAATTTCCGACTTGTCGTGAATACTGACCAGCTGTGCGTGCAGGAAATCCTTCCGGGTACAGTTCTCGAATTCTGCCCAGGGTAGGGTATCTTCGTTCCTATCATTCTGTGGATACTTTATGCTGCTTCGACTGCGGGGTTTAGCTACGCTTTTACAAATACAAAGGAGACTCGGTCACAAAAGGTGATAGTGCTCTCTATATATTAATGAGGCAATGAAAGGTACAAAGGGACCTGAGCCAAAAGCGCTCAAGGAATGGCTAGGACTCTGCGCAGCTCTCAGGATGCAAAGCGCCACCTGCTGGTCTGTATCGTGCGCTTGCGCGCACCACACCTCTTCGCTTCCTGTCTTGTTTGGCCTGGACCGCACGCTGTCCAAGGCCTCTGAGTGTTGCTATAGAGACCGGAGAGCGCTGGGCCTGCGAACTCTAAAGAGACGAGCAGCGGCGCCTCAGTGGACTCTTGGGGACCAGAGCGCCATGTCTTTCCGCGACCTCCGCAGTAAGGCTGCACCCTGCTTTCCCGTGGGCTTCCCAGGGACTCGAGGCTTCCCTGCCGGACCCCTACTAGAACCTTAGGTCCAGGCAGGCCGGTGATCCCCAGGCCAGCCAGGGGCTGACAGAACTTTACAGCACCTTTGGAAAGTTCTGTCCGTCACTGACCACGTGTAGCTAGAACACTGGGAATGTGTCTCGAGCGGCCGAAGAACTGAATGTTTAATTTTATCTCATTTTATCTCTGGTTATCACAGCCACATTCACAGCCGCATTAGAAAGGTCATGGGGAAACGGAGACTTTTTCTGTATTAGAGTTTGTAGAAAGAACCAATAAAACCGAGGAAGTGACTGGATGAATGGCGATTGCTGCTTGGTTTTTTGTTAATTTTTGAGGGTTTGTTGTTTTGTTTGTGTGTTAGTCTATCACATGCTGTTCTCTATGTGGGCAATATTTCGCTTACTCCTAGGCAGTTCTCGTGTCCTGGTATAGAGATGAAACAGGCAGCAAGAGGTCAAAGTAATCTGGACAAGTGATGGATAGAACGAATGGCTTTATAGTTTGAATCCAGATTGCCTGAACGCCAAATACTGAGCAGAGAACTTTGCCAGAGAGTGGGGAAGTAGAATACTCATTCGTTACTACTCTTTGGGGGAAGCATCCTTTTTGTGGCAGGCTGTTATATTTCACTCTTATTGTTCCTAGTTTTAATTGTAAGTTAAGTAGTATAGCTACCCCTAGTTCACACAGCTAGAAAGACTGATGGGACTGTGACCCAAAAATCTTGCTTCACTTACAGAAGAGTAGCAGCTACTCTGGTCATGTCAGCTGGGATTTGAGGGTATTTGAAACAGTGTAATTATGGCTGTCCCACATAGTTTTTGATGAGGCCAGCACTTTACTGGGCTCATTAAATAATGATCATTGTACTGGAAAGAGTATTTAAAAAGAGTATTTCAGAATATTTACCTTAAACAAACAATGTGTAGTTGTGTAATCTCTGAGACTGTCCCCATTTAACAGTGGAGAACTTGACAGCTACTACTTAGCTAAAGGAAATGTTTAGACAAAGCCTGACTCCTTTCATAGGGATATAAGGGAAAGAAATAAGGGAAGGCTATTTTTGTGTCATCTCTCTTTCATGACCTAGCACAGTCTGCCTGCCTTGCTTTGTTGCCCAGGTAGATTATTTGGAATGGTTAATAGTACGTTTTGAATACCTGTCTTCAGTATGAGTAGACATTACATAGCCAGGAAACATGTTTAAGATCTCAGCATATTGTAAGAACTCAGAGATGGTTGGTTGTTTTGTCTATTTGTTTTTCAAGACAAAGTTTTTTCCTGTCTTGAACAACAGCCCTAGATGACCTGGAACTTGTTTTGTAGACCAGCTTAGCATCAAGCTCACAAGAGATCTGCCGCCTCTGCTTACTGAGAGCTGGGATTAAAGGTGTGCACCACAACGCCAGGCTTCGTTGTTTTCATCTCTAAGTCTCGCTTCCTTCTTTTTTGTTTTCTTTCTTTCAAGCAGTGTGGCTTTTTTTCAGGTGCTCCCAACTTAACAATATTAGTTTACTAATCTTTTTTTTACAGTAAATCTAAATACTGCATATAGTTCAACCATTCTCCTAAATTTTCTCTGAATATGAAGTAATTGATCTTGCTAATACCTAAGGCCCATTTCTCTGAAGAAAATTTATTCCCATCACACTTGGGGTGTTTTTCAGGTGATGAATTAGATATTGTTTCGTATCTCCCCTTTCCTTTCCCGATCTAGAATTGATGAGTTCAGCACCTGGAGTTGAGAAGACCCAATTAAGAAGGGAAAGCATTAAGATTAATTACTTTCCAAAAGGAGGTGCTATTTGGGAAGGACTGACGGAACTGTGTTTTATATTGGACAGATTTCACAGAGATGATGAGAGCCTTGGGGTACCCGCGCCATATTTCTATGGAGAATTTCCGCACACCCAACTTTGGGCTTGTCTCTGAAGTGCTTCTGTGGCTTGTGAAAAGGTTAGAATGCACTTTATTCACACCTCAGTGTGGATAGTTGGCTTCACTCAGTAACTAACTGGAACTTGTCGTGATGGGAAGGCAGGCTACAGTGCAATCTGCATAGGATGGGTTTAGCTGTAACCTGTAAGGAGCTTCCAGGCCTGATGGTGCAAGTAGATGTTTGTTAGTTTAGTGTCAGCCTTGACGACATATCAAGTTCTAGGCCAGCCAGGGCTACATAGTAAGAGCCCCTGTCTCAAATACTTAAGAAATAAGAGAAATCATGAGAATTTAAAGAACATGGAGTAGGTGACTGTCCTCATTAGAGTGCTGGTACAGCCCCTACTTCAGCATCAGGGACCTGCTTGCACACTCCAGATATACTGTATTAGAAATATAAATATGGCTGGAGAGCTGGCTCAGAGGTTACGAGCATGGACTGCTCTTGCAGAGGACCAGAGTTGATTCCAAGCACTCATGTTGGATGAGTCATAACTGTGCATAACACCAGCTCCAGAAGGGCCTTAGCCCTCCGACATCATTGGGCACTGGTAGTCATGTGCACATCCTTACACACAGACCCACACAAATACACATAACTGAAAGTAAACTAAAAACCAAGAACAAGACATAATGTAGATTTGTTTCATTGTGTTAAAAGTCTTATATTAAGACTGGCAACCTTTTGTGTTAAGAACCAGATAGTAAATAGTGTATGAGTTGTTGCACTTAAAATTCAGTCTACATGAGATGTCCGTTGAATATTCTGCAGTTACGGGCAGTTAGGAGCCATCTGACATTGATGTGAGGAACTGAACACAGGTCCTCTGGGAGAACAATATATGCTCTTAAACCACTGAGCTGCCTCTCCAGGCCCTTTGCTTTTAAAATGTAAAAACTATTTTTATCTTTCAGACTGTACAAATACAAGGGTAAGAGTCTCAGTTGTTTTTGTTTTTTGAGGCAGGGTTTCTCTGTGTAGCCCTGGCTGTCCTGGAACTCACTCTGCAGACCAGGCTGGCCTCAACTCAGAAATCCTCCTGCCTCTGCCTCCCAATTGCTGGGACTAAAGGCGTGCGCCACCACTGCCCCGGCAGCTCTGCCACTTCTTAAAGTGAAGGTCCTAGTGTCTATCTTGGGCCAAGGGCTATCAGCTTGAGTCACAGTCTTGGTTATTTTCACAGAAGCTAGACATGAGCTAGATTTAGTTTTTGGTCTGGGTCCCATACTTGACTTGTTTACATTTTACTATTACTTTGTGAGTGTGCATATGCACACGTGGAGAACAGAAGACAGTATTGAATTGATTCTCTCCTTCCATCTTTATATAGGTTCTGGGGATTGAACTCATCATGCTGGCTCATGCTTGTTCTTTTTCTGATAGGTATGAGCCGCAGACCGACATCCCTTCTGACATTGAGACTGAACAAGACCGAGTTTTCTTCATTAAGGCAATTGCCCAATTCATGGTTAGTTCACAGTTATTTTACGACACTGACAAATAAATTAGAAAAAGATGACTCCTGGTTGAGACTGTTTTCAAATTACTTTCTAAAACTATCCCATTGCCAGGCTTCTCTGGAACTGTGTCACCAAAGTGTTATTTATTATTTAGTTTTTGACTCATTACTTATATGGTTTTGTTTATTTTTAAATAAGTAATATGTTTTATGCTTCAAAAGTTTTAGATCATGAACTTATACAGATTAAAATGACTTTCTGCCATGTCTGCCCTGGACTGAGTTACAATCATAATGTCCACTACTTTAGATTGATTCCAGAGTTTGCTTCTGCATATTTAAACAAATAATAATATATATTATTAATATATAAATAATATACATATATCCCCTTTCACACATCCTGTGTGGCATCTTGCTGTCTTCACTTAATGGTATATTTTGAAGAACTTTCCAGATGCATATAGAATTTCCTCATACATTTGAGTTAATATTGATTACATAAATATTGCACAATTATGTTATTTACATAGGTTTTTTGGTAGTTTACAACCTTTGTTATTTGAAATAATGTTGTAATGGATAGCCTCTGGTTTTCATTTTGTGAGGCTATGCTTAGAGTAGTTTTTAGAACTGGAATTATTGGGTCAAAGATACATGCATCTATAGTTTTGGGGTCTTTTCCCAAGTTGCTCTTTATCACAATACGAGACACTTACAATGTATTTTATCTTGTCTTGAAAAAATAAAAACAAAAAAACAACTCAGTAAGAGTTGTATCATGGTTGCTGGCGGAGACAGTCTCAAATTACCTACATGAGATTTGGACTATACCTGAAGCAGGGTATGGTTGTACACTCTTGTAATTCCAGTGCTTAGAAGGATAAGACAGGAGAGTTGAGAGTTTGAATCTAGTCTGAACAGCTGCATAGTGAGTTTCAGGCCAGCCGGAGTTACATAGTAAGACTCTGTCTGAAGAAAGAAAGCAAAGCAGAACTTTATCTGTCTTAAAACAGGCCACAAAGGCACATATAAAACTCAACACCAAGAAACTCTATCAGGCCGACGGGTACGCAGTGAAAGAGCTGCTGAAGATCACGTCTGTTCTTTACACTGCCATGAAGACCAAAGGGATGGAGGGCTCCGACATAGGAGAGGAGGACATCAGTAAATTCAAGTTTGATCTGGGCTCCAAGGTAAGGATGATGAAGTCTGTGGCAGCAGATGTCCGTGTCTCACCCATGGCAGTAGAGGATGTCTAACCTGCAGCACTCCGTCTTTCCTTGCTGGCTGACTGAGGAGGCTCTTCAGTCTGTGGTAACAGTTTTGTTCTCATTTGTGTTGGGATGAAAGCAAGTCACAAGAAATCCAATTGGCTTACAGCCTAATTTTATCAGATTGTATTTGGGCACTGAGGATACAGGTTGCTTAGTTGGAGGAATTAGAATGTTAACAACAGTGACAGAGGTGTGGAAAGTCTGCTGCAGTCAGTGTCCTGGAGACCAGCAGAGCAGTGTGGGAATGCAGTGCGCTAAGGGTCAGGGCTGTTATCATAAGCAGGGCCATCAGGGGCTTCAGGTATACATGACTTCTTAGCAGAAGTGAGAGGGAAGGGCAGGCCATCAGGCCATGAAAGTGAGAGTGGGGACTAATCGCGCATTGTGTGTTTTATTCCTTTGAGAGCAGCAGAGGAAGCCCTCTGGTGGAAGCTAAGGTAATACAGCAAACCCTCTGGCCTCAGAAAAGCTTTTGACTTTTACTCTGGGGTAGAAAATGGAGTTTTCAGCAGAGTGAGTTCCAGGACAGCCAGGGCCACACAGAGAAACCCTGTGTTGAAAAACCAAACAGGCCGGGCGGTGGTGGCGCACGCCTTTAATCCCAGCACTTGGGAGGCAGAGGCAGGTGGATTTCTGAGTTCGAGGCCAGCCTGGTCTACAGAGTGAGTTCCCGGACAGCCCGGACTACACAGAGAAACCCTGTCTCGAAAAACCAAAAAAGGCCGGGCGGTGGTGGCGCACGCCTTTAATCCCAGCACTTGGGAGGCAGAGGCAGGCGGATTTCTGAGTTCGAGGCCAGCCTGGTCTACAGAGTGAGTTCCAGGATAGCCAGGACTACACAGAGAAACCCTGTCTCGAAAAACCAAAAAAAAAAAAAAAAAAAAAAAAAGAAAAACCAAACAGTGCCGAGCAGAGAGAAACCCTGTCTCGAAAAACCAAAAAGGCGGGCGGTGGTGGCGCACGCCTTTAATCCCAGCACTTGGGAGGCAGAGGCAGGCGGATTTCTGAGTTCGAGGCCAGCCTGGTCTACAGAGTGAGTTCCAGGATAGCCAGGACTACACAGAGAAACCCTGTCTCGAAAAACCAAAAAAAAAAAAAAAAAAAAAAAAAGAAAAACCAAACAGTGCGGCAGTGGTGGCACATGCCTTTAATCCCAGCACTTGGAGGCAGAGGCAGACAGATTTCTGAGTTCGAGGCCAGCCTGGTCTACAGAGTGAGTTCCAGGACAGCCAGGGCTATACAGAGAAACCCTGTCTCAAAAAAAAAAAAAAAAAAAAAAAAAGGGAAACCAAAGAAAACCAAACAGAAGCAGAAGAATGGAGAATTACCGGGTTAGTGATGTTAGGGCGGAAAAGGTATCGTCAGGGCCTTCTCATATATTGGCCATAAAAAGTTCGCAGCAGAAGCAACTAAAGAGGTTCTCAGCCCAAGGCTCAGATGTGGAACTGAGAAATGAAAAACCAGAGAAGAAATCATCAGGTGCCAGGAAAACTCTTTTCTCTGAGGCCCAAGAGAAAAGCATTGTGATTTTTTACATGCTTGCCTGAGGGCACATACCAGGAGCAGAGGTCACAACTGAGATTCAGATGTAGTTAAAAGTTAATTTATGTGTATAGGCACACAGTGTCACAGTGGGCAAGAGGGAGGGTCAGAGGCCACTGTGGGAATTGTCTCTCTCCTTCCGTCAGGCTTGATGGCTGGCACCTTTTACATATGACGCGTCTCCCCAGCCCAGACTCAGTTGTGCTTTGATGATAGATTGTGTGGTGTGGGTGTGTAGTTAGAAGATGAGACCACATGAGACCTCAGGTTGTGTTGCCAGACTTGGTTAATATGTGCAAGGGTTGCATCTGGGCTTATTTCAGGAGCCTCTTGCTAAAGTGGCTAGCACAATCAGGAAGTGGGCTCTAATGTTTAATTTTTATATGTAATCTTAAGATAAAAATAGCCACTGTAGCTAGTGAAATATTTGTCCTGAGTTTCACTGCAGACATTAAGTTTTTGGATGCCTAAGTGAGATGCCTAGGAAGAGTTTGTATGGGATGCTAAAGCTGAAAGTTAGAAGGGATGAACATGCAAGGGGATTAAAACCATGGGTAACAAGTAAGAATCTGTCAGAAAGGAGATGCCAGAGACTGAACTGTGGCCCATACAACTGTGGAGAAGTGGAAACAGTGAGCTGAGTCTTAGAGAAAAATGGGGGTACTTGCTGCCAGTCAGGCAGGTAAAGCATGTAGAACTGGAAAGTGGTACCCTGGGCCTTTACAGGAGAAGGTAGAACTGTAACAGGGGCACAGAATGGACAGAGAGAGGGGGAGGGAGGGATGGAGGGAAGGAAGGGGGGGAAGGAGGGAGGGAGAGATAATGAGTTGTTGCTGGTAGCTTGAGAGAGACAGTCAGTGTCACTTCACAAGGAAAGGGAGCAAGGATGCCTGTGTCTGTGTTTGGGCTTCTTGGGGATTTAACATTGAAGGAAGAAAGGGCTGTGCACATCTAAGACGGTCTGAGTCATTATCAGAGCTGTTGGCGTCAGCCCTGTGGGAGCCCAGGAGAGTCTAAGTGCTTAGTGGGGTTGGCCTCCCCTGAGCTTCAAAGCAGCTCTTTGGACGCATGTCCCTCAGGTTGCCCCTGTGGTCATTCTACTAGTAGAGACCTAGTCCAAATGGAAGCATGTCAACTTTCTGTTGCTCATACCTTTAGTTGTGAATTCAGTTTGATGTTACAGTTGGGTTTCTGAGAGAGCAGTTGGCCTGGTTTTGGTCTCATTGGAATGTTGTCAGTGTTTCCTGAGTTAGTGTCCAGGAGCTCTGTCCTACAGCAGTAAGAAGGGCTGCTGAGGCAGGTGCTCCGTAGTTACATGCCTGCCTGGAGGCTAACAGCGTGGCAGCTGAATGCCTGTTGAAAAATGAAGGTTCTGTATGTACAATTTCTATCCAGATTGCAGATTTGAAAGCAGCCAGACAACTTGCTTCTGAAATCACTGCCAAAGGAGCTTCTCTGTATGACTTGCTGGGCAAAGAGGTTGAGCTGAGGGTAAGTAGTGATCAGTTTAGGAATGAAAAGTCTGTCTTCTTACAACTTATACTCAGCTGTTCCTGATTGAGTGGGCTAATGTGTGGGGAACTGGTAGAGGGCGTAAATCCTTTTCTGATTCTAGTGGACACTGCCCGCTGGTGTTAATCTTTCTTAATTAAAAATGCTTTTCATACAATATATTTTAATAATAATCTTTCCCCTCCTCCACCTTCTCCCAGATCTTCCCTCCCTTACATACCCAACTCCATGGTTTTTTCTAAAAAAACCAAAGACAATCAAAAAGAAAAACCATGGAGTCCATTTAGTGTTGGCCAACCTCATAAGTGTGACCCTGCCTCGAGCGTGGTGAATGCACTAGGTGTCGCTGCACTGAGGAAGACTGATTCCTCTCTCTAGCAGCCATCAATTGCAAATGGCTTCCTGGTTAGGAGTGGGACTTTACATTGAGATGGTTAATATCATTAACTTCTAGTTCAGGATGTGGCCTGAGGTTGAGACTTTCTTCCTGGCCTCTTCTCTGCATTGCTGTCAGTAGTGTACCTCTCAGTTCATGGCTCCCAGAACTCACTGCCCCCAGACTTACCCAGACTTCTTTATTAAACCAGCTGCCATGTTATTGTCACTGACACGGAATATGGTCTGGCATTAGGAGCTTCAAAGATTTCTCAGATGATTATAACATAAATGTTTGTGACCAGCGATCCTGGGCAGCACTTCCAGGTAGTTGGAGGAAGATGTTGTTATGACTTGCTGTTCAGTGCAGTCTACCACTGAGTTAAATTTTGGAGAATTAGTGTGACATATATATCACATTCTTTGAGGGGGTATCACTGGGCATGAAGATGAACATCTGTAATCCTAGCAGTTTGGGAGTATGAGGATGGGGGATGGCTTAAAGCTCAAGCACATCTCAGGAAACAACCAGACTCTTAAGGAAAAAATTGGCAACTAATAGAAATTAAAAACTAAAATCTTTGTCTCAAAATGTCTAAGTGCTTTTATTTCTCCTAGGAACTGAGAACAGAAGCCATTGCTAGACCTCTAGAGATAAACGAGACTGAGAAGGTGATGAGGATCGCAATCAAGGACATTTTAGTAAGATCATATTGCTTTGTTGTTCTTAATACCTGGGACTCAAATATATGATTTTCTGTGTGCACCAGAGAGAGTAAGAGGGGCTTCATGAAACTTAGAGGATATTTTAGGATTCCTACATTATGACTACTACATTTCTCCTTATAAGTAAAAGCATTTTCTCAGGTTATTAAACATTCACCAGTTTTTGCCAGGCAGTGGTAGGCATATGCATTTGATTCCAGGACTCAGGAGGAAAAGACAGGTGGATCTCTGAGTTCGAGGCCAGCCTGGTCTGCAAAGCTAGTTCCAGGACAGCCAGGGCTACACAAAGATAGTCTCTCAAAACAAGCTCTCCCCACTCCCCCACCCCCCAAAATTCACCAGTTTTAAAGTAATGTAGCCATTCTTATTTTGATATTTTGGTGAATATTACCCTATTTTGTTTAGCTAATTCCTCACTGCTGGGCACTTAAACAATTCCAGGCTTTCCTTTTGTCTCTGTATAGAGAAGGGTTTAGAACTCAGGACCTTGTATATGCTAGACAAGTACTTTTCCACTGGGCTACACCCCCAAACCTTAATTCTAAGTTGCCCTGTAATAGGTAGAACAGTCACCGTCTTTTCCCACTCCCCAACTGTCGACTAAGTTTTGTTAGAGATGCATACATGTAGATGCATCGTTTATTCATGTATGTCCACATGTACATAGCTCCGTCATGCTTTCTTAAACTCTGAGTATAGCAAGCACCTGGATCTTGGCTTTTAAATGCTACTTTCTACTAATGGGAGCCAGGGTACCCAGGAAAAATGACTCATTCCAGAGCTGGTTAGGAGGAATGCAGCCTCTTAGTGTACTAGGAGGAGCAAAGGTGTTCAAAGGTTACCAGGGGTCTGTAGGAGAGACATGGTGTCAAGTTGATGGGCTTCCCTGACCAAACCAGGGACTATTGACACAGCAAAATAAATGAATTACAATAGTTGATTTTATAGTATAGATCAATGAAATAGGAAACAATCAATTCTCAAATGAAAAAAATGCATCAAGGACACTACCAATGCAATACTTATTACAAGAGAAGAGAGCAGGTGAAATTCTAGCATCACCCCTCAATTGAGGGAGGAAGTAAAGTGTCATCATTAGATGACTTGAGATTATGACAGCTTATAGGGTGAAGTCTCTCTGTGGTATTCCTGCCAGAGATGCATAATCTGAATCAATTGACAAACTAGAAGCATTTTATCAATTAGCTGGCTGGCACTTAACAAAGTGAGGTCATGCAGTGCAAGGAGAGCTGGAAAGCCTCCAGACTGAAGAATACCCAGAACCACACCAGCACTGCCCGCTGTTCCTGCCGGCTACAGAAATGTTCCTAGGACACACAGGAAGACAGCAATGACCCTGAGAGTACATGACAGTGGCCATGTACTGTGCTCCTGCCTGGTTGTAGGTTTCCTGTTTCCTGTGTAACAGGAAACACAAAAGGATGAAGGCAACTAGACTTCACAGCAGTCTCCACTCACCTAGTTTAGGACAAGTGCTTTGTATTATATTCTACCTGTTCTGTAAATGTAGGATGGCTTCTAGATTTAAAAATCTATAAATAACCATATTTTATACATACCAATATTCTAACTGAATCAATGAACATGGCCAAATACGCTTTGAGCATTGAATGTTAAAAGCTGGTCTTCCTGAAGAGGCACAGTTAGTTCCTTGGTGGACAGCTCCTGTGAGCTCTTTATTATCAAAAAACATTCACCTCCAGTGTTTCATAATTCTGAAAGCAAAAGCAAACTGATAGCACGGGTTCTTAGATGGATTGCAGAATACAGGCCAGTTATTTCCAGATGCTGGAAATTCTTATTTATACATTGATCTTTATTACTTGAGGAATATAGAAAAGATTTTAAGGTCAGATAAATTCCCTAAGCTATAATGTGACTTAATCAAAAAATATTCATTATCAGCAAGGGTTATTGGTTAAGGGTACTGGAGAGATAGCTTCATAATTAGCACATACTACTCTTCCAGAGACCTGTTTGGTTCCCAGCCCCCATTAGCTAGGTCACAACCTTCTGAAACTCCAATTCCAGGGGATTTGGTGCTCTCTTCTGGCCTCTTCCTTTTGTTGTTGTTGTTGTTTTCTTTTAAAGATAGAGCTTACTCTGTAGCTCTAGCTGGCCTGGAATTCATTATGTAGAACAACTTAGTCTCAAACCCAAGAGATCTGCCTACCCTTGCCTTCTGAGTGCTAAGATTAAATGCAAGCACCACTATGCCTGACTTTTAGTGATTTTTAAAGGAAGAATCAGAAAAGTAGTGTGCTGAGCTGGACCTACGGCTTAGTGATAGAGTTACTTGTCTAGCAAGTGTAAAGCTTAGAGATTGATCCTAGGCACACACACAAAAATTCCACAGAAATTATTGGTTTTTACTTACACACACAAAAAATGAGGCCATAAATTCACTGACTGTAACGGCCCAGCGCTGCTGCTCTGGTCCACCGGTCAGGGTCTAGCAAGAGAGAGAGTGAGGAGGGGCAAGAGATGCGAAGAATGGAGACAAGACAGAGTCTGATCAAGTCTCGTTTATTAAAAGGAAATCCCGGGTATTTATACCCTTTATCACGTGCCTTTCCCACGTGGACAAGCACAGCTGAAGGCATTATGTAATCATCATGTGTCTCGCAGCGTGGAGACCACATGCACCTAGCTAGCTGTGTGGAGACCACGTGCGCCTTGCAGCTGGGGGCATTAAACAACAAAACAAGATACGTGAGAAAAACAAGATGTTTATCAGAGTGTGCTCAGCTTATCAGTTTATCAGAGTAAGCTGTTGAAAACAAGTCTCTTGTCAGGGTATATGGCTCGAGATGGCTGTAATCTCTGCTAGAAGTCAGCTCCCAACAACTGACAATAATTGTAGTTTCAAAAGATGCCCCGTCTCTGAGAATCTTGGCAAGTGTCTACTCTTCCACAGTCGTTTCTTTGTGGATCCCTTGGCTTTGCAGAGACCTGCAGGTAAACAGCCAAAAAAACCTTTATGGTATATTAACATACATGCAGAGTACCAGAGGGGAATCCTACCTTGCCATCAAGAATTTCATGCAGGGTTAGACAGTCACACATGGGGAGAAGGTTCATACACACCCAGGTTGTGCTCCTGACTCTGGTGTAGGTCATTTGGTGCTCTGAACCACGAGTCTCCCAACAGCTAGCTTCTCATAGCATGAACATGAAGCCAGCACATCTGCTCTTACCATGCCCACTTCAAGCAAATGTGCTCTTAGAAAGATAGGAATGTCTGCGGATATAGCCAGTGGTCTTTGACACCCCCACCACCACCCCCACCCCTGACCCCCGTAGTGCCAGCAGCCCCAGCTTCTGTCCCATTGTGCCTAGACCTTGTTATAAAGCTGCATCTCACCAGAATGGCTAGTTGCTGCTGTGGGATCCATTTCTGCATTGACTTTATCAATAAAGCAGTTTCTTCATTTATTTTAGTTTTTAGTTGAGCTTTACCATAGAGGGAAAAAGAATCTTCTTTGTCCATCAAAGCAGACAGAGGGTCAGAGCTGAGGGGCTAGTTCATCCAGGTTTTGTTTTTGGTCCCCTCCTGAGCCAATTCTGTGTGTGTGTTTTGTGTGTGTGTGGTGTGTGTGTGTGTGTGTCTGTCTGTCTGTCTGTCTGTCTTGTGTATGTGTATCTGTCTTGTGTGTATGTGTATCTGTATCTGTGTGTGTGTCTGTGAATGTGTCTATGTCTGAGTATCTGTGACTGTGTGTGTGTATCTGTGTGTGTGTGTGTCTTTGTGTGTCTATGTATCTGTGTATGCATATCTTTCTGTGTTTGTGTGTGTCTGTACATATGTGCATGTGTCTATGTCTGTGTGTGTGTGTGTGTGTGTGTGTCCACTCCCTAGGTTGGTATTTTGTAACCAGGGAGCAGTCCAAGTGAAGGCTGACAATGCAAAGTGATTGACCAATGCCCAATCCTAACCAAGCAGGCTGGACACAGAACCTATGACCTCTCTGTCTTTACTAGGACATTCTTTTCTCCACTTTTGTTTGCTTCCATGGACAGAAACACCCACTTTGCATGACAAGAATGGTACTCTCCTATCCACGTATCCTCCTTTCATTCCTGTCACCAGAAATACCTTGTTAATAAGTTACAGTGGGGGAGGGGTGGGCTTTTGTTGGTTTGCTTTCTTGTGTGGTTTGTGTGATATTGCTTTGTGTAAAGTATTAAGGAGCTCTGTGCTCAGAACCAGGTGACAGCCCTCCCTGGCACCTTATCTCACTATTTCCTATTCATTGTAGGCACAGGTTCAGAAGACTAAAGACCTGCTCAATAATGTGGCCTCTGATGAAGCAAATTTAGAAGCCAAAATTGAAAAGAGAAAATTAGAACTGGAAAGAAATCGGAAGCGATTGCAGACCCTGCAGAGTGTCAGGTAGAGTCACTAGAGTGTGGACATTAGGTTGGAGGAAGGGGCATGGCATGAGCTGTTCAGCCATCAAAAAGCAGCCTCACATACAGAAACTCCATGCCACAGTCTCCTTGCTCCCTGTCCTAAAAGCAGACTACTGTGCTCTCTCATTCTCTGTACTGCTTTTTACTATGTCTGCAACATAGCTGGTCTCTAGAGCCCTCTTTAAGTTTTGTGGTTTCTCATAACATGAGACAAAGTAAATCTGGATGGAGGGAGTTATACCAAACTTGGCCTTCTGAAATCTTACCATACATTAGATTGAAACAGAACATACTGCCATCTTCTGGATTGAGTAGATTTTAGACTTTTCACTTTGATAATTCCTCACCTGTCAGCAATTCATTTTCCTTATGACTTTGGCTCAGTGGAGAAACAGTCCACTGAGCAGTGTATTAGTGGCCAGAGCATTGCCTGTGCCAGTGGAACCTTTTGTGGATCCCTCAGGTTTTTCGTTGTGCTCTTCTCTTTACTTGGTTTATGCCTTCCTTCCTTGGGCTCAATATTTTTTGGTTTTTCTTTTTACAATGTTGGGAATGAGCATTGGCAAACCACAGGCATCAAGAGCAAGGCACCAAGGGGCCTCACCTTCCACCCAGAGCCTCCCTCATTTCTCTGCTGAAGTCACTGCCACGAGAGTCCTCGGACTCACTAGCAAAGTCATCCTTAAAGCAGACTCATTCTAGTTCAGCCTCAAACCACCATCTTTGTTTGTTTATTTGTTTGTTTGTTTGTTTGAAAACAAGATCTCACTATTTAGCTCTAGCTGTCCTGGAACTCACTATGTAGACCAGACTGGCCTCGGACTCACAGAGAACAGTCTGCCTCTGCCTCCCAAATGCTGGAACTAAAGGTATGTGCCCCCAATCTTTTAAATAGAAAAGTTGCTCTGTTCTAGTTTTAAAAGCTTAGTGTTCTCTTTCCATCTGTTTCATCCTGTCTTACTTGTCTATTGCTATAACAAAAGTTACCATGACCAAGGTAATGTATGAGAGAAAGCATTTAGCAGGGATTGCAGTTCCAGAGGTTAGAGTCCATGCTGGAACAAAGGCATGGCAGCAGGGACAGCTGGGAATCCACGCCTTGATGCACACCACGAGAAAGAGAGCACACTGGAAATAGAACAAGTCTTTTGAAACCTCAGAGCCAGTGACACACCTTCTCCAACTAGGCCACACCTCCTAATCTTTCCCAAACACTCACCAACTGAGGGACAAGCATTCAAATCTCTGAGGTTATGGTGGCTGTTCCCATTCAAATACCACATCCCCAATTCCTTGTGTCATTTTAAAAACTGTCTCAGGTGCTTGCTTCCTAGCACGTACACTGAAACTGGAATGACAGAATGGCGTGGACCTGCAAGGATGACACAGATTTGTGAAGCCGTCTGTAGTTTTGTATGTGTTCTCTTGACGCCATGGACAAGCATCTCAGCAGCCAGAACTGATATTTCAGTGATGCTGGGAAATCAAAATGGCCCCAAGAGTTTCAGGGGCTGTGCAAGACAAAGGGTCTGCCCACACTTTTGTCTCTTACGTGGTTGGTGGCATCCAGCATTCCTGTCAGAATATTGGTGCCAAGAGTTTAACCCCAGTCCGGGCCATGATGTACTCAGGGAAACTTCAGTGTGAAAAGAGAACATTCTCAGCTCAGGTGGAAGGTAGTGTCCCCAGCCTCTGCTCAGAGGAGAAGCAGCTTTTCTAAAAAGAAACCCAGTACATGCTTCAAGTTTTTCAATATAAAGGTTTTTTTGGGGGGAGGGTGTTGGCTGTGTGTCTCCCAACTCCTGAGCTAAAGGGACTCTTCCTTGTATCTCAGCACTTTAGCTACCACAGGATGCCACAGGACTGTAGGCACGTTCTTCTACAACTAATTCTAATTCTTTAAAAATTCATATGTATGGATGTTTTGCCTGCATGTATACCTGTGAACCATGTATCAGATCCCATTGAACTGGAGTTACAGATTGTGAGCTTCCTGGTGGGTGCTGGGATTTGAACTCTAGTCATCTTGAAGAGCAGCCAGTGCCCAATTGCTAAGACATCTCTCTAGCACCTCCTTATATTTTTTAAGACGGAATTTTCCTGTTAAGATTAATAACAGAGCCAGGCATGTCAGAGTGAGCCTATAATCCCAGCACTCGAGGAACAGGGAGGGGAGGGGAGGACAGGAAGGAAAAGGAATGCTGAGAGGGAAAAGGAAACCTCGCCAACCAGTTCAAACAGGCTTCTGTACTGCAGGCTTTCATTTCATTTTGTTTTAAAACAGCTCTCATTTGCAGGGGCCCGTTTACCTCTATGTCGTGTCCACGGTAGACTTTGATACCACTAAGCTAATGCAAGATAACTTACTGATTTTGAGAGATATGTACGCACATATGTTAACACTATGTTAACCCTGCGAGAGCCTGTGATTCATTGAAGTGAAATCTACAGTACTATGTTCTAATAGATTTAATTTTTCTTAACTTGTTATTGATTTTTTCTGACTTCACATACATCCCAGTCTCACTCTCCTGTCCCTTCCTTGCCACCTCCACCCCTACAACCTCCCCCTCAAAGGAAATGAAGATAGAATTTTTAAAAATCTTAATATGGAAGCTGTAGTGTATCACAGTGTGTCCCACAGTATAACCGTTTGTCCACACATCTTTATTTGCAAATGTTATTGCAATGAGTCGATGGTCTTGTTAAGATGCCTCTGTGACACCATCCACACTGGAGTCTCACTGAGACTCCTCTCAGATATCCTGTTGCTGTTCTGTGTCATGGAGATCCTGCAGCTTTGGATCTGCAGGACCAGCCCTTTCATGTGGCTCTAGCAGTTCCTAGATGAGCTACATGTTGGAGTGGGCCAGCTCAAAGACCCGGATCCAGGCCTGGATGGTAGCTGGGGCAGTCAGCCCACCAGCTCTCCTGCACACACACCGTCAGGGCAAGTTCTCCAGCACTGCCCTGGCTAGCTCACCCAGTGCCACAGCTGGCAAGGGCCAGGGCCAGCTTTCCTGCTCTCATGCCCTCGACGAGGCTCACATGAAACCATGCCACCAGGGCCAACTCTACTGTGCTGCTCAGGTGAGGTGCAGGACCCATTCTCCCAAGTACAGTTTAATTTTTATTAAAAATATACAATCCTGGTTGGATGTAATGATATACACCTTTAATACCAGTACATGGAAATAGAGGTAGACAGATCTTTGTGAGTTCAAGGCCAGCTTGGCCTACATAGTGAATTCCAGACCAAGTCAGGGCTACATAGTAAAACTCTGTCTCAAAAAAATACACATACACACTCATTTCTATCTGTACCTATATTTATGGACTTAGCATGATGGCACACATATGAAACCCAGCACTCAGGAGGCTGATAGGGAATTTACCAAGGACAGGCTAGGCTACTTGAGACCCTACTAAAAAATCTGAGAGGATGTAGGTTACGTCCAATGCATGTTGTTGGTGATTTATACGTAATTTTTTTACTTAATCCTCCTACTTTCAGGTTTGTTTTTTTCAGCATTTTATAAAGAATACATGGTTCAAGATAACTATGTTCACTTTTTGCCCCATGCTGTGAGAATGAAGACAATTCTCAGTAGCCAAACTGTAGACATTAAAATGTTGACATCACTCTGAAGGGATCTCCCAGTCATTGTGTGGGCCCCAGGGGAACTCTGCAGAGGGACTCCAGCCACATCAATGTAGATCCGAGTCTCTTTGGAAAGAGAAAGAGGCTCCATGTTAACAAATGGTGGGGTAACAGAGAGGAACTGGCCACTGTCAGAAGTGTGTGCAGTCATGTTCAGAACACGATCAAGGGTGTCAGCTGGGCTTCTGTCCCAAGATGAGGTCTATGTGTGATCACCTCCTCATCAGAGTTGTGGTTCAGGAGAATAGGTCTTCGGTGGAAATCTGAAAATTCTCGGGTGAAAGATACATCCACAAGGTTCAGATGAGGACAGGTGCTGCTTGTTCTGTCTCCCAAGGCCAGAGGATGAGGTAATCCTTGAGGAAATGATATTGAACTTGTTTCACATTCATTGGCTCTGATTCAGCACAACACTTAAAAACAAGGATATCAGAAAGCTTGAGGAAGACATCTACGTGTCTGAAAGGGACTGTGGCTCAGGCTGACAAGGAAGACCCAGGTACCCAGCTCCAGAAACAAGATCCTGATTACAAGTGTGATTGGAGCTCCTTGGGGACAATAAAAGACATATATTGAGGAAAAAAAAAACCAAAAACAACAAAACAAAACTATGTTCTTTTGATAGGTAGAGGGGTAAAGGTGAATTATTTTTAAGCAGTTTTCAGAGTGGGGAAACTTGTGTAATTAGAGGTTTCATGATGTACTTGAGAGAAATTTATGATGATGGAAGTTGAGAGTTTCAAGCTAGTGCAGATTGACTGACTTTCACTTTTTATTTCATTTGCTTATTTTAGGCCAGCCTTTATGGATGAGTATGAGAAGGTTGAAGAAGAGTTGCAAAAGCAATATGACATCTATCTAGAGAAGTTTCGGAACCTGGCTTACCTGGAGCAGCAGCTTGAGGATCATCACAGGATGGAGCAGGAGAGGTTTGAAGTACGTCTTGGACTGCTCACCCGTGCAGAGATGACAGGAGAGCTGCCTGCGTACTCAGCGTTTGCATGGGCTTTAGGGACCTGAATTCTTGCTCACATTGAGCCTGAGTCACCTCCCCACATCCTCACTGTGCTTTTTTGACAATAATCAGGTCTGTCTCCTGGTTATTTTAGAGGGTGAGGGGGCCAGTGTCTCACAGTGTTCCCCAGACCAGCCTCTAGCTTCAGCCTTCTACATTCGGGAACTATAAGATACACACCGCCATGCCCAGCTCCATTTGCCAACACACCTGACGTACCACCTTCTCCTGGTCCTACACCAGGAACTGTGACCAGGATTTCCTCGTTTATCTTACCATCCTGACCTGTCTGTAAGCATCTTTAGCATTGGAGTGGTGAAGCAGTATGGCAGAAACACGGAAACACTTTTGTTTTCTTTTCTTGTGAGCAGGAGAGCTGTGGCTGTCTGCACTAGACACATTTCCTGTGTCCACTGTCCTTGCAGCACACATGCTGGCCTTCTCTTGTGTCCCTCTTTTCCTTTACAGTAGTGTGGGAGTGGGAGGAGGTAGGGACCCAGAGCATCAGATGCCTAGGCCACTCCCACAGGCTGCTGGGTAGGCAACAGAGGAAGAGCACAGGTTTAAGGACCTCATAGGTTGCTCTAGCAAACTCTTTTTAATTTTTTTAAAAAGACTTATACATGTCTATTTTGTATACTTATATTTTGCCTGAATGTATGTCTGTGTGCCACGTGCATACAGTGCCCTCAGAGGGTAAAACTGGGCATCAGATCTCCTGAATTGGTGTTTAGATAGTTGTGAGCCACCATGTGGGTACAAGGAATGGAACCAGGGTCCTCTGGAAGAGCAGCCAGTGACCCAAACCACTGGACCATTTTGCAAGTCCACTTAAACAATTTCCTAAGGTGTTTTGTTTTGTCATGGTTTTTTGCTCTGTATGACAAACACTTCAGTATTCACACAGCGATGAAGAATCAGATCATCCACCGAAGTTCATTATTTTGAATCTGTTTTTTTTCCCACCACAGGAAGCTGAAAATACTCTCCGTCTGATGCAGAATAAGCTAAAGGAAGAAGAGAAGCGACTGCTCAAAAGTGGAAGTAAGGCCCTGTCCTGACTAGTGTTTTCAGCTGTGAGAGAGTCACTTATGTGTTTAAGGTTTTCATTGAGAGAGAGAGAGAGAGAGAGAGAGAGAGAGAGAGAGGAGAGAGAGGAGAGAATGTGTGTGTATGTTTGGTGGACATGTATGTGCACACATGCCAAGTGTGCAGGTGCTGGTGTGAGTGTGCCATTGTGCACAGGACAACTTTCTGGTTGGTCCTCTCTCCTTCCACTTTACATGAGTTCCTGAGATCAAACTCAGGTCTTCAGCTTTGCATGACAGGTACACAATGGGTTATTTACATTTCTCTAGCAGAATTACTTACAGTTTTAAAAACATTTATTTTAATTAAACTCTTTTCTCTCATTTTTAATTGTGGTAAGAACAATAGATGTTACCTGCCCTCTTACTAACAAATCTGTCGTTGTTGACTAGAAGTACTAGAGTATTTCCAGGTAGCAGTTTTCTCACAGCTTTTATATTAAGTACCATTTGACTTTACTCAAACAGCTTGCTTCTCATAGAGACTGAAATGGCAAGCATGGGGCCTGCATGGGTCTGCACCAGGTCTTCTACGTATATGTTATGGCTGTTAGCTTGGTGTTTCTGTGGACTCCTAACCGTGGGAGCGGGTCTGTCTATGACTCTCTTGTCTGATTTTGAGACTCTCTGCTTCCTATTGAGTTGCCTTGTCCAGCCCCAGTCTGAGAGCTTTTGCTTTGTTTTGCTGTATCTTGTTTTGTCCTGTTCAGCTGTCCTCTCTTGAAGGCCTGCTCCTTTCTAAAGAGGAAACAGAGTGGGAATGGATCTGGGGGAGAGGGGAGGTGGTGGGAGTTAGTAAAAGTGGAGGGAGGAGAAACTGTGGTTGGGAAGTAGTTTATGAGAGAAGAATCTATTTTCAATAATATTAATAAAGTTTGCTTCCAATTACACAGCATCTAGCTAACATTCATATCTTATGATACTTACGATATTTGCATTTGTTTAAATGCTACAGTTAGCTTGAACTCTGTGTAATCAATAATTTTGAAAGAAAATTATCCCTACTAGTATGAATGGTCCCATATTTTAGGGCAAGCTGAAAAACTGTTGCATGCAGTGTCAGTGAAAGATCACTTGCCGGTTTGCAAATCCCATACACAGTCATCCAGGAGTGCTCACCAAGGCCCTCACCTGTAGAAAAATGTACTAAACATGAGGCCTAGACTCTGGGAGGAGTCTTCTCCACAGTGAGCCAACATTGCTCACCTGGATGACACCAGGGCAACAGTTCCGCACAAGGAACCGTGGCAGTGTGGGGTCTTCCTGCCACATCACAGTTCTGTTGCACTGACGTGCTTCTCTTGCTTAGTTCTGTTTTCATAATGTCTTTATTCTTGTGGTCAAAAGAGTACACCTGGGCATCCAGCTTTTCTCCAACCTGCCTGTCCCCTTTGTGTTATTTCCTGTCTTACCTGTTTTCAGCTCTAGAAAGACAGCAGAGACTGCTGGGAATCCTTTAGAAAATCTTAACAGTGTCTGTAGCAAAGCAGGCTCCTGCTGACAGAGACCAAGTGGTGCAGTGACCTCTATATTGCATGGAATAAGCATTTAATATCGTAATTTTCGTGGATAAAATAGGAGGGAAACTAAACTGAGTGGTGATTTTGTGTTATAGTGTTAAATTATGTTAATATAGATTCATTTTCTGTATAAAGACTTGTAGAAGATAGAGTTTTCAAATTGTGTTGGTAGTCTTGGAGGATGTTCTTAGTGACTGTTGCCAGTGCCCAAGCTTTCCTCCTGAGCTGAAGAACACAGCTCTTCTTTTGGCTAAAGAAAGAAAGTTACCTTCCCTTAAAAGCCAGGTAGATCCAGTTACCTTGACATTACTTTCACATGTAGGCACCAAGCAAAGCCTTTTGGAAAACCAACAACTGCTGGATTTCTAGGCTGACTTCTAAGTCAGTGTCACACCAGCAACTGCAAACCCGTCCAAGACCCTCCTTCCCAAACCATCACTCCTTGGGTACAGTAAGGCACTAGCTTTATCTTCCCGTTAGAGTCTCTGTTGGTTCTGTCTAGGAAATGTTCAGCTTGCAGCCACAAAGACAATGAACAAGTATTTAAGAAATGTATGCAGAGTGATTTGGAGGCTGGAGACGATGCCTCCGTGATTAAGAACACTGCTGCTCTTCCAGAACTTCCTAGTTCAGTTTCCAGCACCCACATCACACACAGACACACACACAGAGAGAGGTGAAGAGCAGAAAAGGAGAGACATGATTTTTTTAATTAAAAAAATGATTGGGGGCTGGAGAGATGGCTCAGTGGTTAAGAGCACTTAACTCTGCACTTAATTCTGCTCTTCCAGAGGTTCTGAGTTCAATTCTTAGCAACCACAAGGTGGCTCACAACCATCTGTAATGGGATCCGATGTCCTCTTCTGATGTGTCTGAAGACAGCTACAGTGTGCCCATATATTTTAAATAAATAAATATACTTTTTAAAATGATGGCACTGAAAATAGCCTTTTATAGAGTGCATGCCTGAATTCCTCCCCCAATAAGTAAATAGAATTTGTTTTAAAAGAACCAAATTTCCTAAATGTATTAATTATCTGTGTATATGGTGTTAGAGATTGGACCCAGAGCAAAAAAAAAAAAATACAATAAATAAGCACATGTTTACCACTGAACCACAACCCCACCAATGTATGCTTTTATTCTAGAATTTTCCCCAGTGAGGATGTCACTTCAGCACTTTCTCAGACAGCTTCCTCTGTAGCCCAAGCCTGGCTCCCTCCTGACCTCCATCTGGCTTTGTTCTTTCTCATCCACTTCAATCTTTGTTAGACTCAAGGCTCTTGAGTGAGTGACACCGCCTGACAAAGAACAGAGTGGACTCCACCCTGACAGTCAGCTACTCCATTTCATAAACATCGCAGGTTGTCATAACGCTTTTAAGACACCTGGTCCACATTCTTCTTACTTTGAAAAACTGCTCAAAACAAATACAGCATATTATGGTCTGCATTAATACTTCACTAAGTACTATGAACAAATCCAGGGAGTCTTATAAAATCTAATGGCTGAAAAGAGGGCTCAGGAAGGCAGATGCTTTTGCACTGAAGCCGTAGAAGGCAGCAGACAGCAGACAGTGATGGAGGCCTGCCCTTTTACTCCACCAGGCAATGATGACTCGGACATCGACATCCAAGAGGACGATGAATCGGACAGCGAGCTGGAGGACAGACGGCTGTCTAAGCCTCGGACAGCGATGGAGGTGCTCATGCAAGGTAGGGTAACTTCTGCTGCCCAGCTCCTTGTGCCTGTCTCTCAGAACTCCAAGGGCAAACTTGGGTGAGTTTGCTTAGCACTGAGAGCCACAGTGGACTGAGAAGGCCCCTGGAGCACTTCCTGTCTCCATCTGTTCTTCAGGATCTGTCTCTCAAACTGCTCACGGGAGGTCATTGCCTCTGACAGTCCTTTTGTGTGCTTCATGGTCTTGAATTCACAGTGTACCTCAAGATGACCTTGAACCTGATCCTCCTGCTTCTGCCTCAGGCATTGGGATTACAGGATACAGCACCATGCCCTGCACATGAAATATTCTTATCTGTGTCACTGGGAATAGCTGGTTCACATTTGTGGCTTCAGATTTCCCACAGATACCTCAGAAATGGCCTCTGTAGCTGAAGCTCTCTGTGCTATTTGTCTTGGTCAGTGCAGTTTCGTCACTTGTGGCCTGTTAACACAGAACAGGGGTTACATAAGTGCCTCTTTTGATCTCATTTGATGGATGGGAGCCGACACTAGAACCAGCTGTGTAACTTACTCAGCATTAGTCTGAGAACAGCAGTGCCTGTTTCAAATCCTGTTTAAGTCCAAAAACTATGGCTAGGGCCTTCAAATGCCTTAAGACTTTACACTTGTCTAACCAAGGGAAGGGCTTCTGCAAACGGTTCTGGGCCTGCCCTGAGCAGCGCCCGTCCTGCACTGCCTAGACCTAGCCAGCAGGAGCCTGGTCACACGTTCATTCTGAAGCTTCCACCTAGATCCATGTACCGGTGACACTGGTTCATAAGAGCGGAATGTTTTCTTTTTCCACAGATATCAGTGAAGTTCTACTACATGTGACCTGACAGTAGAGTTCAGTGACATGTCCTCCCCAAGTCCTGAGAAGATGTGTTTCTCTTTTTCTAATTTTTTATTGATCTTTCGTGAGTTTCACATCATGTACCCCAGTCCCACTCATCTCCCTGTCCCCTCATATCCCTCCTTCACTCTTGCAACACCTCCCAATAAAAAACACACACAAAGAACAAAACAATGCATAGGAAACATCTCGGTGGAAGCTGTTTTGTGTCCCATAGTGTACTCCTCTGCCCACACCCTTCTCTTGCAAATACTCATTGCAATGAGTCATTCGTCTGGTTCAAGATCTCTGACTTTTATGACACGAAATATTGGATCACCATCCGAACTCCTCCCAGTTATCCTGTTGTTGCCCTGTGTCATGGAGACCCTGCAGCTCTGGAACAGCAGGACTGGCCCTTTCATGCATCCCAACCATTCACTAGTGATAGAGATTTAGGGATGAATCAATTCAGATACCTAAATCTGGGCCTGGGTGGAAACTGAGCTGATCAGCCTGCCGGCTCTCCCTTATCCCCACCACCAGGGTGGCCATCAACAGGAGGAGCCAGGGTCAACTCTCCTGCTCTCATGCCCTAAGGGCTAGCTCTGGCTCACCTGCACCCATGCCTCCAGAGCCAGCTCTACTGTGCTACCCAGTCACGGTGCAGGGCCCACTCTCCCAAGTGCTGTAACCTGTGAGGGGCTGAGCCAGCTTTCACACCCTCAGAGCAGGCTCATGTTTGCTTTCACCTAAATGCCAGCTCCACTGTATTGCCCAGGCAAGATGCAGGGCCATTCTCAAGAACGCTGCAGCCCGCAAGGGGCAGGGTCAGCACTCCTGACTGCCTTAGGTGGCAACGGGGAAAGGGGCAGAGGGCTAGTGGTAGGGCCAACTCTCCCTCACTCTGTTCTTGGGGCTTGCTCACCCACTGTTCCTCAACCAGGGCCAGCACGACTTTGCTGCTTAGGTGAGATGCAGGGCCCACTTTCCCAAGTGCTTCACCTGGCTAGGGGCAGGGCCAGCTCTCCTGACTGCCACACCTGGTGAGTTGCAAAGGGGGCAAGGTTTCACCCTGCACCTATGCTGCTTCATGGTAGACAAATGGCAGGGCCAGCTCTCCTGAGTTGTCAACCTCCAGGCTGGCTCACATACACCACCCCTCAATAACCCTCACCCAGTCCTGCCACCAGGGTCAGCTCTGCTATGCTGTCCAGGCAAAGTACAGGGCCTGTTCTCCTGAGTGCCGTAGTTGGCAGGACCAGAGCTAGCTCTCCCAAGCTCATGACCCTGAAGGCAGCTTTGGGGAGTGGTGTGTATCACTTCTGTGCCTGTGGCAGATGAGTGACAGGATCAGCCCTCCCACACTCATGCCCTTGGGGCTGGCTCACTCATACACCTGCCGCCAGGTCCCGCTCCACTGTGCTGCCTGGGCAAGGTGCAGCCCACCTCTCCCAGTGCTGCTTCTGGTGAGAGGTAGGGACACCTCTCCAGAGCGCTGCATCCAGTGACAGGCAGGCCAGTTAAGTTCAGCCCCTGGACATCGCATGGTCTCCAGCAGCTGCTCTGACCAGGGTCATCCCCATGTTCTCTAGTGGTAATACGAGCCACAGACACCAACACGTCCCCTGCCACTGTGTAGCCATGGACTCTGACATGGCCCTCAGTGGCAGCTCGGTCTAGGACCTCACCATGGCCCCAGGTTGTGAGCATGGCCACTCATAACAAGCTTCCCTCTTCATCTGAGTCTCCAGTTCCAACTCTTCATGATGCTCAAGCTCCTCCGCTTCCCTTTCTCTCCCATCCGGCCAGCATACGTGCACGTTGTGATGGCTCCCACTGCAGGCTGGCCATATGGCTGGCGGGCCCTGGGTAACATCCTCCATCTGTGCTGTGTGGCATGGTGGCAAGCAGGTGTCTATGGCCACCAGTGTCATGCACTGGAGGGCAGGTCTGTGGGTGGCATGGCAGCCTACCGGTTGGCCTTCCTCCTCCCATGCTGTACTACCTGGATTTGATTTGATTTTTATGAGTCCTTGGCACACGACAGCTTTGGCCACCAAGCCGGGCATCAAGCTAGATGGACAGAGGACTGCCATCTATTCTGCCCCTTACTAGTATAAGAACACCACCACCAACAAGGGCTTGCCCATTGCCAGGGGAGCAGAGGATATGTTTTTCAATACTCATGATTCTCATGATTCTTTCATGGTTGTTTTGTGGTTCTGGAAATGAAATCCATGACCTTAAGCATATAGACAATGTTCCACCACTAATCTATACCTCCAGCCTTCATGTAAAATGTTAGTGTGTGTGTGTGTGTGTGTGTGTGTTTTATATTATATGTGTACACACATGCATGTGCACACTTGGGCACATGTCCCAAGGTAACTTTTAAGACTCAGTTTTTACCTTCTACCATGTAAATTCTGGAGACAGAACTCAGATAATTAGGCTTGGTAGCCAGCACCCTTACCTACTGAGCTGTCTTGCCAGCCCATGTTAATTTTATTGTTTTGTTTGTTGCTGTTGTGGTTGTTGTGACATTCTCACTATGGAGCTTAAGCTAGCTTTGAGCTCCCAATGATTCTCCTCCTTCAGTCTCCTGAGTGCTGAGATTGCGGGTGTGTATCACACCCTGGCACGTTACTGTTCTACTGCCTTTGTCTCATCTTTCAAAGTAGAAGTGCCGAACTCCAGCATGGTGGCTCACACCCACAATCCCATCACTCTAGAGGCTGAGGCACAATCAAGAGTTCAAGGTCAACCTCAACCATATAGTGAGTTTCTCTCTCAGAATAGAGGGAAGGGAGGTACAGGAACATGACTACTCTTTGTTGACAGTTCTAGTTGGAGCTCACTCAAGTATATATGTTAATATGTACATTGGTATTTCCCCAGTTTTCCAAGGACAGCAAGTCTTAAATGCCATTTCCTGCCATATTTTCCAAGAATCTCATCATTTTTTGGTTTGTTTTCTCAGGAAGGCCCAGCAAACGCATCGTGGGCACAATGCAAGGTGGAGACTCGGATGAAGACGTGAGTCCATCGCCTTCCCAACACTCCCGTGCCTCCTGGTCTGGGGCTCTGCTCATAGCTTAGCTCAGGTGCTGCCCCCAGTGAGGGAGCTGCACATGGTCTGACTGCTGGAGTCTGGCCTGTGAAGGGCTGGCTCTCCTCGCTTGTCAGGAGCTTGTTTCTTGCTTCACACAAATATGCACACCCTTCGCCCTTCTTTGCTTTGTCACCTTCTCACCGTTCTTTCCATTCTCACTTTCCAAAGATGCAAGCAGCACCAGCCCTCTTAGGTAAATGCAGGACTCCCAGCTCCAGGAAGCAGGTTGGTTTTTTTTTTTTTGCTTGCCTCATCTGTTTGTTGCTGTGTGTTGGTCTGCTCAGGGCTAGCAGATCCTCTCCTCTGGGGTGAAGCTTCTTCTCTTGAGCAGGAAGCCCTCAGAATAGATATCCCACTGTGAGAGAGGCAGGGTGATCTTTTGCATTACCATTCTAAAGAGGGTCAAACACCAGGACCAAAGATAAGAAAGGTGTGTGCAGTCATTAGGCCCTGAAATATAACCTAGAAATGAAGTGTTGATGCCAAGGGCCATGGTGTAATACCAGCCTGTCTTCAGCACCCTTCTGCAGTTCTGGAGCAGGAACACAGAAAAGATAATTTCCTAGACCAGGGCCTCGGAGACACCTGACAGGAGGCTGAGATCAAGATGGTAGTGCCTTGAACTCCACCAGATAGATAAATGGCTAGAGAACTTAACCAAAAAGGGAAATCTGGGTTCTCAAAATGGCAGGCTGGGTATGCACTGCAAGGCTCTCTGAGCCCTGTTCTGTTGCAGTCCCTGGCCATGCTACTTGGCCCATGTAGCAAAGGTACTGGAGAAACACCAATCCAAGGTCAGTTTGTAAGGCACAGGCCTATGTCTGGGGTCTGGCACCTTCACGGGGACAAAACAGACCTTATGCTCTAGGATAGCGATTGACTTACTAAGTACTACAGGGCAGTATTACTTAGATTCACAGGAGCAAGCTAGCGTGCCTAGTCTTGCCTAGCAGGACACAGAAACACTTGTACTTTGAATTCCTAGGACAGTCACTAGAGAGGCAGAGAAATCACTGGGCTATAACTTTCTTTTTAACAGCAAGGATGCACATGATAAAGTAGCTACCATCCACTCCTGTCCACCCAAGGCTGAGACACAGAGGATCTGGCCTGAAGAGCCAGTGCTTCCTGGAAAGTGTGTCTGGCTTCTGTTTTATTTGCTTGCCTGCTTTTCAGAATTAATGCATCCTCAATGGCTCAATTCTTCCCATTTGTTTATTTTATGGAGGCTGTGTTCACACAGCCCCTCTGTCACAGGGCTTTTATGTGTTTGTTCAGCATGAATCTTTTGAGTCCTATCAGTGTTGAATCCTGAGTGCAGCAGGGAACAAAAACAGTCCTTGCCTTTGGGACACATTTCTAGGAACAATCAAGCAGACATACCACAGTCATGGCTGTTAGGGAAGAAATAAAGTCAGTTCAGAAGCTGAGAAATGACAGAGGCGAGGGATTTTTTTTTTTTCTCATGCTCAGGCAAGGCCTCTCTAATAGAAAGACTTGAGTAAGGGACAGGGTGAGCCATGTTGGGGTGGACAAAGCCACTGGGCCCAGGGAGTGTAAAGACCTCCAGTGCCTGGGAAGTGGCAGGATGAACTGGGCTGAGAGTGTTGAGAGGCAGCAAGGGCATTGTGGACCTGTGTAGGTTTGATGAGCACCTCATAAGATACAAGATGTTGCAGTTGTCCGCCCAGGAGAGACAGGCAGCAAGTACAGCTGTGTAGACTGGAGGTGAGGGCCTTGTAGCCTGAGGAAGTGAGGACATTACTGTTGAGAAGTGCTGAGATTCTGGGTGTTTCCAAAGTCGGACCCATCTTGTTTTCTTAGTTAATTACACCAGTGTGATGCAGAGAAGAACATGCAGACTGCTTCAGTTATGGTGTAACTGACTAAAAGCACGGGGCTTTAACTTCCTAAGACAGAGATGAGTTGAGGAGGGGGCTGAGAAAGTGGGTCAGGAATTTGGTTTTAGACATTCTCTAGTGTGTGGCCTGTTAGACATCTGCATGCGTCATGGAGCAGCCAGTTGAAATTAAGGTTTGGAATTTAAGAAACAGGGCTGTGTCCCCACTGGATTGGAGTCTTTTCAGTCTTCATAACAGTGGCTTCGGGCTGTGGGGTATTGTGTTGTGCTTAGGCAATGGAGAGTGACACATGGGGATGCTTGAGTACAGTACTTTACCCAGGGAGTTTATCCTTTCTTTTTTTCACTGTGAGACAAGGTCTTTCTATGTAGCTCAGGCTAGCCTCAAATTTATAGTCTTCCTCCTGCCTTAGCGTCTGGAATGCTGAAATTGTAGGCTTATACCACACTAGGTCTGGAAGGATTTCTGCTGGAAAGGACACAGACAGAGCAGGGTAGCTGGAGGAGGTGGTAGCTCTTTAAAGAAGAGAATTCTAACATATGACTACTTAGGAATAGTCTAGATTGGGTGGCCAGCCATCTTGGTATATACACATGGAACACAGGACTTGCTGTAAGAATGACAGCCCCAGTTGGTGCTCCTCCCAGTTGGAGGAGCTGGGGCACCCTTTACCTTGCCCTCTTCTTACCCACATTTGCACTGCTTTCCACCTCCACCCAGCATAGGCCTCACTTTCTCCTGCACTTTTTGCTGTCTACCTGTTTACTGGGTCTCTGGACTGCAGGAGCCATGCAGCATCTAGGTTCCTCAGCATGTGTCAAGCGTATTCCCAAGACATCCATGGAAAGCCAAGCTCTGTTCAGCAGCCCTGGTAAAGAGTGACTGGTTGTAGCCTCAGTCTAGTGGACTCACTAAGCTGGCATTGTGCTATGTTCCCACATCCTGCACTATATAGGTATTGCTGCTCATTGCTCTTGAGAGGGTAAGGTGGGGTCTCTTAAGGACAAGATCAAAGTGAGCTGCCACCTCAGTTATATTTGCCATCTCTTTGCTTCAGGAAGACTCAGAGGACAGTGAAATTGACATGGAAGATGATGAAGAAGATGATGATGATTTGGAAGATGAAAGCATTGCTCTCTCACCAGCTAAACCCAGTCGAAGGGTCCGGAAACCCGAGCCCTTGGATGAGAGTGACAATGACTTCTGACCTTCTTGGCAAGGAACCCAGGCAGATTAAGAGCCTCAGATGTATAGGTAAACAGGGACTCAGCAGGCTGGAAAGGTAACATGTGTTTTGTTCACTACACCATCTGGGCTTAACCATACTGAAACCCCACAAAGATTTTCTTTTGTCTGTCTCCTAACACTTGGGATCCCCATACCTGTGTTCTAAGTAATTCAAATCTACAAGAAAAGCCCTTGAGGAGAAATATAGACTGACACCAAATAAGTCTTGGCTGCTGTTATTATTTGTTTGTTTATTTTTGTTTTTTGAGACAGCGTTTCTCTGTGTAGCCCTGGCTGTCCTGGAACTCACTCTGTAGACCAGGCTGGCCTCGAACTCAGAAATCCGCCTGCCTCTGCCTCCTAAGTGCTGGGATTAAAGGCGTGCGCCACCACCGCCTGGCTTCTTTCTCTCTTATTGAAAAGAAATCCTGGGTATTTTTACCCTTTACCACGTGACTTGCCCACGTGGGCAAGCTCAGCTGAAGGCACTACGTCAAGCACCTAGCAGCGTGGAGACCACGTGCTCCTAGCTGCTGGCAGCACTAAACAGCAAAACAAGATGTTTATCAGAGTGTGCTCAGCTGTTGTGGGCTGTTGAAAACAAGTCTCTTGTCAGGGTATATGGCTCGAGATGGCTGGAAAGATGATAGCCGCTTTCGGCTAAGAGTTGGCTCCCAACAGGTCCCCCTTTTTAAATTTGTTTTCAAAAGGGAAGGCTGGGAAACCGTGTCTGTCTTAGGTTGGAACAAAGGACCCCAGCCTCCTTTCTCGTCTCTGGATACTCAACAGCCATTTGGTTGAGCTCTTGTCGTAGGATGGTGAGGCCTCTCAGTTTGGGGCAAGGGTCTTGAGGTATTTTCTTACCTGTTATTGACTATCTGGCTTAGTGCATAGGTTAGGGGTTAATCTTCGTCAGTCTTGATGACAGAGGTTTTAGAGTCTCCTATTTCTAGCCTGTAATAATGGACCTGTATGGGTTTCACTTGAATAGCATCTATCTGTTGTTATACAAAAGCCATCAGTAACAGCATGGACCCAAAAGACAAGAGACTTAACAATATTTAATGGTTGGTGTAAACCATTCTGCCTCAGAGCAACACTCTTTTTAAGGGTAGCACACAACTCCTTATGTTGGAGGAGTAAAACGTATAAGCCTCTTATATTTTGTAGCACTATTTTTAAATTTAAACTTATATAAGTGTAGAACTGATTATAGTTTTGATCTTAACAAAACAAGTAAGAAAATCTCATCTTAACAAAATAACTCAAAAAACAACTATAGTAACTATGGTAATGGATTCTCTCTTGGGTTTAAACAGTGTACCCACTAAATTATAAATCAGGGAACGAAGAGTCTAATAGAGCCACCCTGGAGGTGTGGGTGGTGATGTCTTCTTTTGTACTGAGAACTTTTCAAGTCAGGTTTGCTGGTTGATCTGTTCTAGTTTGAAGACAATTGTCAAGTATCTTTATGTTTCTTGTAAAGAAAAAATACACTTCTCAGGGGGTTTCTCCTCCCTGGATTTGTTATTGTTTTCAGAGTTTATCATTTGAGCCATGAATACTTCATTAGGGCTGCACATAATCAATTTCAACTTGGATAATAGATTTCTGTCCCAGAGATTAATGGGAAGGCCCGGGATAACATAGGGTTGTATATTTTCTGTATTTCTTTCTTTATCTTTTTATGTCAGCACCTTAGAGCTTTGCTGTGGATTTTGGCTTTGGCCAATACCCTTTAAATTGGTTAAGGTTGGGGGTCAGAGGCCAGATGGTGGGCCAATCACTTTGTTTGATGATCGTCCTGTATCAACCAAGCCTCAGAATGCCTTTCCATCAAGCAATATTGTCATCATAGGTTTTTGTTTAACTATAGACTGTACCCAATATGTATCAGGGGAACCAAAGCCTTGATCCCCTCTCTTAGGACTCTTATATTTGTGATTAGTAGGAATCAATGGAAGTAACAATAGTTGAGCTATCCTCCTTCCTGTAGGAATGGTGACTATATTCTGTATTGCTTTGGCCATTATCTTAATTTCACCTTGATAATCATTGTCTATAACTCTAGGAAAAATTTGTAGTCCCTGCATGGTTGTACTGCTTCTTCCCACTATCAGGCCAAACACATTTGGATAGAGTGGTCTAAACACTCCGGTGGGTAAGGCCTGAGGTCCCATTTCTGGGGTTAATACTGTGTGGGTGGCAGAACTGAGGTCCAGTCTTGCGCTTCCTGGTGTTGCTCGACTAAGTTCTGAAAGGGGTTGTTGTTTGCTGGTATGAAACTGACTGCCCCATAAGCCTGTTTTGGCTTCTGTTGGCTTGGGGCCTGGGGTGGGCCCCTGTTTCTGTTTCCCTGATTATAAGAAAGGGTGTTTCCTTGTGCATCTGTCTTGGACCAACATTTACTAGCCCAATTTCTTCCACGTTTGTAACGTGGGCATAGCCCAGGCTGTTTTCTGGGCTGTCTCTGGGTTAACTCATTTTTTTGCTTTGCAATATTTTGCAAAGTGTCTAGGCTTGTCACATTTAAATTAAAAAATTCAGTGTCGCAATACGGTGCCACTGCTCCCTTTACTCTTGCAATCTTAGAACCTGTTGCAGAGGAGTGGCTGACTCCTGGTGATTGGGATACTCTAGTGAGAGCAGTTCTTAGCGGTGGTGACCATCTTATTTGGAAATGCCTGAATGTTTCTTTTAGCTTTTGTCTCTATTTGCCAAAAAATTTCTTACTGATTGTCTTTGTATGGCGGCTACCATAGCTAAGCCCTGTTGGTAGGAGGGCCCTATGTCAGAACAGAGTCTGATATACCCAGTAAGGTCTGTCTTTTTTTTTATAGGATCTAATGGCCGCTTGGCAGGCAGGATTGACATTTTTATATGTAAGTTGTTTCACATAATTTATATTTGCCTCTGCATTACCAAAAATCTTTCCAGCTGTTGTCATTAATCGATGAACAAAGTCAGAAAATCTTTCATCAGGCCCTTGTCTGACTGAGGTCAAAGATGTACCAGGGTCTCTTTTTACCAGGAGTTTACGCCAAGCCTTCATGGCTGCATTTTGAATTTGAGCGAATAAGCCTGGGTCATATTGCATCTGGTTATCACTAGAAGCAAATTGTCTTTTTCCTACTAAGGTATCAAAGGACCAACCATTACCTGCCTGAATGTTTCTCCTAGCTGTCTCTTTACAATTCTCCTGATACTCTGATTTCCAAACAAGATGGTCACCACCACTAAGAACTGCTCTCACTAGATATCTCAATCACCAGGAGTCAGCCACTCCTCTGCAACAGATTCTATGATTGCAAGAGTAAAGGAAGCAGTGGCACCGTATTGTGACACTGAATTTTTAAATTCTTTAATAATTTGAAAATTAAATCCTGTGTGATGTCTCCACGCAACCCCTTGAGCATCTCTAGTCTCTGATACAGGAAAAACCTCAGCCGTTCCCTCCTCTGGCTGATCTGTGGCTGAACTAAAACCAGAGGACAGAGGCTGCCTTTGGACTCCAGGTTGAGGAACTCGAGGACCTGGGTGATTTTCCTTGCCCTCTCGAGACCTCTTCCCTGTCTTTAATTTTTGTAGCTGATTAATCAAGTCCTGATACTCTTTTTCTAATTTTATTTGTTGTTTAAGGAGAGAAATTTGTTGTTTAAGGAGAGAAATTTTATCTTGTAACTCCTTTCTGGGATCTACAACTGCTATCTCCATAGCAGGAGCATCTGGAGGTGGAGGAGCACAGGGAGGGGGCCTTCCGAAAGAAGGCCATTCTGGGTCAAAATATTTGGCTGCCTCCTCTTCTAGGTCAGCACAATCTGGCTCTGACAAATTGATTACTTCATCCTTTTGTCGTATTTTGGATTCTATGTGTTTCTTTTTCTTTTGTATTGATCTGACAGCATTTAAACAGTGAAACAAAAACAGACAATTGACACATGTAAACAGCAGACAACAAAACAGAGACAGAGAGTTGAGTTTAGGCTGACTTATTTTTTTTTTCCATTATCATTATTATCACCTACTGGTCTCCACAAAGTTGTTTTCCACAGCAATCACCTCAGTTTTACCTCTGAATTTTCAGTCAACCCTTCTTTCAGTAACGTCTCTCACTGAGTCTCTGGTTTTTGCTGCCCCACGTTGGGCACCATTTTGTAACCGCCGGCTGGTCTGGCTGGCTGGCTCCTTAGTAAAGGCCGTTTCAGCTCCTTAGTAATGGCCGGCCTGTTCTGCTACTTTGTAACGCCGTTCTGCTGCTCCGGTCTGTGGGTCAGGGTCTAGCAAGAGAGAGAGTGGGGATGGAGGGGCGAGAGACTCAAAGGATGGAGACAAGACAGAGGGTCTAATTAAGTCTCTTTTTCTTTCTCTCTTATTGAAAAGAAATCCTGGGTATTTTTACCCTTTACCACGTGACTTGCCCACGTGGGCAAGCTCAGCTGAAGGCACTACGTCAAGCACCTAGCAGCGTGGAGACCACGTGCTCCTAGCTGCTGGCAGCACTAAACAGCAAAACAAGATGTTTATCAGAGTGTGCTCAGCTGTTGTGGGCTGTTGAAAACAAGTCTCTTGTCAGGGTATATGGCGCGAGATGGCTAGAAAGATGATAGCCGCTTTCGGTTAAGAGTTGGCTCCCAACAATTCATAGCTACCCGTGGCTGTTTAAAGCCACACGGAATCTGGATCATCTTTCTCTTCCTCCATCTTCCTTTTCTTGTGTCTCCCTTTCTCTCCCCTGTCTAAAACTCTCAGTGTGGGGCGGTGGGCTGTGAGAAGCAGCTGGGCACCTATTGGAACACAGGCCTTGAACCCCGGACCCTAGTGTGATAGAAGGCATTCGGCATCGCTCCTAGCTCCTGCCTCCGTTTACTCAGTCTCAGCCCCACAGCCCCTCCCACAGAGAAGTCCATGGCCATTGGCCATGTAGGAATAGTGCCTCAGCTCTCCCACATGTAGATGAGGCATCTCCAAGCTCTCAGACCAAGCCAATAGGGGTTATCTGCTGCCGGACCCTGACCCACCCCAAAACTGTATATAAGGACCCTATTTGGGAGAAGTAAGTGTGTGCAAGAATCATCCCGTTGTCTGAGAGTTTCTGTCGCAAGAGCTGTAACACAAGAGCTGTAACACTTGGGAAGAGCCTTCAAGACCCTCCCCTCCCTGCTAGCTAGCCTCACAGCCCAGACCGGCTCAGCGCAAAGAGTGTAGCACCTGGGAGTAACCAGGCAATAGCCAAGATGCAGGTAGAGGCCGTGGAATCAATTCCCCCTCCCAGCTCACACTCTGTCCCCTTGGCCCGGACCTCCTGCACCAGGCTGGGTCGGAGATTGACGGACAGCAGAGATGCGGTTGGAGGCAGCGGTGGAGGCAGTAGCAGACCCTCCCTGCTAACACCCTGTCCTTAGCTGGGCCGGAGACACCCTCCAGAACAGGGACCCACATCTCAGTCTGTCTTCTCTGTCCACTGACCAGTCACAGGCTCTCACCTTATCTTGTGCCTGCCCTCATCTGCATCTTGGCAGCAGTCTACAACAGCCTTGTTCCTCAGAAACTGCCCACCTTTTGCAGGGTGTAGGGATAGGTCTTTTACCGGGGCCTGGGAGCTCATCAATTATCCTAGACTGACTAGACAATCTGCTCCAGCTTTGTCTCCCACGTCCCAGGGATTACAAGTGCACACTAAGGGTTTGGAGAGGGTTTTGAAGACTGCACACAGATCCTCATGCTTGCATGGCAGACTGTGTCAGCTGAATTGTATCCTCAGCCCAACTGGCATTTCTTATTTTGTTTAATTTTTGAGATAGGGTCTCACTATGTAACCATGGCTATCCTAGAACTCCCATGCAAACCAGGCTGACCTTGAACTCACAGAGATCCATCTGCCTCTACCTTATTGGCATATGCCCATGCCCGTGCATGTAGAAGCCAGAGGAGGACATCAGGTGTCTTCCCGATTACTTTCTGCCTTAGTCCTTGAGACAGTCACTCCCTGAACTAAAGCTTGCTGTTTTTCAGCTAGACTGGCTAGCCAACAAGCTCTTGTTGGTACACAGTGCTGGGTTTCAGGTGTGTGTAGCCACGCCCATATTTTTTGCTGTTTGTTATTGTTGTTTTTGAGTCAGGGTCTCACTGTGTACCCCTGGTTGATTTGGAACTTGCTATGCAGGTCAGGCTTGCTTTGAACTCCCGGGGCTGTGCCTCCCTCTGGTGTGCAGTGTCCCACTTTGTCACTCCACCTTTTTATGTAGGTTCTAGCATCCAAACTTAGGTTCTTGCGCTTGTGTAGAAAGTGGCCATACCCACTGAGACATCTCCCTAGGTCCATGCACACAGCACACGTGCACACAGCACACGTGCATACAGCACACATGGAAGGAACGTGTCGGGTTACTTTCATTTAGTTTAGAAGATTTCAAAAGCTACTTACCACTCCATAAAATGTACAAAATGTAAGTAAGATGTTAGATGGCTCAGTGGGAAAGGAGCTCGCCAATAAGCAGGGTTCACTCCACAGCTCCCACGGTAGAAAGAAGGAACCCACTCCCACCGGTTGTCCTCTGACACCAGCGCGGGCATGGTCACATCCACACACAAATAAATGCGATTTAAAAATGTACTCAACACTGTATTTTTATATAATTAAACTTTACTCGAAAGCATTATTTTTTAACTTGTACCTGTTACATGCATAAACTAGCATGCATCATGGTCGAACATTTTTGTTTGTTTTTTGAGGCAGGGTCTCATTGTGTAGCCCTGGTTGTCCTGGAACTCACTATATAGACCAAGTTGGCCTTAAACTCGAAGAGATCCACCTGCCTCTACCATAAATTCGCCCTGAAGAGCAGCTTGACTTAAACATCCTGTCTCTGCCCTCTGCACATTGGACACACAGCCACCCTGGCTAGATGCTGCTTTTGGTGGTGGTGGTTGTTATTGTTGCTGCTGCTGCTGCTGTTGTGGCCATCACGGAGAAAGTCACAGGACTGGAACGGCGGCTCAGTTAAAAGTGCTTGTTGCTTATGTAGAAAACTAAAGTTCGTAACTCCAGTTCCAGAGCATGTGATGCCCTTTTCTAACTCCTGCGGGAGTTAGAAATACATAAATATAAAACAAACCCAAAGGGATAACAGTGAAAATCTCGAAGACTGTCCTCTTGAGACAAGAAGAAAACATAAAATCTCTTCTTTTCCAGTCTATTTTGGGGGAGGAGTACAGCTGCCATATTAGCTTGATAGTTGGGAGAGGCTTCAGAGGTCCACATTCTGGTGTGATCAAGATCTTCCTGGCTTTGTCCCTAAATTCCTGTTTTCTGAGATTAAGTCAGATTTGGAGCTCACCGTTAAGCAGGCAGGGACCCTGACCATGTGTCAGCAATGCCATATCTACGTGCTATGGATGTGTAGGAGTGACAGAGTGGCTTTAATGTAGACAGTGCAGTCCTGCTATGGTGACAGTTCCAGCCACTCGGTAGGCCAGGAGATAAAGACCCAGGCTCAGTAATTAATAAAAGGCGGTTTTGGAACCCAGTGCATTGGTCCATGGTGCCTATTTGGCCATGACCATGGAATCGTTTTGCCATAGGTACATTTCCTGTGCAGCTTTCTTTTCACTAAGTATGTACTGAGCAGTTATGATTCTCGGCTCTCATGTTTACATTAGTTCTGAGATGAGTCTTAGCATCTGCATGCAAGGTGCATACAATGTCGGGGGTACGAGAGGCTTGGGAACCCAGAGTAAGGAGCAGCAAGCCTTCTCTGCTTGGAAAAGGTGTGTGTGAAAGTCAGATTGGACTGGGTCTTCTGGGGGATTTTTGCTTTCTGGTTGTCTATGCTTTGTAGTTGTGGGGATGGAACCTAGAGCCTCAAGCTCTACCATGATCTGTAACTCAGCCATGAACTGGACAAGTAAGACTCCATCACATACAATCATCTATGTAAGATCAAGCCAGCCCAAATCCTCACATAGATAGCAGAGATGATCTCAGGCCCCCTGGGCTGAGGAGCCATTGGCAGTTTAAGCTGCTTTAAGACAGAGAATCAATTTCCTTTGTTTTTTAGGGTGTCCCACTGGTATGTTTCCCATGCCCCAGTGAGTAACCCCTTCTGCATGTACTTATGGACTTAGTGGATTATCAAACAAAAAAGACATGAAATTAGGACAGGAGTATGCTTTGGGAGGAGAGCAGAAAGGGAAGGCAGCGTATGTGATCATAGTTCATTGTAAACGTGTGGGAAAGGCTCAGAGAATGGTTTTAGGCCTGAAAAAACAAACCACTGGAGATGGGGAGATGGCTCGGAGGCTGAGGAAGCTTGCTGCTCTCCCAGAAGCTAGGCTGAGCGCCCACCACGCCAGGTGACCCACAGCCACCTATTAGCTCCAGTTCACCAGGTCATCTCATACATTCGTGTAGCTTCCTGGGGCATGTACCCTCACACAGACACACATGTGCACATAGTTAAAAATCTTTTTTTTTTAAGCCCAGGTTGGACAGAACTACAGGAGCATAGAGGTATCCAAGTCTGAAATGACAGACACATAGGCTGAAATGCTTGGTATGTATAAGGGAACAGCAAAATGAACTTCCTATTTTTGCTAAGGAATTAGCTGGATTTTGCTCAGTAATGGCAACTTCCAGAGATGGGTTTAAAAAAAAAAAAAGAAAATCACTTAACCTAGGTGGCAATGTCACACGCTTTTAATCCCAGCACTAGGAGGAAGAGGCAGGCAGATCTCTGAGTTCAGGGCCAGCCTGGTCTACATATCAAGTCCCAGGAAGGCTAGAGCTACACAGAAAACCTGTCTTGAGAAAGGGAAAGGAAAGGAAAAAGGAAAGAAAAAAGGAAAGAAAGAAAATAAGTCTAGCTGGGCAGTGGTGATGCACGCCTTTAATCCCAGCACTTGGGAGGCAGAGGCAGATGGATTTCTGAGTTCAAGACTAGCCTGCTCTACAGAGTGAGTTCCAGGACAGCCAGGGCTACACAGAGAAACCCTGTCTCGAAAAACCAAAAAAAAAAAAAAAAAAAGAAAAAAAAATGAAGAAAAAGAAACTAAGTTTAAGTTAGGGTTTATTGCTGTGTGGAAACACCAAGGCAACTCTTATAAAGGCAAAGTTTTTACTGGGGCATGCTTCCATTTTCAGAGGCTCAGTCATACCAGGAAGCATGGCAGTGTGCAGACAGGCAGGCTGCTCTGGACATCTAAAGACAGCTGAAGGAGACTGTTTTCAGGTAGCTAGGAAGAGGGTCTGAAAGCCCACCCCTACAGTCATACACCTACTCCAACAAGGCCTTCTAATAGTGCCACTTCTTGGGGCCAAGCATATTCAAACCCCTACAGAGAGACAGAGAGACAGAGAGAGAGAGAGAGAGAGAGAGAGGAGGAGAGGAGAGAGAAGAAGAGAAGAGAAGAGAGAGAGAGAAGAGAGGAGGGAGGAAAAGAAAGAAGGAAGGAAAGGAAAAGAAAAGATTACTGTGGGCATGATACCGCATGCCTTTAATCCCACACTCTGAAGACAGGGCAGGTGGATCTCTGTGAGCTCAAGGCCAGTCTGGTCTACATAGAAAGCTCTGGGCCACCAAGGCTTAGTGTTATAGGAAGAGCTCAGGTGATGGCCTTAAACTAGATTCAGGTGTCTAAAAGGATGTGGGGAGGATAAAAAGGCTTTGGAGACTACTCATTATGGGAGTTATATTGAAAAGTTCTCAGAGGTGAGGCATCCTAGTTGGGTATTTGTTAATTGAGACATACAGCCAGTCAAGAGGTACAAATAGCAAGTGTCGGGGACACTTTGGAAATATACTGACACATGTATAGTATGTATTCTAGTCATGACTGACAAATGCACAATCATGGGAGAGCTCCAGATAAACCTATGGACAGAACACACTTATCTCTGTACCTCTCCTGGAATTCTAGTAAAACCAGAGTGGGGAGACAGGGAAGAAGGAAGCAAAAGACAGAGAAGCAGGGAGGAAGAGGAGGAGGACATTTTCATAGGGGATAAATCCACAAGGCTACCAAGGACCACAACAGAGACCAGAGTGAATGACAACTGCTGTTGTGTGATGTGGAAGAGATGGAAGCGTTCAAGCGGGAGGAGCCAAAGCCAAGCATCATCCTAGCAGATTTAAAAGCGTCTGAGAAGGAAAGTTAGCAAGATGCACTTAATAGCAGAGGATGTGTTGTGGAGAAATTGCAGAAGACAGCAACAGAAACTGTCCAAAATTAAATCAAACAACAAACAAACAAAAACAAATAGGAAGAAAACCAAAGCACTGTTCCAGTTAGTTTATCTCTGTTCAGACTCACATTTTGGCTTGCTTGTGGTGAAGCAGCTAGACCTTGCAAGCCAGACAGCTGGCAAGCCTCGATAGTGGACTCTGGACAGACTTTCTGGAAAGGGGGGCCTTCTAGATCTGGTGGGCTTGCTCTCAGGATCTTTGGAGTGCACCATTTTTCCTTCATGTTTAGCTCAGACCCATGTACGAGGCTTCTGTGGGGTATAGCTTTCCCAGCATGTGTTTGCCAACTGACTGCTGTCCTGAAAGCTTCAGCCAGAAACAAGATAAGCCAGAAGAATAAAGCAGCAGGTTGCTGCTGCTGCTGGCTGCTGCTGCTGCTGTTGGTGGTGCAGAAGAAGGAAGCCAGGACCACCTGCACTGAGCTGGACGAGCCCCAGTCAGAGAGCAACATCATAAAAGTACCAAAAGAAAGATAGCATTCTATACCCAGAAACAATACCTTCAAAACCTGCTGTAACATCTTTCTGCAACCAGGCCTGATTGGATTTGGATTATAGACAGTCCTTGCGTTTGAATTTTGGGTAGCTATCCACTACAATTAGACTCAGGTAAACATTTTTGGCAGAAATCATCCATCAGTGCTGTGACCCACAGTCACACATGATGTTCACCTGCCCCACCTTAGTCGCTTGTTTCCTTTGTTTTCCTGAGATGGGATTTCGTGTAGCACAAACTGGTCTTGAGTTCACTATGTATCCAAAGACAACCTTGAACTCCTGATCCTCCTCCCTCCACCAAGCGCTGGAATTACAGGCTATTCTTGGCTTAAGTCTAATCATTTGTCAAGGCTACATTTGTCAGTTACTTGCTATATTGCCTCTTTGCCTACATAAACAGTATCACCTCTCACTGTCAACTGCAACTGCCATGATAACTCTTCTGAATACTCAAGTTTTATGGTTTTGTTCTGAAACTCACTATGTAGTTTAAGCTGGCCTCAAATTTATGATTCTTCTTTCTTGTCCTCTCAAGCACTAGAATTACAAGTGTGTGCTACATGTCCAGCTTCTGGATACTTTTTTTTTTTTTTTTTTTTTTAGACAGAGTCTCACTCTGTAGCCCTGGCTGTCCTGGAATTTACTTTGTAGATCAGGCTGCCTTGAACGCATAGATTCCTCTGCCTCTGCCTCCCAAGTGCTGAGATTAAAGGCCTGCACCACCACGCTTGGCTTACTCGTGGTCTTGAAAGCATTTATCTCAGTGCCTTAGTTGAGACCTGTGAAGTTCATGTAGGTTTTCCTTTTCAATTAGACAATGGAAGGAATTGGCCGCAGGGAAGCACAGCTTACTTGTCTCCATGGGGAAGCTACAGCCACTGCAGAGGTTTTGAAAACTTAAATTCAGGATAATGGCATCGAAGGTATCAACACTTACTTCTCATGGATAACCAGTGTACTGGACTCCATCTATGGCAGGGCATGGTGATGTCTGAGAGATCGTACAGAAGATGCCTTGGAGACTTAACTCTCACCCCAGAATCTTAGCATTAATCTTTCATTATCTTCCCAGACTTCTCATATTTTCTCCATATGTATCTAAAGGTTACACCCCAAAACGTTCTTCTTCTCTTGAGAAAAGAAAAAAATGGACCCATTGTCACCTTTGGCAAGCTAATGTGCTTAGTGGGCTTGAAGACTGCAGAGACTGATGCTAGCCATGTGAGTGTGTAGGGCAGGAACACTCATTGTTTGGTTTTCTTTTGTTCTTTTAAGTTGGGGCATGCGAAGACCCTGGGGGATGAGTAAGCCAGGACCAGCCTCCTATTTGTGGAGCTTTTAGATGTTGCCCTGTGTGCTCCTTGGTGGTAGACCATTTCCTTCTCTATCCCATAACAGTAGCCATCTTTCCTCTTTCTGACCCTGGGCAGGAAAGGTGCCTGTGAGCTCTATTGAAGTACCCTCCCTTCCTCTATTGAGGAGACCAGCTTGAGAGCTAGCCCAGCAACATTTCCGATTCCAGGAAGATCTGCAGAGACCAGAGGTCCTCTGATCAGAAGCTCCTAGTTGAGTCTCTGCGTGGTCCTCCAGGAGCTTGCTTTCCTTAAATTTCCACAGTGCATGTGGGAGCATTTGTCTTGATAGCCTCTGAGATCATCCTAGCAGCGGATTCCCCAATGGGATTTCCCTGGAGACTAAGACAGAAGAGTTATGACAGACCTCAGCATCTGCAGATTGTCCTTAGTAGAGTGATTGTCACTATAATGAATTCTGGACCCTACTGAGCCTTTCTTTGCCCTTCTGGGATCCCTCCTACACACACCACTCTGGCATGTTCCTTCTTAGACCTAGTCTCCCCATGGAGTTGTCAGAGTGTCTTCAGATCGCCTCATTCCCAGAACTGAGCTAAAGGCAGAACCTGATCTGGGAGCAGTTTGGGGCTCAGCGGAAGTCTCTGGAAAAGACGGTACTACTGAGTGTACTCACTTAATATGATGCAGGCCATGGTTCTCAGACAGAGCAGTGGCGACATATATGGCCCCGTCCATCCCCACTGAGTTCTCTTGGAGACTGGACAGAGAAGAGAAGGAGAACCATGATGAGCCAGAGGAGACGTGAGGAGGCAACACAGGCTTGCTGAGACACGGATGGCATGAGCCGTTCTGAGGTTGATTGTCCACAGGCACCGTAGCAACTGCTAGATTGACATTCGACCCCTAAACTGTAGCCAGGTACTCTACCCAAGACCATAACTTTGTATTTTAAGTAAATTATTTAAGGAGAATGAACAAAGCTACCTTCAGTGGATGTGGTCAGTAATGGTCAGAACATTGCAGTCAGTTAACAGGAAGCAGCTAAAGGAAATTGTGTGCTTCATCCAAAGAGCGCTGGCAGAAGTTGGCTGCTTTGGCTTGCCTGTGGGTCACATGATCACTTACTTGAGTCTTCTAAGACTAGAGTTTAACTTCAGAGCGTTTGCCAAGGCCTTGGCTCCAGCTACCCCAACGTCGTTTCCTCGTAAGCTGTCAGGGCAAGTGAGAAGCCTGAGGTGCAGGGATAGGTTGTGGGGTGATACTGACATCCCTCCAGATGGGTATGGGCTTATCTGGACATGACCAATCACAGCAATTGGGGGTGGCTTCTTCCTAAGCACTTAATGGAAGCCTGTCATTTTTTTCTACTCCAGAGAAGGAAAACTTGGGTTGAGATAGGAGCAATAACTCTCCACCCAGAGGTACACAGTGCATTGTAGTTAAAGGATCCTGGAGAGCAGAAGTGACACGGGCATGCAGAGAGCCCCACCCACACCAGGAGTTGACTAGTTAACTACTGGTTCCTAGGGTGTGGGGTGGGTCGGTACCACTAAATAGAGCCTTTGGACCTGTTTGTCTGCAACAGACCCAACCCAGGCCATAATGCCATAGTGACTGTGGGAAAGACAAAGTAGGAACGGAGAAGATAGAGCAAATAACCCACACAATCATCAGAATTATCCGAGTGTGTGGAGATGTCTGGCTGCATGTTTATTCCTTTTGAATCTGTAGCTTCAGGTTTTTGTTTTGTTTGTTTGTTTTCAGCAAACATCTGTCAACAGCACCAGGAATACTCACTCAAGAATCTCCAAGGATCTGTTCACAGCTAGGGCCTCCCCAAGTGCCTGGGCCCCTTGGCTACCAATGGAAGCCACCTGTAGGCTATATATAAAGGGGATGCAATCAGAATAGAAAAGCAGGCCTCCTGTGTTCCTGACCCCTCCCTGCCCTGCACCAGGCCTCCCTCCATACTCTGTACCCCTTAGTCAGGGCTAAACATTGGGAAATGGCACTAAGGATTGTTTTCCTGTGATCCTTCCAAGAACACTGCATCTCCCACGTCTATTCTGACACCTGAGAAGAAGGTCTAGATGGATGGGAGATAGGGTAGTCTTCTGGAAGGGCTTGGGGTGGATGCTTCTGTACCTGCAATCCTTCCTACGTTTGATTACCAATCACTAATATTAGAAAAGTCAAACAGCTTTCCCAGACTGATAAACAAAGATGGTTGTAGCATGAGGGGGTGACAAAGGGGGTGATCTACTTGGTGAAGGGGTGATCTGCTTGGTGAAGGGGTGATCTACTTGGTGAAGGGTTGACCTACTTGGTGAAGGGGTGATTTACTTGGTGAAGAGGTGATTATCTGGTGAAGGTGCTACTTGGTGAAGGGGTGATCTACTTGGTGAAGGGGTGATCTGCTTGGGAGGGTGATCTATGGTGAAGGACGATGCTTGGTGAAGGGTGATCTGCTTGGTGAAGGGGTGATCTGCTTGGTGAAGGGGTGATCTACTTGGTGAAGGGGTGATCTGCTTGGTGAAGGGGTGATCTGCTTGGTGAAGGGGTGATCTGCTTGGTGAAGGGGTGATCTACTTGGCTCCCACACCCACAGGACTTACTAGAGTGCAGTGAGGGTTGTGTTCACCTTCAGTGCGCCAGCCACTGAGGAAGCTCCTTCATCCCCTATGGCATTCTCCTGTAAACTGAACACAGTGTGACCCATTGGCCAAGGCCTATAGGGTTGTGTCTCCTTACACACAGTAGACCTACATCAAGTCACATTAGATAGTCCCTGTTTGTTTGGCAGCCTTTGTGCCCTTGGCCTCATAATTAATGCACAGAGGAACCTAGGAAGTCTGTGTGTATCTGAACAAACTGTCCAGGGCCGACAAGAAAAGAGACATGGAAATTGCTATCAACAAAGTTTGAAGACAAAAGGTATGCTTTTCAAAACCAACGGGAAGATTAACCTGAAGTTCTCCTCTCTGCACTACTATTGGGGTGGGGGGGAGGGGTTGTTTTTTGAGACAGAGTTTTTCTGTGCAGCCCTGGTTGTCCTCAAATCTAGAGCTCTTCCTCCCTTCCCCCCCCCCCCCCCCCCCCCCCCCCCCCCCCTGCTGGGATTGAGGCACGTGCCAGCACCACCCTGCTCTGTACCGTTCTTGCTGGCTAGGCTTTATGTATCTTTTCTCCTACTTCCAGTTGGAAGAAAAAAGCAAATTCCGGGACCATAAACAAGTTTGGGACAAATGGACATTACCATGTGTCAGGAAGCAAAATGAGAAACCCCAGAAGCTTACAGCCAGATTGCCTGGCATATGTAGCAAGGGAGAAAAAGACTATCTCAAGGTTGAAGGCAAGGACCAACACCTGAGGTTGTCTACTCACATCCACATACACACCCTGGCATATGTATGACCACACTCACAAACTTAATACATACATATACACACCACACATACAAAGATTTCATTAAAAGGACTAGCGAGATGGCTCGGCAGGTAAAGGTGCTTGCCATCAACCCTGCCAGCCTGAGTTTGAGTCTTGGAACTAACTCAGAGTAGGATAGAACCAGCTTCTGAAAGTTGTCCTCTGACCTCCACACACATGTCAGGGCAAGTGTGTCCATGCACTTGAGAGCACACATACATGCACACACATGCACACTTTTTTTTGGTTTTGTTTTGTGAGATAGAGTTTCTCTGTGTATCCTTAGATGTCCTGGTCACTCTGTAGACCAGGCTGGCCTCAAACTCATAGATCCACCTGCCTCTGCCTTCCATGTGCTGAGATTAAAGGTGAACCACCACCTCCTGGTACGCTTGTGTGTGCGCTCTCTCTCTCTCTCTCTCTCTCTCTCTCCTCTCTTCTCTCTTTCTTTTCTCTCTTTCCTCCCTCTTCTCCAGGAAGGACTGAAAGAAACAAGTCTGTGGTCTTATGGTGGAGGAGACTATTTTTAAAAATCGTCAAACAAGCCCTGTGCCTGGAGACTGCCCCTCAGCCCCATAGGCCACACTTACTCTAAGGTTGTCAGGGTCCTGTTCAGCTGGAGTGCTTGTCCCAGGGCCCTGGCTGCACCAGCCTGAATGAAGTTCCACTGCAGGCTGGAAAGATACAGACCCATGACCACATGGCACAGGAAAAGACTAGAGAGGCTCTGACGGATCCAGGAGGGTCTGGTGGCTGAGTGAGTCTGTGTAGGATATATGGCAGAGAATTCCTGAAGTTCCCTTCCGGCCATAGGGCCAGTGTAGCCATGGGGACAAGCTCAGATATTCTTCATGAAACATAGGTCACCATGAGTCACAGCCATGACACTTGCCTCATAATCTAGGTCTATTTGAGGATAACCTCAGAAATCCCAATCCAGGATAGGGATATATGTCCCAAATCTAGGTTCCATCTACCATACTTGGTTTGTGAGTAGCCCTGCAGCTGAGGAGAATGGACACTGGGGAGGGTAGACTTACTGAAGGTGTGTGAGGGAGTGGTTTTCTCCCACTGCTGCTGCAATGGCCTGGGCACCTCGGTCATGGAGGAGATTAGCTGTCAGGCTGCCAAAAGGGGAACAAGAGCCAGTGAGGAGCTACCACGACCCCTCCATCCTGGTCACTAGGGGATCCAGTCCCCCTCTTCCTTAGTAAGGAGCTGCCATGAACCCCCATCCTGGTCACTAGGAGATCCAGTTCCCTCTTCCCCAAAACACACTGTCAGCACCGATATTGAGTTTGTGTGGTTCCTGCTTATGGAGAACTCTGGTGTGCCAAATATACTCAGTGTGGTTACAGGTTATGCAACCAGGACACATAGCACGAAGAACAGGGCTTACTGCCTATTGGCATGGTCCTCTCCCATGTGCTTATCCATCTCCAGGGGTAAGGCTGGAGAGTTCTTCTGTCAGGGTTGCCAGTAGATGCCAGGTCTCCTTGCTGACTCTTCCCAAATCAAGCCCTTGTCCAACCTTATAAACTATGGCAATGTCAAAGGTCTAACCCATCATGATGGTGAGCTGAGTGAGGGAAGAAGCCACCTCCCCTGACCTCCACCCCTCCAGACCCGACCACGTACTCCAAGTGCTTCAGAGTGTTGTTCGCACGGAGGGCTTGATTGAGGGCCTGGGCTCCCTCTGAGCTGATGGAGTTTTCTCGTAGGCTGAGGAGACATAAGACTGAGCATTCAATCGTGTAAGTGAGGCTTCTGACAGAGCAAGCCCAGGTGTCTAGACTTCTCAAACCCCAAGAAACTACAGACAGGCCCTTGGTCTCCTGGGACAAAATGTGAAGGAACCTGTTCCAGCCAGCCAGGGTTCTAATCAGCATCCTACTCAGGACTACCAACAGTGTAGAACACACGGGAGGAAAAGGACAGGATCTGAGTTAAGAGGAGCAAATGGCACCTGAAGGACTTGTACTTACGGGAACAGCCACCGGTGCTACAACCGACAAAGTAGGAAAAGGGACGGTGCCATGTTCTAGAACTACGGCTGTATCAACTACAGATTTCTTCCAAGTCCCAGAGGCCTTATATACCCACTGGTCAAAGGGACAGCATCCTGGTTGTGGGGTTGAGGATCAGGACTTACTTGAGACTGGACAGTGTCTGGTTACTGCAGAGGGCTTGCATCAGCACCGCCACTCCCGTGTTACTGATGGCATTGCTCTGGAGGCTGCAGGCACAGGACAAGACACTGTTGATGTGACTGTGCTGGGACCTGGAGGGAGCTGTCTGACCCAGCCTGGAGCCGTGCCCATGGGTTCAACAGGGAGCTGGGGACCTAAGAGCTGCTCTCCGCATCCCTCTTTTCTCTCCCATTGCCACTTTCTATCTCCTGCCAGGTAAAGGCGGGGAGTTTAGCCTGCCTTATTTCCTCACAGAGATAAGCCCTGAGGTTTAAACTGCCTTGACATGGGGCTGCAAACATGTTAGCTCCACTCCAGAGAAAGTAAAGTGGCAAAAACATCCTAACGTGGCAGCAGAATGCACCCAGCCCCATCTCACCTTCCAAAGCTTTTCTTCAGCCACTGGTGCTCACTTAGGACAAGGCATGTAAACCTTGTCATTCTAAAAACTGCAGAGAAGTGGAGCTATAGATAGAGTAGGACAAAAGGTGGATGGAGGGGCAGAAACAGCACAGAGGTAGGGCTAAGGTTGGTAGGACTCTCTCAGGTGATTATCAACCACAGAGGGTTCCCAGGCAGACTCACTCCAGGTTCTCTAGGCCCTGGTTCACCTTCAGGGCCTCGGCCAGGGCCATGGCACCTCTGTCCCCAATGGTATTACTGGAAAACCTGCAAGAGACAAATGGTGGTGGGCTGTGCCTAGGCGTCAGAGCTCAGGGAGACCACCTCTGTCTTAAGGGTGTCCAATGCAGCTGGGCCTCAGTTATGCTCATCTGTAATGGCTGCAGGTGACCCCAACATAACTCTTTGGAAAGAACTAGAAGTATGTCTGGAACTTTATGTGAAGATGGCCAAGAGATGATGCTTCCTTCTGAGAGCAGGGAAGCAGTTATGAAAGTACGCCTGTAAGGTTTAAGGCCCATCCAGTTCTGGGAGTCTGGACTTTAATTCTCTTCATCCAGTGTTTTGTACAGCTAAGCCAACTAACCACATTCCCCCAGCCATCTGTCTCCCTAAACCCCTCATATATCCCTTTCTATCCATTTAGCCATCAGTCTATCCACTCATACACCCACCTACCCACCCATCTACTACTCCTCCATTCTACATCCACTCATATTTCATCCCTTCATTCATCCATCCATCTAGTCCATCATCCATCCCCACCTACAAATATGTAGGGAGGGCTGGCCTTCTGCTTGACACTGAGAATACCAGTGTGGCCTCTTGGCCTTCCTCACATGAGTTCTTTCAGACTCCTGTTCTGCTTCAGGGCATCTGCCATCTGCTGGGCTCCTATGGGCCCAATTAGGTTTTTCTGTAGCCTGTGAGAAATGAGAAAGGTCCATAAGCAAAGCCAGCCACAGTCACACCCAGGCCAAAGCCAGCCTGGGTTGTAGGTGCGAGATCAAGGACAAATAGGGGACCATCTCCATTTACACTCAGTATACACAAAGGATCTGGCTGACAGAGTTAAGGGGAAAGTGCAGCTGGGAGCAAGAGGTTGAGATTTCTCAATAGCCCCTTGTATGAGAGACTTCCATGCACAAGTCTGCCAGCTGGCAACGTATATTTCCCATCTGGATCCCATCTGCCTCCCACCTCAGAAAGAGGTATAGACAGATGGGGAAGGACCTCTCCTGTGTAAAGTTAGAACACCTTCCACACAATGGAAAGAGACAGGGGCCCATGAGATGACTCAGCAAGGGAAGGTGCTTGCCACCAAGCCTGGAGAACTCAGTTCAATCTCTAGGATGCACAATTGGAAAGGGAAAACTTGACTCCTGCAAGTTGTCCTCTCACCTCTATACTTCTGCCATGGCATGTGCATGCATATGCCCATGCATACACACATTAAATAAATAAAACAAAAATAATGTACCTGCACCGTACATGCCCACACGTCTTTTCTTAAAGGAAAAAGACATCTTCCTTTTCTAGAATATTTTCTTGAAACTATAGATGGTAAATCCTTACTCTGTCCCCTTGAGATGTGCTGTCTCCCTACAAACTCAGTCAGCCTCCTCTGGCTTCACAGTCCAGGAGTGTGTTTTTTGGGGTCTTTGTTTTGTTCTTTGAGACAGGGTCTCTCTATGTAACCTAGGCTGGCCTTGAACTCAGAGAGATCTACCGGCCTGTGCCTCCTGAGTGCTGGGATTAAAGTTGTCTGTCACCATGCCTGGCTTCCTGGGGTCTTTGTGAGAGTCTTGGGGCCTTCCTTTCCAAGATAAACATCAAACAAGATAGTGCCCCTCTTTCACTGCTATTGTGAGAACTAGCTGGGCACCTGATTCCATGTGGTGAAGCATCTGATCAGTATAAAGGTAGGAACAATTTTGTTCTAGAGGCAAAAGCAATTAGGGGGCACATAGGCTCTGAGCATCTGCTGAACATAGGATAAGTTGCTGAAAAGTAGAGCTGCCAGCTCTTCACACTGGAAGACAAGTTGCCATTGACCTTGAGAACATGCGTGGAAGGGGTTGCCTCTCCTGGGCTGATGGAAGGGCAGGAGTTCTGTCTTTGCAACCTTACACTGGTAGTTGTCCATGATGTTGCTTTTACATTACATTTTATATTAGTACCTTTTCAATAAAGGAGTGCAGTATTCTTTCCTATATCTGTGGAAACAATTTTCTGGGTTGGCAGGAGTTTTTTTTTTTTTTTAATTTTAATTTTCAGTAATTCTTCATACCTATTTGAAGTGGAAACTTATGGTTTCTTTGGAAAGTCAGTTGTGTTGGATGGTGTTTTGCTGGGACAAGCGTGTGGAAGGAGAATGTGATGGAGGACTCCTCACTATGGCATGCATGTATTGGTCCACCTTATATCACTTAGTTGAGCTCCATTTGTCGTGACTCCATAGGGAGAAATGCTCTAAAAAACTTCTGGTGGTATTCTGGCAGCTTCGTGCTGCTTCTGTGGACTCTGGCCAATTGGCAGAGTGATGTTAGCTGATACAGACTCAAGTGGAGTTTTGCTAAGGCAGACTCTCATTCTGAGGCAAGACCCATGGAGGACATGATGTTTGGAGGGAGTATAAACAGGGCTCAACAGTGACAGGGCCTCGAATAGCTAGCCTTGCAACGCTTCTTGGTCTCCCATCTTCGCTGATCTTCGCTTTGTTGAGAGAGGTACAGCAGAGAACTCCTAGCACCCCTGATGGTCTCGGTTGCTCCTGCTGACTCCTGCTGATTCCGTTAAGGCCTGGCTGTTTCTGCTAGGCTGTGCCAGCACTGCTGATTCGTGTTTGCTATCCAGACACTACTGAACTGGACTGCTGGTATATTGGTGAAGTATTTGCAAGTGGATCGAGCTGCCGCTGCTGAATCCTGTGAACTGAACTGCTGATTTCCTGACAACACAGCTGGGATTTGCTCCAGAGAACAATTTCTAAACAGGCCCACTTCCCCACACATCCTAATATCCTTTCTTTTCCACTGCCTCTGGTGGGTGGTGGGCTAGAAGGGCGGTTAAAGCATTTCAGAACCCATATTAAAAGTAGGATTTGAAGAACCAGAGCTACACATATTCTTTGTAAAAGCAGGAAACATGCTTTTCAGGGACTGTGCAGGTAGGTCAGAAAGCCTCAGGATCGTCTCCTGCTCTCTCTGTCAGCAGCAAGGCAGAGGCCAGCAGAAGGGAGAGGAAGCAGTGGGAGTTGTGTTCACTCACTGTAGCATGGAGATGGTCTGGTTGGAGACCAGGGCCTCAGCCACACACAGGACACCATCATCCTTGATCACGTTGCTTTGGAGGCTACAGAGGCAAGGAGGAGTGTGTTACCAGTAGAACAAGAGATACCCAGTAGTGGCCTGGACTCATACTGTAGTGGGGATACCCAAGGGGATACTTAGAGGCCCAAAACAGGAAGCAACTGACTTGTTCGAGAAGATTTACCAATGATGATGTGACCATCTCTAGGCCCATCACCCAGGAAAGACCATTAGCCCTCCTGTATGGAGTCTCTAAGCAGCTGCCCAACAACTAGAAACAAAATGTCCATGCTGTCTACATCAATTAAAATGAGGTCATCAGTAGTCCCCATTACAACCAAGAGCACAGTACCCAAACAACAGTGAAGATGTGGTAAAACTGGAAGCCTCACACTACTGATGAGATGTCAACTGGGCCAGCCTCTGTCTGGCAGTTCTTAGACTTGACATAGCAATTCCATTTCTAGGTATATTCCTCCAAAGGATTAAAGACAGGTACTTGAATACTTCTACACAAATGTTGCAGGCAGCATTATTTACAATAGCGAAAAGATAGAAGTTGAATAGAAGTGTGAAAAAAGACACACTGAATGTCTGTCTGTGCATGAATGGATAAGCAGACGGTGCTCCACCCATACAGTGGATACTGTATGGGTAAAATGCAAGAAAATATCAATATGCTACAATATTGATGAACTTGAAAGCATTATGCTAGTTGAAGAAGACAGACACAAAGCTCTTACTGTATAACTCCATTTATATGAAATGTCCAGAATCAATAACTAGGTAGAAAAGTTGCTAAAGGCTAAACTTGCTAAAGAAAAAGAAAGCAAATACTAATAGTCAAAAACATTTTGAAAATAAGCAAATTATGATGTGATTTAAATAACTAAATAAATAAAAAAACATTTTGAAATTAGACAGAGGTAGTGGTTGTACAACATTGTAAATGTACAATGAGCGGCAGAGACAAGTGGATCTCTGAGTTCAAGGCCAGCCTGGTCTACAGAGTGAGTTTCAGGACAACCAGGGTTATAAAAAGAAACCCTGTCTTGAAAAACCAAACCAAACAATAACTTCTCCTGGTGCTGGGTGTGTTGGCGCACACCTTTAATTCCATCACTTGGGAGGCAGAGGCAGGTGGAACTGTAGCCTGGCCTACATAACAAGCTCCAGGCCAGCCAAGGCTATCTAGCTAGACCCTGTTTTAAAACAATAAACAAAATTTTCCTTCGAATAAGTAGAAAAACAAAAGAAAACAAGATAGTAGTATACCCTCAACTAGACAGACACATTCACAGACTCCTAAAAGGGACATAGCAAACCATACCCAATGCCATCTTCTGGAAGGTAGGCCTTCCATTGTCTGAGAAACCCTGGGAACTTAGAGCAGCACACAGAATTGGGAGAATCTGGAACTTGAAGCTGATATCCCAAAGCCTCCATTTTTAATCCTCTCCCGTTTTACAGTATCCCCTGTAGCCAGGGTTTTCTGGGTCCTTTCCTGCTGCAAGGGCCAGGAGCAGGGTCACATACCTTAGAGAAGCTAGAGTTCGGTTTATCTTCAGAGCATCTGCCAGAGCCTTAGCCCCTGTGGTCCAATGCAGTTACTCCGGAGGCTAGTAGAAGCAAGTAGGGAAAGACTACTGAGGTGGGAAGAGGGATAAAAATGGCACCAACATTTTACGTCTATAATCATAAGGGGAGTGAATTGGGATTAAGGATTTCACATTTGATGAAACCATGGCAGAGATCGCTTGTTTGTGTGTGTGTGCGTGCGTGCGTGCGTGTGTGCGTTGTGTGTGTGTGTGTGTGTGTGATACTGTAGAGAGAATCTCTTGTGAACTGTGTGGAAGCATCATCTGTCAATAAAAAGCAAATGTCCTATTAGCTGATGCAGGAAATAGGAAGTGGGGGTTCAGGCAGAGAGAGAGGAATTGTGGGATAGAGTCAGGTGCAGAAATAGATTCACTCAGAATGCTGATGAAGACAGTCGTAGGTACCTCAGAGAGGCAACTACAATTATGGCAAGAGTTAGGATAGAATAAACAGGCTAATTAAGTTGTGAGCTAGTCAGAGAATGATCCCAAGCTTATGGCCTAGGTAATTATTCCTAAATAATAAATCATAGAGTCGTTATTTTTGGAACTTGGGCATGGGTAGAAAGGCCCACAACTAATATTTATATATACATATACATGCGTGTCTGTGTGTATAATCATATAATATATAGACCGTCTTTTTTATTGACAAGTGATGCTTCCATAGAATACATAAGACATTTTCTCTACAATATATATCATATACATACACACACACATACTACACATACATATATGATCTCTGTCATGATTCCATCAAACATCAAATGTATGTCTCTGTGTGTTCATATATATCACACACATATGTGTGCCTATGATATCATACACATGACATATATGACAAAGACAATTCTAGTGTTGTTACACAAAATCAAGTGTTTTGTGAAATGAAGTTCAAGAGATGATCGGTGACTTTGCTGTCCTTTGGCCATCTGGAAGGACATGTGGTCTGCAAGATCTCGGCCACTGACTCTGCTCTAAAAGGGCTGAGTCTGGGACTGGGAGAAAGGATGGAGAAGATTCAAGACATGTCATACACAAAGAGACAGCTTAAAATTCTCTTATTCCAGGGACCCGAAGAGTCCTACTTACTCTAGTGTGATGAGACTTCTGTTGACCAGCAAGGCTCTGGCCAGGGCTTTGGCTCCTTTGCTACCAATCAGGTTCTCAGCCAGGCTGCCAGAGGAAAGAGGAAGAGTGCTTCTTTCAAGCCTGTGACTGGTTGCCTTCTCTTTTATATTAGGCTCATGATTAACCCTTGCTTTCCCAGCATCACCCACATGGATAGAAACAGAGACAAGGTGACTGTGGAGCAGAAAGTCAGGAGTAGGAAGACCCTTGAGTCTGGGAAGATAGAGTCAGAGTGGGCCAGATGGCCTTCACCCTGACGAAGGGGCACAAAGAAATTCATCTAGCACCTTGCATAATACCTACTTTACAAATGTGCAGCCAAGAGTTTGCAAAATAGAAGTCTTGCATTTGGGGCCAGGAAGACGGCTGAGAGGTTCAAAGTACCTGCTACCAAACCTGACAGCCTGAATTTGATCTCCAGAACTCAAATAATAGAAGGAAAAACCTGACTCTTATGGTTGTCCTCTGACTTCTGCACAGACACGAGGGGACGACAGAGAGACAGAGACACAGACACAGAGACAGAGACTAGCACAAACACAATAAATGCAGTAAAATGCTTCACACTGGATGTGCTGGTATTACAACAGTCCCTCCATACAGGCCCTATGCAGCGGCATTATGTTCATGTGGCTCTCAAGAAAAAGCAAAATATATTGAAGCTGGCACTGGTTTTTGTGGTTCAAATGCCCCAAACTATGACTAATTCCAAGTATCCTTGGCTTATGAAATTCCTGAAAAATCCAGAGTGCTCAGAAACAAGTATAAACTAGTTTTCATAAAACCATTGATATTGGCTTTCCTCTAGTACAAAACAGCAAATGACAGAATTACCACTTTTAAGTTTTAAAAAAATGTTCATCTTTAGATGCCTGGGAAGGTGTTCCAGAGGCGTACAGTGGGTGCACTCAGTTTTGCTTCCCAAGTTGAGGTTTTCTTAGTTCTGTAGGCAGCAGCCTAGGGTAAAGCTCTCCATGAGAATCCCTGAAGTGTTTGAATCAAGTGTCTCCCAAAGGTGCTTGGTATCCTGGCCACCAGGAAGGCAAAGGGAAGCTAAGTGGGCCAGGCTCCTGCAGTGCCAGCAGTTCCCCCTTTGTCCATTTTATTTGCTGCTTTTCAAATGAGCTCCATTGCTTAAAAATAAATCCTAGTCATGTGTAGTGGAGCACACCTCTAATCCCAACACTTGGGAAGGAGAGGCGGGTCGATCTCTGTGAGTCAGAGACTAGCCTGCTTCACATGTGCGTTCAAGGCCAGCCTGTACTACAGAAGACCTTGTTTCCCTGCCCTCCACCATCAAAATGTTTGAAGACCAGTGTACTTTTGTTGTCCCAGGACTTATATCATGTATAAATAATATCTCATAAGCAGCCTTATGTATTTTTCTGAAGAATGACATGGACATTGTAAACTAGTGTCACCGAGGACCAGAGAGGAAAAAGCATGAGACTCATTTTAAGCAACACTAATTGCTGGATATTTGGATATTTTGTCCTTTGCTGAAGGCCTAGAGCTGCCTGTGGAAGACACAGCACATTCACGAGAAGCTGTCAAGACCATCTCTCTCCCGGAGGGATAACATTTTTACCCTTCACTAGCAAGGCACAGCCAGTTCCCACCTCTCTCCCTAAGCCTCTTCTCTAAAATTACTCCACAGGTCTCCGGAGCCTTCCTGCCATCTCCACACTGATCTGTCCACGAGCCCAAGTGTTGCTTACGTCTGAAAATGTAGACATTTCATAAGCATTTAAGTCAGCACACAGACTTTTCTCTAATTACAGCGTAAGCAGTGTAATTTGATTTTATTTGAGATAGAACCTCACTCTGTGTAGTCTAGGCAATCCTCCTGTCTCAGCCTCTAGAGTGCGGAGATCACAGGCATGTACATCACACCCAGCTAAAGACAAAGATTTTGGGTTTTGTTTTGTTTTGGTTTTTGGTTTTTCGAGACAGGGTTTCTCTGTATAGCCCTGGCTGTCCTGGAACTCCCTCTGTAGACCAGGCTGGCCTCGAACTCAGAAATCTGCCTGCCTCTGCTTCCCAAGTGCTGGGATTAAGGCGTGCGCCACCACTGCCCGGCTCAAAGTTTTAAATTTATGTTTTTGAAAACAGACTGAGAATTAGCTCAAGAAGGTGATGTGCTTGCCTAGCATGAATGACACCCCAGCATGGCATAAACTGGGTCTGATGGCACATTGCTGTAACCCCAGCACTCGGGGGACCAAGGCTCAGGATCTCCTTACCTACATAGTGAGTTTGAGGCAAAACTGGACTAATGAGACTCCAAGTCAAAAAGAAAAAAGATTTTGAGGCTGGAGAGATTAAGAGCATTTATTCTTGCATAGGCTCTGGGTTCAATTCCCAGCATCCACAGGGTGGCTCACAACCATCCTTAACTCCCATCCAGGAGATCTGACACTGTCGTCTGACATCTGTGGACACAAAAAGCAAGCAGGCAAAATATTCATATAGATAAGCCTAAAAACATTTTTAAAATTTCACCTTAAATTATTTAAATTAAAAGTTAAACTTTAAGCTTTTAAAGTTTTACCTAAGATGTAATCCTGTGCTCAGAGAGAAAATATTGAGGGGGCATCCAGAAGGTGATGCCTGAGCCAGGGCAGCATAGTGAGGACTTGACAGAGTCCAAGCCTCCCCTGGTCATTTCCCTCTTCTTACAGACAGGCACCCGATCCATTGACACTTTCAAAAGGGGAGGAAAGAGCAGACTTCACTCTAAGCCACACATCAATGCCTGTTTCCGGTGCCACTGGTTAACTGAGCAGAAAGGGAAGAGATGCCCTAGTCCATGCAACAGGTGGATTCACTGGGGCTGGGTTACCTGATCGTTTGAATGCGACAGTCCTTCCCACTCAGCACACTGCCCAGCAGCTCCATCACAGGGTCCTGGAACTGGTTGTTGTCCAGCCTGAGCAGGGGAGCCATGACAGTGAGTAGTCTCGCAGCCCACGATCAGAGCGGAGCCTCCACCCCCTTACAACCCCACTGTGGCCCTACGGCTTCAGCTCAGACCTACAGACTCATGCACTCATGATGCCCAGACTTCCCTGTGGGGTAACCTGAGGTAACCTGAGGTGGCTCCTGGGATCTATGTGTTCCCCTTAAGCGACATCTTGCAGGGTGTTGTCACTGCAGCTCTGTGCACCTGTGTAGACCTCTGCTGGCTAGCTTTACTTCTGAAGGTGCCAAAACCACTCTCAGGTCCTCACCTTTCGACATCTTTTCCTATTTGCTTGCTTGGCTCAGAGTATGACTGAGGGTGAAGCTTCTGTCAACTGGCCTACACAGTCTTTGTTTTATATATGCACACACACATACACACACACACACAATCTTGTGATGTAGCCCAGGCTATCCTGGAACTCAGCAGTCTTTCTACCTCAGCCTCTTGAGTGCTGGGATTGCATGTATGAGTCACAATGCCTGGTCTCAGAGGGTCTCCTGAGTTTGGTTGTATTTCTATGTTGAAATTCTAACCTTGCTGTCTCAAGAATGTAGCTTCCTATGGATGTAAGGCTCACGCAGATGTAATAGCTAAGAGGGTATCACACTGACATAGGGCAGACCTATAATAATCCAGTGTGATAATGGCCTTATAGGAAAAGTGAGTGCTGTGTGTTGACAGAGGCACAGGGGCAGACGGTCATGTGACAGAGGAGGCTAGGGAGCAGCAAAGACTGCTGACCCACAGGAGCTCCAGAGGCAGGAAGGGAGGACTGCCCTGCCTTGACATCAGATTGGTTGGCTTCTAGAACGAAATGGTTTAGCACCCAGCTGTGCAGCTCTAGTAACCTCAGCAGGCTACAGGGAAAGGGGCAGCATGATGAAGCAGGGAGCCATTCCAAATCTTTCTCCTTTGCCCTTACTCCCTGTATGGATGCCGTACCCACCTGAGGCTCTGACAATAGAGCAGCTGAGGCAGCAGGCTCTGGAGGACACGCTGGCTGAGGCACAGGGAGAAGTCAGCCTCCTGGGAGCAGATATCAGACATCTGCAGGAGGTAGGCCAGAGCGGTGCGGTGTGAAGGGCTGGTCATCTCAGCCAAGGTCCCACTCCGCATGGCCTCCTCCACACTGCAGGCCAGTTCTGTGTGCCGCAGCTCACTCAGGCAGTACAAGACATTGATGGCACGTGCACAGACGGCAGTGTCGGGATGTAGGAAGCCTTGGAGGACCTCAGCCACCTGGTCTCGGTAGCTCTGATGCTCACCCTGGGCCAACAGGGAGCCGGCCAACAGAGTATTGACCCTGGGGATAAGAGGCCAGAGAGGAAGCGCAGGAACACGTCCAGCCTCCCATCCTTAGACTGTGTGACCCGCTGGGCTGCACATCTGAAATGAGCGAGGAAACCCAACCTGGGCCAGGACATGCCGCTCTCAGTGAAGAGGTCAAAGATGGCCCTCTTGGATGCAGTATAGTAATATGTAGCCGCCACAAATTCTTGCAGAGATAGGTGAATGAAGCAGTAAGCTACCGAGGAGGCCAGGGTTTCTTCCCGCTGCAGGAGGCAGCTGCACAGAGTGCTCTGCAGCAGAGCAAGGTCCACTCCAAACGCCTTCATGTCTTGCTCATAAAACACGTATTTCTTCTTGACCAGCCCATGGAAGGCCAGGCGGCCCAATGTCCCCACCATTTTGCGAGCTCCCTGGGTCACCTGCTCGATCCTAGGACTTACCTTTCCCTTATCCTGCCCCTCCCCACCAAGAGCCATCCTGAAGTACCAAGAGTAGAGCTCACACAGGGTCTGAGGCAATGGCACCTCTATGTCTTGGACAGCCAGCTTGGTGCGGTATAAGTGACCCAGTGCCAGCCCCGTGAGCCTACAAAACGCTGGTATGGTGCACATCAGATACAGAGCCCTGTTAGCCTGCACTTGACTCAGAACCTGACCTAAGAGGTTCTGGTCCTCTGGAAATATCTGCTTCAGACACACCTTGATCTCTTCCTCAGTAAGGCCCCGAATCTCAGTCATCCGATCCACTAGACCCCCAGGGATCTGACCAGCAGCACTGGGCCGGGAAGTGATCCAGACAGAAATTTCTGGAAAGAGGTTGCCTCGGATGATGTTAGTGATCAGGTGGTCTACCTGGATCTCCTTCTTTGGGTCTGTGCAGGCCATGGTATTGGAGAATTCCAGGGGTGTCTTACACTCATCCAAGCCATCCAGAATCAGGAGGACCCTGTCTGGGGCCGTCACTGCCAGATTAGCTTCCCCAACGTTTGAGAAGATGGAGATGAGTCTGTCTGCAGACAGTTTCTCATAGGTGTTAAGATCCCGAAAGGTTAAGGGCAGAACCCATGAGAAGCCCTTGCCCACTTGTCCTCTGGCCCAGCAACGAACAAAATGTCTCACCAGCGTGGTCTTGCCCACGCCAGCCACTCCAATGGTGATAGAGACTCGAGGTGGGATGGATACCCGGGACAGAGGCAGAAAGAGCCTGTCCAGGGTGATGGCTCTGGCAGGGCGCCAGACCCCACGTGTGGCCTCCACCTGTGTGAAGTCATGCTCCTTTAGCTGCAGGTCTGTCAGGCCCTCTACCAGCATGAGGCTGGCCAGCCGGTGTGAGGGGCTGCCCAGTTCTGGGTCATTTCCCACCCTGCTCAGCAGGGCCTCACAGTGCTTCCGTAGCCTTGACTCTGCAGGACACAGGACAAGAAGGTAAGGTGCCAGGGCGAGGTGAGAGGGTTCAGGGGCCTCCCCTGTTACCTACCCCCCTCAACCCCCATGGAAGGCTTACCATGGCTTTGAGGTCCCAGTGGGGGGTCTGGCATTTTGTTATGGGCCTGTAGCAGCTGACTGCCCTTCCCAGCCAACAGTTCCACAAGGCTTTTCACCTGCTCAGCTGGGGAGCCAGCATTGTAGGCCAGGCATGTCTCTCTATCTGTCCACACCTCTTGCTTCCTCATGGAGTCTGTGTTTGCAGCCAGAAGCTGTGAAGACAGAGCCAAGGCTGCACCCTGGGGAACCTCTGTTGTTTCCTGGCTAGGGAACATAACCATAAAGATGCAGGGGCCAAGTGATCAGAACTTGAGGTTCCGGACTTGGACTCTAGCTCTGACACCTGCTAGCTGGGTGAGCCCAGATAGGCTGAGTCACTTCACTACAACTTGGTTTCCTCATTCGTGGTGCTGTTGGGAGGAATGAAGTAAGTGTCTGGGAAGGGTACAGTGCACGAGCCAACTAATGGGCATCCTGGGAAAGGCAGAGAATGGAAGGGGGGGTGGTGATAAGGTGGGCATGGCTGGAGTGGGGAAACAAATGCAGGCAGTGGCCCTGCTCTGCATGAGAGTACTGCTGGGTGGGTGGGTGTCACTGCACTATGCAAGTGGGGACGATAGAGTCACCTGGACTTGTGCAATCATGCTGTGTCAGCTAAGCTAAGAACCCGAGGGTCTTCACTGTAACAAATGCAGCCCGTGTGAGGAGTACGCCAGGCCGGCAGCAGTGTATGGAACCCACTCACCATTCTTCTGTGAGCCTAAAACTGCTCTAAAAAAGGAGTATTTTAAATTTTTTAAAAAGGAAACGAAAGAAGGGGGGTAGAAAGCTCTTGGTACAGCTACTTCACCCAGCTTTCCTCCTTCATGAAGCTGGGGGCTCTGGGCCTCCAGGAAGCACCGTTTACTGCTGAGGACAGTGACACAGAGCTGGCAAGAGGGAAAGCCATGCCATCCCACCTGCTCACACTCTTCTGCCACAGCCAGCCGCTTGTCTGACGCTCTCCTGCAGCCTGTCCCACTTATGTTCCTCCTCACGGGTACAGGGGCCACGGCAGTCCCTTAGGGACTCGTAGGCAGAGACCAGTCACCCATAGTTTATAGTTCTAGAAAAGAAACACACGGGAGAGGGGGGTGAGCAGAGGTCACAGTCCGACACTACTGCAGCAGCCCCGTTTAAGACGACCTGGGAATGGCTGTGTTACTGCCAACACTCTGGCTGCCCCGGGTTCTCAGTGATTAGCTGAAGAGGTGACTGTTGTCACAGACTCCTGGTTTTGAACTTGCACTGGGGATTGGTGTCAGTTTAACTCGGCATGAACATTTTCATAAAGGAGTTGCTAAAAGCTCATCAGTAAGAAGGACGACCATTCCATACATAGCCATGTTGGAGAGTTTAAGTCCAATGAGCTGGACTAACCTAGGAATGTAAGGCTGGCAGGGGATGGGCTAACCTGGGAATGTAAGGCTGGCAGGGGATGGCACCACTCTCTCTACACTCCTGTAAGATCCTCTGGCTTTTGCTTTTGCAGTTTTCAAAGGAGAAAGCGGGGGTGGGGGATGGGGATCAGGGCCGATGCTGTGTACGTGTTTGGATTTGTGCTAATACACAGACTGTTTAAAGCGTTGCTGGTAAAACCCTATTTTTTTTCCTCATCTGGAGCTTGGAAAGTAAAAGTTTCTTACTTGCATCTAAGCACTTACAAAATAGTTTTGTCATTCTGAAAATTGTTGGTGTAAAAGACAGTTAATTTTTTTTATTTCATCGTATTTCAGCAAACTATGCATTTTGTTGGCGTGTCACTCTCCGGTTAGTTGTCTTCAAGCTTTTACCTTTTTTTTTTTTTTTTTTTTTTTTTTTTTTGGTTTTTCGAGACAGGGTTTCTCTGTGTAGTCCTGGCTGTCCTGGAACTCACTCTGTAGACCAGGCTGGCCTCGAACTCAGAAATTCACCTGCTGAGGGCTGGGATTAAAGGCGTGCCCACCACTGCCCAGTGCTTTTGGCTTTTCAGTAGGAATAATTTCATCTTTTAAAATAAGGGACATATTTTGTTTATGTGTGTGTTCGTGCCTGTGTGGGTTTGTGCACATGCATGTGTGTCCCCACAGAGGCCAGAAGAAAGTGTCAGATCTGCTGGAGCTGACATTATAGGTTTGTTAAGGCATGTGCTTGGGACCAAATGTTGGTCGTCTGCAAGAATAGTATGTGCTCTTAACTGCTGAGCCATCTCTCTAGCTCCACATTTCATCTTCTTATTTCTGAACTGTCGCTTGCTTTGAATAATGCCCCTGCACTGGTAACTTGTCTGCCTTTCCCTGTGCTGGCCAGTGCTGGCCAGCAGCCTTTGCTGTGTGTATATCAGGAATAGCTCTGTATAGAACAGTTGGGTATAATATTTGGGCAGCCTTTGCTGTGTGTATATCAGGAATAGCTCTGTATAGAAGTCAGGTATAATATTTGGGCAGCCTTTGCTGTGTGTATATCAGGAATAGCTCTGTATAGAAGTCAGGTATAATATTTGGGCATATTTCCAGTTGGTTTTCTTTTACTCTTGGGGACAATGTCCCGTTCCTATCAGCATTCAGCTAATGTTGTATGATGTTCCCCAAAAGCATACTACATCCCACACACTCAGCTGGGCTCCATATCTGCATCATTCAGTTTACTTATAATGAAGACCCTCTTTCCCTTTACCTCTTCTATTTCATAGACAGAATACCAAAGTTCGGAAGCTTTCCTAAGGTCACATGGCTGGGAAGCATGGATACCAATCTAAGATGGAGACCATGGTTTGAAAACTGGATCACTGGGGGTGGTGGTAGATAGCTTTAATCCTGGCAGCTTGGAGGTGGGGGCAAGAGGAATATAAACTTGAGAAGAATCTGGGCTACATAGCAAGTCCTTGCCTTTTAAAAAATGGAAAATGTTTGTTAACTAGAATATATATTTTTTATTCATCCATTCATTCAACTAGTAAAATTTGAAAGTATGTGAATGTTTGATTGTGAATGTTTGATAGTGAATGTATAGTAAAATGCTCACAGGTCTGTGTGATATACACACACGTGGAGAGGCCAAAAGAGAATGTCAGGTGTCTTGTTGTATCACATTCTGCATTACTCCACGGACACAAGCTCTCTCACTGAACCTCGACATACAGTGGCCCAGAGACCCTTCTGTCTCTGTGCCCCACAGTGCTGGAATTCTAGATGTACACACAGCCATGGTCAGCTGGTTATGTCTGTGCTAAGGACTTGAACTCAGGTCCTCATGGTTGTTCGGCAAATGTTTCTGCCCACTGAGCCAACTCCCTAGTCTCTAATCTACAAATATGTTTGCTTGCTTGTTTGTTTATGAGATAGTCTTGTAGTATGGCCCTGGTTGGCCTGGTGTTTGCTTTATAGAGTCTTCCTGCCTCATCCTTCCGAGTGTTAAATTACAGGTAAGATTTACCAGGAAATATTTACTGAGGGTCCCTTATGAGCTGTAGACACGGGGAATATGAAAGTGAACAAACACCGGGCGGTGGTGGCACACACCTTTAATCCCAGCACTTGGGAGGCAGAGGCAGGCAGATTTCTGAGTTCGAGGCCAGCCTGGTCTACATAGTGAGTTCCAGGACAGTCAGGGCTACACAGAGAAACCCTGTCTTGGAAAAAAAAAAAAAAAAAAAAAAAGAAAGTGAACAAACTGCACAAAGTATCTTGCGAGTAGGGAAAGGTAGGGGACAATGTTAGTAAAGGAAAAGGAAGAAAAAGGATTTCTAAGGTGACTAGTGATGTGCACGTGATCAGCAGCAGGGAGACAAGAGCTGTGTGTCTGTGTGGTGGGATGGAGAGATGCTTTAGCCACAGAGGCCTTCTCTTAACACAGAAACAGCTGCACAAACATGAAGGCTGATGAGGCTGGGAGCTGTCCACGGACGAGAACGTTGTTCAGATTCCCAGCACCCGAGTGAAAGCCAGGAGCAGTGGTGTGTGCCTGTGAGCCCAGAGATGGAGCAGAAATGGCAGATCCCTCAACTCGATGGCCAGCAAAAGTAGCCAAACAGGTTCAGTGTCTCAAAAAAAAATGTGGAAATGAATCAGGACAATATCCACCTGTGTCCTCCATACCTACATATACAGTCATGTGCACTTGCACACATGTGCATTGCACAGACAAATACACACAGAGACACAAATTAGAAAGATTAGATAGTGGAGAGTATTATAGACAGAGGAAACAACTAGACAGACAAAGAAAGAAGGGGCTGGAGGGTTGGCTCGGTGATGAAGAGAGCTTGCGCCCTTCCAGAGGACCTGAGCCCAGGTCTCAGTATCCGCATCAGGAGCTCACGACTGCCGGTGACTCCAGCTGACGTCTGAGGCATATACTCACACAGACACATACACATGAATGGAAAATAAATATTTTTAAAGTATATTTATTTTTACATGTGTGGGAGTTTGTCTGTATACCATGTGTATGCCTCATGTACACGGAGACAAGAAGAGAGCTTCTGATGCCCTGGAACTAGAGTTACAGACGGCAGTGAACATCTCCATGCCAGGGTCCTCTGGAAGAGCAGCTGGTACTACTGAGCCATTTCTCCAGCCCCCAAATAAATCTTTTTAAAAAATTCAAGCAGCCAGCAGTGGTGCGCACGCCTTTAAACCCAGCAATCAGGAGGCAGATCTTTCAGTTTGAGGCCAGCCTGGTCTACAGAGTGAGTTCCAGAACAGCCAGGGCTACACAGAGAAACATTGTCTCATAAAAGCCAAAACAAAGAAAAATGAAAGAAAGGAGGATAATTCATAGAAATAAGTAGCTGAGATGTTGAAAAGAGGCGGTCTATAAATCAAGAAGGAAAACTGCTGAGCTACAAGTCTCCTCTGGCAAATATGAAAGCACACCATGGCCCTGATGAGGATGCGGCCGTATTCGGAATCTGTTTCTTAAGATTTATTTATTTACTTTATGGCTTATGAGTGCTTTTCCTGCATATGTTCACCATGTGTGTGCAGTACCTGTGGGGGCAAGAAGAAGGGGTCAGGTGCCCTGCAACTGGAGTTCTAAGTGGATGTGAGTTGATACCATGCGGGAGCTGGGAACAAATCTTGGGTCCACAGCATGAACAGTAAGTACTCTAAACACCTGAGCCATCTCTCCAGATCAGGCAATCTTAACACATAGGTGGTTGAAATACAAATCTGTATAAAAACGATGGAATAGTTTTTGTAGTGCTGGGGATGGATCCCCTTGTGCATGCTAGGCAAACTCTGCCATTTGACCACACACATCCCTCAACCAAAATTATAGATTGAATTTGTCATTAGAAATCTGCTTATGACTGGCATCTCATCCAGCCACAGGAGAGCCAGCCCCAGTTCTTGATGGCCACCACACACAGACACACAGACACAGAGACACAGAGACAGACACACGTACAGAGAGAGAGAGAGAGAGAGAGAGAGAGAGAGAGAGAGAGAGAGAGAGGAGAGAGAGAGAGAGAGAGAGAGAGAGAGAGAGAGAGAGAGAGAGAGAGGAGAGGGAGAGGGAGAGAGGAAGAGGAGAGAGGAAGAGGAGAGAGGAGAGAGGAGAGAGGAGAGAGGAGAGAGGAGAGAGGAGAGAGGAGAGAGGAGAGAGGAGGAGGAGAGAGAGGAGAGAGAGAGAGAGGAGAAGGAAGAGGAGGAGAGAGGAAGAGAGAGGAGGAGAGAGAGAGAGAGAGAGAGAGAGAGGAGAGAGGGAGAGGAGAGAGGAGAGAGGAGAGAGGAGAGAGAGAGAGGAGAGAGGAGAGAGGAAGAGAGAGGAGGAGGAGGTAGCCAGGTTACATGGGAGAGAGCTAGCCCTGCCCTTACCTGGAGGAGACCTAAGTAAACCAACTCAGCTACCATCCAGGCCCACATCTAGGGCCTTGAGTTGACCCACCCCTACATATAACCTATGTATGAGCTTTGAGAGCATGTGAAGGGGTGGGTCCATAACCAGAGGATCTTCATGACTTCAGGCAACAGCAGGATATCTGAGAGGAGTCCTGGTGAGGGTCCAGCATCGATGGTGTAGCAGAATCCAGAGGCTTTAAATCAGACCAAGGACTCATTGCAATGAACATTGACAAGTGAAGATGTGTGGACAGAACTGTATACTGTGGGTACCCTACAGCTCCCAACACCACTATGGCAAAGAAATACATGATAGAGAGGCAGGAAAGATGGAGGAGTGAGTGGTAGAAATACAGCACAGCAACTGGAGATGGCAGAGTGGTGACTGGTGTGAGAGAAGGCTGATAGGCAGAGGATCAGGCATGGCCGGAGCCTCAGTGAGTGGGATTTGGTTTTCTTCTTCTTTTTCTTCTTCCTCCTCTTCTTCCTCTTCTTCTTTTCTCTTTGGGAAGAGGTTGCAAGACGGAGGTTGGATATAAAAGGACTGGGAAGTGAGTGGGATTAGAATACATGTGATATTGTCAAAGTTTAGAGGTTATAAATAGGACTCCATGGATGACAGAGACAGAGCTTGGCCTGCTGGTATAGTTAGCTGTGCAATGCTTGTGGTTCTTGAGTCTTCACTGATCTTTGCTTCCCTGAGAGAGATACAGATGAGAACTTTTCCTGGTGTCCCTCCAGGTCTCTCCTACTGACTCGAGCTGAGGCTAAGGCCTGGCTGTCTCTGCTAGGTTGCAGCACCGCCTTTGCTAACCCAACTCAACTGAACTGGTGTATCTATGAAGTGTTTGTGAGTGGATCAAGCTGCCGATGTTGACCTGTGAACTGAACTGCCAGTTTCCAGACAACCAAGACAGGAGTTGCTACAAAGAACCTTTCTAAACAGGTCCACTTCCCCATATCCTTTCTTTCCCACTACCTCTGGTGGGTTACAAGGGAGGTTAAAACATTTAAGAACATTATTAAAAATAAGGAGAGAAAAAATTAAAATTACACTAAAGAATCAATAACGGACTATATATTTCTAAAAATTCTGTGTGTGAGAGTTAAATTTTTTATGTGTGGATGTGAGTGTTACATGTGTGCATGACAGTAGTCAAGGTTCAACAAGTCAGATACACTTTATATAGATAGGTAGTCTTCAAAAACAGAAATCCATGGAATGTGACATTTAATATTGATTCATTATTAGAGATCATTTGACTAGAAACATGTCTGCTCCTGACAGTTCCCCCTTCTTGATTCAAAGAAGAAATTGAGCATCAAAACCTCCATATGGAGCTGCTCCAGTTATGGCAAGGAAGCCACTGGACAAAATTACTCTGCTCATCTACAGACAAAATACTATCCAAGAAAGGATGCACAATATGAGATAGTGGAGAGTTTAGCAACCAAGTCCTTCATAATTCCTGCCTCATTTCAAGGTCTGTCAGATGGTTCTGGGCCAGAAGGTTGAATATTGATGTTCCAGTGTTTTGAGGAATGAGGGACTGTCCAGGTAATCAGTTATCTCTACAGTTTAGTTATGTTTTGGAAGCTATGTTTTGTGTTTCCTATATCTTCAGGTAATATTAATTCATTCTCGAATTTCTCACAGGGTTGAAGACTTAGTCTCATAATCAAACTCAAGTTGTTTAATTAACATTGAGGAAGATGGTATAGAAAGGATGGTTTTCAGATGGTAATACAAATTAAAGTCAGAATACAATGCAGATAAAGAATTGTAAACTCTGTAAGTCAGGATAAATAGTAGAGTACTTTATCTAATTGACAACTATGGACCGGATAGTAATTGTATAGCATACTTTGTCATTTACATAACTGTTATGTTTATGCGCAATTTATATCTGAGAGAAAAACCCTTTTTAAAAAAAAAAAATTGGACAGAAAGGGTGAGATGTTGGGAATTGGTTCTAGTGCTTTGTCTTATTTGGCTCCCAAAGCCACTGAGACCTGAGGTCCTGCTCGCAGCTTCCAGACCTGAGGTCCCTGCTGCAGCTCCAGACTGAGGTCCTGCTCGCAGCTTCCAGACTGAGGTCCCTGCCGCAGTGCTTCAATTGTAATAGAGAATTGCCATACAGCCAATGCTGGACAGAGAGACAGGGCGGGACTCTTAGACTGCACAGGCAAGGGACCAAGAGAGAAGGGAAGAGGAGAATTGCCATGACACGGAGGCAGACGGATCGGATTTAAGACTGCAGGAGAGAAACCATCCAGCAACGTAGGTGGAAAGGGAATGGAGTCTATGGGGAGGTGCCTAGATGGTAACAGGGCAACAAAGATAAAATATAGATTTGAAAGGTGTTAAGCCAGGAGTACCAGAGGGAAGTATGTGCTAGCTGTGGGGAGCTTTAGAAATGCCCAGCCATTGAGCTAGTCATAGCATATCAAAATTAACTCTGTGTGTGTGTGTGTGTGTGTGTGTGTGTGTGTGTGTGTGTGTGTGAGTATGTATGTGTGTGTAATCCAGAGAGCTCTTGGTGGGTGCAGCATGCATGACCACTGGGAGCCAAAGAAATTTAACTAATTCTCTGCTACACATGATGTATGCACAGACACTGAGTACAAATGCCTTGGCACGTGTCAGGACATCAGATGGCCTGCTCCATCTCTCTCCCTCCGCCTTACTACTTTGTGACAGGGTCTCTCACTGAATCTAGAACTAGGCTAGTGGCCAGCCAGCCCAAGCCATCATCCTGTCTCCACCCACCACAGTAGAGCCACACTTAGCTTTTTACATGAGTGTTGGGCATCTGAATCGTGTTCTCATCAAGTGCTCTTACTGAGCCTTCTCCTTAGCCCCCACTTGTGTGAGTCTATCTTAAATAAATAGACAGATATTCAAGGATGCATCTACAAGAACGCTCATAAAACATGCCCAACAGGAAAAAGTTGAAGGGGTGAAAATGTAAATTTATTTTCAAGAAGAGATTGATTAAAAAAATTTGATCCAATTCTATGTTGCAATACTATGAGGTCATAAAGTAAAGTAAGGCCGTCATTGTGTCTAGCTAGAGTCGTGTATGTAGTGCACTCTTTATTTTGAGATAGGGTCTCATTATATAACCCTGGATGTCTTAGAACTCACTATGTAGGGCAAGCTTACCCCCAGCTCACAGCGATCTGCCTGCCTCTGCCTTACAAATGCTGGTTCACCACCACACCAGGCTTCATGGTATACTTTTGTCTTTTAATGTCATAAAGGTTCAAAACACCTTATTAAAGGTATAATTTATACAAAGTGTATAATTTTGAGTGTAGTTAAATTAAATGATGATCCCTTTTGTGTGGTGCTGGGAGCTAAACCAGAGCCTCGGTTGCGGTAGGCAAGTGATGATCTACCAGCGAGCTGCAGCCCCGGGTCTACAACACATGCACATTATTATACTGAAAAGTTAAATTATAGAATACAGAGGCTGGAGGGATGGCTCAGTGGTTAAGAGTGCTTGCGGCTCTTTCAGAAGACCCAAGTTCAGTTCCCAGCACCCACATCAAGCGGCTTACAGCCACTGCAACTCCAGCTTCAAGGAATCCATTTCCCTCTCTGGGCCTCTGCGTACACTTGCAAGCACATGGGCAGATGTATATAGAGACACATATGTGCACATACATTTAAAAATTAAGTTACTTTTAAAAACTTAAAAATAACAATACGATTATAACAGGATACAATTTTGTCTCTCTACAGGAAATAGCTGGAAGTACTTGGTAGTGGAACTGAGGAATTATTTTTTTATTATATAAATTTTAATTGCTCAGATCTCACTAGCAAATGTTGCTTCTTACTTATACTTCACTAGCTTGCTTACAGAATTATGAAAGTAATACATATTCATTAAAATATTTAAATAGTACAAAGATAGAGTATAATCCTTAGTTCTACGCACCAAGCATAACATATTTTGTTCAGTGGTTTAGTTTTTTAAAAATTAGGATGGGGCTGGCGAGGCGGCTTAGAGGGTTCTAAAGTGCTTGCTGCACAAACGTGACAACCAGAGATCAAAGGAGAGAACTGAGTCCTGAAATTGTCCTCTGACCTCCACATGCATGCAGCAATACACATGTGCATGTGTGTGCACACACACACTAATAATAATAACAACAATAAAGAACTAAAAACTGAGATACTGACACACAGAGACACAGAAGAAAGTATCACAATGAAAAATAAAATATTTGCAGTTATGGTTAGACACAGAAAATTCAAAATTGTCTATAAACAAATGATTAGAACTGACATATGAGTTTGGCAGGGTTCTGGACCCAGGATCAGAGTTCGAAAACAGTCCATCTATTTCCACACACTGGCAACAACCAAATCAAAACTGATATCATAAAAAAATCAAATACTGGGAATGAACTTAGCAAAAAGTTTGCAACCTCTACACTAAAGACTATAGAACATCACTGAAGGAGATGGAAAAGATAGATCTAGAATCACAAGCATGTATTTCTACCAAGGCACGGGTTCTAGAATGTTCTTGACAGCCTTACCCAGAATTAGCCAAAGTAGTAAAATCAACCAATACCCATCAACAGTAGTATGGGAAATACAAAAAGGGCACAAACTGCTGACCCAGCATATTATATGGATATCCACACCTGGCCCAGCCTATCATACAGATGTCCACACCTGGCCAAGCCTATCATACAGATGTCCACACCTGGCCCAGCCTATCATACAGATGTTCACACCTGGCCCAGCCTATCATACAGATGTCCACACCTGGCCCAGTCTATCATATAGATGTCTGCACAGTTGGCCACAAAAGAATATGCTCTGGGATTTCATTTCCAGGGAACTAAAAATCTGGACAAACCAATCTAAAATGATAAATGTCAAATAGTTTCTCTTGGGTTTGCTTCTGCCTGAGAGGCAGCACAGGAGGCCTCTGGGTGCCAGTTTCCACACATTGATCTGAGGGGTGATTAAACACACACACAGGGCCATTAGCTCACCTTACTACCTGTAAAGTACATCTTGACTTTTAAAGTTGGCAACTGTGCAAAAATACAAATGTACTCAGACCAAGTGAAGTAGTTCCATGTCAAAGGCCAGGATGCTAGGGGCCCCTGTTGTGCTTTCTAGTAGGGTATTTATTGTCAGGGCATGGACCAGGGCTAGCCACTGCCTTCTGTAATTGGATGCCCATGGATAATCTTATCACTGCTAGTGAACAAGAGGACAAGGCGACCGAGTTTTAGAAGGGCCTAGATCATTGCTTCTTGGCTCTGGCCAAGCACTATGTCTGGTGGAGCCTATCCTGTCCCATGCTACTCTGCCGTCACAGATCCGGCCTGAGCCTGCTGATTCCCTCCTTCCAAACACCTGCCTTGCCCCACCTAGCTTGGTTTAGAAACTGAGGGGATGCTGCTCATATCTCTGGCCACACACACAGTACCCCGGGTTCTTTGTATAACCTACTGTCTGCCCTCATCTCCCTTCTGAGGCCTGACCTAGCACCATAGCAACTATCTGGCTTCTGAGATCAGCATCCCAAAGGAAGAAGTAACATCAGCCCTAAGGAAACACCTTGGTACTGACCTGGAGTCCCAGCAAGTGGTAGTTCTAGCCCTCCCAGCAGGAAGGTAGATGTAACCTTTGCAGGAAGGCTAAGGTAAGCCTGGGTTAAGGAAATACCAGCCTGTAGGGGAAGGACTGGGAAGAGCCCCAGGGTATCCATGGGTGGATACCATAGTTAACACTGCCTGTGTTTAACATTCACTAGGCTTTGCAGCAAGACCTCTTACAGAGGCCTCCCATGGTTAGCAGTCTCAGAATGACAAGTTTTAACTAACCCCAGAACCCCAGGGTGTGGCTATTAGTAGCCCTTGGGGGAGGGGGTACTTATGGGACAGCTGGGAGCTGGACCTGGGAGCTGTATGTGGCACTTCCCTTGACCTTTGGGGCAGGTGCTGGAGTTGTGACTCCACTTACAGGTGGGAACTGAACACAAGAAGAGGGTCACCTGCTTGGGATCGCAGCCTGGGAGGGCAGGATTCCAATGGTGTTACTGCTCGCTCGTAACAACCTACAGTGCACCCTGCTCTGCCCATGCCATCACCAAGAAAAGGGAATTGGGTCTTCTCCCCTAGAACTTGTCCCGGATCATCATCCTGGGCACACATGAGTTTACCAGACATCAAGGCATCCAGCCGCAGCAGCTCCCAGCACCCAGGGCTCAGCATTCTGAAGTCTCCTCATGCCCTGCACAGCTCAGGCCTTAAGAGCCTCTGCCCTCCCTACCAGCTAGCTGTTCTTGAGTCCTCCCTCGATCTCGCACTGATGTGCTCTGGATGCTACTTACCTTTCCGCCATTGTGGCTGCTCCAGGGTGCTAAAGGGCTCCGCCTGCGTGCTCCTGGGCACAGCTCTGCTCCCGTGAGCAGGCCATGGTTATGGTTGAGTGCCTTGGGTAGTCAGTGGCAGGCCAGCTGAGGCTGAGGCCTTGGTCTGTCCAGAGCTGAGGAAACCTTCTCTGAAGAGATCAGCGGAATTTACCACACTGATCACGCCAAGGCAAGGAGTGACAGACCCACCACATCCTGCAGTCCTCAGGAGCCCACCCACTGTCACTGCAGCTCCGGCTCCTCCTCGCTCTTCCTGTCCTCCACCTCAACCTTCCTTCCTGTCTAGTTTTAAAAGCTAACAACCTCACTGACAAATCAGTAAGTTGGTTGGCCCCAGGCTCACCTCTTTGGTTCTGTCACATCCCCCAGAGTGAGAAATGATGTCGGGTCTCCATTCTGGGACAGATCATCCCCACAGCATGTGCTCAGGATGGGCACAGTGCCTAAACTGTTGACATGTCACCCTACACCCTCTGACAACAGACTCTGTCAGTGGGTGGGGGTGGGGAAGCAGGGAGCAGGGAGGAAGTCAGCACCTGGGTTTAGTTCACGCTGCTGAGAGACAGCGGTAGGACTGAATGCCTGTATGCTTCCAGACTTCGATACCTGTGGCCTTCCTCTTATTAGACCACGTCCTTTTCACCTCAGAGGTACTCTTGACCTAGGCCTATCTTATGTCTCCCTGTGAGTCAGTGGATCCTGAAATGCAGCTGTTCACAGCAGGAGGGTCACACTCTGTCCCTGAAGATGGGCCTCAGTAGGCGTCCTGCTCTGACAGGGAAGGAAGGATAAGGACATGGCTGAGAGCGATCAAAAGAGAAAAAAAGCTTGTGATAAATGGACTGTTTAGAATGTCTTCTAGCATCAGGGGGAAACCGATTTACTGTGACGGCTCTGAGTGAGTTAGGTGACAAGGTGGTAGCCAAGTGACAGGGGCTCTTCAGCGAGCACATGGAGTGACAGTCTGCTGAGTTCCAGTGTTGACGGCAGCCTGCGTGCAGGGTGCAGGGGGCACCTGTGACCATTAATTCTTGTTTCCCATTGAGAGGGAAGGATCTTGGTGGAAGGTTAGAAATGCTGTTTCGGGACACCTTCTGCCCATCTCCTTCCCTACTGAGATGGCCAGGAGCTGGAGGACACAGTGCCAGACCATGAGAAGCCTGAGAAGGCTCTAGGCAGACAGCATAGCTGTAGTCCTGGCCAAAGGGTGCAGCAAAGATGCCTGAACCCGGGGCCTACCAGATGTTGGAAACCACAGGGGCCTTGTGGGCCTGTCACACATAAGAGCCCCAAGAGGCTCAGCCTGCCTCCTCCAGGGATCTGGCAGGAGAGGAAATAACTCCTTCCTGGAGATCTTGGGGAAGCTCCTGTGCTAGCTCCTTCCTCTCCTCCCAGTAACGGCCACCAGCCGCATACATGGGCTGTTCTGATTGTGTGTGTGCGTGTGTGTGTGTGTGTACGCGTGCACATGCACACACATACACGTACCACACATTTCTCCAGGGTTGTCTTCACTCTGAGACTTTCTGTTCTCCTAGAGCAAACAGCAGGGCAGTTAGTGGGCTCAGTTCTTCCTAACTTGGAGAGTGTAAGGCTTTCCAGCCTGCAGTCAGGGCCTTTCCCTGTGGTTTCCCTTACCTGAGCTAGCTGTCATTTATCCAAGCTAGGCTGTGGCTCAACACAGACTGCTTTAGGTAGACAAGCCTAGGCCATGGCAAGGGCTGACCACAGAAATGAACAGGCTGGAGGTCTGGTCACATTACCCAGACCTCCATGTCCACCCAGACCATGTCTGCTGACACGTATGATTGACTTATGTTCAACGCACATCTGTGGTGGGGCTAACCATACAAAGACAGTGTGGTTTCTGGAAGAGCTCTTCTCCTCACTTTATTCAATGAGTGGTCCATGTGGCTTTAGCATCACTGAAGGGGTGAGGCAGCCATGCATCTTGGTTTCAAGAGGCTGACCCAGTGCTATGATGCTGGAACCAGTATGCTTTGTGGGAAGGTCCCTGCTTACCCGCCACTCTTCTGGATGGTGGCCACACCTTCGCTTCAGAGGTTCATTTTAGCCTCCCCCTCCAGAGGCAGCAACTGGCTGTTTTAAAACAGGTGGATGATGCTGCATACATAGATTCAGGGGTTCAGAAATCTGTCATTGGGATACTCCTGGCTCTGGACTCCTAATTGCCTGCCTGGTCATCATAGGCAGAACTGGTTTTCTCTCTGGCTGACCACGACCAGGACACAGTCCACAAACACTAAGCTTTGTTCTCACCTCCCTAAACACTGCTGGCCTCTAAGATCAGCTCAGAAATCTTTCCTAGGAATCTGTCCTTCGTGTCATGGCTTCTTTTCTTGTTGTAGTGCTGGGAACTGAACCCAGAGCCTTGGGTACACTAGACAGGTGCTCTAGCGCCAGGCCAGCAGGCCGCCCTCCAGCTCCTGAAGGAATGGCTGGCTGCTCCTTCTTTCCATGTAGCCTGGCACAGCTCTGGGTCAGTGTTAACAAGGCAAGCTGACTCAGTGGGCCCAACAGGCCTAGCCTGGCACTTTCCTGAGCAGCAGCAGCTGGAGTCAGTGCCTGTGAGGACCCGTTAGTGTGAACACAGAGACAGTGAGAACAACTGGGGTTCAGCAGACAGTAGTCTTGGCACCCCAAGATAAGAACACATGCAAAGGCATTGGTGAGGCCAGGGCAGAGGGGCCCAAGCTCACTGTGTGTTCTTCTGGCTTTCCCAGAGAGGAGGGTCTAGGTTTATTTATTATTTTTAAATAAAACCTTCTTTGTTTTTATTGCACATCATATAAAACAATTTCACTGTATTTAAAACACACAAGGACATTCACAGGCTGTGGAAAGCCAAACTTCTGTTTTGTTTTTTTCTGGTCCCAGAGTCCATACTGGGTCAAGGAGGATTAACACAAATGGGTGAAGCCTACGAACAACAGCCTTATTTGGGGGGGCTTCATAGCTGTGCTGGGCCCTACTCAAAGTCCTGCTTGAGGAATGCTGGTGACAGTGGCAAGTATCTGGGCAGGCACAGGGTGGAGGAGCACTGACAGCGGTGCAGGTGCCTGTCGGTATCTGGTCTGCCATGATGGCTGGGCTGGTTTCAATGCTAAGAAGGCAGGCTGGACCCAATGCCCTTCCCAGAATATACTACAGGGCAGCTGTGCTTGGGTGTGCTGGACACAGAAAGACAAGGGAAGAAGGCTTGGGTCTTACCCTGGTCACTGGTGTGGCCCACTGCCTTTCAGGAATACACAGGATGGGGCCCCTGTTGGGCCAAAGGGGTTAAACTGGCACTGGCTGAGGGGGTGGGTCTGCTCTGAGTCCAAGGGGAGAAAGTATGCTGGGGTTCTTGTCCTTTACACAGACACAGACCCATGTCCTATGACACTGTGGAGACCTGACTTGTATACACTAGGTGCTCAGGCCCTCTGGCAGGTCTACTGGGTGGAGACTTGTCATTTCTGATGCTTTTTCTTCCGGCCCACGGGCTGCCGTCTCTTCTGCTTGAGCTTCTCCTTCCGGGCTGCAGCAGTTGTGAAGGTGATGCACTGAGCATCCAGGATGTCAAGCAGCTTGCCCATGGCCACAGGGATGCCATTCTGCTTCAGCTCAGCCTGCAGCGCAGCCAGCTCCAGAGGCTGGTACGTCAGGACCTTCCTGTGCAGGGCAGGCTTGGAGCAGATGTAGCGCCTCACCGCCTCCTCTGCGTCTGCAGCCTGGATTGCTACCTGTGATGGGGTGAGACCATCCTCCTCATCCTTGTCTTCACCTACAGACTCGAAGGCAGCTCCAAACTCACTAGAGGAGCTGGAAAGAACAATGATGTTATGTGACACCCTTTTTCTACAGCCCCCAAGACCAGGCAGTCCTATGAGGGAATGGCTGTTTCCATGGTTCTGCGGTGCCTGACATGTGACAGGACTCCTTGATGATGTCCTACAGATCGCTGTGGTTCCTGGTTCCCAGGCCAGGCCAGTCTAGGTGGGATCTCCCTCCCCCAGCCCCATCCAGAAAGCTCAGGCACATAAGGAAACTCCAGGGCTCCACAGGACTGTGGTGACTTGGGGAATGAACATTTAAGCCATGTGGGCTTCCTAGGGAAGCCCAGAAATCATTGTGCTTGTGGACACTGGCCATTAGGCTTTCCTAATGCCCTTTCAGACCCAGCACTTAAAGGACACATGATGTGACTGACCCTGCTGCCTCTATTACCTTTGAGAGCTAAAGGAGTTGTCACTGCCATTCACAGAGGTAGCCATGGATTCCTGGGAGGCTGGGAGCGGGGCGTCCCCATCAGGACGTGAAGGCTCCGCAGCCGGCAACCTGCTTGGGTGGGAAACACTTTCAGTGAGCTGTTTCCCTTGTCGTTGAAGGCTCTTGCCTTTAGTGGGGCCCTTGGATCCTCGAGTCCCAAGACGTGCAGTGGCCTTGAGCTGGGTGTAACTTCCTGATCCTGAAGGGTTGCAGGTCTCAATGGTAGACGCCTGGCTGCAAGGTACCTCTGGGGGTGCCTGGGAGGACTGGATCTCATCTTCAGAGTCGGACTCCAGAGTCTGGTGAGTGTACTGGAAAATCTCCTTCAGTTTTAGGACCATCTGGCGTTTGGGCAGAGCACGGACTCCAAACCTGCATGTGGAGAGAGATGAATGTCAATGTCCATCAGTGCGGCCCTGTCAGCACACTCTGCTGCTGAGTTACGTGTAGCTTGAGTGGACTGAAATCTTACTTTGTCGGACATGCAAAGCTGACCATGTGGTCACATGCTAACTAAGCCTCCTCTAAAGGCCATCCATGCCAGAGATAAACATTCCAGTGTCCTGGGGACAGTGAGAACACTGACGTCACCAAGTGCTGGAGACAGAGGAGCAGCACTGCTTGGGATGGGACAGATTTCACTGTTTTCCTTACTTGGCTGGCATGGCAAGGGTTCCACTTCCACAGGGGCCTCATTCTTAGCTTTCTGGAGCTCACATCTGGTAAGAGTTAAGAAAGGCCCAGCCACTCACTCTACTCAAGCCTGTGCAGAGCAAACTGCAGAACTTCCCTCCCAGGCTAAGGGCCAGCTGCATCTCCCAGACCTGAAGGGCCAGGTGCTGGGTCATTCTATTTGCAAGGTCTGGTTATGCACAGGAGACCACCTAAGAGGAAGTCTGGAGAAACACTACCAACCTGTCCAGTTCTTTCTTCAGCACCGGGGTTTCCATGATTGAATACCGTGGCATTGGAGTTATAGGCACTTTGGGGGGCAAATTCTTTTTCTGGTTAGCACCTTCTGGACAAAACATGAGAAGCACATGACTTAGTGTGAGAGGCATGGATCTGCTACCACCTCTTGCCCTGGAAGTGTCACCATGGGAAAGGATAGACCCTAATCAACACTGTACCCAAGGAGACCACCCTTAACATTTGAGCTGTGCCTTCCCACTGGAAGGCAGTATACAGCAATTATCAAGAACCCACCATGTACACAAGAGTAATGCCAATGAACAGACTCCTGGGACCTTAGCACAAGAGCTCAGCACATGATCTGATGTAAGAATATCCTGACGTGTAGTGACAGCAGAGACAACTGACAGCCCTGAGAACTGTCAAGCTCGTTTAAACGTCACAACTGCCTCTCTCAACAATAAAGACAACGTAGGCTGTGGAGATGTAGGGGAGTGGGTAACGATGCCAACTCCCAAGTCTGAGAACTTCAGTTCAGTTCCTGGGAACCACACAGGGAAAGGAGAGGACCAACGCCCACTGCTGTCTCCTGACCTCTGCATGCACGCTGTGGCATATGCAAGCACACACACACAATAAATAAATGAATGAAAAAAACAATATAAATAAACAAAGGACAGGGCAAGTATTTCTCCAAAGAAGATACACAAATGGCCACTAAGTCCATAAAAAAAGCATTCATCATGAGCCACCAGATATCAAAAACACAGTGCAGTAACACTTCATAGCCACTAGACCGGGAACATGAAATGTGTTGGCAGGAATTGGGGGGACTGGAACCTTCACCTCACACATCTTGGTGGGGACAGAAGATGAAGCAGTATCTTGCCGAGTAGTGCTAACCACAGTTACTGCATGACCTACAATCCTGGACCTAACTATACCAGAAGTGAAATTTATGTCCACACAAAGCAGGGTTAGTCACAACAACCCAAGGGTCTACCCATGGATGAATAGATACAGTATTTAGATATAATAAAGGAAACAGGTGAATCTTGAAAAACTTGTTAGAAGCCAGTTACAAAACATCATACATTGTATGTATATCTTCTTAAAAATGCTTCAGGGGGAAGAGCAGAGGTGGCACACACCTTTAATCCCAGCACTTGGGAGGCAGAGATAGGAGTTATCTAAGTTATCTAACCAGCTTGGCCTACAGAAAGAGTTCTAGGACAGCCAGGGATACACAGAGAAACCTTATCTGGAAAAACAAAACAAAAGATTAATGGAGACGCCAGGTGTAGTGGTTCAAAACTGAGTTTAGGCATTTCCTCAACATCTAGGAAAGCCAGACCACCAGCCAACTCCACCTGCTGATAGCCACGAGCTGGGGGCTGCAGCACATCTTTGTAATTCCAGGACTTTGGAAATTGAGACATGGGGCTTACTATAAATTCATGGCAGCCTGGAACCCAGAGGGAGACCCTGCCTCAAAACAACAATAAAAACCCTAGAAACAAAAGGCTGATGGGAAACGTGGCTAGCCAGCCCTCTCCTTTTGTCTACAGAGGTTGGAGACAACCTCCTGTCATTTTTTCAGGGTTTGCCTGGAAGACCTAGAAGCCTGCTTCAGACTCACACCAAAGTCGTGTGAGTCTCAAGTCTCCTGCAATGGTTCTCTGAGTATTGCCTGGGAACTGGTGAGAAATGCAAATTCTGCATTGCAGGCACCCCTGTAGCAGAAGCAGTGGGGTGCTGGGGCTCTCTAACCGCTGGAGGGTGTCAGCCACCCAGTGCCCTCGGGATTTGGGAAGGAAGCAGCAGGTGGCTGTGACTGCATGGTGGCACTGACCTAGTGTCCTCTCCTCCCTGCCAAGAGGCAGTGGCTTTTAAGCTTTTCTGAAAGACTGGAATGCATGGGAAGTAACATCCTTCCTTCTGGGGTGGGGTCAGGGGTCACGCTCCTCCACACCTTCCACACCTTGAGCTTTGTGTGTGGGGATGGGTGGGGTCCACCATGCATGCTAAGTACTCACCGTGCTGTATACTGTACATTGTCCCATTTCTTTAAAAAACATGAAATTGATATAAAAAGTTTAAAGTGAACTAACTACCACTTAGTGTTCACATTATTGGGCAACCTGGTTCTGAATCCAAAGGGAACCTTGTATGTGGTGAGCAGTTGACCTTGCCTTCACTCCTCCCCCAGCCCCCAGGGAAAGTTCCAGTCTGTGTTGCATCACTCTTTATGTATTTTATGGGAAGAAATGAGTGACCAGTGTGACTAGCTCCTGTGACCTTCCTATCACATCTTAAGTCTCACAGACAGCATGTGTCGATCCAAACAGTCCATTGAGTTGGGTTTTCTCACCTCTGGCTAGGAATGAACTACTGTGAATGAATGATTATCTATTGGAATCCCAGTTTTCAATTATTTTGGATAGATGAGAACAGACTTTCTGGGCTCTATGAAATCACTCTTCCGAGTATGCTTGTCATGAGCTCCTGAGCTGGCCAGTGAGCCCATGGCCGCTCCTGTCTTCATCTCCCATGTTAGGCCTAGCTTTTAATGTGGAGTCTGGAGATTGGACTCCAGCCCTCCTGTTTGCACTCTATGGACTGAACCCCCTCCCTACACGTTTTCTGTTGTCCTCCTTCCTTTCTTTTTCCTTAGACAAAGTTTTGTCATGCTGTGTACTTTAGGTTGACCTAAACTCTTGATATTACTGCTTCTATGTCCTGAGCTGGGATTATAGATTTGCATCACCCTATCTAGATTTATTATGGCAATTCTATACTTAATTTTGGAGGCGGGGGGTGGTAAGATTTCTCTATGTATCCATGGGTGTCCTAGAACTCAAACTGTAGAGCAGGCCAGCCTTGAATTCACAGAAATCTGCCTGCCTCTGCCTCTGCCTCCAGAGAGCTGGGATTAAAGGCCCGTGCCAGCATAGTCAGCTGTTTTTAAAGACAGTGAGAATTGGCAGGAAGCTTACTGCTACACTCACTGCTGCTGGTGACCTTGGACTTCTGATCCCCCTGCCTCCATCTCCTGAGTGCTAGAGTTACATGCATGTGTCATCACACCCAGGTTTGTGTATTTAACTTCTGTGTTCATGTGGTGCAGGGATTGAATTAAAGGTCCTCATGTATGCTAGGTAAGTATGCTACCACTGAGCCAGACCTGCAACAATGCACTTTTCAGGGAGCTTGCCCATCTTAAGGTGATGTCTGCTGACAGCTCTCATCTCTGAGCGCTGAGCCTGTGTTCTGGAAGAGGGCTCACTGAAAGGGACTTTGAATAGGTGCATTAGCTGAGATCCAGGCAGGCTTAGGAAATGCTGTCTTGCTGCTTCTATACTTACTGGTATATCCTAGGGAGACAGCTAGACAGTAGACAGTCTCCTACTTTATAGGAGAGCTGGGGGAGGGGAATCAAAGGCAGGGCCCTGCCCAGATGAGCAAGTCCTTCAGCTTTCCACCCTGACTGACCTCCCCATCCCGTTAGCGTAAGCAGTACAGGTCGAGACCTCTCTCAGGCCTCACGGCCACTCACTTGGTGTCTCTGGCCTGTCTGGCTTCCGAGTTCTGGCACTCAGCGTTTGGGCCACCGGTGGAGACTCTGTGGAGTGTCCTTCCTCCTCATCCCAGTCATCCCACAGAGCCTGGCTAAGGACACTCAGTTTGCTGCTCTCTGGAGAGCCAGCCTGTGAGGACTGCTGCGGAGACTCTCTCAGAGCACCATAGCTTCCTCGGACAGGGGTGGTGCCGAGTCCTGGGGAGTGGCAGCCATCATTAGGCAGAGCCTCCTGGACCTGGCTGCTGGGACTGCTTGTGATCAAGGGGCCAGTCCGCTCCAGATTCAAATGGTCAATTGGAATTGGTGAGAGAGGCTCATGCCAACAGTAGTCACCCATGGGACCTGGGGGGTCACCATCTAGCACAGGGCTGCTGTTTCCTTGATGGGAAGCCACTTCCTGCTCATCATCACTGTCCCCAACTTCCACCACTTCATCGGCTGCAGGTGGATTTGGCAAGCATGGTCTAGGTGAGGAAGATTTCTGGGACCACCTGGTAAAGTCAGGGACAGGACACAATGGCTGTGAAGAAGAGAGTCTGTGGCGCCCGAGGTAGGAATGGGAAGGGCTTCTGTAGGCCTGTCTTCTGCTGTCAGAGGCTCCTAGAGTAACAGGCTGAGTGTGTGGCATGATTACAGAGAACTGCTGGGCTGCTTCCAGCACAGTCCTGCGTTCTAAGTCAAGCCTGGGTGTTTGCTGAGCAGGCTCATCTGACAAAGTCCTGATCTTAAGGCTTTTGATTTGGGTCTGTGATGAGCAATCACGACTCTTGCTGGCCCCTGGAGTGGCAGGCACCAGCCAGGAGGTGTCTGTAGCGCTGTCCTCATCCAGGCTGGCTTTCTGGCTGCACAACAGCCAAGGGATGTCTCTGCGGCCCAGCACAGACTGGTCTCCCTGCTGCAGCCTGGCCTCTCTCTTCAGTGGGCTTTGGAAATGTTCTTGATCTTCTTCAACATCAATGACTGAAAACAGTTCAGACGACCTGGGGCTAACTTCTGGAACTTTCCTTCCTTCTAGGGAATCTTTAGAAACTGACTCTGTCTTGGTATGCTCCAGCTCCTGCTCCTCATCTGAATCCAGTAACAGGATGACCTCGTCTTCCTTCTTCACATGAGGCAGAGGATCCTGCGCCCTGGGGCTCAGGGGCTCAGGGACCGACTGCGTCAGGTCAATGGGTGGAGACTTTGCTGGGGAAATCAGGATGCCCCTACTTCTGCGTCCCAATACAGGGCTACTTTGTTTGCTTTTGTGCTGGCCTGCTTCTTTCCATAACGTGAGAATGTCACTGTCCCTCCTTTGCTTACCTCGTGTAACTGGGGACAGTGAGCTTGGTGGGGACACCACCTTGGGAATGCTACTGTGTGACTGGGACACCGAGGGGGACAAACTGCTTGTGTGGTATAGGTGAAGCCATGAGTGGCTGGGGCTTCCACCCACAGAAGTCTGTGACAGGAGGCAGCAGGGGTGTGGAGAAGGTGCCTGGACCACGTCGGCCTGCCCCTCCCTGACACAGTCACTCTGCTCTTCGTGATCAACTGTTATCTGTGACAGTTCAGATGACACTCTCTGATTTGACGGAAGGAGGTGTTTACAGTCATAGGCCTTGTTTGGGTGCAAAGGCAAGTGTTCTTCCCCCCTCCCTTGGTGGCTGTCAGAAGGGCTGCAGAAGTTGGGGTGGTCCACTGCATCCCCAGTGCATCCTGGGCCTCTGCTTTCCCTGCCCACTCTGGACATTGGTCCTGCAGTCGAGTGGAATCTCCTTCATGTTCGTAGCTGGCTAGTGCCTCTTCTTTTTCTAACCCAGACAACTCCATTTGCTCTGTATTTTCTAGCTGTCTGTCACTCTGGACACCTGGCAGGGAAGGCTCAGAAACTGGGCTGTCCTCCCTGCACTGGTCAGTGTTCTCATCCGTGTCTGCTGCTCTTTCCCTCTGGAGAAGCTTCCTCTGCGTAGCTGCAAATTCATATATCTCTTCCATTTCTGCTTCATTCACATTTTCTCTATCTTCTTCACAGACCTCAGGCTTCAGCAGGGTCTCCGCTTCCTCCTCTTCATCTGCCCACACTGACCTCAGGAGTTCTTGGAAAGTCTCTGCTCTGCTTTGGCAATCCTCACTGGCCTCTGGCTGCTCTCCCTCTACGTCCACCATGGCAGGCATTTGTTCACACAGCTGAACAAGGTCACTCACACCAAACCTGCAATGGCAGACATAGCAACCTCAGAGCTCTTACACAGAGGACAGGTGGCCAGAGCAGAGCTCAGGAAGAGAAACAAGGATGTTCCCCTGTGGCCTTTCCCCTTGTCCAGAATGCACTTGGCCATCACTCTGGACAGCACCCATGATGCTTTAACTTTGGTGCTGACAGAGTGAAGGTGTCAGGCTCAGCTAGCAATCATAGGAGCTGGTAGGGCTACAAAACCAGGCAGCACACGCTGCCCTGAGAGTCACTCATGACACTGTGCCTGAGGAAACCCGCAGCAGACAGAAGGCTCTGAACCCAGGTGGTGTATCACAGACCACCGTCACTGAGCTTTTCCCAAAAGGCACAAGGATGCACAGAGCCTGGGATGAGTGAGGAGGAAGGATACCTAGCTGATGCTGGTAACTCTTATGGGGGACAAGCGAGGGGCTGCATGAGGTGTCTGGGTCTCAGGGTGCTGAGGCCACGGACTACCATCCCACCATGCCAAGTATAATTCTCCCCACCCAGCTCCCACACCCTGCAAGCATCCACTCTAGGCAACTATCATGTACTGTTCATGGCTGCTGGTGTAAATTTGGGATTAAAAGATATAAAGAAGTTTCGCCAGACTTAGCCCTGACCTTTAGGCAGCACAATCCGCCTTGAGATATCAATCCCCCAGTCCAGGCCACCAGCTCTAATAGCTGTAGAGTGTGTGGAAAGTACAATCCCACCTCAGGGCCAGGGATCGAAGGTCAGGAGCCAGGTTGGGAGGCACGTCAGTGTTCGCCATGTAGAGGTAGTTCAGAAACGCGTGGGCGGCCTCAGAGCTCACATCACTCAGCAGGAATCGTTGGGTCAGATCCCCATCTTCTACAGCAGAGAAGCCTTCAGTATTTACCTGCAGGTGGAGGAACACAGAGTCTGTCTTTAGCCTCTTAGACAGCCTGAGATCCTGGGGCTGGGAAGCAGTCTTAGCCAGATTCTGCAGTCTGAGCCTTTGTTTACAAAATCATATTGGGATGGATGTTTAAGGTTAGTTTCCACTTGACGTATCATGGACTCTAAGTTTATCCGACTTGGGTCTGGGGGCTGCATGAGCATAGTGAGAATTTTGGTTTCTTTAAAAAAGCAGAAATATAAGGATGTTTTTGTTTTAATCTCAAGTGTGGGATATGGGGCTGCTTCAGACTGCCCACAGCAGCTGACTATAATTTGCCTCCTGCCTTGGCAGGGCTGTGGTTTTGCCAGCTGCAGCTATGTGGTGTTTGGAGTTCTAAGGATTTTTTAGAGGCTATATCAATGCTAGAGCCATGACAGAAGGGGCTGTTGGCTGGCTGATGGTTGTGATTTGTCAAGTAGTTGTGTGCGAAGAGATGGAAAGAAGAGATGATCTATGCTGACAGTGAAGCTCAAGCTTGCCCAAGGAACTTCAATGCTCCAATCAGCAGGCAGTGCTTTAACGCTATCGTCACCCCCTTGCCCCTCTATCCTTTTTTCTCTCCTACCCAGTGTTAGGGGGTGGAAGGTGAAAGAAAGAACCCACAAAGTAGGTAAAAGTCCAGTTACACACGAGTCCCAGGATAGAGATGAATATAGCCCAGTACATTTACAGTGATAATATCCTACTGCAATCTAACAGACTGGCATTCTGGTGTCTAGGACTTCCTGACAAAGACTGAGCAGTTGGCTGGATTCCTATGTGGTGGCACAAGCCTATGAGACTGAAGCAAGAACATGATGTTCCAACAGAGAAAGAAAGAGGGGGGGAGAAGGGAGACAGAGAGAGAGAGAGAGGGAAAGGGAGAGGGAGAGGAGAGGGAGAGGAGAGGAGGGAGAGCGAGAGGGAGAGGGAGAGCGAGAGGGAGAGGGAGAGCGAGATGGTGATCAGGAGACTCACAGTGATGTAAATACAAATGGAGGAAGGAGAAAAGCTTTCTTTCTGGAAACACAGGGAGGGTGAGGAGGAGGCAGGCTCCCGCCCCTGAGTACTTACACACTGAATAAGAAGTGGGCATCGAGCATAGAGAACAAACTTGTGGGCATAAAGCACCTCTCCGCTGTCAAGCTGGAACTGCACATCACTCAGGTGTGGATTATTGACCATGGCCCCAAAGTCTGTCACCAATAACCCAAGAGAGAGCTGTAAGAGGAGGAGGAAAAGAAATCTGTGAGCTTCCTCCATTGCTGCGATGACTTCCCATGAGAGGGCAGACCAAGAGCCAAGGCTAAGCTTTCCACTCCAGGGTGGACACAGATGAGGCGTGAGGTTTTACTTCTGGGTTACATCAAAGCTATCAATAAGCAAGAATGATAAATGCTATCATTTCCTTTCCCAGGTCCTCTATTACAGTGTGTCCCTGGCCTTTGGAGAGGGTCAGTGGTGGCTAAAGACACCCTCACAGCTCCTAAGCTTTGCAAGCACAGGAAGCAGAGCCTGAGGAATCCAATTCTTCCAAGCTCCATGCAAGAACACCAAATGGCTGTTTGCATAAGAGGGTCCTTATGGAATGACACCAACTTTATGAAATACCCATCTTCCAAGGTCATTCATTGCCACCACCGTACACTGGATTGGCAGCTGGAGCTCACACCATAATCCATGCACAGAAGGGGCACAATGAGTGCTCAGTGAAGGAAATCACTAAGAAACAAGCACACAGACCAGAACTGAATGAGGCAGTCTCTGGGAGAGGCTCTGGGGACTGGCTGCTGAGGAAACCTAAAGTATCCACACACAACAATGGCAGAAGACTTTGTGGCAATGACCCAAGAAAGGCGACAAGAGTCCTGGGGCTCTCAGCTGTACCACGTGTGTCGAGGTATACATTTGTCGAATACCACAGAGCCAGGCAGAGCCGCCAGGGAAGAGGCCGCAGATCACCTGCAGCGGCACAGAGGCCTTTGTACTTACCGAGGCACTATCATCCTTCCTAAGGGTCTTCTTACATGGCAGGACAAAGCCCGTCAGTGGAAGGCTGCTAGGTACCAAGTCCAACCCTAAGAGAAGGATTTGTAGATCAAAAGGATGTTGTCTCCCAAGCAGGCAGTATCAACCCTAGGTTTGGCTGGACACATGTTATTTAAGGACATCTTTATTTAAAGCAACCCTCCTCCAATTGTTTTTACCCATCTCCCTAACAGGGAAGTACGAGGATTAAGACAGACAAAATTAGCCTAGGAAGCTCTGTCTTGGGCTAAAGTTTAGGGATGATTGTGAAAGACACGAACGTCCGGCATCATATTCATCTCTGAGGCAAGTACAAAAGCACCTTAAAGCACATTCTCCACTGAGCTGAGAAGAGCAGAGCCTCCCAGCAGCTCACACGCTAGTCCTACCCGACCTCAGATTATATGGGGCAGGCCCAACAACCTGCCCAGTGTCCCACCTGTGGGTACGCCCAGACTCCTGGGCCATGGGCTAGAGCTCAGCCCCTCCACTGCCAAGTCCACAAGGTTCTGAAGGGCTTGACGCTCCCTCTGGCTGGAGGACAGCAGCTGGTTCTTGGGGCTGTGGCTCACAGGAAGGCTGCTCTGGGAAGCAGGTGGCCTTTGGAAACTTGGCTCTCGTTGCTTGGGCAGCTCCGGTGGTAGCTCAGGTTCCTGGAAGAAGTTGAAAAGCTCATGACTGCGTGGTTATTGTCACCGACACATACTCTGCCACAGCCACCCTACACATGCACAGCTAGGAAAGGGCTACCCTCAAGGGAGGCCAGTCACAACCAGGAGCAGCCTGGAAAACCTCACTGTGCTGGCAGTTTCCGTTCTAGCTCAGGTCTACCTGATGCCTCCAGGTGTACAGAAGGGCCAGTTATCAGAAGGGTCCCTGACCACATGTGTCAGAACCGGTGGCCCACTTAATGTCAACTCAGGCCCACACCTGGCAGAGCCGTATGAAGTACGTATGCAGGACACAGTTTCCCAAGCCTCTATCTCAGACACATTTCAGGATCTGTGCAGGCTTGGCTGGACCTGGACTTTGCATTTTAAATAAGGACTGTGCTGAATTTGGAGACCACAGTCATTTTCTTAGAAGTGCTACTGAGTTGCCACAGAGAGAAATGAGGTACATTGGTGCCTCTGTTGCTTCCTCCATATCCCACTTACTGGACTGCTCCTCATCCAGCCCTGGTATCTGGTTGTATTTCTAGACTACCCAAAGCCCATCCATTTATATGCTGGGAGGAGCAGGGCTCACCTTAGTAGGGCAATGGGACACAACTGGAGGAAGCAGGCCCACTGTGTAGAAGGACTCCTTAGCCCAGGCTCTTGTGAGGGTGCTGAGTTCCCACAGAAAATTCCGCTTCCCTTCAGGCAGCTGCACTTGCCAGCCTGCATGTTCCAATTCTTCCTTAAAAATCTTGCTGGCAGGAAGTGGTGGGGTGCAAGACAGTTCTATTTCTTCTGCCAGGAGCTGGGCAACACGATCCTCAATCTGTCTACTTGTGGTCTCAGAGTCTTGGGTTACCAACTGTGGGGGACACACCGGGGGTCTCTTCCTACGACTTTTCTTCTCTAGAGAAAAACAGAAGTGACTCATTCAGAAATGGCTCTGGCTGCTTATCCCAGGAGTGGCTGTGGTAACTCTCGGCCAGCAACTGGTCACCAAGCCCTCCCCATGCCCCTGCTGCAGCCTCAAGTACCTGCTCCTAGCCTTATCTTCTCAGAAAAAGCATTTTCCAGTCTGAGTGGGGGCACAGCTGGACAGTGCTCCATCTCAGAGCGAGACAGAGCCATGGCCACCAGCAGATCTTCGGACGGAGCTTCGGGGTTATTGGCTTTCCACCTCCTCTGTGGTTCCCTCTTGTTGGTAGCTCCTTTCCGTTTCAAACCTCCAACATGGTTGCTAAAACTAGAAGGTAGCCATAGAGCAAGGTCAGGGAACACCTCTGATTTGGGGCCTCTTCTATCTTGCAGGAAACAAGAGAGACAAAACCATTCCAATGAGCCAACAACTGCCTGGGCTTTCCCTGTGCTGATCTGATTCCTTGTGACCTCATTCCGTCCAAACTTAGAAATTTAGCACAGTGTAGACACTGGAGGGCCTGGGTGCTTTCTTGGCCATCAGTGGGTGGAACCTGCATACGTAGATGTGGCCAAACCCTAGTGGTCTATAGCTCCAAGTAGGCTCTCCATAGCCAACAAGTTCTGCCCACTGAAACTTCAGAACTATCCCCCAGCCCCCACAAGGCAGTCCTGGCCACAAAGGATCCTCTTCTTCCTCCAGGAAGACTACAGCAGCGCCTGCATATAAGGCCCAAAAGACAAGGTCTCCCAGACTCTGTTGCCACCAACCAGTCTCCCACCCTAAGCTGGCCTGCCTCTGCCTTACAGAGATGGGTGTGAAGGGCTCTCTGGCTGGAAAGAAAGACCTATTTTCTGAGTTAGTCCCAGCAGCTGGACAGATAGGATGCAGGTAGGATGCAGCTCTGAGAGTCTGCCCTATAGCTCAGCAGCTGGACAGGTAGGATGCAGCTCTGAGAGTCTGCCCTATAGCTCAGCAGCTGGACAGATAGGATGCAGCTCTGAGAGTCTGCCCTATAGCTCAGCAGCTGGACAGATAGGATGCAGCTCTGAGAGTCTGCCCTATAGCTCAGAAGCTGGACAGATAGGATGCAGCTCTGAGAGTCTGCCCTATAACTCAGCAGCTGGACAGGTAGGATGCAGGTAGGATGCAGCTCTGAGAGTCTGCCCTATAGCTCAGCAGCTGGACAGATAGGATGCAGCTCTGAGAGTCTGTTCTATAGCTCAGTAGCTGGACAGATAGGATGCAGCTCTGAGAGTCTGCCCTATAGCTCGGGCTTCCACAACAGCTCACGCTCTCCTGCAATAGAGGGAAAGTTGGAGATTTTTAGTGTCACTTTGGAAGATATAAACAATCTCTAACTCAGCTAACCGTATGTGTTGGGGTTTGGGGGGTGGTGCTGTGTAAAGAGCAACGCTGGCATTGCGCCCTATGCATGGCAGGGCTGGGGCTGTGAGAAAGCAAGTAAGAAGCAGGGTGGTCAGGAAGGCACTCAGATCAGGTCAAAGTGTGTGCTCTGTCCACCAAATCCTGAATATTCCAAAGCCCAAATGCCAAGGCGTGGTCTCAGTAGAGGAATGTTTAGAGCCCACTTAGAGAAAATTCAAAGTCCCTTGAGGAAGGGATTTTCTACCTAGCTTTCTACTCACCAGCCTTCTAGGAGAACCCACATACATGTTTCACTATATGGAGGTATTTTTAACCTATACATGTTTAATCTGTGAGACAAGCAATAGACTAAATGCCTATTCAAAGGCCTCAAGGCTTCCTGCCCTACAGTGCTCCTCTGTGACGTCAGCTGCGGCTCAGCCCAGGGGCTGTTAACCCATGAGCAGGTAGTGATTAGGATAAACGGCTCCCACACAAGTCTGTGGCCCATGCTACCTCTGTTACCTGTAAAGCTGGGTCAACTTAGTTGTTCTCAGATCAGGGGCAGTGAACAGAGCTGACCCTCTGCTGCTTGCCTGCCTGGAGTCTGCATGCTGAAGACCACTTCCCAGCTGTTAGGGGAGCCTCCTACTTTAATACACAGGCATTAATTTGGGCAATTAAAAAAATACATTCTTGCCAGGCAGTGGTGGCGCACGACTTTAATCCCAGCACTGAGGAGGCAGAGGCAGGCGGATTTCTGAGTTCAAGGCCAGCCTGGTCTACAGAGTGAGTTCCAGGACAGCCAGCCAGGGCTACACAGAGAAACCCTGTCTCGAAAAACCAAAAAAAAAAAAAAAAAAAAAAAAAAAAAAATTCTTGAGGGGAAAGGAGACGAACATGAAGAAAAAAATTGTATAAGATTCTCAAAAATAATATACAGCCCTATAGTTCTACCTAGTTAATTCTTTCAACTGTGCTCAACAATCTGACATTAATAGCATAAACATGAAGCTATACAATGCACAGCTAAGATATAAAGTAAAGGAAATAACAAATTCTTGGATTCGCTAGAGTGGCCACTGCAGGATTATGGGACTGGCAACATCGCAGAAAGGACTTCAAGAAAGCACAGCAATTCTCTGCATGGATGGCCCAACGGCAAAATGCTCATGCTCCTAAGTCCTTTTTCAGCTGAGTCCAATTTCCTCAAATGTCTCATGCCAGAATTCCAGAGAGCTCGTTCTTGCCAACACTGTAAGAATGTCTAACTGGAGTGGAAACGCCATTATGCAGTCCTCTTCATTGTCTTACCTGGGTACCTGAGGGCTGCCGCCCACTTCCGGCTGAGCTGTCTGCAGCCTCACAGCCTGAAGCAGGAGTTGGGGACCCACCTCCATCCTCACTGCACACTGCTTCAAGTGACTGAGTCGGCTCTTGGTGGTGAGGAACGGCTTACCACATATTGGGCAATCAGGGATCTGAGGTGGAGCAGGTCTCAGCGCCTTCTCTGCCTCATCTAGGCATCTGCAGGAAGTCAGTAAACACAGAACCACCCTCTCAGGTACAACAAGAACCATAGCAAATGCCTGATCCACATCAACATGTAAACATGTTCCCTAAAAGCTAGCCCCTCATACCACCTGCATATCTCCTGACAGTCAGCCTCAGACACTAAATTTAGGTTTGTTTAGCAAAGGTGGCTAAATAAATCAAGGACAGATTAACACAGAGTCAGCATACAATCCAGCAATCCCACTAAGTACAAGCCCCAGAGAAATGAAAGCAAGTGTTCAAACATGAAACATGTTCACAGCAACTACACTACAAAACCCACACCGTAGAAACCCAAGCGTCTGCCTATGTGTTCTATCCACTCAATGAGCTCCTATTTTAGCCACTAAAAAAAGTGGGGTCAGGGGATGACACACTGACACACATTTAGATGAGCTCTGGAAACACAGTTCCACAGAGGACGGACACTGAAGGACAAATACCACGTGATTCCACACATGTGAGTGCACATCCAACACAGACAGTTGGGAAGTCACGGTTTGCAGTGTTCCCTTTGGAGGGGGGAAAGTAATCCAAAAGTGATGTGGTGACAGGGCCACAAAGGCCGAGGCTTAGTGCCCTGTAAGTGGACAGGCTCACTATGCGGGTTCCATCTCAGTGGGCTGTTTGGAAACGCTGGTACCATGTGCTATCATTGTGCAAGACAGCAAGACACCCACAGTGCTGGCCAGTGTCCTGGTCACTGACACACAGGGGACAAACCTTCCTGCCCCTACCTGTTCACATGTTGCTCCCTCCGAGTCACGTTCATTGCTGACAGGTTTTTCTGACACATCTGACAGAAGAACAACCCCTTCTCCTCCAGGCTGTCATGACGTGAGGATGCTTCCTCCCTTTTAAACTCCTGCTGTAAGGCCAGGGCCATTGCAGCATCACTGTCTGTGGCAGGAAGCTTGGGATTATACTCTGTAGAGTGGAGAAGCATCCAAGACCCATGAGAACAGACAGCTGCCATCATTCTGTACATCCCTGTCATATCTATAGCTCTTGCGTCATGGACACTAGGAAGAGCACAAACTAAAACCTAGCACCATTCTGTAAGGGGGTGGGGGGACTCTAGGACAGCTCTTTCCACACATCAGTGTGCACACACATTACCTGGAAAACTTCTGAAAATGTAGGCCTTGATCTGTGGAGCCCAGCCTGGGACTCCGAATATCTAGGACTTTAGCTCCTTCTATGCTGACCTCCTGAGTCAGGACACTGTGAAATGCCTTTGGCAATCAGCCCAAAGAATGGAGTGGTTCTGGCTCTCTAAACAGACCCAGGACTCACACAGAATGTGCCCTAGGGACTTTATGACTCTTCAAGTTCTCACATACTACTTCAGTCTACAACTCTTGTCATGAGCTTAAAATAACAGCACAACTTCATTTTGATGGCTTATTTCTTTTGTGGTATTGGAGTGCAAACACAGGATGTACATATGTGTGTGTGTGTGTGTAGGCCACAGATTGACAGTGTATGTTGTGATGATTTGTATATGCTTGGCCCAGGAAATGGCACTATTAGAAGGTGTGGCCCTACTGGTGTAGGTGTCATTGTGGGCATGGCCTTTAATACCCTTGTCCTAGCTACTTGGAAGCCAGTATTCTGCTAGCAGCCTTCAGGTGAAGATATAGAACTCTCAGCTCTGCCTGCACCATGCCTACCTAGCTGCTGCCATGCTCCCACCTTGATGATAACGGACTGAACCTCTGAACCTGTAAGCCAGCCCCAATTAAGTATTATTCTTTCTAAGACTTGCCTTGGTCGGCCGGGCGGTGGTGGCGCACGCCTTTAATCCCAGCACTTGGGAGGCAGAGGCAGGCGGATTTCTGAGTTCGAGGCCAGCCTGGTCTACAGAGTGAGTTCCAGGACAGCCAGGGCTATACAGAGAAACCCTGTCTCGAAAAAAAACAAAAAAACAAACAAAAAAAAAAAAGACTTGCCTTGGTCATGGTGTCTGTTTCAGCAGTAAAACCCTAACACAAGTGTCTTCGTTGATCACTCTTTACTTAACTTACCAGGTCAAAGTTTCTTCTGAACCCGGAGCTCATCAATCCAGCTAGTGTCACAGCCAGTTTGCCCCAGGGATCTCCTGTATGTCTCCCAAGCCCTGGGATGACAGGGGCCTCTTCATACCTGTTCAGTCTTTATGGGTACTGAGGGTCCAACTCTGGTCCTCATGCTTGTGTGGCAAGCCCTTTATCCTGGGAACCTTTCCCTCAAACCCCTGTCTTTTCCTGGAGATGAAGATCCATGCTGCTTACCAGATCACCTGACACTGTACCCTCCAGGCATACACGGTTCACAGTCCCTTTTAAGAGTAGTTGCCAAGATGTTTAGCCCACAGCAGGTCAGCTTACAACTTTCCTAATGCTGTGGCTCTTTAATACAGTCCCGCATACTGTGATGACCCCCAACCTTAAAAGAACTTTGTTGTTCCTTCATAACTATAATTTTGCTTTTATGTATCATAATGTAAATCCCTGATATGCAGGCTATCTGTTCTGTCTGTCCCTCCGGGGTTAGACTCACAGTGCGCCCGGCTGTAGATGCTGAGGATTTGAACACAAGTCCCCATGCTTGCAAAAAAAAACACTTCACTCACTAAGCTATTTCCTCAGTCCTTATTGTAATTTAAAAAACAAACACACAAACAAAAACCCAACTGTCTATAAAAGCATAACTTCATCATAAGCAGTGTGGAGAGGAATGAGAAGGGAGGAAGTTAAAGGAGAAAGACCGCGTAAGGAAGTCCAGTAAGAAACCAGGAGTACAGAGACAGCTCGGTGGTTACGTGCGTGCGTGCGTGCGTTGCTCTTGCGGAGGACCAGAGTTCGGTTCCCAGGACCCATGTCAGACAGCTCACAACTCCCCGTGACTCCAGCTCAAGGGGATCCAGCACACTGTCCCAGCCTCCACAGGCACCCACGTCCCCACGTACATACCCCACACAGACACATAATGTATACATAATTAAAAATAAGAGTTTTTATAGGACACTACATTCTTTGGCTAGCTCCAATGAGGTGGTGAGGTAAAGATCAGACAGAAAAGCTGTATACAGAAATGAAGCAAGCAGTTCCTTCAGCTGCCTTTCCTACAGTGTACCTCCCCTTAGAAGGCAGAACATGCTCACCCTACCGTTTTCTACCGCTATCTCCTCCTGAGGGCTCCTTAGGGCATTTCCTCCCAGTGCAGTTTTTAGGGAGGATTCTTCTGCAGCATGTCTCAAGCGCTCAGGGTCTGCCCTCTTGAACTGCTTCATCCGTTGCAGAACCAGCTCTGAGGCTCTGGGTTTGGAGGGACTTGGCACACCAGTTGTCGTGAAACAGGAAGGAAGGGGCTGGGAGTCGCCATTGGGAGCACTCTCTGGCAGGGAAGAAAATATTCACAGCTTTTGTTCTATTGGTTAGACTCAAATTTTCAAAAGATCTTACCAGTCAGCGCAGGTGTGACCTGGCTTGTGTGAACGAGACCTGTCATTCACTCACTGTGGTAATGGAAACACATTAAGGCAGGAGGATACTGGATACAGTGACTGCTGGTGAGCGTGTGGTTCTGTTGGGGGTGACGAAAATGCTCTCAAGTTATGCAGTAGTGGTGATGGTTACACAACTCTGAATGTACTAAAAACACTCAATTCTATACTTTAATGAGCAATATCTCAATAAAGTTATTATTAAAGAAATACCAATGACAAATGCTTATCTCTTTCAAGACCAATGCTTTAACCTAAGATCCATCTACAGTCTTCAGTGGAGATCCAGGAACCCATGAAGCCACATGCTGGTTTTGCAGGTACGCATGTGCAAATCACTCAGAGTTTTCACCAACTACAAAAGGGAGCTGAATGCCCAGCGTACATGGACAGTGCTTGGAGTCCTTCAGCAGGAGGACTCCAGGAGCTCAGACTTCAAGACCACTGAGGAAAGACTCTGCACCCACACTAACAATGTTCTTTATGGTAAGAGAAGTGAGGCAAACTTAGACACAGAGGCCCAGAGCCCTCAGAGCACATCTTACATCCAAGCCTGGTTTTCAGTTCTGTGTGAAGGTTATGTCAAGCACATGGCTGAGGATGTAAAGGATGTCAGGAACGGAACGTGCAGTGCACGCTCGGAAAACCTCCCTCCTCAGCCTAACCAACTAGCTGGCCCATTCCAACGTACCTACCTTAAAGTTAATTCTCACATATACTAAAGGCACCATTATTTTTATGCTGACATGACTACTGTCAACTACATAAACAGTCACAGAAAGCTCTCAGAGCACAAAGCTCTAAACATATTCAGCAAAAACACACATAGGACCAGGAAAACTATGGTTCTAGGGTTAGGCCTATTTCTGTAAATTAAGTTTCACTGGCACACACACGCTGCCCCCACTCGCTTCCACATCGTCTACGGCTCCCATGAGGAACAGTTGACCTCTGTATCTAGGGGAGATCAGTTCTAGGAGTCCCTGAAAGTTTCAAAACTCGCAGGTCATTTTTTCTAGTCCTTTCTACACAGTATACTACCTATCTACATTTAACCGGTGTACACCTAGTGTGCTTTAATTCAGCTATACATTAATATGATATCCAATATAAAGACTATATAAATAGTTGCTACACTGTATTGTTAAGGAATGAAAACAAGAAAAAAGTCTGGACATAGTAAGTATAGATCATTTCTTTTCTCAAAAGTTTACTTTCTGACAGAGTTAGAATCCCATAGATAAAGGAAAGTCAATTGTTGCACATAAACTATGTGATCTTTAACAACAAAATATTTGCTCTCTGTCTTTTTGTTTTGTTTTGATTTTTTTTTTTTTTTTTTTTTTGAGATAGGATCTCTCTCTACATAGCCATGGTTATCCCAAACTCAGTATGGAGACACTAGGTTGGCCTCAAACTCCCAGAGATTTGCCTGCTTCTGCCTCCCAAGTGCTAGAATTAGATGTGTGCACCACCACACCGGCTATCTGGCCTTTCACAGCAGGTTTCCTGAGCCCTGGTTTACAACAGCATACATCAGTTTGGTTTCTCTCTGGAACCAAATCTGGCAGTGGGTCCTGCCTGGTTACCTGTCTGAACGCTCTGTGCTCTTTCACACAACACAGGCTGATCTGGGGTAGGAGCACGAACACCTCCCTTTCCATTCACAGGGAGAGCTGGGTCCCCTTCTTGAGATTTAGGTGCCCCTTGCTTTTTAGTCCTAGAGGTCTGGCTGCCTAATCGAGGTTTCTTCTCTGAAGGGCCTTGAAGGGCTTTGCTCCTGGCGACAGCTTCGCTGGCTTCTTTCCGTTTGCCTCTGTTCTGAGCGTGCCCGGAAGCCTTCCGCCTCGTCCTCTCTCCTGACACTTCTTTGGCCGCATTTTTTTTCACCCTTTGGAAAAAGCTGGCACAGAGTTCTTTGAAATCATCATCTGACTCCTCCATCACTTGACCTGTTTTAAGGTTTCAGGTTTGTCTTTAGGGGAGTGAGGACTGTTCTGGAAACATGTGCACAGATGAGGAACTCGTGTGTGAGCCCACTTAGGCCCTGTCACGCCTCTGGCCTCACTACAGCTCCTCTTCTCTCTGATTTACTCGGAGACTTTGCACAACTGCAAACAAAGCACTGTTCTCCTCTCCATAATGATTTCTATATCTTTCTTCAATTTGGACCCGTAGTTAAACAACTTGTTTAAAAACTTCCCTCTGTTAATGTTCGTAAGTGAGAGAACATTTGTTGTCCAACAGCTGCCTCTGAGATAGAACACATGTGAACTCTGTGATCAGGTGATTCTCCAAGATCTCCACAGTGATAAAGGACATAGATTCATCTAATTTTGTATCTGTGGAAAACCAAAAGCATCTAAGTATAATTAGTCAGCTACTGCTATTTCATGTCATTTCTTCCAGGATGTACAAAAGGATGTAGGGTGTGGAGAAAGTCTCTAAATACAGCCTGGTTACAAGTATAATTGTTCCACAATATACTCCAATGCAGAGCACGTAACACGTAAGACATACCACACACCACACACATGCACACACGTTATAGAAGCCTGCCAAAGTTCTTCAGGCAGGAAAAAGGTATCGATCTTGGGAGTGTGTTTTTACTGAAACTGGAGAAAAATATGAAGACCAGCTGCCACATAAATACAAGTTCCCCCAATACAGGGCGTGTATCTCCCTCGTGTGGCCTCAGGGCCCCAGCTGTCACTTTATCAGCTTATGGGACTGTCAGCAAATGCTGCAAAATGATAGACATAAAGAGATAAAGTGGGGCCGGGCGGTGGTGGCGCACGCCTTTAATCCCAACACTTGGGAGGCAGAGGCAGGCGGATTTCTGAGTTCGAGGCCAGCCTGGTAGACCAAGTGAGTTCCAGGACAGCCAGGGCTATACAGAGAAACCCTGTCTCGAAAAACCAAAAAAAAAAAAAAAAAAAAAAAAAAAAGAGATAAAGTGTATATCCTTGTACATTCAGGAGAGAAAAGTCACTTTTTTCTGAGTCCACCAGAGCTTTCTAAACTGCCTGCAGAAAAAGGCTGGGTCTTACAGCATGAGTGTTTACTAGGGCAAACAGTATATTGGGGTTCAGAACTGAATAATCTGGGTCTGGGGAAATAGCTCAGTGGGTAAGTGTGCTTACTGAAAAGGATAACCTGAGGTTAGATCTAAATCCAGCACCCATGTGAAAAAAAAAAAAAGCCAGGTGTGGAGGCATTCTATCGTAACCGCCGTGTTGGCAGGGGAGGGAGACAGAGACAGGAGGATTGCTGAAACTTGGTTAGCCAGCCTACTTGAATTTGATTTGTAAATTTCAGGTTTCGGTGAGAGACCCTGTCTCAAGGGGATAAGGCCAACAGTGGTACAGCAGTATACTCAACACTCTCATCTTTGTATACACACACACACACACACACACACACACACACCTTCCTATATAACCCAATGGCAGAAATCTATTCATTCCAAATACAGTAATGCAATAATCATATAGAAGTTTTCCTTACTCCTTCATATGGGCTCGGTCCCCTCCTCACTCCATGTTGTCACACATAATTGTCACAGTGACATCTGTCACAGCTTATAATCATTTGCAGTGTATAACATTTATTGAAGGGCTCATTTAATCCTTACAACAATCCTATATAATACAATCTAGTGTCATCTTTTCATTACAGTGAGGAATCAGTCACAAGCCATGTAAGGGACCGTTCTGAAGTAGCAGGCAATGATTCTAGGCAATGTGGTTCCAGGGTATCAGATCCTATGTTTGTTTTTTTTTTTTTTTTTTGGTTTTTGGAGACAGGGTTTCTCTGTGTAGCCAGGGCTGTCCTGGAACTCACTCTGAAGACCAGGCTGGCCTCGAACTCAGAAATCCGCCTGTCTCTGCCTCCCAAGTGCTGGGATTAAAGGCGTGCGCCACCACTGCCCAGCTAGAGCCTATGTTTCTATTCACTGAATTATCTGTTAGTGAACTTCAGCATATCAGTTAGATATATATTTGTTTACTCTGTATTTTCTTTGGGCTATCTGGTACCCAACTTATAACAAATGCTAGGCAACTATCTGTTGAATTCACAAACTGCAAAGAGTTTGATAGAGTGGGAGAGTGAAGAGAAATCATAGCAAGGAGAGGCCTGCAGTGAGCGAGAGGTCAGTTCAGTTCCCAAAGGTCTGGAATATCAAGCAAAAGCAAACTGAATTTTATTGTGCTAGATGTGTACATTTCTACAATACATTAACGTTGAGTCCCCACATCTCTCCTGACAATCGAGTCATAAGACTATCTTCTCTGGTAGGTGCTCCACCAATATCTGCTAAACGACAAAACGGATTCCACTAGGCTGCCAGCTTCCAGAGGGTAGGGGACTCCTGCCTCCTCAGTGCCCTACCTGCCTACCAGCTCCTAGCAGGCTGCAAGGGAATGAATGGATTCGGGCGGGGTGATCTCTCCCGCCTACCCTTACAGGTGACCCACAGAAGAGGACTGGGCCTGCCTGGGGAAACGTCCTGACGGCCCTAAGCCAAACAGAAGGTTCTGATCGCTGTGCTGTCCCTACCTCCCTCCCGGCAGGCGCTGCCCTGTCTACCGAGCGCACCTCCTGCCACTCCACCGCGGGCCGGTCGAGATCAAGAGGTGTCAGGGGAAGGCAGACAAGACAGACGCCGTCCGGCCTCGCGGAGAGGGGACACCGCGGGAAGTGACAACCCCATCCACTACTATCCCCACCGGGCCACCTGTGGTCGATGCCGGGCTCCTCCTACCTCCCCGCGCTGCGGCCGCACCTTCTTAACGGAGAGCCGCGGGACTGCGCTTGCGCCCTGAGGCTTGCGAGCGGAGAATGACGAGTGCGCAGGCGCAGAGTCTGCGCGTGCGCAAGACTATGTACGTGGTCCGCGTGTGGGAAGCGGGATGAGGGTCGCCTTACGGTCTTCCGCTGCGCCTGGGACGTTTCCGGACGGTGTGAGGCTTCCCGGACCCGGAGTGTAGGCTTGCCGGCTGCGCGGTGATAGCGCTCGCTGCATGAATTCTGTTAAGTGCTGAGGACGTCGGGATGAGGGTTGTGATGGTCGCGTATAAAGCAGTGCGGTAATGGGGGATGGCTCTGCGGTTAAGAGCAGTGGCTGCTCGTCCGGAGTTCCTGAGTACAATCCCCAGCAGCTACATGGTGGCTCACAACCATCTCTAACTGTAGTCCCATGGGTATCTGATGCTCCCTTCTGGTGTGTAAATGTACATGCAGACATATGCATAAATAAATGAAACCGCGTGGTGGCATCCCCTCATGAGATGTGTGTGTGTGTGTGTGTGTGTGTGTGTGTGTGTGTGTGCAGCCAGCCCTACGGGCGTCAGGCTCCAGTGAACTCATGTTAAGGGTTTCAACTTCATCCAGAGGTCCTAGGTAGTAGCTGAAGTTCTAATCTCAATGTTAAAAGTGCGAGAGGCAACATTCTGATCCATGAGTCAGGAAGAAAATGAGGAGTAAAGAGAATAAGGACATTGTATGAAGATAGAGTTGGGATCTAGAAACATTTGAAGGAGTAGACCTGGAGAGAAGACCACATGTTTTGTTTTCTGAGAGATATAAATTAAGGTATTGTCATTTTTTAAAAGCCAAGGATAAGCTTTATAGGGCACTACCGGTATGGTGAGGCCAGCCTATGCTGAGGCATCCCTTCCACCTGAGATACCAGCCATATAACTGATATAGTATAGAGTAGAATTTATTTAGGGAATTGAGAAGGGGGTAGAGGCAGAGAAAGAGGACAGAGAATGGGAAGAGGGGAGAGTGAGAGAAGGAGGAGGAAGGGAGGCTAGCCAGGAACACGTGGAGAAAGGGGGGGGGAGGAGAGGAGGGAAAAAGGAATCAGGGAGAGAAGAGAGAAGGGGCAAAAAGAGGGGCCAAACAGTCCCTTTTATAGCAAACCAGTCCTAGCTGGCTATTGCCAGGTAACTGTTTGGTGGACCTGTTAAGGAAAGACAACTATTAGGAAATCCTTGTAAAGTGTGTTTCCATAGATCCTATCTTAAGACGGTACAACTATCATTGCAATCAAATTCTAGAACATTTTTTAGTCTCAGAAACTGCTTGTTCTCGTTAGCAGTCAGCCCTAGTCCCCCCAATCCCCAGCGTCTTGGTAATCTTCCAAGTTTGTGTGTTTTGTTTACATAAACAGGATCATATGTAGCCTCTTTCGTTTGACTTGCATGAGTGAATATTTCATTTGTTTTTGTGTCTGAGTAATCTGTTGTAGCATATACTACATGTGTGAATAATGGTGTCTGCTCTGGGGTGAAAGGGATGAAGGCTCCTTGCAGCCAGAGCTCCACAGTGTCCAAAAGGTCTTATGTATCAGGAACGAATGGAGCCACTGTGGAGAGAGTGCTTACATCAGAACATCCTTGTTCAGATACAAGGAAAGGAGGTCTGGTAAGTAAAACATTTAAAAGGCAGGGTAAAAATGTAAGGACGAGAATAAGAGGGAAGAAAGGACAGATCAAGGGGGAGAAGCCAGAGTGTGAGGGAACCACAGGGCCATGCGCAGGGGGAGCCTGGTTACTGATTTTTTTTCTGGTTCCTAGCTCTTTGGGCACTGTCTGGAACTGTTGTACCTGTTCTGGAGCCCCAAGAGACCAACCAGGAGTCGACTCTGATGTAATCACATTAGGGTGGGTCTTTGTTATAAGCTCAAGTTGGGGCCTACTCACCACCAATCCTGCTGCAGCAGGACAATGGTTTGCTGAAGAAGCCCCAAACCTTTGCTGTACCAGGAGACATTTGTGATTCTCAAAAGATCAGCAAGGAGCCGATTTTGATGCAGTTGCATTAGGGTCTCTATTCAAGCTCAGGCTTGGGCTCCCTGCCAGCCCTGACACAACAGGAAGGTGGAGCCCTGAGCCTAGTTTTAGGCAAGCATTTCTAGAGGCAACAAGGAGGAATCCAGCCTGATAACACATCTAACTGAGGAGCCATTATGGCCTTTAACATAATTGGCTGGTGCTGGGAGTCAAACCATAAACTTACCTTCTGTTTTCCTCCTGATTGGTGGTTGTTAGGAAGTGAAGTGTCAAGGGCCAGGCTTGTAACCTGGGGGGTGTAGGCTTGTTGGAGGAATAAGCTGAAAACTGATGTTAGATACAGGTTTTGGTGGGGGTGGGGGTAGCCTGGAAACTGGTGCTAAGTACTGACCAGTTTGTTGGTTAACTTGAGTTCAATCTTAGGTCAGGTTCTCTAACATGGAGTCTGAACTCAAAAGATTTGCTCTCTCACCTTCACTGGGACAAGGTTTTATAGGAAATGAGAGTAAGTGAGGGGGTGTCTAGTCTGGCAAGCATCTAATAAAATGACTATTGTAAGCCGACAGGTGGGTGTTCTGAAGCAAGACTGTGAACAATCATAAATGGTCTGAAAGTATACCTAAGACAATCAGACTAATCTTTGACTGTTAGGAAGTAGCTAGGGAGTAACTCTGGGGGATGGGTCAAGGACATGGGGTCCTTTCTGGTGCTTGGTTGTAGTTTGGGTTTAGCTGTAGGTCAAGTTTTTAGGCTTTTTTTTTTTTTTTTTTTTTTTAAGATGGAGGCTGGTCTCAAGATGGAATAGGTTTGGTCTCAGAACCATGTGGCTCTGTTGGTGTGGAAGCAGCACTGTTCTCAGAGGGCACAGGTCTTAGCAGACCAGGCTGGCCTCGAACTCAGAAATCTGCCTGCCTCTGCCTCCCAAGTGCTGGGATTAAAGGCGTGCGCCACGATGCTGGAGATAATCCTTTCAGTTATGGAATACAGCAGCCGAGAAATCAAGTTAGTCCGGAGGGATACTGTGCTGATCTAAAATTTCTGAGAACTGGTGAAACAGAGAGGTTAATTGGTAACTCTTTTAAAAGTAACTTTTTCTCCTGATGTAAATGTCCTCTTGCAAGCTTACTGCCTCAGTCTGCTGACCTCGTCCTGGCAGATTCTACCCTCTGTACAATCTTCTCTAGGCCTAGAATGTTTTCAGTTTCTCAGACTTAATGCTGAATAAGCTTACCCTTTCTTATTCTTTCTGAGCTCTGGCAGGCTGCTTCAACTCAGCTGTTCTGGCTCAAACTCCTCTCCACACTGACTAATTTGATCTGGCTTCTCTCAGCTCCTGAGTTGCTCTGCTTGGCCTCAGACTAACTCTGCCAATCTGTTCTGATCTTCTGGCTCCTTCTCATTCTCTGGGTTGGTCTGTCTCCATCTGTGCCTAGTGTTTTTTCTCTCTCTCTCTCTGTCTCCAACTTGTCTCTCTATAACTGTCTCAATAAAACTGCCTCCTCTCTCTGCACTGCCCCTCAAGTAGCTTCACTTTCTTTCTTCTTGAGAGTTGGGTGCGTCCTATTCTGTCAAATCTTACTCTCATTCATCAATTTGTCTGCCACTCAATTAGACGTCACTTTCAAACATCGTGCTTCCTTCTACAGACTAACTTTTCCTTCATTGTTTGAGATGAAAAGTATGTACTAAGACCTTGTCTGTATTTCATCCAGAGGGATTAAAGGTGTGGGCTAAGGGCTGAGCCACACTACAACTAGAAACAGTTTTTTGGTTTTTTGTTTTGTTTTCAGTAAATAACACAATCTCAGGATTCACTGAAGTGGGAGTTTCTGGCTGTGGGATGTTTCTTGTGGTGTCTTGCTGAGGCAAGACCCATGAGAGAACATGTGATGTTTCGAGAGAGTATAAATAGGACTCAATGAACAGTGACGGGGGTGCTTGCAGAGCTAGCCTTGCAACACTTGGTTGGTCTCGAATCTTCGCTGATCTTTACTTCATTGACAGAGGCACAGCAGAGAACTTGTCAAGGCATTCCGGGTGGACCTGGTGGCTCCCACCAACTCCTGCCGATTCAGCAGAGACCTGGCAGTTTCTGCTGGATGGCACCACAGCTGCTGATTTGTGTTTGCTATCCTGGCACTACTGAACTGGCCTGCTGGTATCCTGACAACAAAGATTGAAATTACACCAAAGAACTGCTTCTAAACAAGTCCATACTGTTGGAGTTCAGGAGTCACCTAACAAACGACATGGACACCAATCTCAGACAGGGATAGTTTGTTGAGCATACACCACAGGACTGGTCGACCGGGGCCATGGTCCAGATTCAGGATCTGAACCATGACCCTGAGTTAAGATCCTACAGGGTTTTTAAGCTCAAAATCCATGAACATCTGTGCCAAGTTATTTCACAATCAGGATTTAGAGATAGGGGATTTCCTTAGGAAGATATCTTTGTTGTACACTTATTCTGCTCCCGTTTGGTTGGGATATTCAACTGTGGCAGGGGACTTACCTTGTCTAACATTCTCATGTCCTAACTTGTCTACCAGGATGTCAGTTACCCACATACACGTCTCTTTCTGCCAAGTAGGATGTCAGTTCCCAGACAGGTTTTGGGAACTTAATCGTTACTAGATCACTACTCAAAATGGAAGTCTTATTCCAAATAGTTTCTTGTATTGGTGCAGGTGTCTCTCTTATGTTAGGATCTATCCCAGGGGCAGCTTATACCATAAAAGCTCATACACAGGTGCAGGAAGTGCTGTTGAGTGGTTGGTTCAGGTCCAAGCTTATTGTGGCTAGCTTTACGAAACAGTTCTACTGACTTATATTATGATTGGTTTCCAGGGACACAGAATATAACAGAATATGTAATCAGTCTTGGCATTAGAAAGTTTTCTAGTAACAGCAAAAACATACGAGAAAGTTTGTTATAATGGCAGGCTATCCAGGTAACAGTTACCTAGACCTTAACGTTTCATCTAGGCCTTAACATTCCATTTAGGCCTTAATATTTTACCTCGGTCCCAACACACATCCACTTGTCCTTTGGACAGTGGGCTAGAAAGGGGATCAGTGCATTTGAGAACCCTTATTAAAGTAGGTTTTGACAATTCACAATGTGGTCAAATGTTCTGCAACCAAGTCCTCAGTCTAGCAATTTAATCAGATTAGTCTGGCAGTGGTAGCACATGCATTTAACTCAACAGGTGGATCTCTGAATTCAAGGCCAACCTGGTCTACAGAGTTCCAGGACAACCAGGGCTACACAGAAACCTTGTCTCAAATAACCAAAAGGGGGTCGGGCGGTGGTGGCGCACGCCTTTAATCCCAGCACTTGGAGGCAGAGGCAGGCGGATATCTGAGTTTGAGGCCAGCCTGGTCTACAGAGTGAGTTCCAGGATAGCCTGGGCTACACAGAGAAACCCTGTCTCCAAAAACCAAAAAAAAAAAAAAAAAAAAAAAAACCCCAAAAACCCAAAAGGGTGTGTAGTGACTCCCTTTGTAGACTGGATGCTAGTTAGAATTCACCGAGGTGACTTTCCACAGTTCTAGAAATGGACCAGAATTCCCTGGGACCTCACTGACCTTGAAGGGCAAGGGGAAAATATTCTCCCTTTTAGTTCCTCTGACAATATTAGAACAGCTTCCAACCATGGTTACTGAACAACCAGAAGACCAGGTACACCAGTCTGCTACCTTAACTACTGTATGATATTTAGTAGCCAGGTATTTCTTTTTTGTTTGTTTGTTTGTTTGTTTTTGAGACAGGGTTTCTCTGTGTAGCCCTGGCTGTCCTGGAACTCACTCTGTAGACCAGGCTGGCTTCGAACTCAGAAATCCGCCTGCCTCTGCCTCCCAAGTGCTGGGATTGAAGGCGTGTGCCACCACCACCCGGCTCAGATATTTCTAAGTAAATTTTTATTTGACATACATTTTAGCCAGTTCTTAAAATTGTTGATCTTAAACCATATGTATTATCTTTAAGTTTCATCTTCTATATACTTTAAATAACTTATTCACATCTTTATAACTTGCAAAAGCATTCTATTTGTTTGGTTTGGTTTGGTTTGGTTTTTTTCCTTCTATTCTGGAAACACCCATCCATGCTTAATCTTCATATATAAGTCCTTTACAAAATAATTTCTACCTGCCCTCCTCAAGCACACACATGTGCACACACCCACAGGGAAATGTTCATACCTATACCCCCAAAAGAATCTGTGTAACTCAACAAAAGGCAATCCAACTAGAAAATGGTCCTAAGATATGAATGAATTTGTCAAAGAAATACAAGATACAGATAGCTAAAATGTACATGGTCAACTTTATTAATCATTAGGAAAATTGAAATCAAACCCACAAATGCCACTTGATACTCTTCATCTTTGCGCTGGGACGATGGGTAAGTGGGTCAGAGTGCTTGCACATGCGTGAGAACTTTAGTTAAAATCATCAGCACACATGTAAAAAGCCAGCTGTAACTATGTGTGCTTATAACCCCAGCACAGCGGAGACAGACAGGAGAATTGCTGGAGCCGTGTGGCCTTCAGCCTAGCTCCAGATTCAATGAGAGACCCTATGTCAAAGTAATAGATTGAGTAAGACACCCACGGTTCTCTGGCCTCCAAACACGTAGGAATATGCATGCACACCCATCCTCCATTTGCATACACACACACACACACACACACACACACACACTAGAAAAGAGCAAAGGTAAAAGGAAAACTTCACCCTTTGACCCAGAAAGTTATCTTGAAATATTCTACAGATACACATGCATTGAAATATATATAGAAACTGATAGCATGACTGCTCCATGGTGTGGTGAAGGCGAGGTCTTTAATGTAGATATGAGGTAGAGGACAGCCAGAGGCATCTGGAAGGATCTGGGGCAGAGAGAGAAAGCAGTAGACTGAACATGGCCAGTAGATGACTGGCCCTGGCCAAGAGAGAAGCGGGAACAGACAGGAGAAGGACGATGAGAGATGAAGAAAAAGAGAGAGCATAGTCAAAACAGCAGTGCTATATGGAGAATGAGTAGCTGTGGGGAGGGAAGCCTGCGACCTATGGGAGTTTAAGGTTGGGGAGCAAGGTAGGAAGAAGAGCTAGGAGGCTAGCCTGGACTCTGAAATGTATAACAGGCACTAGTGACACTGAGGGAGCCTGGAAGTGTGCTAATAGGCACCAGACACAGCCACTTGATCCTTCTGCCAGTGATAAGGGAAATTGCTCCTTTGGCTTCACAAGTTCCTGAAGAATGCTGGCTTTTGTCTAGCTACCAGAATTTGGGGAAATAGAGTTTTATTTGGACCTGACAGTATATACCAAGGATATTGATTGTGGCCTTATTCCTTGTTCAAAAACAAAATCTCAAAACTAAAAGCAACCTTAATGCCATGAGTAAGGGAACAAAAAAGTACTATATAATATTATGCTTAAGTAAATATAAGGGGTTGTTTTAGGTTTATTATTTGAAAGAGAAAGTGTGCATGGGGCAGCCAAAAGCCTGTCTTGGTGTGCTTTCCGTTGCTGTGTAGTGTGTAGTTTCTACTACCCCACTTTAAGCTCTGGGCAGACCATGCTACCAACCATCCGCCTGGTTCCCTTGGATCCATGGATGAAAGATACACACACACACACACACTTATTTTTAATATGGCTTTTTTAGCCCAATAGCTGCCTTCTTCTAAGCCTCCTGTGGCTAATGTGCCCTTACCTTCACTCCCAGCTCAACACTCTAATTTTCCCCCAACTTAGTTGCCTGGTTACCTTCTCGTTGCTCAACATCCTAAATCTGCCCTTGGTTTAGTTGCATTTCTAATCTTTCACCTGCTACCCCAGGCCCAGTCGAGAAAGCAGCCAATGGCCACTCTACCTGAGATCTCATAAGCTCTCTCTGCCTGTGAAGCATGGCGAATGCTCTTTCCTCCTCCTGTGTCCCCTAGCCTGCCTGCTGGAACCTGGAAGTCCTGCCTTTTCCTCCCAGCCATTGGCCACTAACATCTTTATTGATCGATCAAGAACCATTTGGGGAACAAAACCTTCAATGTTCACATGCAGATTCCCCAATCAAAGCATCACAACCATTCACTACATTGTTGTGATAAACACCATGACTAAAAACAGGTTACAGTTCATCATGAAGGGAAGTCAGGGCAGGAACCTGGAGACAGGGACTGAAGCAGAGGCTCCAAGGGGTGCTGCTTACTGGTCTGCTTCCCATGGCTTACTCTCTGGCCCCAACAGCATTTTCATTGTTACTAAATTTTACCCTCTTAAGAGGCTGAATCAGTTTCTATCCTCTTGACAATAATTGGTATGCAATGTTGCTCATATTTTGCTTTGACAATATATTGTGAACCATTTCACTTTTGGGCTATTTGAATAGTGAAAATTAGTCTTTTGGTTTTGTTTTACATTTCTTTTATTGAAGAAATGTCTCATCTATTACCTTGTAATATTCCTCCATTACTGGTCATTTTCTGTGTTAATGTGGTCTGCTTTACTTGTTTGCTTGTTAATAATGCCACCTCAGGCACACATTATTACACACTCTGAATTATTGATGATTGTAGAGAGCAGGACTCTCGTAAGTCCTTCCCCTTGTACAGGTCTGGGATGGAAACTACTCAGTGTGTTGGGGTTTGAGTAGGAGCAGGGACTCTCCAGCAGACTCGAGCCTCAGTGCTTTGTTCTTGCTGGGTGGGGCATTCAGAGATTCTCACTCCTTGGAGTCCATATGGACCATGAGGTTCTACTGTCAAAGGTGATAGTGGGTGTCACAGAAGACAATCAGACCCTCTGATGCCTGCATCACTACCTTCTTGATGTCACTGTGGTGGTTTGAATGAAAATGGCTCACATAGGCTCCTAAAGAGTGGCACTATTTGAGAATGTGGCCTTGTTGGAGTAGGTATGGCCTTATCGGAGGATGTGTGTCACTGGGGATGGGCCTTAAAGTTTCAAACGCTCAAGCCAGGCCCAGTGTGTTTCTCTCTTCCTGCTGCCTGCTTATCCAAATGGAGAACTCTCAGCTCCTTCTCCAGCACCATGCCTGCCTGCACACCACCATGCTTCCCGACTTGACAAAATGAACTAAACCTCTAAACAGTAAGCCAGTCCCAGTTAAAAGTTCTCCTTTATAAGACTTGCTGTGGTCATGGTGTCTCTTCACAGCACTGGGAACCCTAACTAAGAGAGTCATCACATTTGACAGCTTTTTCCAGGTGGCAGGTCAGATCCATGATGGACGGATTGCAGGTAAAGACTAGCTTTGCCAGTCAGCTTCCTCTTCATCTCTGGCTTGACTTTCCCTTTAGCCTTGGTAGTACCAATGGATACAGGGATTAGGATCCGGACAGCTCACCCATTGTACATTCTAAGTGTCTCCTAGAAGTGGAATCACTTAGTATTTCTCTGTGACTGACTTATTTTAATTTAGCATAATGGCCTCAACATTCATCCATGTGAGGGCCAGCAAGATGGCTCAATGGGTGAAGGTGCTTGTTGCCAAGCCTGATTCTGAGCCCCTGAAACCCAGGGTGGAAAGAGAAGATTGACACCTGAAAGTTGTTCCCAGATCTCCCCCTGCTGGTCAAGCACACAAATGCCCACCTGTGCCCCCACGCACACAACACACATACATGTGCATCCAAATTATAACATGTATCAGAAAACTCTTTGTAATTCTGAATTTAATTTCATGATGTGTCTATATATAAAGCTCATATTTGAGTAATCCATATATCTATGGATTGACTTTGCATGACTTTGCATCTTAGCTATTGTGAATTATGTTTCTATGAACATGAAATACCTCTCTGAGACCTGAAAGCAACATTGCTGGATCACCTTTAATCCCAGCACTTGGGAAGCAGATGCACTCAGATCTCTGAGAGTTTAAGACAGCTTGGTCCATGCCAGCCAATGCTGCATTTACTTAGACTCTGCCTCAAAAACCAAAACTACATAAATAAGTAATAATCTCTTTATTTTAGTTATCACTACTGTGTACACATGCAAAGTTGTATTCACATGCTAGTGTGGAGGTCAGGGCACAACTGGTAGTCGATTCTGGTCTACCACTATCTGGGTTCTGGGGATCAAACTCGGGTCATTAGGCTTGATATCAAAGTAATCATTTTGGCTTCATAGAGAGAATTTGGAAGTGCTCCTTCCTTTTCTGTTGTATAGAATACTTTGAGGAATACTGGCATTGGTCCTTTGAAGGTCTGGTAGAATTCTGTGCTGTATCCATCGGACCCTGGGCCTTCCTCAGTTGGGAGATTACTACTTCTGTTTCATTGTTTGTTGTGACTCTGTTTTAATGATTTAATCTATTCTGATTTAATTTTGGTAGGTCATATGTATCTAGAAATTAATCCAAAAAAAAATAGTATGCCTTACTATCTTACTTTTCTCAGGAATGCCATAGCACCTCCCTTTGCACCTTTGACTGTATTAGAATAGGTTACCCTTACTTTCATTATTCTGGCTAAGGATTTGTCAGTCTTGTTAATGTTTTTAAAGAATCACCTCCCTGCATTCATTGTTGTTTTTTTTTTTTTTTTTTTTTCTTAATTTCTACTTTGTTAATTGTAACCCTGACTTAGATTTTCTCTTCTTGTCTACTTTTGTGGGGAATTGTTTGTTTGTTTTCCCAAGGCCTCCAGGTGCGTCATTTAAGTTACACCAAACATCTATGGGGCAGGAAGGCAGTCCTAAGAGGCTGTTCATAGCGCTAAGTGACCATATCTAAAGACTGCAGGGATCTCATATTAATAACTTATGATGCACCTGAAGACCTAATCAGAATCAGGGCTGAGAAAGAGGAAGTACTAAAAACCTATATTCCACTGAATTAGAAAGTCTAAAAGAAATGGATTAATTGCTTTTCCTTAGGGAACACTGTGGTGTGCGAGAAGCTAATTTCTGGAGAAGACATACTGTTTTGGTTGTTCATGTCGTGTTTCGTGATAGGATTTGGGCATCAGTGGTGTTCTTGGTATGATGACCTGGTCTAGCCTTTGTTGAGTGGGTGTTCTGATCCTTGTTTTCTTTATTTCAGCTTGCCAGGCATGGACCAGTTGGATGGTGCTTGGGGTTCAGTCTTGGGACCACTCTGTTGATGTCCTAATGTTTTCAGAAATGATCTCAGCTCATCTAGGGACAGGTACAGCTTCTGGGCTCAGATGTGTATGGACTTAGATGATTCTTGCTGCTGACCTTTGGAAGTCTGTGCAGAGTTCACTGTTCCTACAGGTGATCCTTAGGTGGCAGAGGCTGGGGTCACTTTGGGAATGGTGCTGCTCTGTGGAGGTGGGGCACAAGACCCAGCACTGTGCTCAGGTGGAAGCTGGAATGGGGGACCCTACTGAGGTTGTGGTCATAGGACTCCACATGATCCTGAAGTAGCATAGTGGGTAGGGTCCTGATTGTACTTTTGAGATCTTTCTGTTTAATTCATTTACCAATCTAGTAACTGATTTGTTGTGAGTGGGTTTTTATATTATTTAATTTTTAGTTCTTATATATTCTAGATATTAACTACATGTGTCACAGGCACAGATTTTTCTCCCATTCTGTATGCTCTCTTCATTCTCTTAATAGTTTCTTTACTGTGTAGAGCTGTGTGTGTGTGTGTGTGTGTGTGTGTTTACAAATGCAGGTATGTGTTGAAGCACCATTCATGGACATCAGATAACAGGAAATCAGATAACCTTAGGAGTTGATCTTCCCTTCCACATTGAGGTAGAATTTCTTCATTGATTTTCCACTGACTATGTCAAGCTAGTTAGCTCCTGAGCTTCTGGGGATTCCTCTGTCCCTGCTGCCCATTTTCCTGAAGGACTCTGGCATTCAGGATGCTTACACAACGGGCTCTTATGTGGGTCCTGGGGGTTCAAAGTCAGGTCCTCATGGTTTGGGGAAGTACTTTCATCCACTGAGTCTTCTCCCAGCTCCCAGCTTGTGCAGAAGCTTTTTAATTTCATGCAGTCTATTTCTTAAACTCTTGCTATTATTTCCTGTGATATTGGAGTCCTTTTCAGAAAGTCCTTGTCTACTCCTGGATCTTGAAGTGCATATTTATATATGATTGATTGATTGATTAATGTGTTTGAGTACACTGTAGCTGTCCTCAGACACACCAGAAGAAGGCATCGGATCCCATTACAGATGATTGTGAGCTGCCATGTGGTTGCTGGGAATTGAACTCAGGACCTCTGGAAGTCAGTGCTCTTAACTGCTCAGCCATCTCTCCAGTTCGAAACATTCTATCTCTCTTTCTCTCTCTCCCTTGTCCTTCCCTCCCTCTTTCTTTCTCTCTGTTTTTTTTCTAACAATGTCCATGTTTCAATCTTTAATTCATTTTAATCTGATTTGTTTTTGTTTTTTGAGACAATCTCACTGTGTAGCCTTAATTGACTTTGAACTGAGAAATCCACCGGCCTCTATCTCCTGAGTGCTGGGATTTAAGATGTGTGCCCCCAAGCCCAACTTGAACTAGCTTTGTACATGATGAGAGATAGGAAACTAGTCTCATTCTTCTACATATAAACTCCACGTTGCCCAGCACTATTTATTGAAGAGGCTGTCAGTGTGGTACTTTGTTCTTTCTGCTCATGATTGCATCTTCTGTATGAATTTGAGATTGTTTTTCCTATTTCTGTGAAGAATATCATTAGAATTTCAAAGAGGACGACATTGACTGTATAGATCACTTTCAGGAATACAGCCATTCTCGAAATACTGGTTCAGTGATCCATTAATATGGAAGTTCTTCAATTTCCTGAATGTTTGAATTTTTTCGTTGTAGAGGTTTTCCACCTTTGTGGTTTATTTAGTCTCAGTTTGTTCCTGGGTATTTTATTTTTGATGCTATGGTTAATGGTATTACTTTCCTGGCTTCTTTCCTTTTCTCTTCCTTTTTTATTTTCTCTTTCTTCCTTCCTTTCTCTCTCTCTCTCTCTCTCTCTCTCTCTCTCTCTCTTTCTCTCTCTCTCCTCTCTTTCTTTCTTTCTTTCAGAGCCCTGGCTGTCCTGGAACTCACTCTGTGGACCAGGCTGGCCTTGAACTCACAGAGGCTTTTGTCTCTGAGTGCTAGGATTAAAGGCAGCACTATCATCACCCCATTGTTTTCCTTACTTCTTTCTCAGCATGTTTGTTACTGATATTTGTAATACAACCAATTTAAGCTTATCTCCGACTAGCTTACAAATAAATGAGACTTGGACTATGATTATTTTATTTGGCCTTAATAATTACTGGGCGTAACCCCTAATCCCAATCAGGGTTTCTACCTTGCCTTTGACCACTTAGTTCCCAGATAAAAGACAACTTTTATTAATTACAAGAAGCTTTAAACAGCACTAGAGCTGGGCAGATACCCACCCTCCATGCTGTTATAATCTACTTTCCTATTGATAACCCGAGTTATTACTTACAGGGTTTCATCTGGGCTGCTCTTAACTCCAATTCAGGGCCACATTTTCATGACTCACCTAACCCATGGCTGCTTCTCCTTCACTCCTTCTTCTCTCTCCCTTGTGGTTCCCTCCAACCCGCACCCCCCCAACACTAAAACCCACCTATGTGTCTTCTGCCCAGCTATTGGCTGTTGGCATGTTTATTTACCAATCAGAAATAACTTGGGGGCAAGGTCCCATAGTTCTCTTGGGTCTACATGCAGTCTCTGGGGCAACCAGGTCTTGGGGCCCACACTTAGCATTATAATATAATACACAACAAAAGACCAAACCTCAACAGACATAAAGAAAAGTTACTGGTGGCTCTATGCTGTGGTTGTATCCCATTACTTTACTGAAAAGGTTTTCCAGATCTAAGTGCTTTCTTCTGAAGTGTTTAGGGTCCTTTAAGAGCCCGTCATCTTGTGCAAGTTGAGGTCATGGGTTTTGAGTTTTGTTTTGTTTTCCTATTTGTATTCCTCTTACCTTGTTGTTCTGGCTAATAATTCTGAACCGACCCATCTTCTATAACCAGGCAAGGCTTCTGGGGGTTGGGAGGAGGACTGGGACAAGGACACAGCCACAAACCTTTGACCTACAATTTGTCCTGCCTGCACAGTGTGCTGTGGTACAGGTGGTGCATGCAGAACTTGTGGAATAGCCATCAGCTGGAACTTGAGACCCCTGCCACAAGAGGGAGCCCATGCCTGACACTGCCTGGATGGCTAGGAACCAAGAGGCTGGATAGTCCAGAGACCTAGGATACAGCCAAACACAATAAGCAAGCACAAAAAAAATGTCATTGAAATGATTCCTAATGATACTCTGCTATATGCATAGACTAGAGTCTAGCATAATCATCACCAGAGAGTTGTCATCCAGCAACTGGGAGGAGCAGATGCAGAGACACACAACCAAACATCAGGTGGAGCTTGGGGAATCACAAGGAAGAGGGGGAGGAAAGATTGTAGAGGTCAGAGAGATCAAGAACACAGCCCACAGAACACAGAACACCACAAGAACACAGCCCACAGAATCAACTATGCAGCACTTACAGGGGCTCACAGAGACTGAAGTGACAGTCACAGACCCTGCATGGGTCTATGCTAGATCCTCTACATATATGTTATGGTTGTATAGCTTGCTGTTCTTGGGGGACTCCTAACAGGGGGGTGTCTCTGACTCTTTTTGCCTATGCTTGGGACCCTTTTCCTCCTACTGGGTTACCTCATCCAGTCTTGATATGAGGGTTTGTGTCCAGTCTTATAATAACTTGTTAAAAGAGCAGGCCTCTTTTCTGAAGGGAAATGGAGGAGGAGTGGATCTCGGGGAAGGGGAAGGGCTAGGAAGAGAGGAGGGAGGGAAAACAGTGGTCAGAATGTAAAATATGAAAGAAGACTGTAGAAAGAAAGACAGGCAGAGCAGGGGGAGGGGGGAGAGAAAGAATTCAGCCACTATATTGAATAGGAGTAGGGAGAGTAAATAGCCTGTTTTGTTAATAATTTTAGAAAAGACACTTGCAATTTCCCCCATTTATTATAATGTTAGCTGTAGGTTTGATTCTTCAGTGAAGACAGTGGAAGAGATGATTTATTATATGTATACATAACTGGTTCTGGTGTGGGCGTGATGGGTCTCTCAAGGGAGTCTCAGCTAAAGCATGGTGATGGCAGATGTAGCGCCACTGAGAGAGAAGCTGGACAGCAACCGGCAGCCCAGCAGCTCTGTCCACACCCTGCCTCCCTCCTGGCCTTTCCTTCTGCCCTGAGGCATGCTCGGGTACGCAGGCTTCTTAGCTTATCTTGCCTCTGTCTCACTGTGTTCCTGGGTTTGGCCTGCATACTTGGTTTTCCCATTTGGCTCTGTGCAGAAGTTCTAAGTGTAAGGAATCGAATAGAACAGGTTCCTTAGAAGTTTATCTGGTGCAGGTGACCTCAGGTCTGTGAGTTTATAATTTAAAGTTTTCTGTTGCTTCTTCAGATGTATTTAGTTTCCTTTGTGTGGTGTTGTCAATCATGCACACATTACACTGCATGGCCTGACACTATTTTTCTGTGCTTATTTGAACAGTTTATATTGCTGGGTCTTCAAATCACCGATCTCTTGCTTTTCCGTGTTTATCTGCTGTCAATCCACCTGGCGTACTGCTTTAAAATTTTTATATCTATGTTTTTATTGTATGAATGTTTTGCCTGCACGCATGTTTGTTTACCACATATGTACCTGGTCCCTGTGGAGGTCAGACAAGGGCATCAAATCTCCTGGAACAGGAGTTACAGGTACCTGTGAGCACCTGTATAGGTGCTGGGAACTGAACCCCTGTCCTCTGCAAGAGTGGCCAGTGCTCTTAACCTCTGACCCATCTCTCCAGCTCCTGTACCTTTTTTTTTTTTTTTCATTTCAGATATTTTTCTTCTGAAGAACTCAAGTGTTTTCACTCTTCCTGTTCCTTCCTTGTACTCAAGTAACTTCTTGACTTATGAAGTGCAGTTACAGTCACTGGCTATGCCTTTATCTGCCACTTCCTTTAACACTCGTTTCTGGATCAGAAAAAACTTGTTTCAGTGGGTTTTTTTTTTTTTTTTTTTTTAATTTGGTTTTTTTCAGTGAGTTTTTTTAAAAAGTGTTTTATGATTCCAGATTGAGTCCTCTGAAAATTTATAATAGAAACTCTTAGTTTGTCGCTTCTCAGCTCTGAGTGCTCTCTGCCCTGGGAAAGGCTAGGCACACAAACCTTTCTCCCTTGCTGACGCTCATCTTTATCAGAGGCTGGCGTTTGAGGAGAAACAGTTCCCTTTGGTTCTGTGTGCTTTGTTGGTACTGTCCTCTGATTCAGACTGTCATGAGGGCCCAAGAATTGCCTAAGGTGTATCCTGTATGGCTCAGCTGGCTTCTGGCAATGCCCTGGTGAGTTCAGTGTTAAGCCTGCTAAAGGTGGAAGAGGCTGGAAAACCAAAGACAGAGGCAGATGGATTCAGGACTGCACAACGTCTTATTATTTATTATTTTTTATTTATTTTAATTGTTTTGAGATCAGGTCTGGATTTGGAGCTATGGCTGGCCTGTTATGCAGTGTGCAGCCTGGGCTGGCCTCAAACTTGAGGCAGTCCTTCTATGTCAACCACTTAGGTGCTGGGATTATAGGTTTGTACCACCATATCCAATTTACAAAGTCCAATTTATCAGAGACTTTAAGTATACATATGTCCTGGATATTGGAAAGACCAGTGTCCCCAAATCCTAAAGCAGGAAGAGGAGCACATATACCAAGCTAGACAAAGGAACTACAGCTAACCGAAATAGCTTCAGCTTTTCTAGATTCTTGACATAGTCAAAGGTCAGTTAAATGTTAGGGCCAGCCGATAGTTCAGTGGGTAAAGGTACTTGCTGCAAGTCTAATCTCGATTCAGCGTTTAGGACCCACTGGATGAGAGGAGAGAACCAACTCGTGTGCACCGTGCTCTGACACCCGCATGTTCACTGACACACACACACACATCACACACCAATAATAATAGGTCACTTTTTACAACGTAAAGGATGTTAACTAGTTCAGCAGTTAAGAGAGAGCACTGCTTCCAGAGGGTCCAGATGTGGTTCCCAGCACGATGTCAGGTGCCCGCAAATTCCAACTGCAGGGGATTTAATGCCTTCTTTTGGCCTCTGAAGGCACTTGCATGTACTGGTGTACACAGTCACATACAAATACATGTATATGCACAAAATAAATAGATAAATAAATGTTAAGAAAAAAGAGAAGAAACAGCTTAGGTATTGTGGATGACTGTCTTACCTGTGTTCTTCCTTTAGTGGGCAGACTGAGGGGCAGCATCAGGGTAAGCATGATGGCAGTTACAGCCAAGATGGCTATGGTCATGTCAAGTTGGATCCCTATAAGTGACCTCCACCCCATACCAGGGTGCCTTTGTCTTCCTGTGGGGCAGTGGGCTGTGAGAGGCAGTGGGGTACCCAGTTGAGTCTGCTTTGAACCCCGGTGACCCTAATGGGACAGTAGAAATTCGGCCTTGCTCCTGGACCCTGGTTCCTTTGATTTATCCACAACCCCTCCAAAGAAAGATTTGTGGCCTTAGGTCATGTAGCACAGGTAGCACAGGTAGAGGGCGTGACTACTGACCTCAGAGCCTCAACAGATCTCCATATTAATGAGATACCTAAAGGCCAGAGCACATAGCCAATTAAGCATTCCTTCCCAGACCCTCCTCGAAAAAGATATTTAACCTCAGGCTCGCCCTGAGGACACAGGGTACAGCTTCATCCACTTTCATACATGACAATAAACCCTTTAAAACCATGGACTTCCTCTTGTCATTGGGGCCCACCGTGGAGAACCATAGAGGGGGCCTTCAACCAATGAGCAGCCACCTAATCTCCAGCCGAAGGACTTCTCTACATTCCAGCCACAGAGGCCTGTCAACTCAAGCAAGCTAGCTGAGTCAGCCATGACCCAGCCAAGCAAGTCGCCTAAACCAAGACTCTCCACCCCGCCAGGCACCACTGGAGCTTCTCTCTCTCCTGCTGCTTTCTGCTGCCGGCTGGTCCAACCCATATGCCCCTGTCTCAGTCCTTCTGCGGTCTCCCAGCAGCACCTGGGTGCCCAAGGGCTGAGACCAACTGGTCTCCGGCCAGCCACCTCTGCCCAGAGACCCCCGATCCAAGATCTCTGCCCCGGAGGGACCTCGGACTGAGATCTCCCCATGCCCAGAGCAGAGTTCTGCAACTTCTCACAGCCAACACCTGCGTGGAGTGAACTCAGCCAAATTCCCGCACTTCTGCTCCCTGAGCCGAGGTTCCAGCCACCCGGAGGACAGACACTCGGGATCTACAAGTCAGCCCAACAGAACCCATGCCCACGCGCAGGCACCACAGACCCATATCTTCCCACCACTCCTGCTGACAGCATTCTAGCTAATTTTGTCATCATCTTTGCAGGTAGTTCTTGACCACCAGCCATGGCCTGGGACAGCTGAGGATTTTTACCGTTCAGTGGGGAACAGTGACCATCCATTTTACCAGATCTGAATCCTTCCCTTGGTACCTGTTTCCATCCTGAGGTGTTGTATGGCATTTTCTTTTGCTTCCTCCTAGTTAGTTCCCTGTTAATATTTAATGGTTCTCTGTATGAGAGCTCTGTTGCTTACCTCCCTGCACAGCTTCCATCTTCCCGAGAGGATGCTCACGGCCGGCCTGCTCCTTTCATTGGTTGTCAGGAGCTTTAACTGTGGGTGGAGTTTGTTGTATCCCTTTAAATTGTGTTGGATTTTGGCTTGGCAGGCAGAGTTCCTTTAGAAGCTTGTGTTGTGTGTGTATGGTGTGTGTGTGTGTGTGTGTTGTTCAGAAGCTTGCTTCTAAGGTTGGGTCAAGTAGTCCAGAGCTGCCTTGGCTCTACAGTTAACTTACCCTTTTTCTAAAGTGATGCTCCTCTGGATATTCTACCCAATATTTGTGAGTTGGTAAGGTGGCTTGTGGGTACCCAAAGAGTTCTTGTCCTACTTTGAACTCTGGAGACTGTTCATCTGTTGCTTCATACACATGCACACCACACACACACACACACACACACACACACACACACGCATATGCGCACACATGCACATACTATGTATATCCTTGTTTTGATGTTTTCCTCACTTTCAGGCAGTTTCCCAAGCATAGTCAATCCCAGCTGTAGGCCAAGAGAGTTCTCTACAGATCCTGACCCTGGAGGCTACTCTGTACCTCCACTTCCTCTCCAACTTTACCGTGTTAATTCTAGCCTCTTTGGCTACCCTGAACCTTGTCTTCTGAACTCAAGGGTTCCCTGATTCGCACACCATGGTCTGGACTCTCCTTCCAGCGGGAGCTGGTGTACTTATGGGCTCCCTCAGCTCATTTTCCCGTCCCTGAGCTCTGCCCTGCTCTGTTGAAACTGCTGCATCATGCGTGACTCTGTTGTCTAGTTAGTTCAGGCTCTCTCTTAAATACAAACAGAACAAACAAGCCAGTGTGATAAAACTAAAATACAGGTAGTGCTATTGGTTAAGATACTGACCCCACTAACATCCCATTTTCTTCTTCCATAACCAGCTACCATGTAAATGTGAATATCAAGAAGTCTATAGAGTGGCAGTGACCTCCTAGCCAGCTGTCTTTCCATACTGCTGCTGTGGTGTCATGGTGAGCTGAGATGCCTCTGTAGATGCCTTCTCCCAGGAGCCCAAGAGAGGAAAGGCACTCTTCAACACAGCACTACTGCCCTATCCCAGTGGCCCCACGGGCCCCACGAATCTACATGTCTGGCCAGCCCTGGCTTTGGGTTGATCAGAAGACAAAAGGCTAAACCTACCCTAGCTCCTAGGTACTCTTCCTGTTCCTGCCTAAGATGGGGGAGAAGTGCCAACCTCTGCTGGACACTTGTGCTTCTATACAAAGGTGACAGTGCAGAATGCCACCCTCGCATGCTGAACAGGCATGGGTGTATGATGGGAAGATGGGAGAACTCTGCTGCTCCCCAGAGTCATGTGACTTCATCTAGGGGTTAACATTGGCAGCTGCCTCCTTTCCCATTTCCCCCTTGGGGTGCCTTCCCAGTCCACAGCCAATACCCAGTGCTTCAACTCCACTTGCCTCTAAGAGTTGTACCCAGACCTGTGTCTGGAGCATGGCGCTGGGGCTATGTCTGTCTCTATTCAGGCCACCTCAGCGATGATGGGGAGGTGGGAAGCTTTCTGATGCAAGCCTTGGGTGATGAATATCTAGGAGGTCATCACTGTGTTTTTCTTGTGAATGCTGACTGTCCCTGGTCTTGTGTGCATGTCTTCACCCCAGAGAAAGAGCCAGTTAAGAGAAGAGAGCATGGGGTGTGGTAGAAGTAATCCAAGGAACCAGGAACCATGTTCTCCTCATACCTTAAGCAGGACTGCCTGGGCTACAATGCCTCACTGTTGCTGCAGAGAGCAGAGAGGACCTGGTGTGGTGCATGCTTTTAATCTCAATATTTTGGAGACAGAGCAGGTGGATCTTTGTGAGTTCAAGGCCAGCCTCATTTACATAGCAAATACCAGGCCATCCAGGACTACGTAGAGAAACGTTGTCTTATTTTTGAGACAGAACAAAACTAGAAACTGGCACAGCCACAAGGCCAGGACCAGGGTGGGAGAGTCTAAGAACAGTTGCTGCTCCCAGTGAAGACTGAGAAGAGCTGGACAAACAGTGGTTATTATACAGAGGGGGCACTGCCTACAGTGCCATTGGCCTGAGTTGCTGGATGGTACAAGACTCAAGGTTGGGTGCAGGAAGCCTTTTCTCCATGAAGATGGCACGTGGCTCCCCTCTGCAAGCCTTTGCCCTACAGTTCTCTGGCTTTTGTCCATTGCACTGTGTCAGGTTTCTCAAACCGTCTTCATCTGAGCAGTGCCCCAGGGCCTCCTTCACCTTCTCTTATGTTACAGCTGTGCTTTGCAGTTACACGGTTCCCCATAGGTCACCTGTCACTCACCTGGACTGGGGACGTGGAAGCCTGAGGACAAAGGACGGAGCTGGCATGCCTCATGCCAGGTGCTTGTGCTGTGGTCTGTACCAGAGCCCAGGAAAGGTCTGCTGACCTTCCCTTCACCCAGTGGGCTCTTGGAATGCTGTGGTAATTCAGGTGCACTACCCACGTCCTAGCTCTTGTGGAGCTTATATTACCCTCTATCCTTCTGCTGTAAAGAGACAGCATGACCAAGGCAATGATGATACAAGAAAGCATTTAATTGGGGCTGGCTTACAGTTTCAGAGGTTGAATCCATGAGCATCATGGTGGGGAGTATGGTGGCGTGCAGGCAGGCACTGGAGCAGTAGCTGAGAGCTAGCTCCATCCTGATCCACAGGCTAAGAGGGACCCTGGGCCTGGCCTGAGCTTTGGCAACCTCCAAGCCTACCCCCCAGTGACACACTTCCTCCAACAAAGTCACACATACTCCAGCAAGGCCACCATTCCCAATCCTTCTAATCCTTTTAAACAGTTCCACTCCCTTATGACTAAGCATTCAAACATGTAAGTCTATGGGGCTGTTCTCATTCAAACCACCATACCCGTTGAGTATGAGACTGGTCACAAGCTTGTGTGTCAGAGGCCATCAGTGGAGAGAAATCGAAGTGGAACAAGGTACACAATGTAAATTGGATGGTACAAATGTCACATTACACTTACAGCTTTGCGTCATGTGTTCATTGGGAATACAAGCTCTCTTCTTGCCCTTGGGCATGGGCTACATTGGCGCTGACTTCTGCAGCATTTTTTCTATAACCTCCCTTCCATTTACATGTCCCCTAAAAGCAGGGCACAGAAAGATGTCAGGAGTAGTGACAGTAAGGGTTGGGGTGTGTGGAGGAGGGTCCTCAGCAGGACCTATCCGGGAGTGCCACTGGTCTCACATGCCACGCAGTTGAACATCAACCGTTCACTGGTGTGCTGGGCTCAGCATGACTGGCCAAGCGTGACTGTGCAGCAGCTGTGGGACTGAGCAACCCAGGTGCTGTTGTTCTGAGGAATTTTCCACTCTGGGTTAATGGTATCTTTCCAGTGAGTAGGGTTGTGAGCCTAGATTGGGTCCTGGGCCAAGGGCAGCTTGCTGAACTGAGGACTACTTGGGGCCTGCTCTGGAAACAAAGCAAGGTCATGGCAAAGAGATGGCCACTGCCTTTGTCCCCAGGATGTTGTGTCTATGGGACCAGTGCACATTGACTCTGAGGAGTACCCTGTGGCTCAGAAGAAATAGTCCTGTGGCTATAGCAGCTACCAAACCCCTAGGAGCTTCTGGCCAGTGCCATGGATGTAGGGGTACTATCTGGGTGTCCCTAGTGCTCTCTCTTCTGAGTCTCTGCAGGGCTCCAGACAAAGGATGCACATCAGGAGGCGTAGCTCTGGAAGGAGCAGAGTGGGCAAGCCTGCAGCTCAGCCATCCCACAGCTTTGTCTGTGTGATGGGCTGGAGGCACCAGAGACCTCCCGAGACAAGAGAAACACGGTCTCTGCCTCAGGAAGCTGGTCTTGATAAGAAGCTGGCTGGAAACAAGAACAAACACTGTTTAGTGCCTTAAAATAAATAGGTGACATGGGCCATGAGAAAATGGAAGCATGGCTGTTGCTGGGGGAGGGACTACAGGGAAACCTGGAGTGCCAAGAAAGGACTCTGTGCTCAAGGGGAAATGAAAGGCTCTGAGCTCTGGTGCCTCCAGCACATAGGTCATGGTAGGCATTGGATTTCATGGGAAGGGCGATGAGAACCTGACAACAGATGTTAAGTAGGAGAAGAATGATCAAAGATCTGATTACAAATCTATGAGGTGTTCTGGGAGCCCCGTGGGGTGTGGTGAGTCCTGATGAGAAAGGAGGCCACAGGAGCATTGCTAATGGAGTTAGTGTAGAGCCTGCACTCTAAGGAGAGGAAACCTGGAGAAGCTGAAGGGGCGTGAGCTCCTAGGATGGACTGGGGTAAAAACCTGGAGATGTGCAGCGCCGCCATGACTGATGGTCAGGGAAGGCAGGATGCCCATCGAGGCTGAGATGAGGTCCCTACCTCAGGGGAGTGCCAAGAGCTCTCAACATCAGTAGTCACTCATCCCAGTGCTCACACTCCCCCAGACCCTTTGTTTGCTTGAGCAAGAGTCTACCTCCCTGTCTCTGAGATGCAAATCTCAGAGTTAAATAATTTTGAGTTTTCATTTTTAAGTCTATTTTTGGATGCCACACTGTATTGGCCTGTATGACTCAGGGCTTTCTGTTTTAAGGAAATAAAAAAAAAAAAAGGGTTTTTTGGCTTTTTTGTTTTATGAAATATGAATTACCATATCCCAGAAATACATGGTTTTTGTTTTTTGTTTTTTGTCTTTTTTTTTTTAATTTATAACACTTAATCCAGGCAGTGGTGGTGCACACCTTTGGTCCCAGCACTTGGGAGGCAGAGGCAGGCAGATTTCTGAGTTCAAGGCCAGCCTGGTCTACAGATAAGTTCCAGGACAGCCAGGGCTACACAGAGAAACCCTGTCTCAAAAAACAAAATTTATAATATTTAGAAATTAATCATAGGAAATTTCAATACATCCAGACCATAAAAATCAAATTATCTTTTATGCATCTGTCCCCCTGCCTCCAGGGCTACCCTGCCAAACTCATGCTGACACACAGTAGCTTATGGCTGGGAGTGTAACCCCGCACCATTAACCAAGCCTGGAGTCCACATGCTGTTCATCACTCATCAGGCATTAATTTTGACTAGAGAGACTTACATTTAAAACTTGATTGCCTCCTTTGTATGTGCTGGGGCACCTACAACCTTGAACATGTCGGGCAAGTATTCTACCATTGAACTAAATTATTTTTTTAACTTTTTGAGACAAGGTCTCAGTAAGTTGCTCAGGCTGGTACTGAACTTGTACAGCCCAAGCTGGCCTGAAATGTGATTCTCCTGTGTCACCCTCCTGAGTAGCTAGGATTATATATATATGCCTGTACCTCCAGGTTTGGTACTTGTCTCAAATGGTTGGTTTGTTAAATGTTTATAAGATGAAAAGATTACTGTTTTAGCCCAGCATGGTGGCACATGGCTTTAATCCCAGCACTCAGGAGGCAGAAGCAGATGGATCTCTGTGTGTGAGTTCAAGGTCAGTCTGATCTTCAAAGTGAGTTCTAGGACAGCCAGGGCTATTACACAAAGAAACCCTGTCTCAAACAGAAAGAAAAGAAAAAAAAAAAAGAAAGGAAGAAGAGAGAGGGAAAAAAGAAAGAAAGGAAGGAAGAGAGAGGAACGAAGGAAGGGAGGGAGGGAGGGAGGGAGGGAGAGGGAGGGAGGGAGGGAAGGGAGGGAGGGAAAAGACTGCAGTTTTCAGGATCTAAATAAATGTCAACATTGCAGTTATCAAGTCTAACTTGTTGGTGTACTGGTTCGGCTGTGTCTTCACAGTGGCACTAAAGCCCCGTGTCTCCTCTAGTTGCTAGAGGCTGGCACTAGATACAGGCACAGGTGTGTCCAACACACATCCCAGGATAGCTATGAATGCAGCCACACACAGTTACAGACCAAGTCGTGTCACTGTGTTACAAGGTTAGATGCTCCTGTCTGGGCATGAATCACTACTGCATGCCACAGTATTTTCATGAGGAAGCATAGAGCACTGGTTGTCTTCTGTGATTATCAGTGGCCCCTGACCCTAGGTCCACAGTGGGGACTGTAGAACTTGGTTCAAAGTCTTCCTCCTTGTCTTTTATCTGTGGGGAGGGAGCCTTTCCTATGGATAATGGTGCTCAGCTGTGCTAGTTTTTATGAGGATGGTAGTGTAAGCTGCTGAGTCTTAGACTTTGTTGTTTTGGAGAAAAGTTGGTTCACTATCATTCCTGAGGCTGCTGATATTCCCTCCCCCCTTCCCACAGTGTGTGTGTGTGTGTGTGTGTGTGTGTGTGAGCGTTGAGTGTGCACAATTTTGAGAGTCAGTTCTTTTCTAAACCTTTATGTGGGTTCCAGAAATTGAACTGTTTATCAGGTTGGTGTGGCAAGTTCATCTCTCCTGTCACTGATCTCATATCAATACAAACTCATGTATTTAAATACAGGTAAAATGCTTAAGGCATGGCAAGGGTTCTTATGTAGGCAGCCGAATTAAGATGGCACCGGTTTCATGGCCAGCACAGCGTCCTGCATAAACAAGCCTATTGCACATGCGTCAGCCTCAAGCCCCTCCAGAGAGGGCTTATGCTAATGAGGCATGGGCCCTAACCAATCAGAGGGCTTATACTAATGAGGCATAGGCCCTAACCAATCAGAGGGCTTATGCTAATGAGGCATGGGCCCTAACCAATCCTGAGAGAACAGGCCGCCTGGCCCGCCCCCCTTGGAAGGGTATATAAGCAGTGCATTTCTGCTGCTTGGGGTTCCCCATCGATGAATGAAGATTGTGCCTGGAATAAAAGAGCTGTCAGAGAAGAATCCAGGCGTGTCGTGTCTTACTTGCCAGCCGAGGCGGACGTGACATTCTTAGACTGGTTTATGGAACCGGTGTTGTTAGGGTAAAAAATTAAAAACATCTTGAGACACAGAGTAAGGAATTCATGGTTAACAGAGACCACTAACAACTTGTTAAAATTAGCCATGATAATAATAATTTTGAGCCTCTTCAGGGGCAGAGTGACCAAAAACGAAAAAGAAGCAAGGACGCAAAGACATACAAGTCTAAACAAGAAAATGAGTAATGGGTCATCTGGTACTCTTGAGTCCAAAGATTCATGGTCAAAAATAATTGGTTTATGCAAATTGCTGATGTTTAAAATATCCAATCATGTGTAAGCGCGCCAAATCTCCCTGCTCTTCCCACCCACCTATAAAAGTTCCCAAATTCCTGGGGTCTTCGTCGAATCCCCTGTCTCCTGCGTGAGATATGATTCGAACCGAGGGGTCCCTTGTTATTAAAAAACTACCTTTTTGCTAATTGCATCGAGATGGTCTCGTGTGTCCTTGGGTGATAAGCCTATTCCCAGATCAGTGTGAGGGACTCCCCCTTGTGAGGCCCTTTCAGTGTCTCTGTGAGATGTTCAAGCTTTTATAAATACAGACACAGACAGAGACACAGACATAGATATGACCCAGAATGAAGGAGTAGCCAGGAGAGCAGAATGCATGATCCCTCTCCAGGCCATGCCTAGCTCATCAGCTCACAGCTTCCCAGGCTTCCTCAGTGTACACAACTTAGTGAAGGTTGGTAATAACACTTCAAGAGGCCCTAGGTCACAGGAAGTCACCCATGGATGTATCTCTATAAGGTAGGCAAACCCAATCAGGATTATGGCCTCACAATTTATAGTAGACATTTGGAGAAGTTAACACACATAAATTTTATTACTTTTTTTTGTTTCGCTTTGTTTGCTTTTTTTGAGGCAGGGTTTCCCTGTGTACCCCTGGCTGTCCTGAAACTCACTCTGTAGACCAGGCTGGCCTCTAACTCAGAAATTTGCCTGCCTCTGCCTCCCAAGTGCTGGGATTAAAGGCGTGCGCCACTACTGCCTGTCTTGGTTTTGTTTGTTTTTGATTTTTTTTGTTTCGAGACAGAGTCTCACTATGTAGCTCTGTATGTCCTGAAACTATATAGCCCAGGCTATATTCTGAAACTCACAGAGATTTTCCTGCCGCTGCCTTCTGAATGCTGGGATTAAAGGTGTGCACCACCATGTGTATTTTTAATTTTATATGCATTTACTATGTGCATGGATGCACCAAAGCATGCCTGTCAACGTCAAAGGAAAACTCACAGGCATGGTCCTCTCTACCACGTCAGTCCTGAGGATCAGACCCAGGTCATCAGGGTGGCAGCAAGTACCATTAACCACTGACCCATCTCACTGGCCCACGCATAAGATCTAAAGAAAAACCTTAATCATAACTATTCCTGGGATATGTCCACTTGCAAGAGACTTTGAAACTGCCATCTTTTTGTCTTGTTATGCATCAAATTTCACAGTAATGTTTTCTCAATAGCTGCCACAGCCAAGACCACAGATATAGAACATTATAGAAAGAGATAAAGCAGTCATCATGTTGTGTCTGATGTGCAGACATGCCCACTTTACCACTCGCTGAGTTACTTTTGGCCCCTTCTCTGTGTGGAGGGCAGTGCAGCACTGGCTGTGGCACAAAGCTCCCCCTTCCCCGTGACGGACCTGCCCCACCAGGATCCCTTGTTTTTGGTCACAGTACTTAAGAGGATTTTCCCGTATCCTTTGATTTGGCTCACACTTCAATAATCCATGGCTATTTGTTGCTTCCCCATTCAGTATGTGTGACAAGAGTAATTTAAAAAGAGCACACTGTAAATCATCAGAACCTGACCTTTAAAAAGCTCACCTGATCCAAAAAAGTGGCCAGCTTTCCTCATGGCACATACTTCCTTGTTGATGTGACTGAAAACTCCAGAAGCACTCAGCGGCTTCTACCTTCCCCTCCAGAGTGGGTTCTGGCATGGAAGGAGTGTGCTCTTGGTCCTCACTGTTGATGCTGGGCATGGCAGAGACAGCATCCAGATGTAAGAGCATCACATGCCATTTATCTAGTGGGGTTTCCACTCCCCCCTTTTTGTGCTAGTCCAGTTTCAGGGACAAGGACCACCCACCTAGCCTATAGACCTGTACAGAAGTGAAAGTGACCATTGCTATGCATACTGAGTCTGAGGCCACTGACTGCACAGCAGTAGCTGACAGAAGGAAAAGAACACAGGAGAGAAAGGCAAGGCAGTGTAATATCCAGAGGCTTCTTTCCTTTTAAGAGGAGTAAATCCTATTTTGACTAACCCTGTGTCCACTGACCATCCAATCATAGAGCAGGCTTTGGCCTTTACCCCAGATGAATGTATCTGAGCTGAGTCGCTCTTGGGGAGACCAGTTGTAGGGGCCACCATGTGCAATTGGTGCTCAGGACCCAGCTTCTGCCTAAGGCCTAAGCCCTAACCTTTCTGCTGGCTGGAAGGAAGGTAGGGGTACCTAGGAGCTCCCACGAACAGGGAGTGGGTGACAGGCTTGCCAGTACCTATACCTACCAGATGCTGAGAAACCGAGGAGTGGGGCCCTATGTCAAAAGCCATACATGTCAGATCTTATTAATGCTTCTGTGTCCAGCTGCCTGGGCTCAGGCACCTTTCTCTGCACACTGGTCTGCTCCCATTCCTACCATCAATCTCTGAGATGTGTGACCAAGGTAGAAAAATGTGAGTTGGGCTGAGCCACGGCCGCCTTGCTGGGTGTGTGGGAACTGGGCACTGACATAATCACGTCTATCCCAGCCTCAGGTGGAGAGCAGAAGCATGGGCATGCAGAGTTGTGAAAAGACTTGAATGAGGCTGGAGTAGAGTTTGCTGCCAAGCACCTTATAACCAGCACACACCTGTAAACTCAACACAGAATTCCAGAATGTGCAAGGTGGAGGCAGGAGGATGAGAAGATGAAGATGGGGTTCAGGCAGCTGGGGAGGTAGGTGGGTGACTGGATCTCTGATTTGTGCATGTGAGAGACACAGGAGATGTGCACCAGTGCCACTGTGACTCTGGCTTCCCGGAGGTGTCTTTATCTTTTGTATTCTATGTTAATTCTTTCTAGTCCTGCACACCAGGTGCCTTGGCCAGCTGACAGGTACTTTGCTGACCTTGGCCTCTTTCCGACTCCTGACCTCTGGGCTGTCCTGCTTCTGGATATATCCAACATCCCATAGCTGCACATTCTAACGTGCTACTTCTAATTCTCTCTGGGCATACAAGCTCTTCCTTCATCAAGGTTCAGTCCCTATAACATGTTCGTATTGTCCTTGGAGAGCCAATAACCCCCTCAGCATAGAGCTTTTGATAGAGGGATAAGTGGTAGCCCAGATGTCCACACCCTAATACTTGTGAAAAGAGAACTTTGTGGGAACTGGGAAGATGGCTCAGTTACTAAAGTGTTCATCAGAAGCATAAGGGTCGGAGTCAGATCTGCAGCTCTGTGTAAGATGAGTATGACAGCCTGTGTTTGTAACCCCGGCACTAGGAGGCAGACACGGGGATTCTCGGGCTTGCTGGTCCATCTAGCCAATCTGCTGAGCTCTAGCCTCAGTGAGAAACCCTGTCTCAACTAAGGTGGGGGGTGATAGAGGCAGACACATTATCAGCCTCTGGGCTCCATGTGCAGTTTAGGGGAGAGAACCAAGAACAGGACTAGGGTGAGAAGAGACATGATCCTGGCCGTATCCAAGAAGAGCATAATGCAGCTCCACCATCCGATAAAGGGATAGCTGACTCAAGAACCTTCCCCTAGAGTGGGGTGCATATGGCCCTGCAGACACCTGGGTTTTGAACCTCTGGCTACAGTCCTTTCATGGATTGTGGTAGCTTGTTAAAGAAGCCCTAGGGGATAAACATAAAGGAACTATCAAAGATTGAAAAAAAAAGGGCAAGACATGGCCCTGAGTTACTCTTAAGATGTAGATACTTGGGGATCCTTTGAGCTTCTTGTTCTCCCATGAAGCATTTCCATCACCCAGAATTTCCCATCCGTAGCCTCTAGCATCTCACTGACTTGGGAGGTGAGGGGTCCTTAGCCACCGAGCAGAGTAGCTGTCTTGACAATCCATTATGTCAGTGTCTAGAATTTAGCTTCTGACTACAAGGTGACATTAAACCCCCTAGACCAGACACAAGTAGATGAGCTAATGCAGCCAGCCCTGCCTCCAATTCCTACTACCCACCCCCAGTGGTGAGGGCAAAGGGCACAAGGTTTTATAACCATGCACAAACGTGGTATCAGACTGTTTATACAGCCAGAGGCACCGTGTTTGTTGTCAGCACGTGCTATCAGCCTGCCCAGGGCTTCAGTGGGATGGCCACACAGGCAGCCCCATTGTTCTATGCTCTCAGGTGAAGGGTACACATGCGCCCTGGGGAGGTCATAACTGCCTGAACCTTTAAAACTGGCAGAGCACAGCAGGTTGGCATTGCCAGGGCAGTGACCTGGAGAGCTAGCAGGTCTGCAATTCCACACTGCTGTTTGGTTTTTTCCTTTATACATTTCATAAAAAGAATTTTCCTTTAAAAGCAAAAGGAGAAATTAGTATCAGAATTCTCTGGGGTACCAGGTTAGTATCAGAATTCTCATCTCTACAGACATCTCTGTGAGTGTCAGGCGTGAGTGAACTCGTCTTGTCTGACAGTTCCAGAGCACTCGGGGGCTTATCACACCAACAGAGCAGGTCTGTTCTGGCTACGACAGCCATCTCAGGTGAGTACAGGGAGGGACTGAGGGCCTCCCACAAGCTAGGCTTCAGAGGCTTTGACGAGGATGGTAGGTTCACTGCTTCTTTGTCCTGACCATCCAATCTCACAGGATGAGGTACACAGGACTGATGGGAACACTGCTCACCCTGGCCAGCCTGCTGCAGCTGTCTGGGACTCTGAGAATTGCAGCCTTCAACATCCGGACTTTTGGGGAGACTAAGATGTCCAATGCCACCCTCTCTAGCTACATTGTGAAAGTAAGTTCGGGGTGGCCCAAGCCTGAGAGCGGACATGCTGTCAGGGGGAGGTAGCAGCTGTCCCTAAGGACCACAGTGAACCTGAGGCCTTACCATCCGTGAGAGGACGTCAGGGTTATCACCCCAGATCAGTGTCAACACCGCCCCTGGCTGGCAGGTATCTGACAAGAAGGTAGCCTGCAGGGAGAGCTGCAGCTCTGGCTCTCCAGCTCTGCCCACCCAGCCTGTCTTGCTCAGCTGTGGCCCTACCCCCAGATCCTGAGTCGCTATGATATCGTCGTTGTCCAAGAGGTCAGAGACACCCACCTGGTTGCTGTTGGGAAGCTACTGGATGAACTCAATCGGTGGGTGACAGTGCTGCAGTCCTAGAGAGTAATGACAACCATTTACAGTCTCACTCCCTCTGTGCTCCATTGATGGAGCCTTGCTCACAGGTGCCAGGAGGTTCCCTCTATGGTGAAAAGTACCTTTGGTTTCCTTTATCCAGGGACAAACCTGACACCTATCGATATGTAGTCAGTGAGCCGCTGGGCCGCAAAAGCTACAAGGAGCAGTACCTTTTTGTGTACAGGTAAAGCTTTATGCTGTCAAAGCCCGAGAATACAAGCATAGGGATATATAGGCCCCAAACTTCTGCCACAGAGGCTGACAGTGGCTTGGAGAGCCCAGGTGACCCTGCTCCACTTGGGAGGCCCTTACAGAGCAGGGTAACAATGTGTATTACAGGGGTACAGGATAAGGTTCCGGCTGGGTGGGCATCTCCTCAGGGGCCTCTCAAAGCACCACAGTCACCTCTTGCCTGGTCTTTCTCTAGGCCCAACCAGGTATCTGTTCTGGACAGCTATCATTATGATGATGGTTGTGAACCCTGCGGCAATGACACTTTCAGCCGAGAGCCAACCATAGTCAAGTTCTTTTCCCCATACACTGGTGAGTGCTGCTGTGCTTCACTTTCAGCCCAACCCCAGCCAAGATGGAGTCACAGCTTGTAGCTGGAGTCCAGACCTCTAGAAGCCTGTGGCAAGGCTGCCCCTACACTCCCACAAGGGAGCGCCAGTGCTCTGAATTTACATTCAGTTACAAGGTCGGTATCTATCCTGTGGGAGACTATCCCACAGCTTTATCTCTGCTCTACAGCTAAAACCAGCCCCTGCATGAGGGCCCCAGTGTATCCTCAGACCAACCCCAGTCCAGGCTGGTATCTGGACACTATGTCCATAGCATGTCTGCTTCTCCTCAGAGGTCCGCGTGTTTGCGATCGTGCCCTTGCACTCAGCCCCAGCAGATGCTGTGAGTGAGATCGATGCCCTCTATGACGTTTACCTTGATGTCCAGCAAAAGTGGGGCCTGGAGGTGAGACCATGCTTGGGACAATGGGTTCTATTGGCCCTGTTTGTCCCTGGACCAACAGGCATGTCTCCTGGTAGGACATCATGTTCATGGGAGATTTCAATGCTGGCTGCAGCTATGTCACTTCCTCCCAATGGTCTTCTATTCGCCTTCGGACAAGCCCCACCTTCCAGTGGCTGATCCCCGATAGTGCGGACACCACAGTCACATCCACACACTGTGCTTATGACAGGTAAGCAGTCCCAAAGCCAAACCGAGCCTTCAGTCGCCCTCTCCTACTCAAGAGGCAGGAGCTCTGCTTCTCACAGGCTCCTATTTTCTTGTCAGCATGGCTGCCAGTGGATGGGGTCCCAGCTGGGCACCTACATGTTAGTCCCTGCTAGTGCAGGGCCTTGTCTTAGTACTCCTAGGTGGAGCACATTTGAGTGTGGGGCCAGCAAACCTTAACCAAGGACTCTACATGGGAGAGAGGATGAGGGACCTTGTTCTTTGATGTCCTACAGGATTGTGGTTTCTGGAGCTCTGCTCCAGGCTGCCGTTGTTCCCAACTCGGCTGCTCCCTTTGATTTCCAAGCAGAATACAGACTTTCCAACCAGCTGGTATGTGTCCTTTCCCTGTGTGGTTTAGGTTAGCCTGACTCCATGATTCCCGACCCACACTGCTACTGATCCCACACTAGATGTGGGTGGAGGTAGTTCAGGCCCGGAGCAGAAGGCTTCCGCCTGCTCACCCTCTGTGCTACAGAAGATCTCACTTTGGCCCCATGTCCTCTGCAACTCCCTGCCTCTGCAGGCTGAAGCCATCAGTGACCATTACCCAGTGGAGGTGACACTCAGAAAAACCTGATGTCACTGCAGTTCAACCATACTGCTTCCAGTGAGGAAGACTCCACCTCAACTATACACAGTACTGCAGCATTCCACATCTCAGAAGAGAGACCATCTGCCACGTGGACTAAGAAATACTGTTTAATTGAAGTAAATAAAGCAGAGCTCACGTAGTTGGTGGCACCGTCTGTATATTAAGTCCTTCCTCCCCAGGCATGTCCATCTATCACCTGAGAAGACCTGGGTTGACACTAGATCCAGTGTCTTGGCTGTCAGTGTTTCTCTAGGGCCTTGACCAGAAGGTCGTTCAGGCGGCCTACCATGGCCCGGGGGTCATCAACGAGTCCTGCTGCTATCATGGCATTCTCATAGATCTGAAACATAGGATGGCACAGTAAAATCAGGATCAGGGGCTCATGTCCAGCCTGACCCATACCTGACTCTCAGCAAGAGAGCAGCTTCGTATCCCAAGGCAGAAAAGGATGCCAAAGCCAGTCAGTCCTCACCTGATCCACTAGCAGCTGGGCCAGCTCCGGCTCACTCTCCCTCAGCTGGCTGAGCTTCTTTATTAGTGTGTGCCTGCATCAGGGAAGCAACAGAAAATCAGCTCAGGCTGAGCGTTACCAACCTGGGGTTTCTGCTGTTACATGAGAATTATTAGAATATTCAAAAAACTGCAATGTGATCTGTCAAGCATGAAAAAACATACCTGATTCTGTAAGTCACTCAGACAACAACAATCACTCTAAGAGTGTCAATATCAGGAAATGCAGACGGGGTGCTGAGTAGCAAAATCAGTGTGCACTAATAAAGGTGTGCTATTCATTAATTAAGCCCTATGTTTTTATTGAAATCTAAATGCATAGAAAAATAAGCATGAAAAATCATTGAGAGGTAACGAGGGGTGGGGAGACAGACAGAGAGAGAAAGAGAGAGAGAGAGAGTGTTGATGCCCAGGAACATTTCTGAGACCTAAGTACTCAAACTTAATGTCTAATAATGGCAGCGCTTCACGAACAAGAGGATGGGTTAGCATACATAATAAGGATGTGTACTGGCCGGCCAGCCAAAAATCAATTCATTTTTGTCTAAGAAATCAACTCCAACCCAATTCCAGAACCAGTGATTTTAAGTTATGAAACAGATGTTTGCTTTTACACACAATATACAGACCTAAAAGAAGGAAAGGACAAACCTGAGTCTACAGCAGTTTTCCTTCATAGGGGAAAAACCCTCTAGTGTAACCCTACAGGGAACATACAAACCTATAGATTACATTTCCACTTATGAGCTGGAGAGATGGCTCAGTGGTTGACTGCTCTTTCAGAGGTCCTGAGTTCAATTTCCAGCAACCACATGGTGGCTCACAGCCATCTGTAATGGGATCCGATGCCCTCTTCTGGTGTGTCTGAAGACAGCTACAGTGTACTCACATACATAAATAAATCTTGAAAAAAAATTTTTCTCATGTATGAGAATAGCAGAAAGTAAGACATCTGACAAATGATGACAGGGATGTGGAGGCTGTAAACCTTTATGTAGCACACAGGAAGGACGGAGGCCATACGCAAGCTCCTGAACGACAGGAATATCCACCCTAACATGTGCCTTCAGAGTGGAACCTGTGGAACTGGAGAAAAGGCTATTCTCAAATGCTCTACTATGGGCTGTGTGGGATGGGCCATGGCACCGCAAACTTAAGAACCTGTATGGCACACTGCCCTGTGGAAGGAGAAACCACATGCTGCTTATTACACATTACCTGAAAACTTTCCCCATCAATGACTTTTTTGAATTCTGAACCATGTGAACATACTACCAAATCTAAAAACAAGATCAAAACCAGAGTCCTTTGGTACTTTGGTCACTCATAAAACCAGTTTTGTGCCAGAACTAGCGAGCTGACACATTACATCACCTATTCTGGAATCATAGCATCATGCCGGCCAGTGCGGCAGTGGGAGCGCCGCTCATTGCCAGAAGCTGCTTGAGACCTTTCAACCCAGTCATAATGTCTATGGTCTGGCTCAGAAAACAGGAAAAGTACCTTTCTACACAGTTTCTAATAAAAACTTATGCTTATAAAGTGAAAAAAATGATGTGTGCTATCAAAGCTCAAATACACATAAGTCAAAGGAAATCAGGGGCTGGAGAGCCTTCAGTAGCTAACAGCACATATTCTTAGAGAAGACTAGGCTCAGCTCCCAAGCCCCGTAACAGGCAGTGCATAACAACATAACTCTAGCAGTGCCCAACACCTCTGGCGCCTGTGAACACCTGCATCCGTGTGTACACACACGTATAATTAAAATAATACAACGTCTCTTCAGAAGTGAAAATAAATCAACCGAGGTGCTACTGGCGGTGAGTGATGAAGCTACAGATTTTATCTTCTAACATTTTTAGCAATTCTATAACTCCATTAAAAACAACTCCTGCTAAGGTGGTGGAGCACGTCTTTAATCCCAGCACTCGGGATTATACTCACTCTGTGAGTTTGAGGCCAGCCTGGTCTACAAAGGGAGTTCCGGGACAGCCAGGGCTGGCTGGCTACATATAGAAACCCTGTGTCAAAAAACTGAAACAACAACAACAAAAAAAAAAACCCCAAATTATTGCTATATGCAAAACCAATTTAGTCCTTATCCTCATTATACATTTCAACAATTAAAAAACAAAACTTAAAACACCCAATAAAGATACCAAATAACTAAAAACGGGAATCTGAAGCAGAAGAACTTTGAGTTTCAGGATCAGTCTAGGTTACAACTAGAAACACTGTCTCAGAGCACCAAAACCAAAAAAGCTCCAAACCCCATAAGTATGGCAGTATCAGTGACTTTTTTGTCAGGCTTAATTTAAATATTTATATAGAAGTAAAGACCAAGAGTAGCCAGGACCTCACAGACGTCTCACCTATGTGCCTCAGTCTCACCTATTGCCAAGGATATTCAAGGACAATGAAGTCGTACCAGTAGACAGGATGGACAAAACATGGAAGGAACAGGATTAGTGAGGCCAAGCCCCCTGGGTATTCTTACAGAATGAGATGAAAACAGACCAGACAAAAACAAAATTAACCCAAAACCTAAACCTTTTAGAAAGAACAGATTCCACAAAAACTATAAAGCAGCTAAGATTTATAAATTTGATTATAATAAAAGTAAGATCTTCTTTTCATCAAAAGATACCTTAAAACAACAGACATTTGAAGCTGACTATATATATTTACAAATGACTAAGCATGGTGGTACACACCTTTAATTCCAGCACTCAAGAGGCAGAGGAGGCAGAGGAGGCAGAGGAGGCAGAGGGGTCTCTGTGAACTAGAGGCCAGTCTGGTCTACAGAACAAGCTCCAGGCCAGTCAAGACTACATAGTCTCAAATAAACAAACTACAAATGAACACTGAATGTAAAGCGTTCACCACATCACGACCTGGGACTTCTGTGGGGACAGGCTGAGGCAGCTCACACTGTCTGAACCAGAGGACTGCACATTCTAGAGAAGCCTACATGTGTTCATAACAACCCTGTTTTTAACAGCTCCAAATTGTAAGCCACTCAAATGTATCAAACGAGTAACCTGTCCTAAGGTGGATCCATACAGTGAACGCTAGCTGAAAACTGTACCCCACTACTTGCACCAGGATCTACTCCTAAAGTTAAAAATGGCTTTAAGGATGGAGACGGCAAAACCAACAACAGCCCAAGTGAGAGAATGTCAGGTTTGTGGTTTAACTCAAGGAAATAGAACTCTAGTGGGAAATGGGACACAAATTGCATCAGCAATGCTCCATTTAAACTTCCAGTGAGTACCTTTTAACTTCTGCTTAATTCCAAGGGCCTTCTTGTAGAACACCCTTACATGGATGGCATAGACGCTTTACATTCATACTTAGATGCTCTCCAGACAGAAGACTATGCTCACACTAGAGGAGCCCCTGACAGTGTGTGCTGGAGCCCACATGTACCTGGGGTTGATCTCCAGTGTGGGCTGGAGCAGTTGAGCACGTTCTTCCTGGGTCTTGGCCAGTTGCTGCATTCGCAAGAAATGCCGAGCAGCCCCCATCTCCAGCACAGTCACCATGGCAGGGTGGGTGTCCAGGCGGAAAGTCACCTGCAAGCAAGGGTCAGGATGAAGAACCCAGTAGCAAAGGACTAGGGGTGACAGGGTCTGAAGCATGGTGAAGTTAACTAGGCCACCAGGTGGAAGGCAGACTGGCCCTGTGGTGGCTTTGTATCTACTGCTCTAGTTCATTTGTCTCCAGTCAAGGAGGACAAAGATCACAGCAAGATGTCCAAGGGAACAGACTTGAGGGGCTCGGATTCCTTCTCCCCAGGTGAGGAGACCATCCTGTGTGGAGAGGCAAAGCCCGAGCTGCTCATGTGAGGTCTCTTCATGACAGGAAGCACAAACAAGACCCCTTTGTTAGAGGGAAGCAAAGGCATCTTTGCAGTGAAGCACCTGCCCTGAGGCAGGGCCTAGACTAGCACTGAGATGAGCACAGACTGGGCTTGAGACAAAGCATTGCTAGTGAGATGCTGGTGCCTGTGGCCTTGGGACACCACAGGAGTCCTCACTCTGGCTTCAGTGCCTTCCTATGGGGCCACACTAGGGCAGCAACTCACAGCTGGGTCAGACTCTGGAAGGACATCACATAGCACTATCGTGCTGGAGGGAGGCCTTACCTTCACATTGGTGACCCGGGACCCCAGTGCATTTCTCATCCATGCCATTAGCTCTTCTGTTTCCTTCTCGGAGAGGCGCTCACCAGCTGTACAAGAGGAGTGACTGAACCCAGGGCTCCTAACACGGCTCCCTCACTTTGTGGCCTCCACTGAGCACATTCCTGGGCTATCTCAAGCCATACTACTTCACCAGTAACTAGGGACACAAGCTCTTGGAAATACTTTTCACCTAATAGAAAATATTGAAAATACCCATGGTTGCCCCTGAACTCCGTAAATTTTTTAGGACTTTAAAAATAAAAATCTGAGCCCAACCGAGATTGCACATACCTTAGAATAGTGAGGCAGGAGGATCAAGGCCAGCCTGGGCTACAAAATCTTAAAAAAAGAAAAGGACAGGGTGGATGACGAGTGGAGCAGTTCCTTCCAGCTTTGTAAGTCTGGTCACCCGCAAGGACCCCAAGGGAGGAGCAGGAGCAACTCTTGGGCCCTAGACATCTCCCACTGTTGCTAAGACTTTCCCAAGCAGTTTCTTGCACAGGTGGGTGAACTAGAGCCAAGTAAGGAATGCTCTGCTCTCATGGGCAGGTCAAGAGAACCCCATGGGACACATGACAGACTCCTGCCTAACAATCACACAGGATCACACCCTCCAGAGAGAGATGGGAGTCAACCTGGAGATGTGTCCTCGAACTTTTCCTCCTTGTAGTGATCAACGACGATGTCCGTCTCTACAGAGATCAGCTTCTTCTTGTCAAACTCCCTCAGGTGCAGCAGAGTCAGCTCATCAAACTGCTCATAGCAGAAGAGCACCTGCAGGCATCCAGGCCTGTCAGCCGTGGTAGGCAGCAGAGGGCTGCTATGGATACGGGGGTCTGGGGCCTAAGCAACCTAAGCAACAGCTCAGAGGCATCTAAGACAGGCTCTGGCTGTCCTGCCACATGCACACATTAGTCATGCCATCTAGTGAGAACGACAGCCACACACGCACACGCGCACACACACACGGCCTCAAACACAGTCAGCCAGTTTCTCTCATGCAGAATTGGAGTTCAGCCCTTCCCTCAGCACTTAGACCCTGTAAGATACATTCTTGGCCCAGCAGCAAGCCGGAGCCCACCTACCTCAGTGTGTTTCCGCTTCATGGCTTCGTAATAGGGTGAATGTTCAGCCAGGTGACGGTTAGGCGCACACAGGTAATAGATGTTGCGGGTGCCAGCCTGCATGCGGCTGGCATAGTCTGCTAAGCTGGTCAGCTGCCCAGCAGGCAGGGCTGAGGACTCATACCGTAGCAGCTTTGCAATATCCTCCTGCAGACATGCGGACAAGTCACTGCTTATTCCAGAGCCAAGATCTGAGTGTAATTCCTAACTTGGACTCTTGGTGAAGCCTGCAGCTTTCTGGCTCCTCAGCCTGGTCCCCAAAGGTTATGGTGGACTCAGAGTTTCAGATGGGCCTATGAATCCCACTGTATATAGGACCATGAGAAACTTTTGAACCTAGGTAGCCTAGGGCCTGCTGAAGAGCTGGGTAAACTACCTCAGGGTATCCAGCTGCCACTCATAGCTCTCTCTGTTGCCAGTGACAACTGGACACAGTTCCCAGCCTCCTCAGAGCCAGTAGTGTTCATTATCAATTATGGCTACTGGAATGTGTGGAAAGAGAAGGGCCTTCAGCAAACAGGACACAAATACGAGCAATGCAGCCCATAAGGCTGCAAGAACAAAGAACAGAGATTGGTCCCTGGAGTTGCCAGCTTGAACGCTACATTATCTAAGACACTGTCACCATTGACTATCCCAGCACAAGACCTTGAGGAAAGGGGTAAAGAATATATAGGGGCAGATCCAAATGAACATGCTACTGTGCCTTGGATTTCTAGTAGACAGAGACAAAGATTTTCAGAACTCCCAAGGCCAGGTATGGCCACATCTACATCATAAGAGCATTTGGCTCTGACCATACACAAATACACCTAGTCAAACAATGTATTCCAAACACTTGGAAAAGGCCCTGGCTGGCTCAGCAAATGCTATTAGATGGTGCTAACTAAAAGTGAGATCAGGGGCTGGAGAAAAGGCTCAGTGTTATAAGAGCTTGTACACAATCTTCATGAGGGCTGGAATCTAGATCCCAGCACTCACATAGCAATTGGGTGTCAGTTGGGGCGTTCTGGCTTCCAGCTGAGTAAGTGTAAGTTCCAACTTTAGGGAATCATGGTGCCTTTGCTGGAAGAACACCCAAAACTCCTAGCCTTCACGGCACACACACAGATGCAGACACAGATGACTAAATTTTGAAGTGAGGTCAATCAGAGCCAATGTGTCACGATCTGATCATAAGTGCTCCTAAGAACTCACGAGCTGGGTGCCCAAAGCAGCAGTCTTCACAGATGAAGCCTTGAGAGATAGTCAGATCGCATGACTGACAAACTCATGAGCTCATGGCTAAATGGGCTAACAGGAAGTGACAGACACTAGGACGGGGGTCTAGGTGGTATAATCATTGGGGGTGTGTCCTTAAAAGGGGTGTTTGTCCATAGCCCCTTCTCTCTTTTTGATTGTTATCACATGCTCCAAGTGTAATATCCATGCCAAAGGGTCACTTCCCTCCTTGAAAGTCCTTTCCTCAGCTACTTTGTCCCAGTGATGGACAAATTCCAAATGGAGAGCTTAAATAGACCAGTACAGCTCGAACCGGCTGACGAGCTGGTGGGAAGAGGCCCAGGGAAGAGCCGGGGAGCCAGACTTGGCACCTGCATACCAATGAGCTATGTGTGGCCTCAGGACAGTGACATCAATGGATTTTACAGCATGCAAGTGATCCTGTAACCCATTTAGGAACAAATGTATGCTTTTTTGAGCAATTACTCCAGCCAGTGGTAGTATTAAGAACTCTACCAAGTATTCAGTGGCTACTGGTTACATTTTTGAGAACTTGACACAAGTTATAGTCACTTGGGAATGAATCCTAGCTGAGAAAGATGACTCTGTAACACTGGCCTGTAGGCAAGTCTGTGGGGATTTTCTTCATTAATGATTGGTGTGGGAGGGCACCTCTCTGGGTAATCCTGAGTCTTATAAGAACGAAGGCTGAGCAAGCCCAGTATGCAGCATTCCTTCATAAAGGACTACAAATGTAACTAAATAAACCCTTTTATCCCCAAGGGGCTTCTGGGCATGGTGCTGCATCACAGCAAAAGAAAACGTAACTAAGGCAGCAGTTGAACCCCACTCTCACCCCTGCCTTTCTGTTCTTTCCTTAAACCCAAAATACTTCTCTTCCTTCCAGCTGCTGGGGACAGGGTGTCAAGAGACAAGAGACCTGGCCTTTCAGCTAAGGGTACAATGCCTGTGGGACAGGGTATGTGATGGCTGATTTTGACCACCTGACTGGAAGGAGAAGCACCTAGGAGACAAAGCACACCTCTGTGTGGGCCTGGAAGATGTTCCAACCTCCTCCCTTGCATCAATGGATTCCAGCGGTTTGTACAGATGTAAGCACCCTGTTCTGTCAGTTTCCTCAATGAGGAAGTACCTGAGAAAGTCAACCTGCAGGAGCCACAGTTGACGGAGGAGGAGCACTCAGACATGTTCACTCACATCACACCTGGCTGACACCTCTGGAACTGAAGCAGAAACTGCGGCCTTGGAGCTTTGTCAGGTGCTCTGTCAGTGACTGGAGCCTAGCTAACACAGGTAAGGACACATGCAGACCTGCTTGTCTCCAGGACAGACCAAGGAGCCCAGCGTTCCCATTGCTGTCCATGTGACTTGTTGCTTCCTCTGTAGCAACAGGGCTGAGGCTGACAGGGGATCAAGACCAACCTACCTTGATGTCTTGCTCTGCAGTGGTCACAATGCCCTCCCTCATGAACAAGCCATAATCTTCAAAAAACTTGGCATATTTTTCAGCATCTTTTTTACTCTGGTCAATGAAGAACTTGATCAATCTCTGTTGTAGAACATCCCGGAGTTTCCTACAGAACACAAGTCACTCCCTGTGAACAGAGCTTTCTGTCAAGTACCAGGGCCATGGGGGAGAGAGAAATGTGTATGCACCAGAAACTGACGGCACGGGTAGGCACACCTGGAGCCAAAAGGAAACTATAGAACAAAAGGGGCACTGTGCTGGCCCCTACTGGGAAGCTCACTAGGACACCCTATAGGAGGGTAGTGGTACAAACGGACAATCCCTCATGACAATCAGCAGTGGACATCTTGAGGTGTCTACTCTGAGCACCAGCAGGGATCACATATGAGAAATAAGGAGAGAGGCTTGCACTGAAGCATGTGACAAAATTACTACGAATAGGCTCGGAGTGAAAGTAGATCATGCTGGAGCAGACCAGAAATGCTATCTAACAGTCCTAGAGCTAGGAGGAAAGGTCTATTCTAAAAAACCAAACCAAACCCAGGAAAACCCCAGTAGGGATAAGTTACAGCACAGTATGTATACCCAGACAGACTGCACCTCTGTTGCAGAGCTTCTCGTCAGTGTATGCATTACACACTGTATAGCCTGGGACATACCGAGCATATTACATGGACACTGTAATCAGGACATCTTTACTGCATTATCTGTAAAGGGAATCAGGGTCAAGTGCACAGAGGTGGGCTTTAGTAAAAGTCAGTCACTGTCTTAGGTTTTCATTGCTGTGGTAAAACAGACCCATGAACCCAGTGTCTGGTGTGCCTGGGCAGCACAAGGGGCGCAGTGAGGCTTGTTGAAGGGACAGGAGTCAGTGCAAAGGCGGTTCCAAACCAGAATAATATGAGAATACGATACATTATTGACAGAATGATTGCTCCCTGACTAAAATGGGTAATCAGTACATACTACAGCAAATATTTTCAAAATACTACTGAATACCACAGAAAAGAGTTATCTAGCATGTATGAATCTCTGAGTTCAATCTAACTCAGAGATAAAAATCCATGAATAAGATACTGAAAATTTGCCGAAGATCACATCTACACTCTTCTCAGTAAAGCAGCACTGGAGTTGGGAAGGCAGCTCAGGGGTAGTGTGCTTGCCTGGCAATAACCAGTAAGAACAAACAAAAACAGAAGAAGAAAAACCAAGAAACCAACAATGTGCGTGTATTAGCAAACACACCTCCTCTGTACATGATCTGCACTGAGAGAGTCACCGAATGGAGAGAAGCCTTAAAGTCTTCCCTTTAACAAAGTGTCAAAGTGAGCGTCACCCACCAAGGACAAGTCAATCCCTGCCCCACCCACAGGGCAACCTCTTGTGTTCTTTCCTGGGAGCATCAACCATTTCTAAGGACAGGGCCACTCTACAGAGTGACTGGCCTGATGGCCAAGGGAATCCCTCTGGGAAAGGCAGGTGACCTGAGATTATCTCCTCATGACACTGTCAACAGGAGCAAAGGACAGACTGGTTGGCAACCATGCAGTGAATGAACCCAACTAACCACCAGATAGCTCCCACTGTGGTGACTGTATTTCCTCTCCAGGAGGAGAGACAGTCCCTTGAGATTGCAACAGTTCTCCAGCCACAGCTCCGCAATGTCAGAAATGCTCAAGTATAAGATATGGGAAGTTGTCTGGAGCGGACCTGGTGCAGCCTGAGCCACCGTCTCCTATAAGGGATCCCCAACTTTCTTGACAGTCTTTATTCTCTGTCAGTTCTCTCTCTACTCCACTATGTTGTTATTTCTCCCAGGAAACACACAAAACCTGGATGCTCACAACTGAGGGGATAAAAGCTGCAGCCCCTGTGGGGCTTGAGGACAGACGGTGGCAATGATACAGCAAGGCCAACTGCTGGTTCTGAGGTTCTATTGGGTAGAAAGAAATCTTTGTACGTTGGTGACACCCCAACACACAGAGAAGAAAACGGCACCAGGAAGACAATAACGCCTCAGAAGGCCTAGAGCAGACCTCTCCCCAGTTTGGGAAGTTTCCGATTCTGTCAACATTCTGAACAAAGCAGCTCCTTCTTCGAAGAGTGAGCTTAGACTGACCACAGGCAGGAAGGAGGTGCTGGTTCTACACTTCTCTCTGCCACTCAGGCACCAAGGGACAGAGTGCCTCAGGGCCTAACACAGCTCTGGGTGGACGTGAGCACGACTGCTCAGTCAGACTGGGCACTGAAAGCACAGCTAACTCGGCTCGAGGAATCTAAGAGCTGTGTCTCCACAGGCCTGACCTCCTAGCTTCAGTAGGGTGACCTTGCCTCATCCAACTCTGAGACATGGTGCCTAGAATCTCCAACTGTAGCCATACCCAGGCTAGGTGCCAGGGATGGGCCATCTCCCAACACTGTAATCCTTCAAAATGCCTACATCAGTGGGGAGCAAGGCAGCTGCTCAGACATTCAGAGCCCACACCTACACAGTACAACCCACCCTCACCAGCAATGGAAAAGCACCTCTGTAGAGCCTGGAGGTGCCCTACAGCACTAGCAAGCATTCTCCATGTGGGTTAGCAACATCAGAGTGGGCCGAGGAAGAGGACCACGTTCTCTCTTCATGCACTGTAACTTGTATTTAATGGGAAAAGTAATTTCTATTCTACCCAAGAGCCTGGATAAATGAACAACTATGCAGTTGTTACAAGTGCTTCCCAAAACATTACTTAAAGCCAAGGCAGCCGACAGTGCAGGCCTCTGCCTGGTCCCAGTCTAGCGCCACCATTTCTAGGTTCAACCTCAGCAGTCGCCCAGCAAACTCAAATTCTTCCTGACTACAGAAAGAGTAGCTCAGCCGGGCGGTGGTGGCGCACGCCTTTAATCCCAGCACTTGGGAGGCAGAGGCAGGCGGATTTCTGAGTTCGAGGCCAGCCTGGTCTACAGAGTGAGTTCCAGGACAGCCAGGGCTACACAGAGAAACCCTGTCTCGAAAAACCAAAAAAAAAAAAAAAAAAAAAAAAAAAAAGAAAGAGTAGCTCAACAGTAAAGCTCAGTGGTCAGAACACCTAGAAGGTCATGGGGGGATCCTGCCCTCAGGCTCTCTTCACCCTCTCTTCTTGGCTTCTGAAAAAGCACACCTGGGGCAGAATCAAGTCAAGGACAGCCCTCACAAGAATGCCCTGCCGTTCGCTGTCTGGGCTTACCGGATGAGCGCACTCTCCTGCAGGAGCTCTCGGCTGAGGTTCAGGGGGATGTCCTCACTGTCCACCACGCCTGAGAAGACAGGAACATTAGAACCCTGTACCAACGGGACCTCGACCATTACCTGAGGCCTTCATATTCAGAACTGGCTTCTTCTCACTGCCTGACCTCATGTAAGCCATGGGTGATAAAGGAGGAGCAGGAAGGACAGGAGAGCACTGCTCCTCAGTCCTGCTCAGAGGCAGTGGGCAGTACAGCGGTCCCAGGGTAAAAACACTCTTAGCGCAGGACTGGCACACACCAAACACATCCCAGCATTCAACTCCAAAGTACTAACTAAGCTACTATGTAATCTCAGAACTCAGAGACTGAGGCCTGGGCTATGTACAAGACCCTGTCTCAAAAGAAAAAGAAAAAAATCCCAACTATACCATGGATAGCACTGGTCTTTGTGCTATGAAAGTAAATGCTGAACTCTTTACTGAACTATAATCTCAGGTCCAGCATAATTCATGCATAAATCTGATATTCAGGCCAAATTTCTAAACATGGAAGAACACCACCCCTCTGCTTCCTCTCAGCCAGGAATATAGCTGGGCTGTTTCCCAGAGGCACTGGGCTCTTCCCTGCCTGCCGCATGCTGAGTTCTGCTGGGTGAGCATGGGGACACATGACCATGACAGTTAGGAACACTGGGTCACCGCCCATAGCACAGAGCCTGGGTGTCAGGAACAGTACCTCGGACGAAGCGCAACCACTTGGGCAGGATATCCGTAGCCTTGGTCTGGATGAGGACCTTGCGGCTATACAGTGCCACACTGGAGCCCAGCTCCCTGCTCACGTCAAACATGGATGGTTTCTGAGAGAGAGCAAAGTTATGATCAGGTGATAGCAGCTGAGCCCACCAAATAAGGGAAGGAAGGAAGGACTGAGGACAGCACCTCCCTGGGTCATGGTGAGAAGAATGGACACAACCTCTCCTGTATTGGCTCTGCTGGAATCCGTGAGTGCTCTGGACAGAATGGGGCAGCCTCCCCAAGCCAGACCCAACAGGGGACATTGAACAAGTCTTATATGCCCCCACAACAGAGTTACAACTTACTAGAAGTCAGAACCAGCAAACCATGGCCTCCAGGCCAAAGTCAGCAGAGGTTTCCCTACCACCATTGCAAGATGGGGCCTGCATTTATTGATTGATTGATAGATTGAACATGAGTGCTCCATCTGCATGTACACCTACATGCCAGAAGAGGGCATCAGATCACATTACAGATGGTTGTGAGCCACCATGTGATTTCCGGATATTGAACTCAGGACCTCTGGAAGAAGAGACAGTGCTCTTAACCACTAAGCCATCTTTCCAGCCCTGGATGTTATATATTTTTTTAGATGTTGTGGGGGAAATCAAACAGGAATATCTCCTGACAGAGGAAGACATGCAATTCGGGCTTTGGCATTGAAGGTTCCATGGACCAGTGAGGCCTTCTCACCACTGCAGCAGAGTCGGCAGCTCTCCTCACATGGGGTTTGCAAAGCCCAAACCCTGCTCTTAGAAGACAGCCACTCTGCCTCAGAACTGGCTGCAGTTGCAGTGTAGGCTGATCTAGGAAGACCCAATGAGCTGAGACCCAGCGTCTGTGCTGATCCATGGGTAGCAAGGGTCTTACCCAAAATCTTAACTCATGGTTAGGGAGGGCCAAGGCCAACCCAGCCCTTTTTGAGAGCAATATAAACTGAGTGCTACCAGGGTCCACTGAAGTGACGCAGGGGAGCAGACCTTGACTAGGCTTCTATAGTATGTACTTGGCAGCACTGTCGTTGCTGCTGCAAAAGAGGAAAGCAGAGGGAAGTGGGAGTAGCAATAGCCTGCGGAAGCCTCAGCCTGCACCACAACAACAAATAGACACTGGCAAGTCTATGCAGCTCCTCTGAGGGAGCCCCTGTGTGGGCACTGGGAGTTACCCCTAACCTTTGGCTTGCCCAGAGCTACACAGTGACCAGCCCAGCCCAGCATCTCACCATCTCTGGCACATAGAAGATGCTACGTATGTTGAGTGGTGCATCTGTCTTGTAGTGCAAAGTGAAGCGGGGCTTATCATAAGCCTGAGCGATGTAACGGTAGAATTCCTCATGCTGAAATTCACTGATGTCCTTTGGGTCCATCATCCAGATGGCCTAGAAATTTATATCAAAGGGGAGGTGTCATGTTAAAAACATGTTTCTCAATGACTGCACAGGACCCAGACTCATGGACAGACTGGCAGGGACTAGGAAGCCCCTGTATTGATAGCTTCAACATTGTTGCAGGTTGAAGGTGACACAAGGGAGAGATGCAAAGGCTCTGAAGCAAGAGCCCTTCTCTGCGACAGCAGGTTGGGAAGGACTAACCAGGGGACCATACAAAAGTGTACTTAACAGAGGTGATGACGCTATCCAATAGGCAAGTCTGTGATCTACCCATGAAATGGAATACTAAAGGAACAAAAAGGAACAAGGCTATGCCTGATACAATGTAACTCCCAAATCAGGCAAATCTACAGACAAAGTTGGTTGTAGCTGTAAGGTCTGGAAATGAAAACTGTTAGTGGGGCTAGGCTTGCTTCTCAGGATGCTGCAAATGTTCTAAAGCCAGTTGTGGAGATGTACTTGGCTATATAACAATTGCCACTCACTAAGTTAGGAGAGGGGAGCACTTTGTGATATGTAATGTATACTTCAATGAAAACTGCCTGCACCCCATAACTCTCATCTCTCCTGTGATTCTAAGTGATGTTGTCCCTCTGCCCCCAATTCTTGAGAAGGTTTCTACAACTGTCTGATGGGCAGCCCAGGGCCTCACCTGCAAAGTGTTAATCCGCCTTCCATTAAGGTACAAGGGGAAGCTGACAAAGTTACTGTACTTTGTTACCACATCTGGAGGAGAAAGAAACACAGTGAAGACCAACAGCCTGCCAGGAAGTGCTAGGGAGGTCCCGATACTCAGGTCACCACCGCCATGGGAACGTGTGACACCACCTGGTGGCAGAGGAGCTGTGCTCTCAAGAGCTTTCAGAGTGACGGCCAGAGAGAGCAAAACAATTGTTGGAAGCACTTACCTTCCCCAGCTCACAGTAAACCTAGGTTTAGAAGATCTGCCCAGCAGGTGTCAGAGTCCCAAGCCCTCATGGCATGACAGACTGACTTCCAACCCCAACAGGCTCACAACACAAGGGCTACATAGCCCTGCCATCAGGACTCCTGAAGCGGGGCTGGTGGGAACTTGTTTTCCACAGCTATGGCAGCTGAGTGGGAGGCTGAGTCATTTCCTGACCCCATGTGCTGTGCCACGCCCCTCATCCAGGCGTGCTTGCTTTGCAGGCCTGGCTGTTCTCACCTTGCACCCGGGACTCGTTGGCGAAATCTTTGCAGTCTGCCTTGAGGTGGATGATTATTTTGGTCCCAGGTCTAACTCCTGAAGCTTCAGCAATCTCAAACACTCCAGAACTAAAACATGAAGGAGAATACAGTTAGTCCCACAGCCTGCTGCAGCCCAAGCCCTGAGTGGCCTGCTCAACCACTTCTGTGGGATTTTCCCAAGAGAAGCTCACCTGACTCCTCCTGCCTCAGCACCCTGCATGCTGGGATTAGAGGCCTGTGCCACCCTATCCAGTTCTGTAGCTCCCAACTCTGGCAGAATCCCTTATGCACTGGATAGACATGAAGGTCAAGGACACCCACAAAGTGCTGTCTTCGGTCACCCCATCACCCTCTATGAGAACTTTCTGAGCATGTGACTGGAAAGCAGGCTCAGCCCAGCTCCGCATCAGTGCAGGATGCTGGGGATGAGGGTTGATTCCATGTGGTTCACAATGGGTAATGACAAGGGGAACTAGCTTCCTGGCCTGGGAGTATGCAGACCTCTGCAGGAGGCCCTTACTCTACTTGTCAGACCTTGCCACTTGGCTCTTAAACAAACAATTATCCATATGACCCAGAAAGACTTATGTTTTCTCTCATCTGTGGATATTAGCTTTGACTCTTCAGATGTGTGTTCATTCTAGAATACCCACAGAGGTCAGGAAACTAGTAAGGAGCCTCGGGCAGGGCGAACTGCGAAGGAGGGAGAGAACACAGTGGAGTAAAGAGTTACACGGGGATAGGGATGGAATGATAGGGCAGAGGACGGGGTTCAAGGAGGAGGAGCTAACACTAAGGACATTTCCAAAAAGTCATGGAAATCTACTACTGCAGACACTTCCTAAGACACATATACACATATAGAAATGCAGTTAGCCTATGATGGGCAATATCTGCTTGAGTCACAGGATAACACAAAGCCCAGTGCCAGGAATAAGTTACTTCTTCTAAAGTTGTTAGCTAGTGAGGTCCCACAGACCCCCTCAAACATTAGAGATTACCGCCATTGCTCTTGGTTAACCTTCAGAAGTCTACGGTAAGATCTGACTGCTGAAGACACAATACACTGAGTCACAGAACACGGGAAATGTGCTCATTCGAAGCTTCATGCCTTGCTGGCTTTCACAGTGATGGAAGGGGTTGTACACACGCCCAAGGAAAAAGAAATTACTACTTAACCAGCTGTGAAACCTGCAAACTACGATGACGACGACAACCACCTTGGCAAAACAAGCCTGCTGGCACAAAGGTGTCACGAATGTCTTGGAGTAACCAACTTTCTGATTAGACTTAAGACCTATTCCACAAGTTGAAACCCTCACCTGGCACAATTACCAGCCCCAGGAACCTATGGGCAGACAGATCATAGGCCCTAGGGGAGAAGCTAGTACGAATACTTTGCTAAGTGGACACAGTATTAGACTGACTTCTAACAAGTCAGTGACAGCCACAGATAAGTGCATCTGCCACCCTTCATCAAGAAGCTCTGTTTCCAATGTGTGGTGGTTTGGATGAGATTGGCCTCACAGGCACATATTTGAGCATTTGGTTCCCAGTTGGTGGAAATGTTTGGGCAAGATTAGGAGGTTTGACATTGTTGGAGTGTCACTGAGGGCAGGCTTGGAGACTTCAAAAGACGTGCACCGTTCCCAGCATGCACCCTCTGCCTCCTGCTTTTGGAACGAGATGTGAGCTCTCAGCTATTCCTGCCACCATGCCTTTGCTCCGCCATCAATGACTCTAAACTCTCTGAAACCATCAACCCAATTAAATACATTCTTTTACACATTGTCTTGGTTGTGGTGTTTGTCACAGCAATAAAAAGGTACTAAACCAAGACACAGTGAATGGCAATTAACATAGACCCATGAAGTGTAAAGAACAAGGGACTGTGGAGTGCGCAGTCACAAATGGGAGGTCTGACCCTCCTTCTGAGCTCCCAGATCATTAGAAAGAGGGGATGGAAAGGTTAGAAGAGCCAAGGCAGAGGATGACTACAAGGAGAGAGTTTTCTGTACACAGCAGGTCAGTTACACAGAAGAATTCACAGTAGATACACAGTATGCACAAGACCCATCATTCAAGCCAGACATAATCGCAGCATGGAGCCGGGAGGTGGGCACAGGAGCTAAGGAGATACTTGCAAATGGAGAACTGTTTAGAAAGAGAAAAATCACTTTTCAAGTCATCTGGCTGTTTGGTCACTGTCCCATGAAGGGCATATGCCAAGAATATATAAGCAGCCCAGGTTGAACTGGATGTGTTTTTACAAAATGAGGACGAAAACTTGAAAGGCTGGGAAAGGAGAATGGGTAGAGGAAGTGTGGAGGAACTCGATCAAAATACATTGTATGAAATTCTCAAAGATCTAAAAAATTGAGAATATCAGAAATCAAGTTGGGAAAAAAAGAAAACTTGAGTTTGGCTGAGGCCCCATTCTCTTCAAATGCAGTCTGAATTTATTTTACCTTATTACCCTGTCAGGTATCACCCCAAAGTGTGGGAGGAGAACACCATCTGACAGCGTGCAGCCAAAAGGGTGACAAGGTCAACCTGTCTTGGGAAAGGCCCCAAACAGACTTGCCTGTAGTAAGAATTTTGGTTTCTTTAAAAAAAAACCAGTCATATCATGCAAATGTTTTTGTTTTAATCCCAGGTGTGGGGTATGGAGCTGCTTCAGTTTGTCCACAGCAATTAACTATGATTGGCTTGTGCTCTAGGAGGGGTGTGGTTTTTGCCAGCTGCAGACAGTTTAATTCTGAGGACTCTGAAGAGGGAAATAATGACAGAGCCCTGAGACGGCTAAAAGGTGCAAAGAAGAAAGAAGGCAGCTGCTTCTGGTCCTTTGCTGCACTTGCTATTGCTGGACTGCTGGTATTTTGACAATGACGACTGGACTTGCCCCTAGGAATGAACTCAAGGTCCCTAATCAGCAGGAACTGGCCTAAAGAGGTCTATGTCCCCGCCTCCCCTCTAACCTTCTTTCTCTCCTACCTGGTATTAGGGGTTGGATGGGTAGTAGAGTATGAGAACCCAATAAAATAGTTAACAAACACACCAACACTGCCCACACTTAGCTGGGTATGTCACTGCTGTGTCAAGGTTAGTCAGGAAGAAAAAGGGGGTTTCTACAGAACCAATCCCAGAGAAGGCTAGCTTCAGGCAAGGGCAACAGAGAAAGCCCTGTTCTTTCACTGTACTATCAAGAGGCTGACCCAAATAGTACAGCACCACAGAGCCAGCACAATGACCCATGCCCAAGGCCATCTAGGTCCCCAAAGCTGAAGAGTCAGGCTTCACATAAACAGCCCACAAAATGTACAACTGCATCTTAAGGAACTCCTAAGTCTTGGATGCAATGGTGCATGTCTGAGATCCCAACACTCAGGTGCTGAGGCAGGGGGATTATTGTGGGGTCAAGGCTAATCTCAGCTACACAGGGCATTTTGGAATAACCTGTGTTAAATATAAAGACCCTGTCTCAACACTTCCAAGTCAACTCTACAAACACATGATAATATCTAGTTTGCATGCCAGATGACACTAGCCCCTGAATGCCATGAGGGAAAGGGACATTGACAATGTGGGTGGGTCTCTTCTTACTTACCCATCTGAAAGCCACTGGTAACCTGGGCTCTCTGGGGCTGCTGAGCGAGAATAGACTTCAACTTTGTCAGCCACCATGAAGGCTGAATAGAAACCCACTCCAAACTGGCCAATGATCTTGCTGCTGGTCTCTGCCTGGTTCTGCAGTGCTTCCAGGAAGGCCTGTGGTAGCAAAGACTGTTCAGAGGGTGGCCCACCCCACCTATGTTGTGCTGGGCAGGGTCCTCCAGCATATCCCAGGAGTGCAGTTAGCAAGTACATGAATCCTTCTCTGCCACCCTAAATTCTCATAAAGGACAAGTTAACAGAAGCTGGAACAGGATGCTCAAAGCCATCCAGCTGGGCCCAGGCAGGGATAGGGCTGTATCCTATGTACACTGCTCACTGCCAACAACTTGAGGTCATACCAGATAGGGAAAGAGGCAACTTGACCTTGTGAGTGAGCAGGTCCTGTGTGTCATGGGTCCTAGGCTCAAAACCTTGTGGGAAACAGTACAAACCTGGCATCACTGTCCCAGGACCAGGGTACAAGGGCCATGGATGCCAAGGAACTTGTCTAAGAGCAGGGTTTCTGTATAATCTACACTCCCCTCCCCCATACTGAAAACCATTTCTACTTACAGTACCCAGAGTATAAATAGTCAGCGTGCACTGTTTAAAGAGTAACTGTGTGCAGGACACTCATTTGGGGGACAGTACTCTCATTTGGGGTCCCACAGACATAGAGGATGAACACAGGCTTCTGTAAAACACCCCAGTGCTTAATTAGCCACTTTCACATTGCCACTGTCCACTGCTCTGGCAGCTGTCCAGAACATCCTGCAAACATCTGTCTTCAGCATACATGCAACATGGCAGCTTCCAGCACATTTGGACATCTGGCTAGTGTGATGAATGAGCTGACTTTACATCTCATTTTAATTCATTTAAATGCAGCATGTGTAGCTCACAGCTGGTCTCTAAGACAGTACAGACTACCTTACACAAAAACTCAACAAGGAACTTCATGGGTAGAAGTCACAGTACAGAAATATTTTAAAGTAGAATTCCTGTGAGACACTTTGGCTTATCAAAGGCACCATTTACATAAACAGAATCAAATGGAAAAAGCACACAGGAAGCAGGAGGCAGTGCAGACCTCTGGCCTCTGCCTTAGGCCAGAATGGACCCTGCCAATGGATCCCAAGACAGGCATCTTGTCTTCCCAGCATATATTCTATTACACTGACAATAAATGACCCCTAATAGCTGGCTGTCCTCAAAACCACTGCACCTGTAGGCAGAGTGGCTCAAGATTATTCTTAAAAGCAATGCTGCTTGGGAGAAGTGGCCGCCTCTACTGAGTGTGCACGGGTGGGTCAGGCCTTGTAGCTGAGGGGGTGGCTAGGGGCTAACCTGAAGGCATGTGTCGGCGAATGGAATGGATCCTTCTGGACTTGGACAGGCAGGCTTCGACATGTCCGTTCACTACACTACAGCTCTGAGCAAGGTGATGGCCACCTCTGTTTAGCATGAGACTGCTAACAGACACCTCTCTATGGCCCCACAGTGCTATCCTAGAGGGGAGGGGCGCTAGGCTGTACCTACCTTTGATCCCGATCTGGCGATTGTGCCAAGGTTGGACACCAGCTCCTCCTGTGTCATCCCAATGCCAGTGTCCTAAAGAAAGAGATATTGTCACACACAGATCCTGGGTAGCTAGGCCAAATCACATGGACAAGAGCAGGAATCCCAATGACCTCTCTCTGTGATCCTGGCTAGGCAGGCTCAGGAAGCACACCACAAGCTCATCGGAGAGTTCAGTCCTGTCAGTCCACAGCACCAGAGAAGACCAGAAGGTGTTGGTTGGAGGACTCACCACTGAAATCACCTCAGGGCTAGAGTACAGTTCCGCTTATTTGTGGGGGTCCTGGGTTCCATCCTCAGCACCAAACCATAAAATCAACCCATCCCAGAAAGAAGGTGCTGAGTCAGCAAGTCGACAGGTGACCATGCAACTCTCATGAGTACATCCTGGCCACGTGCCTGCCTGGCTCTGATCCATCCTCTGGTGGCTCTTCTATTCAGAACCACGGAGGCAATGATCACAACTGTTGGGTCCTGTGCAAGGTGACAGCTCTCAGGGCAGGTCAGACAATCCTGAGGCAGGAAGGCCGTGCTGCAGCCCCCTAACCAGTGCATTCACTCCTGGAACAGCTGCAGCCCTTCCATGGGGCCACAGGTCCTCTCTCCTGCAGCAGGCCTCTGCTCTGAGAGCTGCACCATGGCTCTTCTGCTGGCTCCTACTCCCTAAGGAATGGTGGTAGGACACGGGCCTTGGAAGGGGAGAGGCGCTCATGGGAACTCTCCCCTTATGTATGTAATCAGCAGCCGTTAAAAAGAAAAGGACAAGGCCTGTGGGTCAGGTGTGGTATGGGAGGGTGAGGCAGAAAGACTGAGGCATGTTTGAGGTCAGCTTGTGCTACACTGTGAGTTCCAGGCCAGCCTGGGCTACAGAAGTTATAGAATGCTTGCCTGACATGCTCAAGGCCTAGGTTCCATTCCTGGGAACACACAAACATAAACCAAGGTTGAACTCCAAAAACAGGTCTGAGGAACCTCCTCACATATAGCTGACGTAGGGTTACCATTGCTCTGATGAAACACCATGACCAAAGCAACTTGGAGAAGAAAGGGTTTATTTCACTCACAGTTCCATCTAACAGTTCATTGTCAACAGCCGTGAGGGGAGGCAAAGCTGATAAAGAGGCAATGGAAGGGTTGCTCAACATGGCTTGCTCAGCCTGCTTTCTTATAGAATCCCGGACACCCTGCCCAGTGGTTGCCTCACCCACAGGGGACTGGGCCCAGCCTCATGAATTGCTAATTAAGAAAATCCTTACAGCTGGAGCTTATGGAGCATTTTCTCAATTTAGGTTCCCTCCTTTCAGATGACTCTAGCCTGTGTCAAGCTGATATGTAGCCCGGCTGTACTAAAACTCACTAAGTAGTCCAGGTTGTCCTTGAATTTGTGATTCTCCTTAGTTTCTCCATAAATATATATTTATGTATTTTTTATTTATATATTTTATATATAAATATATTTATATATTTTATATTATATATAAATATTATATTTATACATATTATATATAATATAAAATATATAAATAAAAAACTATTATAGGTGTATGCCATCTCAATCAGACACACTAGAACTTTCTATACATCCCTTAAAAACTTCATGTTAGAGGATACAGAGGAGAACATGGACTTTCTGCTTTTAACTTACTTTGCTTCCTTCCCAGATTGATCTGTCCATAGAGTTACCACACTCCAATGAAAATGTCCAAAGGCTTCATATGACATGACAAACTGACAGAAAGAGAACCTGGGATGCTTTTTAAAAGAACTAGTTGGAGAAAGTACACTGGGTTACTTTGAGACTGTTTATAAAGCTGCACCAGCAAAGACAGCATGCTCTGAGCACCCAGGGGCAGGGATGCAGCTGACAGAACCTGAAGGGTCCATGCAGGCAGCAGCCACTGCATTTCTGACCACAGTTCCAAGATGATGCAATGGGATGGATTCTTAAGACATCACACCACATACACAATTCACTTGAAAGTATCGTGGGTATTAATGGAAGAGCTAAAGTAACATCTGAATGCGCACACACACGCACACACACACGCACACACACACACACACACACACACACACACACACACACGTGTGCACGCACATAAATAAAAAATAAATACATCTTTTAAAAACAGAAATGATAAACTTGACTTCCTTAAAATTTAAAAGTTGACCCAATGGTAGATCCACCTCAGTGATTGAGAACCTGTTTAGCACATAGCAGGCCCTGGGTTAAATCCCCAGGCCCTCCACACTTCTCACTCTTCAGAGACCACTGAGGTAACACAAAGGCAAGCCACAGCCTTTTAAGTAACTTTAAATTTCCCTGTCTTCTGCCTGGGACTCTAAGAACCTAAAGTGGGTTAGTGAATGAGCACACAGGTATTTAGAACATGAAGGAAATGGTCAGCCATCACTGGAGTCCAGCTATAACTAGAACACAGTCCTTCCATGTCTGGTCACCCCAGCTGTTTCTTGAGAAAGAGCTGGGTACTGTCAGGACGAAGTACCTGGATGGTGATGGTGCCCTTCTCGGCATCTGTCTGAAGGTGAATCTCCATTTCTGGCAGCACTTGGCCTTCACATACCAGCTTGTGCCGCAGTTTCTCTAAGGCATCACTGGCGTTGGAGATGAGTTCTCGTATGAATACCTAGGGAACGGAAGCAAGAGGCAGGGAGATGAAGGGCACCGACTGAGGCCTGGCTGCTGAGCTTGTAATGGGGGCAGCTCCCATGGTGGGGGCATCTCCTCAGCACATGCTTTGCAGCAAACCTTTCCTTTCAGGATGTTCAGGGAAGCCTGAAGTTAAATGTGAGCTGAGACTTTAAGAAACCCATGAAAGAGTTGGGCAGAGGTGGCGCACACCTTTAAGCCCACTGTTCAGGAAAGAGAGGCAGGGAGATCTCTGAGTTTGAGGTCAGCCTGGTCTATAGATTGACAAGACAGTCTATAGGACAGCCCAGGACAGCCAGGGCTGCACAGGGAAACCCTACCTGGAAATAAACAAACAAACAAACAAACAAACAAACAAACTTGTGATGGGCCTTTTCTTAATTGACTTGCACAGGATGGTAAATGCTCCCCAAATATCTGTCTCTCCTACTCTGTGAAGAAAGAGACACTGGTAAGCCAGGCCGGGGAGCAGAGGCTGATAATCCTAGCTACTGAGGAGGCTGAGGTCAATACATTCCAGGCTTCAAGGAAGCCTTGGTAAATTTAGTGACCCTGTCCAAAAGGAAAAAAAAGGGGGTGGGGGGGGGAGGTGGGAATAGAGGCAGAACAATGGTCTAATGTACACAAGGGCATGATTCAATCCCTAGCACCACAAACACAAATCAACTGCTTCATTCCATCTAGTACGGATCAAACACTAAAGCCTTGATCTTCCATAAGAAATGGACGTCAGAGGCTAGGAAATCCCTGCATGGTCTGAAAGCACCTTAATTCTACACAGAACTCAAGAAAAGAAGTGGGTAACATGAGACCAACAAGAGTATTCCCTGAGATCATTGACTTCTGTAGGATGGGTGCTAGTCTACTTCAGAACCTTGGCTATTGAGCTTGGTGCGAGCAGCAGTCTTCCTTCCTTCTTTCTCTCATCTCAGCCTCCTGAGTTTAAGCTGTACAACACTCCCTGCTGGTAGCATTCTTCTTGACTTTTTTCAAGCCTTGCCATTCCTATATGGGTTTTGCTATTGTTGCCGCTGTTATTTTTGAGACAAAAATCTCACTGTATAGCCCAGGCTGACCTCAAACTCTTAATTCTTTTGCCTTTGTTGTCCCAGTACTAAGATTATGTGCACATTTCTCAGCACCCAAAAATGAATGTTAATCTCCTCAAAAATAATGTCTAAGCTGCCGGGCAGTGGTGGCGCATGCCTTTAATCCCAACACTTGGGAGGCAGAGGCAGGTGGATTTCTGAGTTCGAGGCCAGCCTGGTCTACAGAGTGAGTTCCAGACAGCCAGGGCTATACAGAGAAACCCTGTCTCGAAAAAAAAAAAAAAAAAAAAAAAAAAAAAAAAAAAAAGAAACCCCCCCCCCCCCAAAAAAAAGTCTAAGAATTAGATGCAGGGACAAATGTCTGTAATGCTTGTGCTCAAGAGCTGGATGTGGGAAAAGGGAAGGTTCAAGGATTAGAGAGCTACCATCTTCCAGTAATTTCCCCAAATGGCAAACACAAAGAAAGACATAAACAGCACCAAATATGCCTTTTGCAAACATGCATTGATTGTTCTTCTGGCCACACACATGCAAGTCTACAAGAAGGGTGCTACTATAGACAACAGGGAATAATTAAGCACTGGTCAAAAAGGAGTGCCCTGTAAGTGTTGCTGTGGCCAACCTAGAATCTACACTCTCACCTAGTGAAACAAGTTAAATGCAAGAGTGCTGCCGACACTGAGCACACTAAGCACTCTGAGAGCCGGCACAGCTTCCTGAAATGAGTGAAGAAAAATGATCAGGAAAATAAGGAAGCCAAAGAGAAAGGTACCCATGTTGAACTGGTCTGCTGCATCACTTTGTAAGGACTAACAGGAGGAGCTCAAACTGCCAGAGCCCATTCACTATGGATTCGTGGCTTAAAGTGCTAAAAGAAAGGAAAGCCCTAGAACGTATTAAAAAAAAAAAAAAAAGCTCACGATCAGGCCAGCAAGAGCGCTAAGTAAGTAAAGGTACTTTGACAACTCTGATGGCTTGAGTTCGATCCCAGGACTCACATGGTAGAAGGAGAGTCCACTGACCACTCCATGAGCACCCTTGAGGATGCACACAACACACACATAAATGTAAGAAAAAGCTTTAAGTGCAAAGTCACCTTTGGCTACAAAGCAACATGAGACCCTATCTTGAAAAACAACACAAACAAACAAAACCCGAAAGGTTTTGTATTCCTCTCTGACCTGTACCACATGGGTTCAGGCCTGCAAACTCAGCTGAAGTAGACAAACACAAGAGCTTCAAAGTACATCAACAGTCCAGCTAAAACAGATCAAAGTAGATATCTATGCCAGTACTGGGGAGATTTAAAATTATCAGCAAAATTAATCCCAGAGTTGATCTATGAAACCAAAACAGACACTGTAAAAACTGCTCTTATCAGTGGATCCTCAGCGCAGCAGAGGACTCAGATTTGGCACTTTCCCAGGATGGGATAGGAGCAGCCTTGCCAGACCCAACTGGTCTGGGGAGCAACGCACATACATCCTACCTCTTTTTCAGAGTACAGGGAGCGGGCTACAATGTCCAAAAGTTTCTTTGTCTCTGCCTGGAACTCATGTTTGGAGACAGAACCTGGTAATGAATCACAGACACAATCAATAAAATTGCATTTCCATTTTTGTGGAAGAACATGCTACTACATACCTTTAGAAATGTTTAAGGCTCTGACTTTTAAACTCAGAGGAATGACTAAGAGAAGTGGACATTTAAACAGTCTCTCGCAAACCAAGAGTTGTGCAACAACTCTTCGGCCATAGAAAGCATGTGGGATAAGGCTGCAAGGCTCCAGCAAACTGTGGAGGAGGACTTCCTGCAATGTGTGCCCTGGAGACTCAGGTTGGCATTAGCAGTGCATTCTTCAAAAGCGTATGCTCTAATGAATTACTAGCTGACTGTAAGGAAGCCTCACTTGTAAGCATCAAAAGCTACAAGTGCAGCCCCTAGGCCTAGAGATGGCCTTCCTGTCCCACATCAGCTGGGTCAGCATTCCCTTTTAGTGTACTACCATCTGTCACGATCATCAGTTGGCAGCTTCTCAGGTGACTGCCAGAGGGGGCAAGCCACAGCAGGTAAAAGCCAGGGGTTGCAGATAGGCAGGTCTCCAGGCTTACCCTGCACAGCCTCAGTGTTGCTGATGATGGAGTGCAGGGCCTCCTCCTTCTTGTCCTCAGCTGCCTGTGTGCTGTACAACTGTCCTGCAGAGAGCCTTGAAGCCAGACTTTGTGTGGGGCCCCTACACTGAACTGTGGTCTTCTGCAGGTGCAGAACTGGCTTTCCTGAAAAGACAATCATGAGAAACAGGTGAGAATGTTTTCAGGCAGATGTCCTTCTCACTTACATTCTGTCTAGATGTCCGACAGAGACCATAGTGAATCTCCTTAAGTCCAGCCCATGTTTGTGAGGATGAAGGCACAGCAGCTATAGCAGGTAGTCTCGGTAGCCTTCCCTCATATACAGGGTGTCAAATAAATGTACTTTACTAAAAGGTACTTTACCTGATCTGTCTAGCCAGGAGGGGACTTAGAATTGCTTCTGTAACTTCCCGGCAAGCCTGGTGGGTCTTGAAACCTCTGGCACAGAATTTGGTGTGAGGTGTCTCTACTTGGTGGGGGATTGGCCTAAGTCTTCACTGCCACAAAAACTCTGCAGAGTCTATACTTCATCCAGAGGGCTGAACCTGACCAATACCTTCCTCAGCCCCAAGGGCTAGCAGGCAGGGCACTGGTGCTGCTTAGGAGGCCTTCAAAGAGCAAACATGTGGGTCCTCCAACAACTGGATTGAACTCTGTTGCCTGCCTTTGGATCCCTTACTGCTAGTTGGGCTGTTCTGTCTGGCCTCAATGGGAGAGGATTCACTTAGTCCTGATGAGACTTGATATGCTAGGGCAGGTTGGGTGGCAGGTCTCCCCTTCTCTGAGAAGGGGAGGGTGAATTGGTAGAACGGGGATGGGAGGATGGGACTGGGAGGAGAGGAGAGGGGAGCTGTGATTGGGATATAAAGTGAATAAATAAGTTGATGAGAAAAATAAAATAAAAAGTCAACATTTCAGGGATTCAGCCAGTCCTCAAGAGGGTCTGTGTGAAGATCTAGACTGGAAGGAAACACACTCCTGCCAGCCATCAGCCTTAACATGTGAAAGAATAAAGAATATCCAGAAATGATTAGATTTTAAAAACAAATATATCTGGGCCAGTGAGACTGCTCAGCAGGTAAAGATGGTTGCAACCAAACCTGATGACCTGAGTTTAATCCCCAGAACTCACACTATGTTAGGGTTGTCTTCTGACCTCCACACATGTGCCACAGCACATAAATGCCCACACATACACACAAATATACGTCTAATTAATTTTTATTATTTTAAATAATGAGCATGCATGTCTCTGTTTGTGGGGGGGGGGGGTTCTCTTATAAACACCAGGGCCAGCAGAGTAACAATCTAGGAGGTAAGAAGGAACTTGCTTCAACACAACTCAACAGCTGGTGTTTTCAAACTTCTAGAGTCTGACATGGGGCAATTTACTGAAGGCATATTTAAGTAAGTACAATTTGGATAAAAGTTTCCTGGTGTAACACAATCCCCTGTGCACAGTGAGGCATAATTACATCAAAACTCTTCTCAAAATATAAGTCATTTCTTCCATAAAGATGGGTTCTAGAGATAGGCTACCTGTTTAAGGACCTGGGGAGGGTCTGGTGTGGTCTAGGTCATACAGATAGTTTAGAGGTCACCAGGGCTATTAGCCACTTCTGGTCCTGGTTGTGGGAGCCTGGTATGGTCTGGCCCAATATAGATCAGCAGGTTATTAACCACTTTCATTTCCAGCCTCCTGGATGGAAAAACAGGTTACATAATTCTTCCATTGAAAAGATAACCCTGCCGGGCGGTGGTAGCACACACCTTTAATCCCAGCACTTGGGAGGCAGAGGCAGGTAGATTTCTGAGTTCGAGGCCAGCCTGGTCTACAGAGTGAGTTCCAGGACAGCCCAGGCTACACAGAGAAACCCTGTCTCAAAAAAACAAAAAACAAAAAACAAAAAAAAAAAAAACAAAAAAGCCAAAAAGAAAACAAACACATCATATAAATATGTGCTACATTCGTTTCATTAAAGATACACTTATAAAAAAAAAAAAAAGAAAAGATAACCCTGCATGTTTAACACTACTGTTTTCTCTAGTGCTATCTGTGAACACAAGGATTTCTGTGCTCCCAACATCTATGTATGAGCTATATGCACAGAGGTGAAGCCGAGGCATTCTGATCCTCTGGAGTTGTAGTTAGGTGTACTAGAACTCAGGTCCTTCGGAAGAGCAATGAGCATTTCTACCTGCTGAGGCGCGTCTAAGTGCACTTTTGTGTGTATCCTAGAGCTGTAGTAGCGTGAAGGAGCTGCCACACCGATGGACTCGGTGATGCGCAGCAGTCAGGGTGCCTCACACCTCCCCGGAAGATGACTGTAGTGACCTATGTGAACTTCACTCAGGAAGAGTGGGCTTTGCTGGGTCCTTCCAGAAGAGTCTCTACGGAGATGTGATGCTGGAAATCTTTAAGATTGCCACTGCTATAGGCTACAAATGGGAAGACTACAAATATTGAAGAACATTGTCAACGTTCCAGAAGACATGAAAGGCACTGCATCCGTCACTCAGGATGCAAGTCATGTGAGCACAGGACATGGAAACAGCGTACCCCTCTCTCTCCTACAACAGTTAGAAGACATACAGTTGTCCCTGCTGTCCTCGCCATGAGCACACTTGGTGACTGTGATATGAGTTTACAAGTAATTGGGTTTCCAGTGTGATTTTTAAAATGTTTTTGAAGACAATTGAAACGTGTAAGGGCTTTATCAAAAAATGTGATTTTTACTGTAGGTTACAAAGCTGACTTCTAAAAGGACTGCACATTTTGGCAAATCTATTCACCAGCCCAAGTTATCAAGGCTAAAACTGTCCTGGGTATAGACTGAGGTCAAGCATACTAATGATACACTGTGAATGAGACTGGGTCTTCAAAGCTGGAGGCAGGAAAGGGAGAAGCGTTAAGACCAGCATCGTTGCCCTTTAAGTGAAGGTACTATGAGATGCCCTGTTCATGTAGACCAGAAACAAAAGCCAACATAGAAGTGTGTGCACCTATGTTAGTGCACCCACCTCCATATGTATTTTCTAACCCTGCCTATCAATATCAATATCATATGTATCAGTCCCAGGATGACTGATAACACCCTGGGAGCTACAAGCACCATGAGGCTAGGGCCTTCTTAAACTGTCTAGTAGTCACTCCTGACAGGCCCTTTCTCAAGAACACATTGGTCCAGGGCAAACTAGAATTACTCTGCATCCCCCAATGAAGAAACAAGTGCTCTGTGAAGGGCAAAGGTGAATCTGGAACTCTGGTGCCAAACAGTGCTGAAGGACTAAGAAATGAAGGTATTTTTAGTAGTAGAACCGGGGATGATCTGAGCCAAAACATTAGCAGTAACTGACTACAGACTTCAGTCCAGAATGTATTAATCCATACTTTAATGTACATGGGGGAAGGGACAGCTTCTTACAGGGAAACTGCCATGGAATGATAAAGAACAAACAGACAATTCACGTTCAGATAGAAATTACTGACAGATGTCAGCCAACAACTACACGATATTATTGAATCCTAAAAAAAAATTGCTGATTTCAAAGAGAAAATCAGTAATTTTACCATTGGGGGAAAAGGCAGAACTCCTTTAATTAAGTGATTCCCACATCAGGAGAGACTGGCCAATGCCACGTGACACACCACCCTAAGAAAATGTTAACTAATCCCCAAACTGACAAAGACACACTATAAGACCAATGGCTGAAACTCCTCCTGAGTACTGCAGTCCAGACTGACTGACTGACTGAATGACTGATGACAGAAGACAGAGGTGATACAATCAGGAATATAGGACCAAGAGTTCAAGAAACTGCCTGGACTAAATGAGACCCTATCTCAAAAAACAAGATGGCTTACTGGGTAGTGTTTACCACAGGCCTGATGACATGAGTTAGAGGCCTGCAACCCACAAAGTGTGAAAAAACTCATCTCTCAAAAGTCATCTTCTGACATTTTTTTTTTTTTTTTTTGCTCTCTGTCTGCAAATTGTGGATCAGACGTGAACTCTCAGCTCCACTCGACACCATGGCTGCCTGTCACCATGCTGTCTGTCACCATGCTCCCTACCAATGGCTATGGACTAACCACCTGTAACTGAGCCAAGAGATAGACAGATGGACAGACTTCCTGCTGCTGGTGTGGGTGCCATGGTGATGGTCACAGTGAAGATAAACCAGAACTAAGAAAAAGGTCTATCCAGCAGTGGTTATTCAAAAGCAAAAGTCCTAACAGGGTAGAAGAGATGGGGTGTGACTTTATTTTAAAGATAAAAGCAGAAGACACAGTAAACAATACAGATAAGATGAAAATTTCTGCCACTGCAGGTCCAGCTACAAAGGAGTGTGCAGACTTGTGGGCGAGAATTACATGCAACACAGGCTGCATTGCATGATTCTCCGGTGTATTTGTAAAATATATCCATCAAAAAGTCTTTGCAAAGCTGGGTGGTGTTGAACACCTTTAATCCCAGCACTTGAGAGGCAGATGCAGGTGGATCTCTGAGTTCAAGGCCAACCTGGTCTACAGAGTGAGTTCCAGGACAGCCAGAGCTACAGAGAAAAACCCTGTCTAAAAAAACAAAAAAGTCTTTAAAAAGGGGGGGATTGGGGTCGGGAGAAAACCAGATACCAGATTTGATTCCTGGTTAGCTTAACTTTCTATAACGACTTAAAGAATAAACCAAAAACTTGATATATGTGCCTGAATCAGACACTAAACACACTATCTGCACAGTTATCAGTCTTCATGTTTCCCCAACACCCTAAATGAAAAGCCACAAAACCCTCAAAGACAGGCCATAGTCTCTTACTGTTAAAAGTGCTGGGTGGTTTGGGGCTTACACAGTAGCACTGATAATGTGACTATGATAATGCAGACGTGCACGTGTACGTACACACACCACACACACACACACACACACACACACACACCTAGCAACAATCATACCCCTTTCCACTTAAGAGCTGGCTCAGGGCCTCCTCCTCCTGTGCTGTCCTCCCAGACACACACACACACACACACACACACACACACCCCGTTGGCCCCCGCCCACTATTCACAGTAACCTCTCCCTGCTATGTCTTTACCGCTCACTCTCTTCTTTATACTGCTCATTCCAGTGCTGCTTTGGGGCATTCCTTCTATTAACTTGTTAAGACGTAATTTATCTCACTAAAATACAACAGAGACAAGCTTTTCATCTCCTAGCATCAAATTCTCATAAGCCAATGCATCTATTACAAAAGCAGATTTTTCTCCAGCCTGAGACTGGTCCAGAGGAGTTGGGCACCTTGCAGAGGCTTTTTAGCCAAGCTTTCAAGAGGGGGAAACATCACCTGGACACAGGAACCACTCAAGTGAGCAAGGAGTGAAAACACATGAGCTGTGGACTTCAAAAAGGTCACCCACCTTCCCTCCAGATCTGTAACTGTTCTTCCTAGAGCTGTGTTCATTCACAATGGCAGTGCAGAGGTGAGGAGTGAGATGTAAGTTGTGAGGTGTAAGTTGTGAGATATGCTGCCTGTTTTTCTGGAATTACTGTTTGGTTTCAGTCCCTGGGATAAGGGACTGAGGTACATTATTTTATACACCAAAGCAGATCTGGCCTCTAGATTCTCCCAGCATCCCTCACTCCCTACCTGGCACACCCTACCCGCAATCCTAGACTTTTCAGTCCAGGGGCTGGGCTGCCCTTCCCCAGTTTCCTTCCTATATAATCCAGACATTTTGGTGTGTGTGTCTCTCTCTCCCCCATACACACACCCCTTCCTCAGGGCAACTTCCCTGGCCTTGGTCCTTGGGGCCAGTAAACTTGCCCACCCGAGAGCAGCTTCCCAATAAACCTGTCTTTAATATAATCTAATCTGGTTTATTTCACTGGCAGTGGAGACATAACCTATCAATTACAAATGTCAGTCAGACCATATGCAATTTACAGAATACACAGGTGAGAACTAGTTACATGGAGTGCCACTCCCTGTCTGACCTCCTAGTTGTATCCTACCACAACAAGTTTATTAAAGATGGCAAGCATGAACTTAGGAACATCATCAGCAAAGACAGAATTCAGGGAAGCTCTGGAGAAACAGTCAACACCCACCACCAACCAATCAATCAACAGCATGGGGTTCTTGAGAGCTGATATTTCCCGGAAGGAGCTAACATAGAAAAGCAGGCTGAAATCAGAGCTTTAATGAAGTGGCTAACTCTCCAATAGGAAATGGATATTATGCATGTATTTTCTCCACCTAAGACCCAGGGAGAATTAGTGTCACCTTGGCAGCTGGAGAGTGAAAGCAAATTCCTGAGTCAGTGAAAAGGAGCACTAATGTTGCAAATAAAAAACGTGAACAAGACTCCAGAATCAGCTTTTGGGAACAGACTGAGCAAACTAGCCACAGTTGAGAAGGTGTTTGCAGAACATGATACAAAAAGAAATCAGAGAAAATACTGATCCACTCTGTTAAGTAAAAACAGTATCTCTGTAAATACAAATCACAGGATTTGTCTTCTACACAGGGTTTTTTTTTTTTTCCGTATTCTCATTGGTACTGGGGACCAAACTCAGGGTCTATGCAAGCCAAACACTAACAGCCTTTGGAGGACTCTTTTTTGTTTTGTTTTAAAGACACACTCAAATGTTGGAGAAGATACTATGGGACAATCAGTTGTGCTATTAGAGGATACATACAGAGACAAAACGCATTTTGAATACCAGGCACAGTGGCACACAACTTTAATGCCACCACTCTGGGAGGCAGAGGCAGATGAATCTCTGTGGGTTTGTGACCAGCCTGGTCTATGTAGCAAGCTCCAGGCCAGGCAGAACAACATAGCGAAATCTTGTCTTCTTCCCGGCACACAATAAAACATTAAGGTGAAATTTGGCAAATTAGCTAATACTGAAATAAAAAGGCAGACTCTGAAACAGAACACATGTTCCTAAAGATTTAAGCAATTGCTCACTCAAATCTGTGAAACACTGTAACGATTTCTGTGGTCAAAGATTTAGTGGAGGGTGCGAGCGACAGAACTTCGCAGCCATTGGAAAGCTACTGTACCTGTATATGCGTAACATAAAAAAATTGTGTAAGAAATGCTAGAAACGTTAGAATTCTTTAGCGCAATTCATACTTGACTTGAGCCCTTTTATGCAAAAATAGTTGTAAATATATATATAATTTATTTGTATGTAATGCTAACACCTTCACAGTTACTTGAGTGTGGGGTGGGAAAGCATAGATTAAGGTTATTCCTTTCCTTGTTCTATTTTTCAATTCCAGGATCAAACACCCAGAGTTCACTGGCTCCCCGAAGTCTTGGGTGACCGTTGGTTTTGTTCACCGTAGTTACCCCAAGGCTTGACCTCTGCGAGAGCTGAGCCTGTGCACATCCGCGTGCAACGAACTTGTCAACCCAAGCGCGGGAGCCTCTGCAACCAGGAATACCAGGAACTGACCAGAGCACGCTATGGCTGCCCACGATTCGGCTTCCCAGAAGCGACCACACTTTCCAACTCCCCGCCCAACGTCGCAGCCCCGGCGCAGTGCAGCCTCCCACTAGTCTGAGATCACACAGCCTCAGACGCCGCATCTGCGCTCTCGTGTCGCGCTCACCTCGCCGGACTCCCGCCAGCGCGGGGGCCCGCAGTGCAGTCTGCAGCCCGCGGGCCCAGAGCAGCACAGCTCGCAGCTCGCGCGCCATGCTTCTATTCCTAAGTGCGGCGAACAGCCTACAAGAGCTGTGAGGGGGCCTTCCGCGGGGGCGGCTCAGTGACGTCATGGCGCGCGACGGGCTGTCCAAGGCGTTGCCTGTGCGAGAACACGAACGCAGCAAACCGCAGCGCCGGGTCCGAAAGACCATAGTTTTTGACCTTGGATCTCAGTGACAAGGGCGCTGATCCCTTGCGTGTTGTGTGTGAAGGTTCTAGTGTCCCCGGCCGGCGGCTGCTGGCTGTCCCTGGGCGGGAGCATCCTGGATATCACTACCCAGGCTGGAGTGTGGATGCGCCGGCCAACCCATTCAGTGTTTCTATGCGTTTGGGCCATTGGAAGACAATTACAGCAATGCCCAAACCTACACTGACAAAGAAATTTTAAGTTTGACTGTTATTTGCCAAAACGTGAACTCAGTAACCAACACCTTTGGACTTACCGTTTATTGTGACTTTCTCCCTACTAAAAGTTTGTTTGGGAATCCAGGCCATAAACCTGGTCTCTAACGTTTGATCCAAACGCCAGTCGCTTCCTAAGCAGATTGGCCCTAACTTCAGAGTAAGGCCCAGGGAGGACCTTTCTGATAGGTTCTCGCTTGATTCTGACACACGCCAGATACATTTTCCTATGATCAAATTTTACAAAAACATTAAAGCGGTTTGTCTAGTTACCAGACACAGTTCCAAGTGCAGGAGCGGATCCAGAATAGCCTTGAAATGTTGGTAGAGGGCATGTTTACTGTTCTAGGTTGAATATGTCAAGGATAGCTCTTATATTCTTGACTTTATAGATGGAATATAGTAAAGAATGGGAAGATCTAGGAGGCCAGACAGAAGGCTCTGTATTTAAAGTGCCTGTTGCCCTGACATTCTAGGAAATTGACGGCACTATGTGCCTGTAATCGCAGAGTGCTGGAGAGACAGAGACAAGAGAATCCTTGGGTCTTGCTAGCCAACCCATTTACCTAAATCTGATGTCCCATGTTCAGTGAAAGACTGTTTCAAAATTTAAGGTGGAGAGCAGCTGTGGAAGACATCTTTCATTGAGCATTGGAACACCTCACAATTACTAAATCCCAACCCACCAGCCAGTTCTGTTCCTGCCGGGACCGTATCCTCGAGTCAGCTCCACTCCTGCTCCCTAGAGTCTTTCCGTGTTCATTCTTAGATCCTCAGATTCTGCTCTGTATTACCTCCTCTAATCTGCCGAGTCCCAGTCATGTTATCATACAGAATAGCTTCCCTGGATACTACTCCTAGAGGCTTCATGTTTTATTCATTTAACTCTCCATTCTGGAATCATCTCTTCAGTTAGAGGTGACACAATCATGTGTAGGACATCAGATCTGGCTTGAGAAGAATATTTAGAAAGGGGAAGTGACATTTAGCAAAGGAAGGGAAATCTGGGCTTTAGTTAAGGATGGGGATGTAGAGTCTGTCCAGTATAAACTTCTTACATTCCAGGGAAACCAAATCTAGGCCCACCCGTGGTCTGTCCATTCCCAAGAAACCAGTTTGGAACCCATGCATTACCAAGGGCCAAGAACAGGAAATGACATCCACAAAATTCCAAGGGCCATCTGCATACTCTAGTACAAACTACAGTGGTTGCCTAACAGTGGCCCACTTCAGATACCTCTTGACCTCTACCCCTTCATCTGTCCTGCTTCAACTTCCCAGATTTGGGACTTGCAACACTTCTTTCAATGCTCACTCTAGGGAGAAGTGTGGAAAGTTATCTTGTAAGTGGCCCATACCTGTGCCAAGGACTGAGAGATAATAAAGGAATCCTGACAGCAGGAGGGGAAAATACCCACAAGAGGCGGCAGGAACTGTCAGTGCCCCAGACCCCCGTTGCATTTAGCAGACTTTAACAGATCTGTGTGCCAGATTCTCACTGTAACCTGGAACTTTCCATATCATCCTTCAAGGATCCCTTTCCTGAATTCCATAGATAAACCTACATATACTGAAAATGTCTGTAGGCTTCCTTGTGGCAAGAGCTACAGAATATAAGATGAAATACCTAAAGGCCATTTTGGTTTCCAAACCTCTAGCATAGTAGAATTTTGTGGAGTGGACACAGTACAGTCTACTTGGTTCAATTCTGTGAATAGCTAGGCTTGCCTGACTCCCTCTGAATGATATTTTAGTGAAAAGTGAATTGTCAAAGATTCCATAAATTCTATAAACCATTGTGAGCATGATGAAAGCAATGTTTTAGACAATATAGATCAGCTGCAGTCCTAATTCACTCACCAAAATTCCCCAGGGGGTCTATAGTTTTGGTTTTTGCACTATTTATTATCTGATCATTATTTCCCCATCCTGCGCCTAGAATGTGCAACAGAAATTAAATATGACCAGTGCATGTAAAACACATCAGGCTCCTCTGTATCTTCAGTCACAGATGGGCAGGCGGACTATCCTTATTCCTATAATTCCCAGGCTTGCTACAGTGTCTAGACAGACATGCTTCCCAGTACACTGTTCCATATTTCCTGGCATCACAGTGGCCACCAACACACAATCAACTTCATCAGAGGTATATGTCCCCTTTCTTTTGTTTTTAAACACCAGCTTATTTTGTCATACAGCACTAAAAATCTAATGTTGATTCAAATCCCATCTTTACTGCTCTCCCTTGAGATAGTTCTCTCCCTATGTAGTAACCCTGACATGTACATCAGGAAGGCCTTAAACCAATAGACCCGCCTGCCTTTGGCTCTTCTCTGATTAAAGTCGTGGGCTACCACACCAGGCTAGCCCCATTTAATAGAAACCAAAACATCTTTGCACGCCCACAGTGCAGGATAACAGCATGTTATCTGTGAATGTCATATTCAGTTCTTAATTGCTAGTGTTTCTTAGAGCCTCAAATGCATGTAGGGATACCAGGATATTCAGTCACTGACTGGCAGTTGAGCTACTGCTAAGGGGACCATTAGCCAATCGGAACCATCTTTGAATCCAAGCAGTTTTACCAGCTTTTATTATAAACACCAGCACATTTCAAGTTCCCTCTTTTTGATCACAAATATAGGACTTTTTTCTTCTCCTCTTAAGTATACAGCATGAGACACAGTGTCTGGGCACTCCAGCTCTTACAGAAATTTCCTTAGGACAAAATTAGGGATAATATCCACAGCCCACACTCTCAGCCACATCCTTTGACATCCAGATGGACAAATGCACAGGATGCAGACTCCAAGGAGGTTGGTACAGAGCTTTGAATTTCAGGATAACCTGAAAAGGATGTCCCCAGTGCCCACATTAAAAGGCTACACGTTGTCAAGTGCCACCTCCTGAGTGGGGTTGAGAGTAGCTCCTCTGAGGCTCCAGTTCCTCTTCTTGTTTGAACACATGGCTTGGGACTTCCCAATTGGCAGCAAAGGGAATTCTGAAGAGAGCCAAGAATGTGCAAGGACCCATCAAGTTGAGCAAAGACGGAGCATCACCTCTGGAGGACTTGGGACAGGGCTTAGTTGGGGATGTTAGATGATGGTCTATTCCTTACTTGGTCTTATCCACAGTATTTAAATTCAAGATTCAAAATTCTACATTGAAAACTCTAATCTTGAATCGCTTCAAGTTTAGATTTCCAAGCATTGGGAATTTTGAAAATACTTCTGTGAACTTAAAAGGCCAAAAGGAAGGCTATTTGGGTCATGATTTCTAAATTTAGCAGCCCCCCACCCCCATCTAGACCACTCTTGTTGGAAGACAGGTATTTAAAAAAAAAAAAAAGTTCCCTGGGAGCAGCAGACTAGGGGTAACTTAGTCCCCTGTCAGTGGTCCTCCTCTGAGAGTGACATTTACAGTATTCAGGAGCTACCATCCCCTGCGCAGGAAGGGTACCTGTAACTCCATGACTCCATGAGTGGGTAAGACCACCAAGTAGCAGCCCCCAGGGTGGCACCAGGCCTGCAAGGCCCTAACGAGGCCACATGGGGCAGGCTGAACTTTTGGGGAGGGGAGGTCAGGAGCCACCTCAAGTCCCTGGAGCACCCTTTGCGTTGATTGTGGGATCTGGGTAGAGAAAGGGGGCTGTCTGGGGAAAAAAAAAAAAAAAAAGGGCAGGAGCCCTCCCCACAGGGGCAGCTGACCAACAAAGAGGAGGACAGGAAGAGTGGGCTGGAGGCAAAGAGCTGTTTCTGACCCAGTGGTGATAGTCCTTCCTGGCATGGGTACCATTCACCTGTGAGCACTAAATATGCAAGGTGGTCCTGAGCTGCCCCTCACTCTCTGTGCAAGGAGCTCCCCTTTCCTCCCTCAGTGGCCACAGTCTGGGACAGCGCCCAGCTGCCACTTGCACTGCAGCATGACTGCAGCCCCGACCTCTCCACTCTGAGCAATCAATCAGAACCATGTCTTACAAAGAACAGACTCCAAAAATATATATAAATAAATAAAAACCTTAAACATTCTTACAGGGATCTTAAAGAACAGAATACATGTTAAAAACTTCAGTAATTTATATCAATTTTAAGCGATACTTTATATACAATGGGGAAAAAAACACATGCATAGTCCAAATACAATGTTGAAAACAGCATTTTCATAACAAAAAACCCCCGAACACTAAGTGTTAATACCATGTACATGAATTCAAGAAGGACCACCCTTTTTGTCTGTTGCACACAGTTTATTTAACAATATGATATAAGAAATGAGTTGGTACGTTACCATTCTATACAGTGATTGAATCTTCTTGAATTTTCTTATTTATAGTAATTATAGCGCTTGCATGATTTACACTAGAATTGCTTTTCCTCATTTCAAGTTTCACATAGAAGAAAGAAAAGAATGCTTCTTCTCTATTAACATTAGCATGGTCTAAGAGAGTGATCATCCCTATTTTTGTCTAAAACCAGTTTTATCAGAGAAACAAAGCAACAATTTCTACATCTGCAAGACAAGAGGTTGGCTTAAGCCAGCATGTATAGATAGATGTGTGTGGGTGTGTACATGTGTGCACGCCGGAGTCAATTCCTATCGTCCAGGGGTAATACTTGGAGATGCCCACAGAGTTCACTATAGAAAAAAATCTTCCCGCAACATCAGCTCGTTATCGGGACACATTATAAGATGCATTATTTCTGGAACCAGTTTCTGAGTATTATTTTTCTTCTCACTTTTAAACATAAATGTTTAAGTCTTGAAAATACAAATAAAAAATATGAATATAATGAACTTGTTTTTCCCGTTAAAAAAAGGCATGAGTCACCAGCAATGACGACAAAAAGAATCCAAACAACCCCCCACCCCCAAAAAACAAAACAGAAAAAAAAAAAAAGAGGAAAGAGAGAGAGAGAGAGAGAGAACAAAGAGAGAGAGAGAGAGAAAGACCAGATATTTAAATCAACTGGTTTTTAACAAAAAATATATTCTTTGTATTGTTTCTTTAAACATCAATCTGCCCTTCCATGCTTGGGAGTCACAGTTCCATCTAGGCTTAATAAAAAGAGCCCAAATGCCTGGATTTTCAGTACAAAAAGTCCAAAAACATGAAAGGGGAGGGGCTGGGGGGGAGAAAAACAAAACAAAAAAAAAAACCAAAACCCCAAAACAAAACAGAGAAAAAAAAAAAAAAAAAGAAAAAAGAAAAGAAAAAAAAGCCCCCCAAATCCCCCAAACAAAACAAAAACAAAAAAAACAAACACCCAATGCTCTCATAATGCTACAAACCCTCCACAAACTTTTCTAGCGTGTCTCCCGTGGTATCACCAACCAGGGACAGTTCACTGGACAGCGCGCTCCTGTTGGGGGTATTCAGCTGGGGGAGCATTGCACTCTGTTCAGGGTTCCCCAGGTGTCCCTGATCCATGGAGCTGGCCATGGTGACTGCGAGTCCGGGGTGAGGGGAACCAGTCTGGGGTGAAACATGGTGTGGTGAAGGCTGGGGCTGTATCCGTGGTGACGGGCTGGAATGTGGAGGCTGGGATTGGGGCCGTGGAGACTGCACAGGGGCTGGAGACCGCACCTGGTTACTAAGGGATGTGGCGATCTGCTGGCCAGGGAGATGTGAGGCCTGTGGCTGTCCTGAGAGCATGTGCTGCTGGGGGCTCATGGGGTTCGGCTGGCCTGGTGATCCAATTTGTTGCTTCATCTGCTGCTGCTGCAGAATCCGCTGCTGCAGGGCTTGCTGGATATTAGGGGTGCTGTCTGCCCCTAGCCCAGGCTGCCCCATCTGGCCAAGTTGTCCCATTGGAGCAGCCATCTGGCCCATGGAGCTGCCCTGGATGGGGAGGTGCTGTTGCATGCGTTGCTGCTGCATGGCTGGGGCGTAGCCTCCAGGTCCTTGTGGCTGCTGGAACTGGCTGTGTCCCGCCATGCCCCCGGCCAAGCTGGCACTGCTTTGTTGTTGCTGCTGCTGCTGTTGCTGCTGCTGCTGCTGTTGGTGTTGTAGCAGCTGTCTCCTCACCATTTCTCGGTACTGTGGATTCATGTTTGTCATGTTGGGGTTGTGTCCCGGGTTCATGATGTTCAGGGCCTGTCCCTGGGGGTTCAGGCCTCCCATTGCCTGTTGTGGTGGAGGCACTCCAGGCCGTGGCACACCAGCTTGCATTGCGTTCAGGTTTTGCAGGCTGGGTTGCTGGTGCATGCCAGGCTGGGGCTGCATACCAGGCTGGGATTGAAGTCCGGGCTGGGGCTGCATGCCAGGCTGATTGGCCACATACTTGGCTGTGCGCTGTTTGATGAAAGCTGCCATTAGCTGTGGGTTTGATTTGAGGATGTTCAGCACCTGCTGCTGCTGCTGAGGAGAGCTGGGTGACTTTAGGGTCCGAAGCAGGTCTTGCAGGGCACTTGGCGAGATGCTCCTTGGTGGCTGCACATTGGGCATCCGTGGCCCAGCCACCGCTGCCTGGGCCTGCATGGACATCACAGGCCTGGGCATGCCTGGCATCGGCTGTTGCTGAGGGATGGGTGCCTGCTGCCACTGCCCAGGTGGCATGCTGGACATGACAGGCCCACTGACTTGGTTGGGACGGGGCACATTCAGGCCCACAGGAGCCATTTGGCTTCCTGGGGTTCCCATACCTGCACGCCCTGGGGGCATGCCATTGTTGATGTTTGCTCGGTACAGGTGCTGCTGCTGCTGGGCCTCACGTTCAATTTGCCGGGCTGCTTCTACTGCTGCAGGTGGGGGCTGGGCAGGGGGTGGGGGAGCTGGCACCTGGTTGGTAGGCTTCCAGCAGACACTATTGTGGGGGGCTGAGTCCGGGCTACATTAGGGAAGCCAGCTGGTGACATGTTTACAGGTGAAGGCTGAGGCTGGGCTGGGGTTGTGGTGTTTGGGGTGTGCTGGGCTGCTGTGTAGGAGTCCCGGGTGGTGCTGAGGTAGGAGAAGGCAAACTCTGCTGAGGCACATTGCGGGTGTTCATGGTTGCCATTCGCCGGCGCATGAGCTGAGCCTGCTGCAGGCGATGCTGGATCTGCTGCTGGCGGAGCTTGTGTTTGATGTTGAGGCAGAAGGGCACAGGGCATTTATTTTCTTGGCAGTGTTTGGCGTGGTAGCAGCAAAGAGCAATGAGCTGCTTGCATACTGGACATCCTCCATTAGTCTTGCGCTTGCAGCCCTTGGTGTGCTGCACAACTCGCTTCATCTTCTGGCAAGATGGCAGCGAGCAGTTGGCATTGCGACACTGGCAGGCATGCACCAGGGACTGGATGCAGCGTTGGATGCTGAGACGCCGTGATTCCTGGGGGCTCTTGGACTGTGGCTCGCCCTGACTGCTGCCCTCATCATCTAGGCCTAGCCCCCACTTCACCATTTTATGGGTGTGGCTCTTTGTGTTGTAGCAATTGATACAAAGGTCATAGTCCTGTAGACAAGAGAAGAGACCAGCATGAGCACAGGCCCAGCATGAGCAGATACCCTTAGGCATGGGCCACATTGTAGGACCAAGGCTTGACACTTATTAATCGTTCCTTTCTTTTCTTTCTTTACTTTTAGGAAAAGTATCAAGACGTAGAACTTGAGACTTAACAGCAAGGACTAAGAGCCCTGGGGCCACTTCCTCCAAGCACTGTCAGCGGACTGTGAGACACTATCCCTAGGAGAAATGGTCCTTCCTCAACAACAGAAGCCCTAGTGGCTGAGAGATACTTGAACTTAGAAACAAAAACGCAGCATTAAGTCTGAAGGGTAGGAGCTTGGGAGAGAGTTTAGTGGGGACGAGGATTTGATGGTCAAAGATGAGGACCTCCTCAGCATTCACACAAAAATCTGGGTATGGCAGTGTGCTTTAACAGCGACACAGGATAGGGAGGAAATAAGAGGACTGCTGGTCAGTCAGTCACCAGCCTGGCTCAAGAGTCAGTGACATTTTTCTTAAGGAAATGAGGTAAAGAGCTACAGAGTAATTCTCTGCTGGCTCCTGTGCTCAGACACACAAATATGTTTACTCATCAATAACATACTCACACCCACCCACAGAATACATCTTAAGATGAAGTCCTATGGCTGGGCCTAGAAACTGTGCTCACAAAAAGCACACACAAAATCCTAAAAGCAGCAAAGCAGAAAGAGGATTGAGAAGGTGTGTGTGTTTGTGTGTGTATGTGTGTAGAGGGATGGATAAGAGGGGATATGACTGATGACAACAGGGAACAAGATTTCAAAGAAAGGCAAAGAAGGAAGGGCTAGGCAACCTTTAAACTGCCCAGGAAAAGCTCTACAAGGGTGAAGACAAGCTACTCATAGAGCAGGAGGCAGTGAGACCACCAGCAGTTTATATCAAGTCTCCTAACCACATTCTGCGATCCTACCACTGGACCTAATCAAACGTGCCAACCTACCACCAGGGTGAAAGGCAAGGCTACAAAGAGATAAATACACTGGAATCCTTGTTTTGCAAAGCTCTATCCAGTCAGGCTGCCTCGGCATATGGCCTGTAGCTGTGGCAGACAGGAACCGATTAAGAAAGGACTACAAGGGTAACACTTCTCATCTTGGGACAATGCTGCCTATGGGGAAAGGCCAGGAGGTAGGTGGTAGGGCTTACCTCACACACAGTGCAGTGCCAGCGTGTTTCTACGTGGTGTTTGCACTCATTGCAGGTATAGACAAAGCGGTCCTGGCCCTGTGTGTGCAGCTCCACCAGCATGCACAGAGTGGACCATTTGGAGCGGCGTAAGGAAGAGAATTCCCAGTGCTTGTCTCTGGCCAGGGTGAGAAAGGCATCACGCCCATCCATGAGGTCACAGCTAAGCAGGGGGTCAGGGTCCACGATGGGGGGCTGAGTGCTAATGACAGGCCCAGCATGCAGATGAATCACAAAGAAGACCTGAAAGGAGGAGCTGCATTAACCCCACAGAGAAGCAGTGCGTGCCAAGTGCAGACCCACATCTTCCTGTGGAACAGGAGGATAACCAACCCAGGGACTGCTTGAGACTCTGGCTTCCTGGGATAGAATTTAACTGATAAAAAGCCAAACAATATATTAACAAAGTACTGTTCCACTTCCTCCTGTCTCAGACTTGTGCAGGAAAGTCCTAGCTCACAGGCAGGTGCCTGCTGTTTCTCTGAATACCCTAGAACCCCCACCAGCCTATGCACTACCTCCTTGTGCTTCTCCATGGTGGCATACAGCTTCTGTGACAGGTCGTTGGAAACATTGGGCATGCTGGGCTTCTTCTTGTTGGCGCGGCTAATGCTGCTTTTGTTTTTGTTGGTCTTCTTGTTGTTCTTTTTCTTGGCATTCTTGCTGTCACCCTGACTGCCCTGCAACCACATGGAAAGCTGTCAGACCAACACCTATTTCCTAGGCTATGGAGTTCCACAGACCTCAAATGCACCTGGGCCACATGCTACTTCCAGAGGGCTAAGAAATGGGATCCTCCTAGCCTAGCCACGGCACCTGTATGTTCAGGACGTTAATTTGAAATCTAAGCAACAGAGGAAGCTTTCTACCACTCCCCATAATTCCAGTGGCAGAAGTGCTATGTTCCACCCTGCATGATCAGTACCTGTTCCTTTGCCTTGGGAAAACCTGTTCATTTATATGAATTTTCAGAAGACATGGGGGAAGGTGTAAATGGGAGGTAGCACCACAAAGATCTTTCCCACTCACTACCTCCACTAGGGTAGAATATGTCTAAGCTTGTCTTGTAAGCTGTTGTTACTACTTTCATTACTGTTCTTACTAATGTTCATCAGATTTAGCTGAAGTCTAAAAGGGACTCACTCGTTCCCTAATTCAAGTACTCCAATGATCCTACTATGAAAAGAACTTGGAGTGTCACCCATTTAGAATACAATACAGAGAAGCTAATCTGATCCAGAGACATTCTTTATCCTGTAGTACTAGGGTAAAACCTAGAACCTTACACATGCTAAGCATGTGCTCTACCACTGAACTATAAAGTATACTCTCAGCTCCTTAATATAATTTCCTTAATGGATGCTATATAACCTAGGTTTCAAAATCATCATTCCTGCCTCAGGTTCTTGAGTCAAATTATATTTTAATAAAGTAATTTTGTTTTTAAAATAAAATTACTACATGGGTGTGTATTTGTGAGTGTGCCACAGTGCCCATACAGAGATCAGAGAGCAGTTTTTTAGGGAGACTGTTCTCTTCTACCATGCAGATCCCGGGCCATCACACATGCAGCAGGTACTCTTAGTAGACCCATTTCGGTGGTCCTCAAATAAATTTTATTTGGAATTTTTTTTTTTTTTTTTTTGAGACAGGGTCTCGGTATGTAGCTCTGTAACTCACTGTGTAGACAGATCAAGCTGGTCTTGAACTCAAGGAGATATGCCTGCCTTTATCTCCCAAGTGCTGAGTCTAAAAGTGTAGGCCACCCACACCTGGCTTCACACCCATGTTGTAAAGTAATGGAGCAGGGACAATGGTATATGCCTTTAATCCCAGCACTCAGGAGACAAGCTAAGCTCAGAGTTTAGGCTAGTCAAAGCTACATAGACAGACCCCTGTTACAGAAAAAAACAACAAAAACAAGAAAAAAAGAGAAGGAAATTATTTCTGATTATCTTGTGCAATGCACTTTGGTTATTTTTCCAGTAGAGTTTTACTTGTGTTTGTGCCCAAGTCTTTCCCCAAACTGTGGTTGAATACATGATATGGTGTCCTGTCTCCCCTACTTAACACTACCATAAACATTCCTCTATTTCCACTAACTTGAAATTCCATTCTTATTTTTTAACTGTTTGAGAATTTTACATGCATATAGTATGTTTTGACTAAGTATTCTGTCCCCACTTCCTCCCCACAGAGAATCTGATTTTTAATGGCAAAGCAGCATCCCCCTACAAAGCGTTGGCCATACCTAAAGTTAACCCAGCTAAGAGGTTGTAGGTATCTCCTTGAGGAAGGCAAGTCCTTGCCCTCAGCACCTCAGCTGCACACAAAACCAACAGCAGATGGACTTGTCAACACTTTCCCTGGCACATGCTAAGTCCTTGGGTAGCCAGTGAAGGCCAGCTTAGGCACAAGACAGGTCCTCTGGATAGTTTTACTGACACCAAGCCAGAGGCCACCTTGGATGGCTCAGCTTGTTTTGTACTCCCTCAGAGTCTTTTTCCCCTTGGTAACACAGCTGTCCTTGTGCTCTGCTGTGTTGTGCACCGGTGACTCCTAAAGCTGGACCCACATTCCACTTCTTCAAGGGATGCCACCACTACTGTCCTTTATAAGTTCAGACAAATTGTTCTAGGTCAGGCCACCTTTTTGCTCTGAGTCATGGTTTGGCCAGTGGTCTCTTGATCACATGGTCTCCACAACAGTATATACCCTGTGCCAGCCACTGAGACCTGCTTGTTCTTTTAAGGCCAGGTTGAACATGGCCCCTCTCCAGCTTCCTTCTGAACCATTTTGGAGTAGAGTAAGAAACCGCACTTTGGTGAGGACCAGTCAAGTTCCTGAGAAGGTGAAAGGATGGCTCAACCAGTGAGAGGAAGTTGGACAATGGGGACAGTTTGGGAGCTCTTGGGAAGCACCAGGGATACAAACTTGTTTCATCTAGCCTGTGCTTTCTCTGTTAAAGCTGTCTTTTTGAAGATATAACTCAGTGTGCCCAATGCTTGGCATATTGCTACCACTCCACAAATCATGTGTGCACTGAGTATACATGTGCTGTCACATGCTGCCAGCTCTTTTAGCCCTGATGGAGCCCAGTCTCAACCACTTCCTTTGGGGCATTGCAGGCATCATCGCAGCCCACTTTGCTTCTCCCTCATCAGAGAATGTACCAGCTTCACACAATACACTACTTAATTCATGACTTCTCATGCGCCAAGCATCCTCCATAGAATTAACTGTGCACACCTACTGAACCTACAACCACTACATACCACTGTGAGCTCACACAGTGCCTTGTGATCTTCAATACAGCACACTTCCTCCACTCCCCTGAAGGCCCCATCCCCATAACTCACATGGAATCCCTATGTCACTGTTTCAAAAGCCACCCCTGGACCTCCTGCTGTCTTCTTTACCTTAAGCTCCTTTCTTCTCAAAGTTGCCCATCACCTGAAAACACACTATGCAGTTACTCAGTCCCTTCCTATTCCTCCTAGTGTAAGATACCTGTTGTAGCAGAGTAAGCCTCCCTGGTGCACAGGGATAGCAAACAGTGAACAAGTTGAAAATGAAAGAAAGAAAGAAAGAAAAAAGAAAGAAGGAAGGAAGGAAGGAAGGAAGGAAGGAAGGAAGGGAAGGAAGGAAGGAAGGAAAGGAAAGAAAGAAAGAAGAAGAAAGAAGCAAGCAACACAAAATGAGCTGCCACAAGGTTTAGCACAAGGCCAGCAGTTCAGTGGCAGTAATTTCCAGAACGCTTGCAAGTAAATCCCACCTTCTTCCGTGCACTTTACTGGCTCCAATAAGACATCCCTTCTCCCCTCTACTCTCCAGGTCTAACCAACTAGGCCCCACAGGAAATATCTCTTGTATAGAAATATCACATCCGCTTATCATTGTTGATGGTGATATTCTATGTATGTGAATGAGAACATCACCACAGAAATAAGACAATAGCAAACTGTCCAGTCTGCCACTCTGGTGGCACAGCTCTAGTTGGGGCTGTACCTCAGGAGTCTCACTCGCTGCAGTACTCTCTTCTTTTTTCCTTTCTTCTTCTTCTTGTTCTAGCTCCTTAATGCTTTCTTCCAACACATTAGGCCAGAAATCTCCTTCAAAATAGGGCAACTCCTTGGCACTTGTGAGCCTGTCTTCGTTTGCTTGTTTGAAGATGTCCTGGGAGGAAGCAGAACAGAGGTGGCGTGAGGTCCCTAGGGGGTACTGACTGAAAGGCCCACTGCTCTGACCAACTGTACAGTTGATTCTGCAGTTTCACCAGATGGTTCCAGGCTCTTGCTTTTTGTTTCTTGTCAATGATCATAATTATAAAGCAGAGTGCCAGAGGAAAATATACAAAGTATGTCAATCATCTGTGACAAACCCAGCGCCTTCCTTCAGCAGGAGTACCTTATAGTCATTAATGATCCTCTCTGCAAATGCCTTGTCCAGCATCTTCTTGTACCACTCCTGTAGTCGTTTTGGTTTGGGGATTTTCTGGTCAGGGGGATGGCAATGAAAGATGTAGTCATCTCCTTCACTTGGGGGACAGGCCCAAATGTGTCCTGTCACATACCTATAGGACATATACGAAGCAAGCCAGACAGAAGTGTCAGTGAATTCAGATCTTTTTTTGATAAACTGTAGCTTAAGAACATAAGCAACTTAACTAAATGAACTTAAGGAGCTACAGAAAGGAGAGAGATAAACATGAGAATAGACAAAAACAAAAGACATGACCATAATGCTAGTGTAAGTTTTATAAAATACTTGGGCTCCAAACCAGTATGTGAATGGGGCAGGGGTGAGGTCTTGTCTTCATCACTTGCAAATTCAACCCTAGATTCAATTCTGAGCACTTGGTTCTCAGAAGGATATGCATGGAGCTGAGCCTGGCAGGGCAGCTAAGGGATGTGAAGCACTGGTTTCCTCCTTCCTTCCTTCCTTCTGTGTACTGGAAAGGCAGCTCTGGCAAGTAATTTATCCAATTCTTCAGCAAATGCTTTCAGGTTTGGGAAACGAATGTGACAAGTGTGGTATAGAAACAGAAACACTGTGTATTGAATCATGATTGCCAATTCTAACAGAAGACCAGAAAAGACAAATGTACAGACACAAAGTAGATGAGTGGTTGTTTGCAGTCAGGGGCGGGTGGGACAGGGAGTAGCAGCGAGAGGGCACAGGCTTCTGTGCGGTAGTGAGGTACTTGGAGACTGATTAACGGGAATAGTTACACCAGTTAAGAACACTAAAAACCATTGACTCCAAGACCTGAAACAGAGGCAATAAGCATGACATGAAGATAATGCCTCAATAACGTGGAAAGAAAAGGAAAGGCAAGCAAAGGCAGAGTAGATACTAGGCTCTGGAGTCAGACATGTGGGAACCTCAGCAAACTTCTGAACCAATATATTAGAATAAAACACATGAAACTAAATAAGAAAAACTTACTATTTCACAAAATAGACAAAAATGTTTTTATTGATTCTGAATAATCCAGACTCACCCCAATTTCTTCACATACTCTAGATATCCAATGAGGATCTCATGGTAAACAGCTGTCCGGAGGCAGCGGGGCCGGAAGAAATGAATACTGTCCAGATAAGATATGTATACACGCCTGTGGGGGACAGACAAGGGGTGTCATTTTTAACTCCAGGTAACCCTCAAGATTGAGAACAAACACCAACACCTAAAAGTCCCCAGAAATAGGGTTTGATAGTAATCACACAGGCCACATAACAGGATGTGAAAAACTCTAATCAAAGTTCCAGCTGAAAACTAAAGAAACAGAAATAATATCCTGCTGTCCAACAAAAGATATGGGAGTTCCCCCCCCAGGAGGGGCAACTTAGGAGAATCCACTTCTTTGCCCCACTCACCCAAAATCTAGACTAAAACTAACTCTGGGCCAGACTTTATTTTAATCTAGTACCAAAAAATACAGCTCTAAGATACCTGAGCCTTGATCATACAAAATAGGGCTAAAGGACACATTCAGAAGTAAGATGGAAGAGTACCTTGTATTGGGTGGGGGCAATCAGAGCCATATTCTTGCACATGCATTCCAAAAAAGCACACATCGACTCCATCGATTTCCTCAAAAGCAAAGAGTGCTTTGGTACGATATGGGAAAGATTCAGACATTTCTCCAGAATCCACAAACCTGAAACAAGTCAAAGCCTGGTGTTTACAAATGTGTGTTCCAACTGCTTTTGGGCTAAACCTGCTCTGTAGAAGAGCTGAAGGCTAGGCAGCCTCTTGCGACAACAGTCATAGCAGTTTCAGGGCTGTGCTGGAGCTCTTCCTGGTTCTGTTTCTTTGGGAAGGGAGTTACATCTCTGCTAATAAATTAGATTCAGAAAAGACAAACGCTAGTTGCCATAAAGCTTCTGTATAAGGACATCACATTTGGAGTCCCACAGAGACAGGGGTAGGGACTACTCGCAGTTCAGGACAGGAAGAAGAACACAAACCTTGACTTCATTCCCGGCTTGACCTCCACAGTCTTGTCCGAGCTGGCCACCACTCTGACAAAAACCTCCCCAGCTTCAGGGTGATTCTGGCGCCGCAAAAACTTGTTCACTCGGTCTTCCAAGTGGTTTCCCAATCGTGTGGTCTGCAGCCCTAAAACAGTTTCGAATGAACTAGATTAGGTAGAGCTGTTGTTGAGGTTATTTCACCTCTGCTACTTTCAAGGACTAATAGCTGTTTTGTCAGAACAGAAGAGCACCATCCTGTGACATCAGTGTCTTAGGAAGGAAAAGTAGATGTAGAACTGTAGGTCTTGTGCTTCTCATCAGCTAGTTATTTGTCCATTTCTAACAGTAAGGGACAGGAGAGCCACAAAGATGGCCAGAATCTGACAGAACTGAGGATGTTCAAGTCCTGGGTACCTCAGCAGAAACTTGTGGGACAGGCCCTGCCCTGGACCTATGCTGAGTAAAGTCTTCTGTATAGAGGGTGAACTATCTCAAGGATGCCAACAGGCAGACTACCTATGACTCCAGAACTAACTTAAAGAACTCTAACAAGGAACATGAACAAGGAACATGGCCTTGGCCCGGTCAATGGCTGAGTTCCCTTCTACCTAGCTCACTTGCAGTCTAAAATGGAGCTTAGGACTCCAGGGCAGGGATCTAGCATCAGCCAAGGACTGGTTACTGCCTTCAGGGCTGAGTGACTATTCTGACAAAGCACAGGGGTAGGGCCAAAGGGCCTCACAAGACCACCATTCTTGTTGAAATCCTTGAAGGAAATTCTCTTCATTCTCACCCATACACTCCAGGACAGCAAGCTTTGTTCCCACAGGAGATAGCCTGAAGCTTCAAAACCCAAAAGAGCTCCCAAAAGGCTGTGGCAGCACCCTTCTGGATAGGGCTCTTGGTTCTGAGCTACTTGAGAAGGATCTGGCAACAAATGCTCTCCTAGTATTTCTGAAATCTACTTACTATCTAAGCTTTCTTAACTGTTATTGAAAACATGAGCCGATCATAAGTGGATCGAGCTGAATGACTCCAGTGAAACATGTACAAAGCGCTAGAAAAACTTACCCATGAGAACTGGTGACCACTGAGCTCTGAACCCTCACATTGAGAGGTTACAAAAAAGAGAGGAGAATCTAAAGAAGTTCAAAGCATACAATCTAGGAAACAGAAATCTTCAGCAAACTTACTCTTAGCACTGAATTTGTTTTCTTTCCGAGGTCTGCCAGTTTTCTTCAAGCAGTTGTCACACACAAAACTGCACAACAAATAATGGATGTGATCAGATTATACTCAACAGTGGATGCTGCCAAACCAGTGAAATGCAGCACTGATACTGTGCTGGCACATCATTGGGAAAAGAATGAGGAGACAGACTGTCTTGGAGTCTACAATTTGTAAAGCAGGCAAACACAAGACTTAAATTTAGAACCAACTGTCACCTCCCTTAATTGCTGAATTCTTTTCTTTTTTTTTTTTTTTGGTTTTTCGAGACAGGGTTTCTCTGTATAGCCCTGGCTGTCCTGGAACTCACTCTGTAGACCAGGCTGGCCTCGAACTCAGAAATCCGCCTGCCTCTAATTGCTGAATTCTTGCTGACAATGAACAAGACTTGGGAGCACAGCCACCTCCCCAAGACTTATGCACAGCTGCTGCTCCCCCTTCCCAGAGATCACAAAAAAATCACGCACCCTGAAGGCCAAATGATGTCATAATGTAGAACGCAAATCTGATGCATCTTCCGGCCACACTCTTTGCAGTCAACAAAACTGGAGACAAGAAAACCAAGTTATACACCAGGAGGACACAGTCGTAGTCTCCAACAGGAGCTTGAATGTTAGCACACACTGTTGTCTAAGCTGCTGTTAGGAGCTCTGACATCATGCAGGTGCTGAGAAACCCAGATGTGCTTTGCACAGTCACCTCCATTAGTTAATTTTATTAGGGAAGAAACTGGCCCCCCACTTTTTTGAGAAAAAGAGGTCTGGCCAAGTAGTCCAGCCTGGCCTGTAATACCTGATTCTTTATTTGGATTCTTGGGATTTAAATCAGGTTGCCCCATTTCCATAGCAAGTGCCATTATCCATTAAGTAATCTTGCTGACTCCCAAAACTTTTGTTTGCTTGTTTTTCAGACAGGGGTTCTCTGTGTAACAGAACCTTGGCTGTCCTCAAGTCACTTTGTAGATCAGGCTGGTCTCAAACTTACAGAGATCTGCCTGCCTCTGCTGGGATTAAAGTTGTGTGCTATCATACCCAGCCCCTTAAACCTTATTATTATTATTTTTTAAAAAACCTCAGTTATGTTATGTGAATATGTTTTTGTTTTTCAAGATTTATTTATGTATTCAACATTGCTCTCTTCAGACACACCAGAAGAGGGCATCAGATCTCATTACAGATCATTACAGTTGTGAGCCACCATGTGGTTGCTGGGAATTGAACTTAGGACCTCTGGAAGAACAGTCAGTGCTCTTAACCACTGAGCCATCTCTCCAGCCCTTAAACCTTATTTTTAAACATTACTATGATAAAAGTATATTTCAGTCTAGTGATTCTAACATTACTATGCCCTTTCAAGACCTACTCTTTCATTATGTAAATTTCAAGTACCTAAATGGGCTTAAAAAACAGAAAAGTATTTTCGGTGTTATAAATATTTGCTCCTAATTTTCAAGACCCCACCCACCCCAAAGCTACAGAAAGAAAAGTAGCTAGATGATAGCAGCCCTCGTTGGCCTAAAGCACAGGAAACATCTGCTCTGAGTTGGTGACAGAAGGCATTAATGTTAACAGAAAGTGGATAGGTTTCTCTGAGTACACTCAATCTCCTGGTAACACTTAAAAAACTTAGCTACAGCCACTTCCAAGTGAATTCTTCTCACTCTCAAGAGCAGACTCCAATAGGAACCCTCAACACCAAACCATCCATCCAGTGGACAAATCTTTTGCTTTTTAGTTTTACTGCCTCACTGCTAACAAAATCCACAAACAGGAAAACTTAGGGTACTAGAAAGCATCCCAGTTTCCTTGAGAGAAGTCAAGCTCTTGACACTGCCTAGTTTCTTCTTGTCCCTTCATCATGATGCACACCTGCTATCCAACCATCTAGCTGTGGTATGTCCTAATCAGCCTCCCTGCTGCTGTTCTCTTTAGGAAGAGGAACCCACAGGGAATACTGTGGGACAGTGGCAGCATGGCAGCTAAAGTCATGGTGGAGGTCCCCTTACCATACACCACTTGGTCATTTATGGCCTTCACTCCATTCCTCCAGTGCTATACCCTATCAACTAAGACTATCACCAATCTCTGAGGTGAACTTGGTTGGCCTCCATGCTGAGGTGAAATAAATCTCTTGATTCACCCTATCTCTACAGATAATCCATTCAATTCTTCCCTCCATTGTCAGGAAAGAAAATACCAAAACTGTTCCATGTCTGTGACAATCCCTCCGTGACACTGTACTTACTATGGAGCTCTTACTTCTACCTCACAATATTGCCTCTTTTCCCTCCAACAGGTCCAGCTTTAGTTGAGCTCTGACTTCCTGCCTAGGTTGCACCTAAATCTACCCAGGAGTTCTGGAGACTGAAATCTTATGCTTCATGATCCCCACAAGCCCACTCAAATGGTCTAGGGGTGTCTCTGTCTCTTTCTAGGTTTTTCTGTAGAAACAGGATCTTAGTTAGCCATCCAGCCCAGCTTCTCAACTGTTGGGAGTAGAGGGAGTAGACCCTGCTGTAGAGGTGGTCTTTCTACACTAGAATCAAAACTGTTTCTCAAAACATGTGGTTAAATTCATTAAGTGCCCCTATCACCACATCCCATGAGAGATTTTTACCTTCAGGCTTGACTGGCCAATCATTCCTGTGGCATGTATGTTTTGAGTATCTTGTGTTCTTTCCTTTATGTTAAAAACGTTATGTCCTCCTCTCTAGCACCTGCTCTTAGGTAAGAATCACTGACTGCGCCGGGCAGTGGTGGCACACGCCTTTAATCCCAGCACTTGGGAGGCAGAGGCAGACGGATTTCTGAGTTCAAGGCCAGCCTGGTATACAGAGTGAGTTCCAGGACAGCCCGGGCTACACAGAGAAACCCTGTCTCGAAAAACCAAAAACCAAAAAAAAAAAAAAAAAAAAAGAATCACTGACTCCAGGAAGCCAATCCCAACAGTGATGCTGCTATGCTGATGCTAAAAGCCTTCACCTATGGAACCAAGCACACTGTGCCTCTTGCTGCCTGCACTCATCTGTTGCTACAAAAAGAAACTTAAAACCCACACAAAAAGGGCTGGAGAGATGGCTCAGGGGTGAAGAACACGGGACCCAAGTTCACCTCCTCCAAACAACAAGGTGGTTCATAGCCAGCTGTAACTCTGACACCCCACTTTAGCCTTCAAGGACAGCATGCATACATGCCACATGCCCTGTATATACACTTAGGCAAACATTGATACATATAAATACATCATTAACATAGGGGTGATGATGACATGACAACATAACATAAAGAGTCAGAAATAAAATGGAACTGTCACTAAAGGTGTAAGTGTGTCTGTGGGACCATCTCTACACACACCAGCATTCATTAGGTATACAATCCTGTCCCTAGCTATCAGATAGGATAGAGGAAGTAAACTTCCTGAAGGAAATGTAGCATGGATGGTGAGTCAGCATATTCCATTATAGCAGCTGACCTCTCTGGATCTGGTAGATTTGGGGCAAAGAGAACAAAGTAATTACTGCTAGGTCTCAGACCTGTCCCAAGCTTTAAAAGCCATTAAACATCAAAATTTGTAAATAAAGTATTCTCATGAGTGAAGGCATAAGACAGTTTTAGATGGTGGTCCCAAGATGTTTTCATTTTGGAATTTCTCTGGGATGATATTAGCACTTCAAGTTACTACCTCTGTTTGCTATAGAATAATAGTGAGCAGTCCTTAAAGATGCCTATGACCAGACTCTGGAGCTGTCTCATCAGAACTAAAACGGCCACATAATCTTATCATTATTAAAATCCAGCAATAGGAGAATATGTTAGAGACATCTACATTGAGTTTTAAATAACTTCCCAAAAGACACCCCATTTTTATTATCTCATAATCTAATCACAGGTAATAACTTTCCTCATCTAAGACTGAAGGTAAAGAAGAGCCAGGTAGAGTAATGCACACCTTTAATCCCAGCACCCCCCAAGGCAAAGGCAATTTAGGGTTTATGAATTTAGAACCACCAGAGACACAAAGAGAGAATGTGTCTCAACAACAAACAAAGGAAAGAAAAACAAACAAACAAAAGGTAGGTGTGTGTGTGTGTGTGTGTGTGTGTGCGCGCGCGCGCACGTGTGCATGTGTATACTCACGGTTCAGGATCTAAGGTATCATTTTTCTTCTTTTCAAATTGATCCTTGGAAATTGTCCTTGTTTAAAAGAAAAATAAACATCTTAATTGACTGACATATATTCCTCTACCAACTTTTTTTTTTCCTAAAAATATCTGTTCCAAACAACTATTAGCTTTACTCTAAGATTTAATTAAGACTCATCAGTATATGATGGTAAAATTATGTTGGGATTTAAACATGTTTATTTTCATCAAGTTCATATGGCAAATAGTGGCTAAATTGGACTAAGACCACAGCAGAATGGCAACATACCCTTAATGCAAGGTTGGGGAGCGTCCATGGAGGAGTTCCCATTATGGAAGGGTGGATTATTTGGGTTTCAACTGAGTGTATGTGAATTACTTCACACATATATGCAATTATATAACCTTTTATTTGTGGTCGTTTCTTGAGAAAAAAAGGGGTACTTACTTACTTGTGTGTGTGTGTATGTGGACACAAATGTCACAGTGCTTTTGTGGAGATCAGGGAACAACTTTATCAAGTTGTTGGTTCTCTCCTTCCACCTTCATGTAGCTTCAGGGATAAATTTCAGGTTGCCAGGCTTGCAAGGAAAGTGCCTGTACCTATCAATTCATCACACTGCCCCCTTTCTGCAGCTTTAGTTTTTATTCTAAGTGACATACAAAAACTTTCAAAGTTGGACATATCAATGATATAGTATCTGGCACTTGTGCACACTGTGTAAATCTTAAATTAGGCTAAACATATTAACCACCTCCAACACACTTATCTTTGGAGGAGGAGTGCACAAAAACTTTCAAAACTCTTCCTTATAGTCTTTCTGAAATGTACAACACATAACTGCTATCTACAGTCACCATACTGTGCAAGAGTACTCCACAGCTTTTGCTGGTATCTAACTGAACCTTAGCACTTATTGATTAGCCTTCTCCCATTCCTACCTCCGACAATTCAATGATTAACTCCAATTAGACCAAAGAATTAAGACGACAAGGGTAATGAATTATTTCTGGAACATGGGTTTCCTGCTTTTGAGACCTAGTAACTCTGGAGGAGCAAGATTTCCTACAAGACCAGAAACATGGAAGATTAGGGAACTTAGTATGTAGAAAAAGAGAACCGTAAAGTGCCCGGCAGGCTAAAGGCAGATATACAGGCCAGCAGGCGTTTAAGTATTTCACAAAAGTTGAACAAACACTGTGGTTTTCATTTCTCTTGTTATGGCTTGGTTATGCTGACACTCAAATAGAACCTTACCATAAGATAAGCAGATATATGCAGGAATGGGTTAACATACAAGCTGGAGGCAGTTAGGAAGCAAGAGTCAGGCCACCAGCAAGGAATGATATATATATTTTACATCATACTAGAAAACATGGATAGAGAATTAGAATCTAAGCTGCATTAGTTCAGTTGCTTAAAAAGACCAAAGGTTTAAAAAGTTAAGTTTAACTCCAAAAGTTTTTTTTTTTAAGGTGGTGTTAATGATATATATATGAAACTTATTTTCTGTGGCTAAGGCTGCCTGGCTTCTTAGATATAACTGAGGTTAACATTTTTCAAGCAAAGGTTGCCCATCACCATGAAGAAATCTACTTGTCAGTGAGAATACACGAAGGTCAAGGATTAAATGAACTAACCTGCCTTGGATGGAGCTGTCTGGCTGAAACCTACATCTTTAAGTATAAGTGTCTCTGTTCATACAACCAGTTTACATTAAATGTGGGTATATTCAATGTGGAAAAAAACAAAACAAAACAAAACACAAATTGTACAAAACTCAAAATGGTACATTCTGGCTTCTTCTGTAGTCATGAACATAAGGAAGGACGACAAGATCATACTTACGTCTGAGGTTGGGAAGGGTCGTCACCCAGGGTCACATTCTCGCCCTGGATCTCTGTGAAACACTTCTCACAGAAATGATACCTGTCAGCAAGAAGGCCATACTTGGGTGAACTGGTCCATCACAACATACAGCCACCCAAGCAACGAAGCCACCAATCAGAGCAGGGCAGAGCACCACGACGAAGGGGGGGCGTTGTTGGTTGATTGATGGGTCAGTGAGGACAATGAAAGGAACAGGGGCAGGTGGGGAAGGGCAGAATTAGAGAACAGGGAAGGGGACAAATAGCACAGACACAGAGGTAAGACGCAAACACCAGACAACACAGAGCAGAAAGCCAAGGCAAAGCATTGATTAGCATTCGGTCTCATTGCACGAATCATAGGCCATCATCACTAACAACGACAGGTTTGATCCGGCTCCAAAATGCAAATGCTTTCAAGGAGTTAATACTAGGATTGCATGGAGCCTAAATTTAGAAATCTGAATTTTGTTATAAAATCAAATATTGAGCCAGGGTTTAAAATAGAAAATTTTTCTTTCAACAACAGGATGAGAAAAAAAGCCTTTAAAAAGCAAGTTAAACTGGAATAGCTTTAGTTTCCAAAATGGAAATTTTATGCTTGACAGCATCAGAAGTTTTATTTCCAGTATTAAGCCAGATCTTTCAATGTGTGACAATGTTGAGCACCCAGAACCATATTTTGTAGTTGTTATTTTTCTCATATTAATCAAGGAGTTAATTATGTTACAATACAAATGAAACCAAATCCATATTCTAGACAAACACTTAACAGAAATGCAGTCAGGGTCAAAGACTTTCCAGCCATTTATTAATAAATATATACAGAGAAAAACTGTGATATATTGTATAGATAATACAATATATGTAAACCCACAAGCAATTTTGAAAGGTTTTGATTCATTTCTAAGCTTTGATATGAATTTTGGTACCGGGACCAATCATTCATCTTGAGATACATGGCGAATGACTGTTCTGACTTGGTAACAACCCAAGTTAAGCAAATTTAGAGAGTTAATCTTTAAATAGCACAATCTGCATTTGAAAAATTCTCCATCATCCCAATTTCTTGTGTGATAATAATATAGAGCCTGGGCTCATGCTGGTAAGTGAATACAATTAAAAATAAAGACTATTAAATGTTTGGAAAGGACATGAATGAGAAGTTAACAAAAAGCAGGTGGATTCTGCATAAAACAAGATGAGCACACAAAAATACTATAAAATAAACAAGCTCAATGGATAAATTATACAGGCAAAAAGATGAGCATAAGCTAGCAGCAGCAATACAATCAAATGCAGGTTTAGCTCAAAACTACATCTACATGATGCCAAGAAGGATTAGTATCAGGGACACTGAGGAGACTTGGAGCGCTGAGCTGAGCCCCAGTGCAGAGCGAGATGCAGTAAACTGTGCTGATTCAATGACTCATTCACCACTCGCCAGCATGCTCATTCACTCCTTTAATCACTCACTCAGCTATAGAATGAGCCATGAGCCATGAGCCATGAGGAGAGGCCCCACAAGTCCCAGTTTTCATTGTCATTAAAACATCGAGCATTTTGTTCATAGACTTCACTGACACATGTAGCCAATTTAAAACATAAACTTCATTCAGAGCATTCATAATATCTCAAGGTTATCCAATTTTTCACATTCTGTTGATAAACAGGGTAGATTCACTGCATATAACTGGGCTAATAATAATTTCTTGCCAGGACAAGATTAAAAATTGAGTAGGAACAGACAGCAGTTTTGTCTATTTTTAAATGAACCATAGTATTGTCTCTGTCATTCACTATTTTGTAAATATTCTTAGAGATCCTTAAGAAAACCCTCCACATACAGCAGGGCATGGTACAGAGCAGACATTCCCTCAAGCCAAAACTTTCACTGTTAAAAACAAATTGATCCATTCATTCTATTAGCAAACGTCCTACTGGGGTCCAGCAAGGACCACTCGGCAGTGTGAAATGAAACCACCAGTCACAACTGAGTCTCGAGTTAAAAACCTGGAAAAACTCAGCTATTTTAGTCAGTCATTAAAGCCTAGCAACATCCACGACACAAAAATATGAACCCATCCTTTTCCATTGGTAGAAATGTAGAAAGAGGCACTGATGACTGAGAGACAGCCTCAAGAGTGGCTAAGGAAACCTAAGCTCTCTAAGGTGTATGACCAAGTCCTGAGAATGTCAAAGTCACAAAATTTAAGGGATAGTGTATCTGTCCCAAAGCACTAGCAGTGAAATTATAGATAATCAAGCCTGTTCATTAAGGTGAGAAGCCAGGCCCATGACCTCACTTCATCAAACTTCACAGAGAGGAGGACAGTGCAGAACAGGCATCTTTCTAAAGAAGAGGAAACAAGTCTGGTCTTGGATAACAGATATCAATGCAGACTGTCTTATTTTGACAGTTTAAAATTTATTCTCCCTAAAAATAAAGGTTCAGAGGTTCACTTTTAACAATAACAGGCTAGATAAAATTTTGTCTTATGTGAAGTAGTGTGATGAATATGGAACTACCAAGGAGAAATATTTCATGTAATCAATGACAATGCACATGTGGGTTGCTAAGTTGGCACATATAACTATATGGTTTAGCTGTGAGGGTAGTTTAATTTATGACTTTTTCAAATGCAGATTGTTTTAAGACCTCTATCAGTATTTAGTTATCTATAGATAATTTCCATGTTATCTTCAGATAATTATTAGAAAAGCTCCAATAGTTTCCTAAAAGTGAGTTACTTTCAAATTTTAAAAAGGTAGAAACATGTGAAAATGCAATCATACTTAAACATTAAGAATTTCACTTGTTTAAATGCTGCAAACAATGTTTTACTGATTTAGGTGTCTAAAAATTTAGCACACAAGTGACAAAACAATTATTTACTGGAACACAACAGTGTTCATAGTTGATTTGAAAAAAAAAAAAAAATCACAAGCAATTAGTTAGAATGTTCTATCCAAAACTTGGCCATTCCTTTCTTAGAATTATGGAGTATTAATTTATATTCTTCATTCTAAGAGCACAGAAGGAATGGTAAAAGCTTTTGAAATGTATCAGACACAGGATAAGACTCCTATATTTTCATTTTCACTTAAGAAAAATGTATCACTTTTGTTCAGTAAAAGTAGAGTTCTACACAAAAAGAAAATTAGGCATTCTAGAACTTCCAGAATAGTTCTGGTGTTTGTCCTTTGCCACTGAACTTTTCTTGATCATAGCTATCAGTTCAATTTACCTTTAATTATACTCAGTGGATTGGGCTCGGGTCTGTGTAAGCCATCAGAAGCATTGTTTACTAAGCATTCAGGAACAGTCAAACAATGCCAGAGCCCAAACATCTACAGAAAGTGGGTAGTTTCTTGTCTTCTTTCTAGATCAAATTTATGCTAGCTAAAAAAGTATCAGGCACAGTATTTTTCATGGCATAACTAATACTAATCCATACAATCTTGTAATTCTAAAGTCAGATGTTGTGGTCTTTGCCTGTAATCCTAGTACTCAGGAGACTGAAGCAAGAAGATCAAGTTTGAGGCCATCTGCAGCTACAGATGAAACACTGTCTCACCAAAACAAAACAAACCAACTTAAAACTTTATACAGATCACAATGGTCTTCAAAGTACATTCCTATATACTAATCCACTGAAGATAGACCACGAGCCTGTTAGCAAAGATGCTACGGAGCCTCTATCTTAACAAGGTTAAATCTGATACATCATAAGATGTGCTAAAAGAGGACAGAACTCCTGTATAATACATGGTCATTGTGGGAGAATCCCCTTATGGGGGGCTACGGTATCCTTTTCAATTATGTCTTCCACTGTTTCTACTGAAAGGCCGAGGATGGCACAGCATGAGCCATGTCCTGGATTCTATTCATAGCACTAACCCTACCACCACCACCACAGACCACAAGATAAAACCAAACCTTCACAACACTATCCCTCAACAAAACATTGGGTTTAAGGAAGGGTGTGTGTGTGTGTGTGTGTGTGTGTGTGTGTTTTGATAGAAACCCAGCTATATGTTGAGTACTCAGTAGCACAAGTTGTTCACTCTGCACTTCTAATAAAGATGACTCTAAGCCGGGAGGGAGAACAGTCGGTTGGTTGGTCACATAGGCTTAGAGTTTTGCTTAAAATTTTTTATTTATTTGTATGTCCATATGTGCATTGAAGATCAGAGGGCAACCTGAGGGAGTTAGTAGTCTTTTTCTTCTACTGTGTAAGGGCAGATATAAAACTCTGTTGGGTCATCAAGCTTGACAATAAATGCTCTAATATCAAGTTCTTTTTTGGGAAAAACATTTGCATAAGAGCCATCATGGAGATAGTTATATTTTCTTTTAAAGTTACAAGCATTGCTCTCTTGCCTTCTTGCCTCTTGCTCTGTCTTCTCACCCCTTCCCTCTCCTCCCCACTCCACAAGCTCATGCCCAGCCTCTACTCACTCTGACTTTCTCTGTCTCTACTACCCTCTCAACTCCCCTCCTCATGCCCCGAATAAACTCTATACTAAAGAAAGAAAGAAAGAAAGAAAGAAAGAAAGAAAGAAAGAAAGAAAGAAAGAAAGAAAGAAAGAAGAAAGAAAATAAATTATGAGCATAACTCAAAAAAACACACTTGAGAAAAAAATTTCAAAATTCCAAACTTGTCAGGTCTATATACACATGTACCTCTGAACAAATAAACAGCCTGCTTTTTATTATATGCCTCAAATGAGAAAAGGGATAAATATCCACAGCAGTAAACCCTGAGGCAATGCTTAAGCCTATGACAGAGAACTTGCATGAAGCTCCCTCTTGGTCACACACATGTTCTCATTTCTGGCACACAAAATGGAGTCAACAGTACTGCCTTCTAAGTCATAACTTAGGCTTCCGCCATGAAGCCTTTGTGCTGCAGCAACAAGGCAATAAGAGGTCTCATAACAGAACTGATGGAAAGGAATTTAACTTCAACTTCATCTCAGCAAAAAACCAGATAAATGATTTTCAAATAAGACCCAAACAATGGATTATTGTTGTTGTTATATAATTATTATCTCACTGTTCCTCTATGTAGTCTAATCACCTTCACATTCCAAAAGAATGGCAACTATTTTCCAGGTAGGCCTACCACTCTCAAAGCCTTGACAATAGTATCTCAAACAAAAGTGTTCTTTAAAACAAACAAATAAAACAATAAACAACATCAGGGCCTTGCAATGCTCAGACCAGCCTCACACTCGAAATTCTCCTTCTTGCCTCACCTTCCAATTGCTGTGGTACCAGGTTTACAAACAAGCCCAACAAGGGAGTTACTCTTGAACTCAATAAAGAACACTAGCCCTTTCTAACATTGCAGTATTAGAAAAGAGTATTCTTGTGTTCTTTTTTTCTTTTTCAACTAATAAGTTTTTCTACCAGACCAGCAATGCCAAGTGATGTAGATGTGCATTTGCTGAAGAATAAACTACAACTTTCTATTTTGTGAGTATCTCGAAAGTCATTTTGGGCTTTTCCAAGGTTAGTTTCAACTTTAGCTTCTTGCTTACAGTGTTCTATTTTAGGTAATTACTACAGAACGACAGCCTCAGGTTAAAGTAAGATGACAATTTTTCATTATAGATGTTTGCCTTTTTTTCTAAAGAGGGGGCTGTCTTCAAATTTACTACGTTGACCAGGCTGGCCTCAAACTCACAGAGATCTGCCTGTCTCTGCCTCCAAGTGCTGGGATTAAAGGCCTGCACCACCATGCCCAGCAAATTTATGCTTTAAAATCAGGAAACCAAGGGGCTACCTGACTGACCAAGAGGTATAGAAACTGTAGCACTTTTTATAGGAATTTCAGGAAACAAGAAACACATTCGGGCTATGATCACATGCACAATCCTTGCCCTAACACCTTCATGTCTTCTGGAATGCAGGGTCCTGCGTGATGCTTACCTATTCTGATAGCTGTAGTAGGCTGCATCACGAGGAATGGTACACAGCTGCTTTCCATAACAGCACAAAGTCTGTGGGGAGAACTCATACTGCAAAAACAAGAAGAAAATAAACATATATTCAACTTACCATCCTCAAATATTCTAGCATATTATGGAACTAGACCCAACTGGTTATTAACTAGAAGACAAGGTAAAATTCTAACAATGTTCGTAACTATTTCAGGACATTTTTGGACTTAATGTGACAGAATTGGCGTAGCGCTGGTTTCAGGTACTACAGAGAGACGCAATGGGCACAGGGCAGTCAACCCTCCCAGAGAGTACCTTTCACTTTCACTATGACATCATGTCAGGAATTTGACTGTTACAAAGACCATACTAGCCAGGCAGTGGTGGCGCACACCTTTAATCCCAGCACTTGGGAGGCAGAAGCTGGTGGATCTCTGAGTTCAAGGCCAGAGCCAGAAAAGCCAGGGACAACATAGAAAAAGCCTGTCTCAAAACACTAAAACAAACAAACAAACAAACAAACAAACAAACAAACAAAAAACCCCACAAAACACAATATCCCAAAAACCCAAAGTCAACAATATGCCCTAGAACTTCCAACACTAACGTGGCTGGATTAAACAGAAAAGTTGGATTTCCAGAAATACTATACCTTTCGTCCACAGCAATATCCAAGAGACTGCATGACAGGGTCAATTTCTTGTTCAAAGACCTCTGCAAGTTTACTGCAAAATTTATATACCCGGGACGTCTTACGATTATATAGCCAAGCATTGTTGAACATAAGCCAGACATCATCCACATACTGCCAGGGTTCTTGATACTGCCCCGTGTCCAGCTTTCGTTTGATGGTAGAAAGGTCCATAGGATTCTTCACAATATCAAAATAATCCTTAAAAAAAAAGTCAACCCCTTAAGTATATCCCAAAAGTTTTAACAATACAGAAAATACCAGACATTTTGTTCCCAAGAGTAAAACAATGGAACTGAAAAGAAAATAATCCCAAATATTCTACTGATTTAACTCATTAACATGGCAACTGGTAAGAACAAGTGCAATTAAATTACTACAAAGTCTATAAGTTAAAGAAAAAAAGTGAAAAGATTATCAGAACCTATTTTTAATGAAAATGAGAATTTTAATTTACTGAGTTAAAATGTATACTTCTCCAGATTCCCTTTGGTCTACATAAAATACAACCAATCTTGAAACTGCTGCTGTTCAGGGCCTGTGGGGGCACATGCCTTTCCAAGTCTCCAGGGATATCAGATAGGAATTGATATGGATAGCATAGTTGATTTTTTAATTCTTCAAGCCAATTCTTTTAGATAAAATTTGTACACAAAGCCTCAAATATAAGGGTCTCTGTGCTATGGGCTTGAACTCCAGCAAGTGTTTCTGATCCATCAGTAACTGCTGATAGACACTGACTTTTAGATTAGAAAAATAATCTTCAGAGCGAGGTTATTTTAATCATTTCTTTTTCTACACCTCCCCTCCTCCTCCCCACCCCCCGAGGTTTTCTGAGACAAGAGTTTCACTATGTAGCCCTGGCTGTCCTGGACCTCACTTTGTAGACCAGGCTGGCCTCAAACTCAGAAAGCCTGTGCCTCTCAAGTGCAGGGATTAAAGGCATGTACCACCAATACTTAGTTTGTTTTACTCAATTTTAGGACATAAGACCATAGACACTCTAACATAGTTTTCATATCAACTTACTGGGATTCCTAGGAGCTGAGGATCTACAGGCTGACGAAAAGGCAAAGACTCTGGGTCCTGTCGATAGAGTGCTTCTAGAGTTGGCATAAGTGCCTGGCGTAGTTCCTCAGGTTTAAAGACTAAAGGGAAAAAAACATCACAAAAAAATCATGAATGGGTGCTCAGACACAGCTATTACCACATTCAAACCGTTAGCTTGGTTCCCGCCACAATCCTTTCAAGTACTCTGGCACTTCATTATCATCAGACTCCTTGGACTAGAGGTCTAAGTTGTGGGTACTAAACACATTCATGAGGCCTTTAAATCTGTCCATGAGACAAAACACATCACTAAGGAGTTTGTTTCAACAAAAATTTCTAATTCCCAACTCTGTTTCCCTGGTCAAATTGGGCAATAAATAAAACTATTTCACTGCAGGGACCTTTGTGAATCTTCTGGGGATGCTTTTCTATCCTTGGCTCTAATTCACCCTCATATACAAATGTAAATAATAACCGAACTAAAAAAAAAAAAAGGAAGTTTCTAAAAGTCTGACAGTGTTTCTCTAACATGTGTCAGTGCCCACTGCTTTACCTCTTACCCATCCCATCTCCTACCTACTCTGGTGTTACCATTACACCTGTAATTCCAGTGCTCAGGAGAGTGAGGCAAGGGGACTGGAGAGTGAAATCTAGGCCAGCTTGGGCGACAGAGTGAGACCCTGTCTTAAAGTAAGCCAGCTAGCCAACAAGAAATTTAAAAAATTAAAAATAAACAAAAAAATTAAAAATAAGATGGCTGCCAAATGCCTTTAAGATGAGACAGTCAAAAGAACTGAGTCTGCATGGCTTGGGAACATAATGACAGTCCTCAGTGTACAGGTTAGTGTGTCATAACCCTTAACTTTTCTTCCAAAAAGAAACTCAACAGAAGGACGAATGTCAAAGCAGTTCTGAGCACTTGGTGTTGTAAGTGATGCAAACTGTTAATCCTAGCATTCGGAGAGGCAGCGGCAAATCTGTTGTTCAAGGTCATCTTGGTGTATAGTGTGAGTTTCAGGCCAGGCTATACCAATCAAGAATACATAGTGAGAGACAGAAGTAGGTGGATCTCTGTGAGTTCAAGGCCAGCCTTGTCTACAGAGTGAGTTCCAGGATAGCCAGGGCTACACAGTGAACCCTCCTCTTGGGAGGAAATAAAAGGCATGTAGGCTGGGGGTGGGGGATTACATAGTGAGACAAAAGTTCCAAGTGGGCCATGGAATATATTTCTCATCTTTTCTATTTGGGGAGTCTATCTAACTTGTCAAATTCTAGAACTTTACTTCATTGTTTTTCTTCTGTGAAAAGTTAAAAAGTTAACAGAAAATTTCAACATCCTCTCTTTAGACTTATAAACAGTGGGACCAAATCCCCATAATTTATTCCCTTCAAAGCCAGGACCCATCAGGTCTCTTGAGCACCTTGTTACAGACACTGCCTCTTTTGCAGGACACCTGGCTGCGAGCATGCAAGGCTACCTATGAAAACACCCCGAGCACTCAGCAACACTTAGGTCGACCCACTCAATCCTGCAGACATACATGCCTTGTAAATACATGCATATTCTGTTCTCTGCTAACTTCATTCTTCTGTTTATAAAAGAGTTACAAAAGAGCCCCTGACTTTCTTTTGGAATATTTCTGTAGTTGTATTTTCTGAGACAAGGACTCAGTATCTATAGCTATATTTGACTCCGTAGCCCAGGGTGTCTTTGAACTCTTTTTTCTACTGCCTCAGTCTCCCAGTGCTAGGATTATAGGCATGTACCACTATGCCTAACTATATCTAGTATCCTTGAGTAATTTGTGTCATGTGTATGCAGTGTATGCGTGTGCATATGCAGGTTCAAAGCTGACACCATCTTTCTTGATTGCTCTTCCCTTTATTCACAGAGTCAGGTTCTGTTAAGTCAACTCAGCACTTGTAGGAATGGCTAGTCTGGATAGTTAGCTTTTTCCAGGAATCCCTTCTCTTCTACCTCCTGAGCACTAGAATTATACAGTCAAGCCAATACTCCCACCTGTCACTTATATGGAGTCTGGAGCTCTGAAATGTAGTCCTCATGTTTGCTGCTTATGCATCAAGTATTTTAACTGCTAAGCAATCCCCCCAGCCCCTTAAATTTCTTTTATATAAAATCCCCTAATCTGGTAAGCTCTCTGCACTGTCTGTGAGTCAAGACCTCAAAATGGTCTTTCCTTTTTTTTTTTTTTTTTTTTTTTTGAGACAGGGTTTTTCTGTGTAGTTCTGGCTGTCCTGCAACCGACTCTGTAGACTAGGCTGGCCTCCAACTCACAAAGATCTGCCTGCTGGGATTAAAGGCATATACTACAACTGCCTTGCAGGTCTTTACCTTTTTTAATAACCCAGAAAGTTTTTTTTCAAGACCCATGAAAATTAAATTCAAGTTTAAGTTTCAAAAAAGAAAAAACAAATAAAGCTCCTTTTGGCACACAACCATGTTCTCATTTGCATATTGTCTGCTGCTGCCTTTGAGGTGATTAGTTTTAATAGAGATGTATAAAGTCTGAAATGTCACCTAGGCCTTTCACAGAAGAGGCCTGCTGACAGGTGGAACTTAACAGGACATGCTACACTTCCAGTATTTGAAGGTAGAAGAAGAAGCAGAGCAGACTGACCTACCCAGAGAAAGACCTTATCTTAAAAAAAAGTCTGCTCATGCTGGGTGTGGCAAGCATATGCCTTTAATCCTAGTACTCAAGCAGAGATAAAATGGATCTCTGCAAATTTAGGCTAGCCTGGTCTACAAAGTAAATTCCAGGCCTCCTAGTAGTACACAGGGAGACCCTATGTCAAAAAAAGTCTGCTCATAGGCTAATAAGATGGAACAGTAGTACACAAAGCATTTGCTAATAAGCCTGATACTGTGGACAGAGACACAGGGACAGATACAGACACACGCATCTTAAAAGAAAAGGTCTGACCACTCTTATTTCTCTCCCCAGTGATAACTGAAGTGACTAAATGTGTCTCATTATGTTTATTCACTAATTAAACAATGATTTGAAGTCTATGCTAAGTAAAGTATTTTTTTGTTTTTTTTTTGTTTTCGAGATAGGGTTTCTCTGTGTAGCCCAGGCTGGCCTGGAACTCACTCTGTAGACCAGGCTGGCCTCGAACTCAGAAATCCACCTGCCTCTGCCTCCCAAGTGCTGGGATTAAAGGTGTGCGCCACCACCACCCGGCAGTAAAGTATTTTCAAATTTCTGTCTTTACCATACTCTGTAACAGGACTCCATAAGGGCTCACAGACAAGTCAGTAGCTGTATCAGAACCAAGTGCTCTACAACTAATGAGCTGGTGTGACACAGAACGTGTCATTCCACTTTGCTAGCATCAAAACCTCACTTCAGTTAGAATGGTAAACCATACAATTTTCAAAGTGTGTGTGTCATAAGCCACCTGTCAGCAGGCCTTTTCTGTGAAAGGCCTAGGTGACATTTCAGACTTTAAGTGGTAGTAACCAGAAATATGTGGTACTGAAGGTTCAACAAAGCAATTTTACATAAACTAAACAATTCAGTTTCCCAATCACCCCTGTTACAACTTAAATGGTTAAGAATCACATGGCAGATAGTCAACAAAATAAAGCATAGGTGTGACATATCTATCACTGTAGAGTGTTCTAGCACTGTGCAAAGCCTCGCGGGGTGGGGTGGGGGGATCTCTAAGATTAAACCAGCCACTACTGCAGAAATACACTGTGTCAACAGTGCCACCGAGGAGACAGATGAATGGGAGGGAGGTTCTTTCTGTTTCTGTGGCCTCGCTATTCAGAGGAAAAAGAATGGCAGCCAACTGAGCACATCCCCATGCTCTGAGAAAATCTCCACTTCCCGTACATGCCTTCATGCTACTCTGTAATGGAACAGAGAACCATGCTGTGAAGAAGCAGTCTCACAAACCAGCAGCAGGAGCTGTGTGTGTGTGTGTGTGTGTGTGTGTGTGTGTGTGTGTGTGTGTGTGTGTTGCTATTACAGCATCAAGTATGTCAGTACTTGGAAAATGTTCACAACTCAAATGACCTAGCACTCTGGATAATGGCAACTCACCCTCAAGAACCTTTGCTCGTTGTCTCTTGAAGCATCTACCACAGCAGAGTGTCTCTCCCCAGTTACCCCAAAGAACTACGTATCACTCTTCTCTTCACTAGTAAGTTATTGGAGTGAGAATGGATGTTCCTCACACAGCTCAAACAATATTATTACACAGCAGAACACGAGCAGTTCTTAAGAGCCTAATTCAGTTGCCTAACTCTCTTCAAAACACTGAAAGATTACAAATTAATGTCACATTTTTGAGCTATTTTTGCTAGGAAAAGATATGTGTTAAATGAGGCTAGCAATATCACAGGTAGAAGACTGGTTCTATTCTCCAGGTAGGGGTGGGGTAAATGGTACCACTAACAGACTTATTAATTTAATAATTAATTAAATGTTTTTCTCAGGTTTACTTCTTAAAAGGTTAATGGCAAAATAGTCTACATACTCAACAACTCTCGGAGCCAGTCAACTCTAAAGGATATAAGTGCCTTTCCTAGCTGTGGAGCTTTACTGACTCAGTCACCAACATTCTCTGCACTCTTTCTGAAATTTGTCTGTCACCTGCAGCTCTCAACTTCCAAAGTCCTGTTAAGCAAGGGTCACTTGACAATCTTCCAACACACTATTGCTTTTTACTGTGGACACATCGTAACTGGAATATACCCAATTACTACTTGTTCTGAGCTAACTGCACACATCTGTAGCTTCACATTCCCACCTTATGCCAAGTCACAGCTCCTTACTGTCCTCCAGTGCTCACACACATACTGACAGTGATCCTCTGCCTCAAACTACAGCATTTTTGCTCATTTTCCTTCCTGAATCCTTCACCAGCTATTTTTCCAGTCTCTGCAGAACCTACACTGCTTACTTAGCCTGCTCAAAGATCCAGAAGCATTTCAACTCTGTCTCTCTAGTCAGCGACATCTCATCTCAGAATACAACTCAGGGCCCCAGTGTTTCCCAGTCGCAGTCTGTCATTGTCACTTCTCTCTAAGTGTATGTGTGGATGAGGGAGAGGCTGTCTTTGCATGCATTCTATATGTTACAGAAAACATGACCTACTTTTTTTGCGTGGCTGGGAAGGGGATGTTGACTGTGCGGCTGTGCCATTAGCACTGCTCTCTTCCTCCTCTTTTGTTTCCACTTTTACTTCGGGTTTCTTTTCTTCTACTTCCATTGGTTCTGATTTCTGCTCTGTCGTATCTGTTTCTTCTTTTGCTTGGGAAGAACCTTGTAAATCCTCTTCCATCTTGAGAAAAACAGAGCCACAGAAGACAGGTGACTATCAGACTCCTGTAACCCAGTCCAGCTTTACTCTAAGTTTTCTGGCACACACAGGCTTGCCTAGTGTTCCTTTAGTCAAAGGCACCTGTAAACATTCTTTTTTGTTCCCCACAAGGAAAAGGAACAAAATATCTGATGTCTACTTAGTCACTTTATACAGCACTGGTATAATCATAATTTCTAATTCAATTTTTTAAAATATAAAAGTATGTTTACATGCTCAATAAAATATTGAAACATCTAGTTGGAGAATAAGAGTGCCTTGGAAAAATCAAAATAAGGCTCAAGACCCTATGCTCTAAGATGAAGAGTGTGATACAAGACTTGGTCTAATTGGGAAGCCCATGCCACTATCATGTTGCACCCACATCAGGTATGACACTGGCTGCCATAAAGGAGTATAAGAAGGGTACTGATGACAGTTGTTCATCATTTGAGAAAAACACAGACTATCTAAAGTTTTATTTACAACTTCCTGATTTTTAAAATACTGAACAGACAGAATGAAGAACATCAACAAAAAGATTTGTGGAAAACTGGAACATTTAAAATGAATATCCAAACACCATGCTAGGTCCTGAGGATATACAGTAAAGCTGCCACACACAGCCATGTACTAAGGCTGAAGGAGCATCTACCTCAGACCGAGGTTCCCCCTTGGACTCAGCAGGGTCAGGCTCAGCATCATCTGTCTGCACATCTGTCTTCATTTCCAGCATGGGCACATCAGGTCCTGGCTGCTGGGAACTGGTTTCAGCACTGGTCACAGAGGAGGGAGTAGGGACTCTATTATCAATGCTGGCTGCTGCCTGAGAAAGCTGCAAAGAAATCAAAACCATTCACCTCTGTAAAGCAGATAACATAGATGTCCTCCAACTGCAGTCTGTTTAGTATTTCTCCTTACAACCTACGTACTCAGTATGAACACTGAAGGGCAGAAGCTCCTGAGGGAGCTGAACAGTCAGTCACTAAGTGTCAGAGACATGGCGACTGACTTCTTACCAGAAAGGAACAGCTTGACCAACAGAGTTTTCTAAATTCTGACATAAAATTATTTTCTCTCTGCTTTCTGACTTTACTATTATTTCTCTTCACTAACATTCCTACTTATGGAGAAAGGCAAACTATAAACACTTAAGTATTTATAGAGAGGTCCGGAAATGATGGCCTACAAATAGAAATCAATCTGCTATCACACGGAATAATAGTGCCCTTGGTGAGTCCAAAAGTACAGCACAGAACCACTCCACTACTGACAGGGTAACAGCTTTACTAACCCCAACTGAAAAAAACAGGGGAACTACATGAAACATAATTTTAAGGCAAGATTTACCCAATGAAACACTACATAAATTAATAAAGGAAGATAAAAAAATTAAATAGAAGTGTTCTAGAGGGCATAGGATACAGCCGGTGGCAGAGTGTTTGCAAAGCCCTGGTTTGAAGACAGGAAATATAACTAACTAGAGACAAAAAATGAAGAGACTTGTAAGTATGTCCTTAATGGAGAAAGCAAAATAGTAATGTTATCTTTGCAAATGTGAAAATGGTTAATTTACAATGGTTTAACTTAGTAATTTGTTATTCTACAAATATCCTAAGTATCTAAGCATGGAATTAATGCAAACCTGGGAGGAGGGGATCTGTTGTTTCATTATGAATAAAAAAAAGTAATATTTTCTGAAAGAAGGTTGATTAGCCAAGACCTTTTACTTTGGAGCAAAGCATGTTTACTAAACCCACAGAACTAAGCACAAAAGCTGTCAAACCTGGACAGTGTAACTCTAGAACAGAGAACAGGTAAAATAATGGTAGCACATACAGTTCAATTAGTTCTTTCCATGCTATGATATACTGATGACTATTGATTTCTATAAACCACTTTGATGAAGGGAAATTGTAAGCCATACCTTTAGGACCAATAGTGGGAAGAAATCACAGTTTACTGCAATTTCAGAGAGACACACACATACTTTATGGGCACCAGAGCAATTTGGCAATTTGCTGTAGCATCCAGACAGAGTAGTCTCTCTCTCTCTCTCTTTTTTTTTTAAAGACAGAGTTTTACTTTCTAGCTCTAGCTCGCAAGATAAGCATGCCTGTGCTTTGAGTGTCAACATTCTTATGGGAAGGTACCCTGTACAAGTTTGGCTTGATGATGACAAAGAGGCTCACCGGTGTGCCAGGAGGCTGAGTATGCACAGGCGTTGGCTGCTGCTGTGATGACTGAGGAGTAGCCACAGACGGTGGCTGCACTGGGGTTGGAGGCTGTGGGGTCACCTGAGCCTGTGCTGCAGCCTGGACTGTGGGGGTACTCTGTGTCTGGGCAGCACTGGGCACTGAGCCAGGAGTTGGGGTAGGAGTCTGCCCAGATGACACAGGAGTGGATGGCTGGGTGGGAGCTGCTGGCTGGGGAGGAGTCATCCCAGGTGGTGTTGGATGTTGGAGAGAGGGCATGCCAGCAGCTGTGGAAGCAGGTGGTGGAGTCGGGTGTAATGGTGACTGTGTCACTGGTGGGCAAGGCAGCTGGCTGGCCTGGGGCGCCAGCATGTTCAGAGGGTTAGGAAGAGCACCTCCAGGTACTTGGCCCTAGAAGAGATAGTAAAACTACTTTACCCAATAGAAACCAAAAGGGACTTGAAGAAAAAAAATTTACAAAATTTAATACTAGTTTCTTAATTAGTTCTGCTAGTTTCATGAGGATATTACATTTGTAAAACCTCAGACTAACCATTTATAGCATGCACCACACCATGTAACAAAATTAGCATTAAAATGCTTCTCATACTTTGATTTGTACAACTTTAATATCTGGTTACAATATTCATGGCTTAGACACATGTTTACTTAGTTTATTCACTTCATGTTTTGCCACATCTACTTTTAACTTAGACCACAGAAAAAGAGTTTTGTTTTTGTGCTTTAAATAAGTTGAGATACTCTAGAACACACTGGGGAGACCCCTGACTTTAAAAAAAAAAAATCAGAATTAACTGTTCCAGAGAGAAGTTTGGCAGAGGCACCATTTAAAAAAACCATTTTTACACGATGACAACCACAACCGGATTACATGTTACATGTTGTCTGTAACTACTTGTACACTGTAAGAGCATAGCTAAACAGTTAAGACTATGACTATGGTCCCTGAAAAAAGAACATATTTGCTATCTGGCTGTTGAACAGAAAAGGTTTACTGCTGGTCATTGTGGCATATGACTGAGATGGAAAGAGTGTAGCCTGGGCAATATGGAGAGACTCTGGAAAGGAAGAGAGTTGGTTTCCTGATCTCTGTTCAAAAAAAAAAAAAAAAAAAAAAAGAGATGATAGAGAAAATGAATCATTACTGAGTAAACCTAATATATTCAACAACTCATTCAGCATTAGCTAAATGCTTCAAAGGACATGATTTTTATATTTTGAGAAAGATTTAGCCTATTTTAAATACTCTGTATGCAGCTGACATTTGATAAGCTACAATTAACCAGAGTGGGGGAAGCAGTAAAATGGATGGAAAATTCAGCTTTAACTAAGTAACTGAAACATGCTCATGAGAAGAGTGCTATTCCAATGATTCTGCTAGCCTTGACACCCCAACACGCAAAACTGAGTGACACATAAAACTGAGTCACTAAAAGAGAATTCACCCTTTCTTAAAATTCCAATATTTCACAGAATAACATGTTAATCTTAGATTTCTAAATCACACAAACAGCAACCAAAATCCAAAGATAAAAATATAAAGAAGAAAACAAAACAAATGAAAAAAAAACCAACCAAACAAACAAAAACCCCACAACCACAATCCATTTTACTTTTTGTGTGAAGTTCACCTAGAGAGAACAAGAAGAATTAAAAACAAATTAAAAGTTACAGGGCAAAATGGGAAATGGAAAGATGTATATTCTAGAATTCTGATGTCCATAAACTAAGACAGGATCATGTCCCAGAGGCTGGTGCTACAGAGACACTGTTGACCAGGCTCTCACACTGAGTGTACCTGTGCAACACCTGCCTGGGCTGCTGGCTGCCCCATGCCCACACTGTTCACACTCATTGCCCCACTGGATGATGGAAACTGGTTCTGTGGCAGAAACTGGTTCTGAGTAGGTGCCTGGGCCATAATGTTGTTGGCATGGGTGCCCATCATATTCGGAGGCTGAGGCATCCGGGAAGGAGAAATGGCCATCTATAAAACAAGATTCATATGTTAGGCCAGAGTCTTCAAGAGATACACATTGCGATGGAAATCTAAAGCCTTATAAATCTAGCACACTTTGGTTTTAAAGACCACCACTTGACAAGGACTCCTCAGTTCCTAGGCACTTTCTACAACTTCTCAAGCAATCTCCTGAGTAAGACAATGCTGAACTGTCTTCAGAATGGCAATCAATAGCATGCTCTAATTTTGAATTCAATCATGCCTTTAATTAGTTGAAGACTATTTCAGGAGGGCAAGCCGAAGTGAACAGACAGCCACTGGCTGCCTGTTCTACACTCAACAGCAAATACCTACAGAACTATTATTTAAAAAAAAAAAAGGCATTCAAATAGTCCTCATTATATCAACAGTTTTGTTTGTTTTAAAGAAACAAAGAAATAAAACAATGCTCAAATGCAAATGAGTAAGTACTCTAAAATTCCCAGGTAACAATGGAAGACCCCTCCTCAGAGAGCATTCTACTGAGCAAGGACTGAGAGGAGAAGCACTTACACCCGGCACTGAGGCCATGCTGTTCATCTGCACAGAGTGGCTCATGGGGGAGGCTGCACGAGGTCCCATGGGTGCCTGTGGTAACTGGACGTTCCCCAGGGACATTGCGTTAAATGAATTCATTCCTACAAACAGTAATAATAGTTTATTAACAGAAGCATTCACAAGAAAAGAATGTAAACAAACTCTTAAGACAGACATATGGGTAACTGACAATAGAGAGGAACCCACAAGCAAATCCGAGCATACGTGACCTTCTTTTTTTTTTTTTTTTTTTTTGTGGTTTCGAGAAGGTTTCTCTGTTCCGGCTGTCTGGAACCGCTCTGAGACCAGTGGCTGAACTAGATCGCTGCTTGCTCCAAGTTGGGATTAAGGCGGCGCCACCGCCGAAGGATAGTGGTGGAGGGCAAGGAGCTAGAGTGAGATGAGGACAAAAGGGCAGGCTAGAACTAACCACAAACTAATGTGCACGGAGCACAGAAGCAACAGACAAGGAAGCCTTGTCAGCACTGCCCCATCTATCTGAGCACACCCTCGCTTAAAGACCCTAGCAGTAATTGGCTCACGTTATTCCAGGCTTCCTAGCTTCTTGGCTAAGTTGATACTATGGTCAGAATCTGTGCTAAGACTCAAAACACCTTCTCAATTTTGTATATATCTTTAGTAGAAAGTGCCCAATGGCTACCCTTAGACTTAATAGTTTGCCGAAATACCACACCAATGCCAAAAGCTTAGCTGGGAAGTATCGTCAGATCACAGGGGCTAGTTCTTATGAACTTTCTATAGAAACTGCAAACCATGAGCTTTAAATGAAATTTCAGTTCAAGTTATTATTCTGCCTATCACTGCAATCTAACAGACTCCTTGAAGTTTTTTGAGAAGCTTGCCTTAGCATTGCTATAACCAAGAAGAGCTTTTTATACTTTCAGCAACTATCCAAAACGATCACCTGTAAATGGCCACGTCAACAAGGCCCAACAAGACTTTCTATGGAGTGTATAATGAACATAAAAGTATCTCCTCCATACCAATTTTGTGCAGATACTAAAAAAAGAGCATGGAAAGTAATCCAGATTCACAGATACTGATACACCCAGCAATAAAGACTGGTAACTATGACCCAGAAAACATCTTTATCACCCGTGACTTACTAGTTATCTTGTCAGAGCCTGAGTCAGCATGGCTCCTATCAGCAATGTCCATGTCCCCCCAACAATATTCAGTCACATCGTTACGGCTCAGCTTCTCAACCACCTAACTTAATACCCCCTCAAACGTAATCCATCCAAACAAGCTCTTGGCCAGTTTATCCAGTGTCTGTGTCAATGTGCAGTCACAGTCACAACTTTAAATCCTGTTCCCTCCCCTCTCAAAGGGCTCTGTAGACTGCACCACCCTTTTCTACTGTCTGGATAATGCTCCCGTTTACTTCACAACCTGGAGTAATAAGTCTTAGGATGTCGAGCGCTGAAAAGCTTACAAATGGCCCCAAACCCTGAAGCCACAGAATCTTGAATTGACCTTCTATGGTTTAGACAGCTATCACTCCACCAGGAAGGCATGGAGCTCTGCACACAGTCTTCTGAAGTTGAGATCCACTTACCAGCTTCAATTCTGATGGCCTGGAGCAGCACTGTACCTTCTCGGTCCCACACAAGTGCCTGCCACAGACTGGCTCACAGACTCCCCAGCTGAGTATTCAGAAAGACCCCTTCCTTCCTAGAATATGTTTCTTTTACATAATCTAGTAATGTTACCACTGTTTTGGTGGTGGGTTTGTGTATCAGTATAAAATCCTATTTCTGACCTCTTTAGAAAACTCTCCTATAATTTCCAAATTTTTAAACACAAGAGACTCATATTATTTGGTGGACTACACTCTCATCAGAAAGAGGAAAAGAAAGAACACAAAAGGAAAATGGGGGTGGGGCGGGGGTGGGGGGTACATGTTTGATGCTGCTGAATGTTAAGGTAAAATATGGCTGACAATAAATAGTTAAATACCTTGAGAAACCTGCATGCGATTCACTGGCAAAGGCAGGGGTCCATCTATATGGGGGGAAAATATAATTGAAAATAAATATAGATACATATACAAACACACACACAAAACATAATTAAAAATACTACACACACACACACACACACACACACACAGAGGAAATACACTCAAATCTAAAAAGCACTTGCCAGCACACACTTGCAAGATATCTCCCCCATGCTGGGCAGTGGTGATACACACCTTTTATCCCAGTACTGCAGGGGCAGGGAGGGCAGGGGCAGGGCAGGGGCAGGGGGGCAGGGGCAGGGGCAGGGCAGGGGCAGGGGCAGGAGGGGCAGGGGCAGGCAGGGCAGGGGCAGGGCAGGGGCAGGAGGCACAGCAGGGAGGCAGGGAGGGCAGGCAGGCCAGGAGGGATCTCTGAATTGAGGCAGTCTGGTCTACAGTGTAAGTTCCAAAACAACCAGGGCTATACAGAGTAATAACTCTGTCTTGAAAAATTGGGGAGAGACACACAAAACAAAGCCTTCCGTAAGGCAAATTCAATGTCCCCACAGGCCACTGCCATAAAAAGAGCTTTCAAAGTGCAGATTTTTGGAGAACTTATTTAACTCTATAAGTCTTAGAAATATACCCCAACAACTAAAAGAACACTAAGCAAACCGGTTAAGGACTGATAGAGAGAAATGCAGTCCTTACTTGGAGGTCTCACAGACTGGGTTGGTGGAATCACAGGGGGCTGAGCCCCAGGAGCTGGTAAAGCTGGCTGGTTACCCAGGATGCCTTGCTTATGTAAACGTGACCTCCGTTTTTCTTCTAGTTCCTTTTGTATTTTATAAATTTTCTCTGCTAATAAATGATAGTATTCATCCTAAAAAGCAATAATTTAATATTAAGGTACTGACAAATCTGAAAACCAATCATTTATTTTGCATGTTCTAGCTAATGAACTCACTTGTCACTCGCATTTTGCTTCTGGGAACGGTACTAAGGGTCAGGGTGTACTGAACAGGTACTATACCAATGAGCACATTTTAAGTGCAATGACAAAGAGGTTTGACACATCTGATAAACCATAAACCCATTCCCCCTGCCCCACCTAAATTCCTGGTGATATCAGCATACCCTTTAATTTTCACTTTACTGAACTAATGACTTTATTGGACATAACAAACTGAAGGTGCTAACACTGCTTTTTTTATCCTTTTTTTTTTTTTTTTTTGTATAACTGAACTTTTTCTTTGGTATTCACTGATAGTAGCAATAATAAGAGAATCCTAAAGAACACTTTGTGAAAAAAGATGTCCCAAGGACACAGGTTGATTTTATAGATAGTCTATACTCCTATACTATGACTGTGTGCTTCACAAGAGAGGTGTCTAGGAATATCATTCTTACTTGGACATGTCTCTGTTCAGGGTACTCAAGTTAGGCATCTCCTAGACCATGCAGATTGTCCTAATTCTGGATAACTAACTAGACAAACACCTATAGGTTCAACAGCTACTTAGCAACATACCCTGCTATTAGCAGATTCATACATGTCTCCCTCCACTTTTTTAGCATAGGCAACCAGGTTCTCCATGCGGCGATCTTTCAGAGCTGCAGGGTCAGGAGTCGGGAAGATGGCTTGAACGCTGAAAAGACAATGTATTCTATCAACCTGCTTTCAAGGTGATCACAATAGAACTAAAAGAATAAACCAGGAATGGCTAGCTACCTGTAAGGGCCCAAATCTCACTGTGCATCCCTTGTGCATGAATATGGGAAACAATACTAAGCTTGCATCTACACACCCAGTATCTACATACCAAACAGAAATATGTGGTATGCCATTTTAAGGAACAGTATGAAAATTGCTATTTTGAAACTATGCATTATAAAAACATCAAAGTAAGAATAATCTATAGTTGATTAACTTTATTTCAACTCAGGACAGACAGTATGAAAACATTAACTTTCTGTACATAAAATAACTGTCATACCATCTGTACTTACCAGACCAAAATTTTCCCAAGTTTTAGGGAGTTCTATACCTAGTTTCAAGTCACTGAACATGGTTGAGCTCAAAAGCAAAGAGGATGGGCTTCAGGTCATGTCTCTATGCTCTGATGGCACTACACAATGGGGACCAAAGTCTGAGAGAGTTGGCCTTCCTAGTCTCTTAGCAGTGGGGATGGCTTTCTGAAACAAGCATGGACCCTGCACAGATTTGAGCTGCTAAATTGGGGTTTTTTGACATGCAGATAAAATACAAAATCAAACATCTACACACCCACAAAGATTCAACAATTCCCTCAACCACAAAATGTGACTCTGGTTCATGAGGTTACATACAGTTTATGTACTAGATGGCTCCGCAGGTCCTGAGTCACATGTTCATGCCAGCCTTTTCGAACACCAGTGCTGGAAGGAGGTGCTGCTGTAGGTATCGTGCTGAGGCTTCCAATGTTACCAGAGTTTGAGCCATCATTCATCAGTGGACTAAAGAGGAAATAAGGATACTTCAACCAGCTACTCAAATGAATCAAACATACTCCACCTTCTTCAACCATATGACTTAAGAAGTTTAAGAGAAAGCCGGGTGGTGGTGGCGCATGCCTTTAATCCCAGCACTTGGGAGGCAGAGGCAGGCGGATTTCTGAGTTCGAGGCCAGCCTGGTCTACAGAGTGAGTTCCAGGACAGCCAGGGCTACACAGAGAAACCCTATCTCGAAAAAAAAAAAAGAAAAAAAAAAAAAAAAAAAAAAAAGTTTAAGAGAAGCATGTAATGTATATCCACCAAAATTCAAACTGTTTCATTGGTTGTTTTACATTTATCACTTTAAAAAGAAAGAGAGGCTGAAGAGATAGCTCCACTGTTAAGAGTGCTTGTTTCTCCTTCAGAGGACCAGGCTTCAGATAGGAGTTACCTAAAACTTTGGTCTTACTTGGTAGCCCCCAAGGAAGTTGGAAGAGCTGATTCTGAAATCAAGTTTGGTGGCTGCTGATCTGTTGTTATTCCTCCTGCTGGAATACTCATTGGGTTGTTTCCTTTAAAGACAAAGAAAAATGAAATCAATCCCTATACTATAAATTTCAAGTTCCTATAATAGATAAAAAAGTGAGCATATAAAGAACTCATATAAAGAATAGCAGAATACAGTAGGACAGAAGCTCTGGAAGCTGCACTTTTCATCAGTGGTGACTAACATCAACAAATTCCACTGTCAACTCCTTCCGACTCTTACTCGATAGCCTAAAGAGAATGTGCTCTGGAGGCTGCATAGTGTTCTAACAGTACTCTACGGCTACTGAGAAGATGATCACTGCTCATTTGATGCCTTCAGTTTCTCTGTTTCCTGAGTGTCAAACAACTACACTGACCTGCCTGGCACATACCTGTGTGTTGGGGCTGTTCTTACATGTCAGAGAGTAAACTAATAAAAGTTACGTTTAGGAGAAAAATAGGTATTTTAAAAAAATGCCAAGCCCAGAGATTAATTCCAAAACTGCACCATCAAACAGGAGGGGAGTAGATAGAATTTAGGACACTATTGATAATCATTTAGGTGTTTTTCTAGAAAGTAACACAGGGATGATTTTAATTGGTCCATCTCCACCTCTTTTTATCTCTGTCTGCACTACTGGATATCAAACTTGGAGCTTCATGCACACTAAACAAGTGCTCTTCATCCCTAATCTTAACTGGTCATTTTTAAATGACTCACTTTTGAATCTAAAAAGCTAGTGCCACCAGTCACAACTTCATTGATAGCACTGCTTACCCTGTGAGAGCCTGATATTAAAAGAACAGAGGAAAAATGTTAAGGAAACTACACTAGGAAGTAGCAAAAATTGTGATTATCAATAAATGTTTAAAGCTGGCAAATGATGGGCTATGGTGACCAGAGGAAGTACTGATTTACCCAGATGCAGGTGACAGTAGCTGCTGAGTGTCTACTGCTAACCAGACTGATTCTACATGGTCACTTCCAAAGATGAGACAACCACAAACAAAAAGACAAGGCAGGACCCTACTAAGTCCTTATTAAATAAGTGGTGTACTTTAAGAGTTCACTAAGGTTGGCTGCTGCATTCTAAGCCACAATGTCCTTTACAAACTGTTTAGATAAAGTGGTACACATACAGCAAATCACTGCCTCACTTGAAAATGTTCTTTTTACAACATGTACAAATCTTCCCTGAAAATGTACACTTCAAGTTTTCTCTGGAAGGCTGTTGATCCAAGCAATGGATCTCAAGTCAGAACAAACTGGAAACAGCCTTGGGTTCCTTAAGCACCCTCGTCTTTACAATATACATGGAGGAAGTTAGTTTTTGTGTACTCCTTCACTTACCTAGGGCATTGAGAGTCCTCATCTGCTGGTGGGCTGGAGGCTGTGCTGGTTGCTGGCCAGGAACCTGAGGCTGCAGCTGCGTCTGAGGCTGGTTCATGTAGGGGAGTCCTAGAGCGGCGTAGGCCCGCTGCATGGAACTGGGGTCTATGGGATTTGGGTTACTTAAAGAAGTGGCATTCTGTTGCCCTGCACCAACAGAACCAATTGTGTTTTGAATTCCACTAGCTGGAGATCCCAGGATAGCTAGAACAACAAAAAGACAGATAAGCAAAAAAGGTAAGTAAAGGGGAGAGGCCCACAAATAAACTGTAAATAATAGGAGGCAAACAAGCCTTTCAATGATGAGGCATTAAATCTAGCAAGAAAGAAGTAGCATGGAATTCAGCTATTTTTGTCTAGCAGTAGTTACAAGGAACAAAAATCTAAAGCGAATCCACCCTGTATGTCTAAAAGCAACAAAACATAAAAAAATTAAAAAGAGATCACTTAGTAAAAATTAGTATTTATTAAAATCTAGAGATAGCTAGGAAGTCAGTTACAAGAAGTGTCAATGTATGACAAAGTATATGATTCTGAATGGTTGACAACTACCTCTCAGTCAAGGAAGGAGCCTTCCTATAAGCTGTTGCCCCACCTATCTTTTAGTATTCACTTCTGTAAACTGAGAGAAACAGGAAAGGCAAAACCTGGTTGGACACTTCTCAATCAATAGATCTATGAGGTGATACTCTAAATTACCAAATGGCATTTCTCTAAACTTCCTTGTGTAATGACAACATTAACAACAGACCTTTCTTTTAAAAACCCTCTTGTGGAATTCTTTTCCAGGAGAGCACCAGGCTAGACTATATTATACTTGACTGACTGACAAATCTGTGCAAAATTAACAGATGGAACGAGGCTTGAGGTTCCAAACGAGCTTTATTTAGGTGTCACCTCAGTTGATATTCAGGATGAAGATGTACCTCATGTACCTGACCTAAAGCCACAAATAAGCAGCACACAGAGCAGCTGTCCCACCTGGCTGTCTAACCCCAGGAATTAGAAGGAAAAAACAGTGTCCACATAATAAACTCATCCCAAACACCTTTGGTCACTTCAAGTTTAACCAATCCACCCACCCATACGATCCATCCATTTAAAGAGTTTTCTATATGGCAGAGGTTTTCTTTCACACTATTTATTCTCCTTTTTTTTTTTAATAAAATAAAATAAAATAAAATGAGGTCCTTTCTTTTAATCTTGTACAAAGTTTAAAGTCATGTTCGAAGTAAAATCACAAAGACATGCTTTATATATTAAGCTTATAAAGTTGTTATCATATGACTCTGACATATGAAACAGTCACAAAGCCTTTCTTTAGTAATAATCTTACAGCCAACATCTATGTAAGAATAATATAGAACTGTAATGCTTATCAGATTAACTCAATTAAACAGAAATGGGTAAAAAGAAAAAAAAATTGTGGCAATTATCCATTCCATACTATTAACTTTTCTAATAAGGAAAGTAAAATCTCAAACTCATTAACACTCACTAGATACACTTAAACATAGCAAGGAACTCATCATTATAAATAAAACGCAATTGCTAATATACACTTCAACAAGAATATAGATGAAATAGTCAAATATGCAATATCAAGATCACACCTGAAAATAAGCATATATCCCGTCATCATGGTAATTTTTCAAAAAGAGTTATAATATAGAAAAAGAAAATAATTAACTGGTGTTCCCTTGAATGACAAAATTCACAGGCCTCACTCACCACCAAGATATTTATCCTCTCCTCTCTCTCTCTCTCTCTCTTCTCTCTCCCCCTTCCTCAGCCTGGTCCCCTGCTACTCAAGTGTTAACCCCATGTCAGGACAGTTTACCTGACACCTTCAGCCTAAGAAAGGATAGGCCAGCCCGCCCTCTCTAGGTGACAATGCAATGGCTGTGCTTTAATAACTTTGTCCTACTATACTCTTTCACCTCCACATCCTAAAATGTCATCTATTTAGATAAAATGCCCACCACAGGATGAATACCATTCCTACACCCAGAACCACATATACAGTAAACTGTCTCATTCATCAAACCTTCTGATGGGTGCTATTGACATGGTCACTCTACTTTGTGTTTATGTTAAAAACATGTTCCCTAAATATAAAATATGACTTTCATTTTGAAACGAAATATACCTAGCAGAAAACATGTAGAATTTAGGAACTTGGTAATTTAACAATCCAGAACCAGAAGAAGAAACTACAAAGAGACCTGAAGCTGAAATACGACAGGAGCCCCAAAAACGTTCCTGTTTGGAAAGCACTAACATCTAGGGTTACAGGAATTTACAGTGGGGGATGGGCTGACAGCTGTCATATAAAAGTAGTTACCAATATTCCATCCATATCCTTCTCTAAATTCCTACAGGGCCACTGGTCTGTTTATCTTTAGACATCTGTACTTCCAACATTCATACTAGGCTCCCAGAAACATTGGCTAGCAAATAGTCTATGTATTCCTTGAGCTTAGACCTGCTGGGGAAAACAAGAGTGATTTAACAATCATCCAACACATATCAAACCACAACTTGAGACATGGAGCAGAAAAAAACCCATTCATCTGATCCTGGACATCACTGTAGATCGGGATTCCATAAGACTCAGCCTACTCTTCATCTACTCTTGTCACACAGGCCTGCTATAGCTGGGAGGGTTCAGTGTCAGAGTTTACCCTTCACCTGCCACATGGGGCTATGTGAAGTGCCACAGGATATAGTGTAGGGACCTGTAGCCATCTGTGCCTTACCCACTCCAAGCATCTTGAGGATGAACAAAAATAAACAGAGCCTTAAAGGCAGCAAAGCTCACCCACGTGCATCCCTGACATGCACTCATCAACTGGACATGCTAATGAAGACTATCTACTTGGTCTTTTCTCTTCTGAAGTTTAATGCTGTGATACACACATCACCAGTCCCATGGATGTCATGGGACTAACTAACTGCTAGCTAGTTTAGCAGGTGGCACACCTGAACCGAGACACATCTTTGAGGAGTTTTTTGGTTGTTATTTTGGTCTGTTTGTTTGAGAATAGGGGAGAGAGACTAAGTTTTGCTAGATAGCTATGGCTGGCCTGTAACTCACTGTGCAGCCCAAGGTGGCCTCAAGTTCATGGCAATCCTGCTCCTGAGTACAGAGATTACAAGCAAGAGCCGCGGTTTCTGGCATGTGTCTGCCTTTTCTCATGTATGCTCAGTACCTCTTCTGCCTCACTACTCCTTCTCTGGTGTAGCTAATGTAAGAAGTCATAGCTTAGGAAACAAAAGGCCACATTCATTCTGTGTAAGACTCACCTATCAATCTCTAAATAAGGGCAAGACAGTCTTTCCCCTGTGAAGTATATGTTGCTAACTTAAAACAGTCAATTAGCCAGTCAACGTTAGGCGCTAATCATTTCCAATAAAACTGGGCTCAATTTGAAAATTCAACAAAAACTGACACAAATTAAATTTTAAACTCTGTCAGAGTGGTGAAAGACAAATCAAAATGCAAGCTAGGCAGTTATTCTATTCATTCTTAAATTGCTACATTAAAAAACAAAAACAGTGTTAGGTTCATTCAGATCTGTGCCTATCTTTGACAAGTAGAAGGTACTACTTTACAGTCTCTCCCCTGTGAATAATGCAGGGCACAGTAACAAACAAAGTCTGGAGTGCCCAAGTTCTCAAAGGTAGCTTTCCTCAGAAGCCAAAACACACAGGAGGGCAAGACGCAGTTATTCTGATCAAGGAAGGGACAGTGAGCTCCCAGCTCTCTTACTCTGCAAAGCTATCCAGGCTCTATTTTCCCAACACAATCTCTATTGTGTGTTGTCAGAGGCATCTGGAGACCTCAGGGCTCTGAAGCAGAACTGAGAGCCTGATCAGGTGGAGCCCAGGAGGTGGCTCTATGAAAGTACATTTTGAGGTTGATTTTAACTCAATATAGAAATAATAATACAAATGGTGATGAAAGGTGTTTTAATCAATCCAAAATGTGCCTAGAAATGGGATAAAAGAGCTGCTCCACGAAGTAACGGCCAAGGTGATGAGGACACTGGAGCAACAAGCTAAAGGACAGCTATCATAGTCACTGGAGACTGTTGTTCTGTGGTTCAGCCCAAGTCTGGGACTGGACCTGGGGCTGTCCATGAAGCACAGGTCTAAATCCCTGTGGGTTTCAGGTAGAAAAGCCAGGGTCTTCCTCAGAGAATACCAACATCCTTCTCTACAGCTTTGACAAAAACCTGGTACTTGTAGTTCCCCAAAGAAACTACAGCCCAGATTTTAATGTACACACCAAATGCTAACAAGAAGCCTAGGTGGGGCCCAGATTTCCCCATTTTTAGAAAGCATGTCTGGATATCAACTATGAGTATCAAGAGACTCATGGGTTCCAATATGGGGAGGACTCAAGCATATGTCACACAGAATCTACTAGAAGTCAGGCATCAGAACAGGACTGATGATGGAAAAGCTCTAATAACTGAACAACTAACTATTCTATGATAGGTGGGTAACTTACCATTATAGTTAAAAGAGAAAGATCAAGCAGACCCCAAAATAACAATATGGGTTTCATTTCAAGCAATATCATATTAGAGACTTAATAAATTCCTCTAGATTCTGTCAGTAGAAGACACAGAAGTTTGAGAGTGGAAAATGTACCTACCAAGGAGAGGGTACTACTGGTCAGTATCTGTAGGAAATATATGCTCAGAAGGTAATGCTCTGACATATCTGTTGGTAGCTTCACAGAGTAAGACTCAGCACAGTTATCTCTAAGCCCAGTGTTTCAATCACTGTTGCATTGTTGTGAAAAGACATCATGACCACAGCAACTCTTAAAAAAGAAAGCAATTAACTGGAGGCTTGTTTTGTTTAGGAGGTTTACTCCACTATCATCATAGCAGAGAGCCTGGTGGCACATAAGCAGATGTGGATTAGAATTCTACATCTGGACCCCCAGGTAGCAGGAAGAGAGCAACTGTACTTGGACTGGCTTGGACTTTTGAAACCTCAAAGCACACCCCAGTGACACACTTTCTCCAAGGCCACACCTAATCCTTTCAAATAGAGTTGCTCCAAGACGACTGAGCATGCAAATACAAGAGCCTATGGACGGCCATTCTTATTTAATCCACCATAACCAGTCAGCATTATTCCTAGCAGGCTATGTGCTCTGCTGGTACTTTTACTACTACCATTGTAATTTTGTTGATCCTGGGTTCCATGGGCACCACTTTTCTCTATGAAGGTCTAAGCATATTCTCATTCCACCCCATAAAGCCTACAAAGAATACTTCATGCTTATTCTTGATCCTTTAAAAGAGACCATTTCTATTTTTAAAAATAAGACATAGCTGCAACCCCCAAAATCCTAGAAATGCCACTCCCTTAAATTAAAAGTTAAACATGAAACTAAAACTCATAATTCACTGAATTAACATCAAGTACAAATTAACTCAACAATAGTAGGGTTTTTGTTGTTTTAATTTGTTTTTTTTGAGGAGATACGGTCTAACAATATATACTCTAAGATAGCCTAGAATGCTCAACTACACTAATTTTTAAGATATATATTTCAGTCTACGGAAGTCAACCTAAGCCACTGAAGGGTTGGATTCACTTTTTTTCTCTAATTCCTAATCTAAGATTACAAACCATAAACACTATTTTCTAGAGAAAAGGGGGTACTGCTAAACATTCTCCCTGGTGACATAAAATATATTAAATCTATCTCACACATCTACAAATAAAGAGCCAAAAGACCACACTCAAAATTGAAACATAATTTAAGAAGCATTTAGGCTGGAGAGATGACTCAGTAGGGAAAGTGCTTGTAGTACAACCATGAGGAGTCGAGCTCAGGTCTCCCACACTCACGTAACACAGCACACTGCTGTGGTGGCAGTGTGTGTCCACAACCTTGGTGCTGAGAAGGCAAAGACAAGCAGATTCCAGGGGATCTAGCCAAAACTATAAGATCCAGGTGCAATGAGAGACTATCTCAAATAAAAAAAAATAAGGTAGAGGGTGATTAGAACAAGACACCAGATGACCTCTAGATTCCACAGACTGACATATGAGCAAAATCACCTATAGATACATACACTAACTAAATAAAATTTTTAAAAGGAGCATTAAATATTTTTGCTTTTTTTTTCCATTAAAATTTTTGTGCAGAGATCATCTCGACTCTCCCTTTGACTTTACATTATCAACCCCTACCCCCGCCCCACCAACACTTCATGTTATGAATAGTAGAAGCACTGTGGTTTACCACTTGAGAAAGCATGCTTTGAATCAATTTTCATACTTAAGACAGTTATAAGGACATTAAAAAAAAAAAAAAACCACGTTTCTTTTTTCTTTCTCTTGAACAAAAACCACCTAAGTATTTCTTAAAAAGAGAAATCACAAAGGTTTACAATTTTCATAACAGTATGTACATATTAAACTCAAAAGATCCCTCATAGTAACATCCCAAAATTAAAAGTTAAAAATGAAATCCTAGGTCATTATTCATGGAATTAATAAGACTCGGTATCCCAAAACTTTATTTTATATAAGGAATGTCCAGAAAAAAAAAATCATATATTAAAAATTCAGGCCGGGCGGTGGTGGCGCATGCCTTTAATCTCAGCACTTGGGAGGCAGAGGCAGGCGGATTTCTGAGTTCGAGGCCAGCCTGGTCTACAGAGTGAGTTCCAGGCCAGCCAGGGCTACACAGAGAAACCCTGTCTCGAAAAAACCAAAAAAAAAAAAAAAAAAAAAAATTCAGGAGTTAGGAAGATGGCTCAGAGGCTAAAAGTACTTGTTAGGCAAGTGTAAGGACCTGAGTTCAAATTCTCATAGCCTGTGTAAAACCAGCCATGATGGCATGCATGTAATCCCAGTTCAAATGTCAGATGGAGACAGAAGAATCTCTAGACACTCACAGGCTACCCAGTTTATATACAGCACACATAAACAACAAAGACCTAGCCTCAAACAAAGAAAAGGGTAAGAACCAACATTTAAAGTTGTTCTCTGACCTCTGACCTATACCACAAACCATGGCAAATGAGTAACCATACTCACACACATAAGCACATACCCCCCTCCAACAGACATACACACAAAAAATAATTTAACTGATTCAAGAAACTAAGTTTTCAAAGAAAACTTGTGGTGCATCTGTAAGAGAAGAAGAGACCAGGCCCCAACACCCTGTTTTCTTCCAATGCAGCATGCTATATGCTGTGAGTCAGCTTACAGGAAGAAAGCTGGATTCATAAGAGATCAAATAGCCAGCAATGGCACTCCATTCCACAGTACTCTTAGATTAGAGTGATTTGCCATGTGCAGCTAGCCAGGAAGAAAGCAGCACATGTTCACCAGGTAGGATGGGAACCTGTGAAGATGTCCAAGAAGATGTTCTAAGTGAAGAACGCTGAGAACATTGGGAGAAGTAAGATGGCGAAAGATGAGAAAGACTGCCACTCTGAAAGATCACTAAAGAAGGGTATGCCTCTAATTAGAGCATGCCCATCTAAGGGCACTTTCTAGATGTGCAAATGAGGGACATATGCAAAGAACACGATTTAGTCTCTGAAATGACAGCAAAGGGTCTTAAAACTCGGAAGAGGTATTCATATCCTTCCTAATGCTCGGATGCCTAAAAACAACAGGGATCCAGGGGCCACATGTAGTAAAGAGCAACCAGTATACAACAGGTCATATCAAGGACTACACAGATGATTCAGAAGACAATAGAACAATGGAGATGAGTAGGATGTGTCAATCTTGAGGCTTAATCCAGTCTAAAGCTCAATAAACTGATATACCAGCAGGTGTGGAAATTGCTTACGCAAAAGTTTACCAGGCTCTTATACTGATATAACCTAACAGGTTATTCACAAGAAAGATGTCCCTCTACTGCCCCCCTGATGTCACTGTCCCTTGTGGGTAACCTGACATTCAAATCCTCATACTTAAGTATTTGTCAGAAAATACCAAGTCTTCCTGAGAGCCATTTGAAGGAAATGACCTTGCTGTTTTGCACTCATTCAAGTGCATGTGTGTGAGTCGGTGGAGGGAGACGAAAGCTCAGCAAGGCTGTGGCTATTTGCAAAGTTCACTGAGAACCCATCTACCCCTGAGCTTGGCTGCACTAGGTCACTGTCAGCCCTGCCTCATCCAGCATGCTGTGCTGGTGACCCTTGCCCGCTAGCTCCCTACTCTCAGCATTCTCTTAAGAACAGTTTCTATTCTCATCTCCAAGCTTCTCTGTCCCCGTGCTCACTTACTTTGTTGGTTTCGCTTGTCACTGGCATTTTTCAAAGGGAGGCAAACAGGACAGTCATGTCGTGTGCAGTTCTTCCAATGAGAGATGATTTGTCGTGAAGATGCACAATGGGCAACTATGACCAGAAAAACAACGAGATGTTATTTTTCTATCCAAATCGTCACACTTTCAATTATACCTAAATTATAATGCCAGATTCCATTAAAAAAAATGGTAACAAGTGTAACCATAACACAGTACAGGCAGTCCTTAACTTACAAACAGGTATCCAAAAAGTTTGTAAGCTGACTGTCAGTAATTCCAGCCAAAAAATTCCCATAGAAGCAATGTTATGAATGATGGGTGATTAGGGTTCCGCCCACAAAATAGAACAAAAGCCATCAACCTCTGAAATACTGACAGTATCTACAATGAACGGCAGAACAGAGTTCTACAATGTCATCATTAAAAATAAAACATTAAATTATATTTAAGGATGAAACTAGCTAAGAACTACCAATGAAGAAATACAGATAGAGAAGCCAATGAGAAGTCTGTGGAGATTCTAAAATTCCTTGGGTTACTTTATATAGTACTTGAGAGAGTAACTGACCCTGAATATTTCCCATCTTCATATTCTAAAGTCTAATCTTGGCCCGTTCTGTGTTTCCATCATGATCAGGTTATTCCAGGGATTCACAAAGGCACCATGGGACAGAGGGGAGAACAGGGAGATATTTCAGCCAAGGTTTATGAACAAAAGAAGAGAAGAGAAGAGAAGAGAATAAAGATTACAAGAAAGCATGGCTGTTGACAGGAAATACTTCCTTCCAAGAAACTGAGGCATATGGTAAAAATAAATAAAAATTATAAAAAGGAGAGCACACAATGCATGTACCTAATGTTCTCCCTCCCTAGGGATGATCACTTGGATGCCATCAGAGCAGCCTCAAGACAGAGGGCAGAGGAGCAAGGCAGTGGGCCAATTGATAGTCTAAATCCATGAAACAACCACAAGACAGATGCTGGGGGTGTGGAAAAGGTGTGTGCCTGCCTGTGTGTATTACTGCTCCAAACAACCACAACATAGACATTAACAAGGAGTCCTCAAGAAGTAACAGAGAAGTCCTTCATGAAAAGAAGGAGAAAAAGAACAAACCCGGGGCACAGCCTCATGCAGATGCAGGAGCAGTTCAGAGTATCAGAACACCAAATCACCTGTCCCCTCAGCAGGTGAGCTTTTCAGGGACAGCTGAGTGCCACATGTGGGGACTATGGGAACAACATATTCTAGGTCACACCAAAAGGAGGCTAGCATCTAGGCAGTATAGGATTCCAACCACCAAAGCTTCTGAAAAATAATAAAGGCAAAGTCCACCCTAACAACAGCCACTAGTTCAGAAAAGGGCACTTACCTTGGCAGGCTTTCCCAGCCTGACAATGTGTCATGTGATTCAAAACATTTTTCATGGTTCGACAGTGTGGGAGAGAGCAGGCCCGAACCTCTCCATTCGCTTGTTCTCGTCTCTGACATTTGTGGGCATGAAGCAGTAGAACCAGCTGCTGCTGTATCAGTTTGCGTTTTTCAGGGTCTGCTGTGGGGCCTGTTGCAATTGCTTGTGTGGGTACAATTCCCACTGATGTTTGCAACTGGGACTAAAATAAAACAAAGTAACAAAAATATCTTATTAAGTTTTTAGAGTTTTCATTCACTCTAATTATTAGGAAAGCTCATGAACAACATGACCAAAAGAATTAGTATAGTTTTCTTTTAATCTACCAAAATGTTGAGATCCAAACACAAAAATCAACCTAACTCAGATGCAAAGCTGACTCACATTCATTTGAATACAATCATCATCCAAATAACAAAACCAGAAACAACACCTGCTCAAAACTGCAGCAACACAAACTGAATCTACTCAGCCGTAAGCCCCTATCAGTGGAAAGCATGTGTCAGCTGACCCAAAGTATACTGCTACTTATTTAGGTCACAGGCAGCAAAACCTTGGCAACTTTGTGTGGTTCAACCTAACAAAGACTGCCTTGAAGTGCAGCTCACAGCTGAGGATTACAGCACCTTTGCTTGAAGGGTGTCTCTGCACCACCCTGTGCCCCTTTACACTGCCTGTCACACACACAGAGGACGACACGTGCAGTCTCATCTCACTGTGCTCACCACTTTTAGAGAGGCATGATATACTTAGTGAAAACACAACAATCAACAATTGTTTTTAAAGCTTTCTTAAGAAAGAAGTGTTTTGCCTGGCAGTGGTGGCGCACGCCTTTAATCCCAGCGCTAGGGAGGCAGAGGCAGGCGGATTTCTGAGTTTGAGGACAGCCTGGTCTACACAATGAGTTCCAGGACAGACAGGGCTCCACAGAGAAACCCTGTCTCGAAAAACCAAAAAGAAAGAGAGAGAGAGAGAGAGAGAGAGAGAGAGAGAGAGAGAGAGAGAGAGAGAAAATGAACGGAAGGAAGTGTTTTGTCTTTCATTTAAATTTCTACCCATAAAAGGTATTTGGCAATCTACTAAAACTACAAAAACTGAGTTGGATTGTTTTCATCTGTCTGAACAAGTGTGATGAGCATAACTCTTGACTACAAGGCAAATGGACAAAGAGGCCTGTGGGCTCTTGCTCTTTACAAATCACCAATACTCTTCATATAGGTTTACCAAAAAAGAAAACTATGTCTATAAAATACACTCTATCACCTATACACCAAGGGTTTCTGATCCTTAAATATTCTGATAATCCCAATTTGAGTCACTAACACTGATTTATCTTTTTTATTTTATTATAAGAAACATTGGGGCTAGCAAGGCACTTGCTGTCAAGGCTAATGACTAGTTTGATCCCCAAGCACTCATATGGTGGGAGGAGAGAACCAACATACAAGCTGACCTGACCTCCATACACACAAACATAACAATCAAACAAAAAAAATTAGATTTATTAATTTTACATGTGAGTGTTTTGCTTGCATGTATGTCTATGTACCATGTGCACCACACACTTGGCACCCACAAGGTCAGATGGATGCACAAGAACCCCTGGACCTAGAATTACATATGATTGTGAACTACTATATGGGTACTAGAAGGCAAATTTGCACTTTCTGGAAGAGCAACAAGCGCTCTTAACACTGAGTCATCTCTCCAGCCTCAATTTAAATTAAAAAAAACAAAAACAAAAAAAAAACCCACTATAACTATGTATACACAATTAGGAGAGAAAAACTGTAAAAATATTAAGTGTGTGTGTTCACATGTGTGTATGGAAGCCAGGTTAATAAGGGATGTTTTCCACATTATTTAATGAGAGAATTTTTCCCAAACCTGAAGCTGTGGTTTCAGGTAGAACACCTGGTTAGTGAGCTCCAGCAATCCTCTTGTCTGCCCCAGCAGCACTGAACTAAACAGGGATTTAAAACTGTAGGTCCTTTAGATCTAAGCTCAAATATTCATGTAGGCACTGACTAACAGAGCCATCTCGCCAGTGCTGGTGGGTCCAAGTTCCTAGAAAACGAGGGCAGACCTAATTGCTTCTCCCAGGTTGGCATTTAACGAGCAACAGAGGGCTACAGGCGGCCTTTCAACTTAAACCTCCAGTTTCAAAGTCTTTTTTAACTTAAACATTCAGTCCCTACTACCCAGGAAGTCACCAAGAAATCAAAAGAGGAAAGGACCTTAGACAAGACCTTCCCTTTAAAGCACAAAAAGTGGCAAGATGGCTCAGTGGTGGGAAGAGAGAACCAACTCCCAAAAATTGTCTTCTAACTTCCACACATGCATCATGAAATAGTATGAACACACCTGCATGTAACCACACTATACACATACACATGCACGCACAAATAACATTTTTTAAAGAATGGCGCAAACTAAGTGTTGCTTCTCAGAAGTAACTCACACAGTTTATACAATTTTTGAAATAGCTTAAAAAATTTTTGAAGAACGGTAAAATAGAAGGGGGGAAGCTAGAGAAATGGCAACAGTTAACATTTCTGTTTAATGTCCAGGAATGCACAGGAATGGGACATAGAACATAGATCTGAGTTGGCTAAAGCTGAGGATTCTGGAGAATTGGAAGAGTAGCTGCTAAACGGCACAGGGTTTCCTTTTTGGATGATGAAATATCCAAAACTAAGACCGTTATTACACAAAGCTGCTGAGCACTTTACAAGAAAGAATGTGGTATGAATGATATCTTATTAAAGCTGGGCTCTTGTTTGATTAATTGTGTTGCTGTTTTGAGACAGGGTCTCATGTAGCCTAGTCTAGGCAAGCTAGTCCTTCTGCCCTCCAATTCTCGGTACTGGATCACCATGCCTAGCTCAGTAAATCTGTTTCTAAAACATCACTGGTCATTAAATAAAACATGTTTTTACCCATCAGTATGGACGGTACAGAAAACAACCACTGTGGTTGTTGAGGGTATGTAAGAAAAGTACTCTTAAGTGTTCTGCTAAAAATACAGCTGAGTGTAATATTTAAAAGACAAATTTTCAGACTTGGAATAGAACACTATCAAAGAAAACATGTGCAGTCCTTCTGACTGTAGGGAGTAGGGGTTGAGACAATGTCTGCTTTGTAACCCAGAGTCTGTCTCTAGAATGCTCAGATTATATGAAGGTGCCACCATCACCAATTCCATTTCATTTTTCCCTCCCACTCTTCCTTTCCTTTCTTCTTAGTGGCACTGGTTACTAAACCCAGGGCCTCACAAACGCTAATATGTGCTTTATGACTGAGTTACACCAACAGCCCAATATATGTATTCCTTTGGCTCTATAAACCCACTTAAGTCACTGCTAAGAAGTAACCAGATAAAGATATACTACAATGTATACACAAAGTTAAACATCACATTGATCAATAAAAAATTAGAAAAATGTAAATGCCTTCCAAAGTTGGACTAAATAAATATTGTAACAGATCTATATTGAAACACTATGCAGCCATTAAAAATATAACCTCAAATAACCCCAGTCAAACCACTATGGAGTATTAGAATGTCCTAGTCAGCTTTATCTAAATTCCTAAGAGACAAAAGATTAGAATACATCTTAAAATCTGGGCAGTGGTAGTATGCATCTTTAATCCCAGCTCTCGAGAGTCTCTGTGAGTTCGGCCAGGACAGCCAGCACTGTTACAAAGAGAAACCTGTCTTGGGGGAAAAACAACAAACAACCATAAAACTACTATTACTTAAGCCAACAAAAAATATCGAAGTAGAGTTGTAGTTTTGTTTTGTTCTGTTTTTGATTTTTCAAAACAGGTTTCTCTGTGTAGCTCTGGCTGTCTTGGAACTTGCTCTATAGACCAGGCTGACCTCAAACTCAGAGATTTATCCGTTTCACCTCCCCAGTGCTGGGGACACTCACCACTGCCACCACCCAGTTTGTAAGTTTTAACAAAAAGCTGCTAAAAGTATATTTGAAATCTAGTATTTAGCACATTGCTATAAGGCCATTCAATTTTTCCTTTATTGACTTTGAGTCTGCAACTTTTCTGAGAAAAACCTGACAAAATCATGTATTAGTTCTATCATGGCAGGAGGGTGTTTCAGGGTATAGTTTTATCTAGTTTTCCAAAATTAATGTATTATATCAATGTTTTACAGAATTATTCATTACTTTATAACCAAATCATTCCTCTTTGGAGAAATTACTGAAAAAAAAAAGAAAGAAAGAAAGAAAGAAAGAAAGAAAGAAAGAAAGAAAGAAAGAAAGAAAGAAAGAAGAAGAAAGAGAGAAAGAAGAAAAGGAAAAAGAAAACAGATAAATATATAAATAAATTAGAATAATCATTAGAAAATGTAAAGAATTGGAGCTGAGACGAGATCTCAATGAATAAAGTGTTAGGCATGGAATTTGGATCCTCAGAATCCACATAAAAAGCCAAGCAGGCATTGGAAGGCAGAGATGGAGGCTTCTCAAAGCTAACCAGCTAGCTAACCTACCTGAATTGGTGAGCTCTGGGTTCAATACACACACACAACACACACACACACACACACACACACGGTGGAGAGTGATTAAGGAGGTAACAGACACTAACCTCTGGTCTCTACATGTACATACACACTCTATACATGAGTTCACATATGTGAACATACACACAAAGATGAAAAAAGGAAAATGACGAAGAACTGAATATAAAAAATGGAAAAGCTCTGAGAATTGCTCAGTGGTTAAGAGCTTGCTCTGAGGAGCAAAGCTGGATCCCAGCACTCAGATAACAAACTAGGGCAACACCTATAACCCAAGCTCTGTGGGGGATGAAACAGCTAACAAAATGGAAGCAGGAGTTCCAGGTAAAGATTCTGACTCAAACCAATAGGCATGGTGATAGATTAAGTAAACTGACAGCCTCTTCTGGACTCAATATGCATGTGCACATGCACCCATGTATATCTGTACCTACTCTCTCACACAAACAAATAATTTTTTTAAATGACAGTAGTTAACACAGAACCTTACAACTATTCAAGTGCAGAGACTATTAGTGGAGTGGCCAGTCACATATAGGACATCTATATCATATCATCTCAGGTTCAGGGACTGTCATGGAAGATGGAAGGGAAGACTGTAAGAGCCAGAGGCTGAGGAGGAACTGGACTTGGCAGGACTGTAACATCAATCAACTCAGAGGAAATGGTTGTTTGCACCAGATCAAGGCAGTCAACATTCTAAAGTTCACACTTCACATGCACTGTTGATGGCATCAGGTAGAGTAGGTTTTCTTAAAAGAAGTGGAAGGTCAACCATAACTCCAGTGGAATATATGAGAGTACAAGTTTGAGTTGATTGATAATTAAAAATATGAAAAGAGGACACTAAGCTGAGGCGTTAGCGAGGGGTGAGTGAAAGGAGTTATGAAGGAAAATGATGTGTATGAACTCACCCTAGCACATCAAGTCGCATGTGTCATTTGATAAACGTGCAAGGAAGTTAGTGCAGTATAAGAGCCATGCTGGTTTGAAGAGTAAGCTACTGAGAAACAAACAGAACTCACTGACCCAGACACATCAGAACACAGCCATTCATACACAGGTGGGCTTCACTAAAACATTCTAACATGTTGCAGCAGTTCCTCAGGTTTGACAGTTTGCTTTTTGTTTATTTTGAGACAGGGTCTGTCTATGTAGCCCAGACTGGCCTGGAACTAACTATGTATACCAAGTTGGCCTGTAACTCAGAGATCTGTCTGCTTCTACCCCATGAGTGCTGGGGTTACTAGCACACACCATCTCAGCCTTATAGCAGTAGTTAGTTTTGTTAACTTGATACAGTTCAGAACCAACAAGAAAGAGAATCTCAGTGAGGAAATGTAGATCAAATTAACCTACAGGCATTTTATCTTTTTTACATTAAATCTAGTGGGAAGAAGTGCCCACTGTGGCACTGTGCCCCATCTTTTGACACTGTAACATGATTGTGCCATTTAAAAACTTGTTGGATGACAGTAAAGCTTGTCCTGGGATACACATGGCCCATAGGCTGCAGGTTGAACATGATTATGCAAATCATCTCCAGATTACTTAAACCAGATACAATGAAAATACTAAATAAATAGTTGTTATACCATACTGTTTGGAGAATGAAAACGAGAAAAAATTTGTACACAGTTCACACAGACACAATCATAAAGTTTATTTTTCCATGTGAGATTTATTGGATTCATGGATATAGGCCAATTGTACTCACGGAGGAGACGCTGGCCTCCATGCAGCTCTTGACTGCTAAACCAGGTCCTTCCTAAATGCCCAAATCATTATCCAGACCCAAGAGAAAGAAAACAAAAACATAACAAAGGACTACTCAGCCATCTATTTAAGAAGTATCTGAATTTCATCAAAGGGGCTTAGGTACCATAAGCTGGGAAATTAAGTAAGAAACACAATGGAGTTTCAGAGTGATCACAGAAACAAATTTCTAGCCTTTTTCCTGAAAGATTCTGAATCTGGTAGATGAAGTAAGGCTCAAGAATGCCCCATCATCAGCATGCACACTGAGATACTTCCTGAAGCCAAGGACATATGGCAAGAAAGTCCAGTATGCATGGCTTACTACTCAGATGCTGCCAGCATCACTGTATCAATTGGGCTATTTTGGCAGGATTCAGAAGACAGTGCAACAACTCTTCTCTGTCTGAAAATTCCTCTGACTTGCCACATTTCCCCCCCATTTAGAGATAGCTGTCTATCAGCAACTGTCTGGGTCCTGTCCAAACCTCTACCTCAAAATTTTAGCACACAATCAAAACAAAGTATAACATCATTGTCATGAGCAATTTTAAGTAAGCTAAGCAAGCAGCACACCAGATGAATATCCTACCACACATCCGTGAGAAGGGTGAAATCTCTAGTGTTGTTTTTAATTTTTCTTACTTGAAAAAACTACATAAAGGAACTTCCTATCAGAAATTAACCCCACAGAGACCTATAGGCCGTGGAGATGAAGCTTCTTTATTTCTTAAACACTCTTTGCCTAAGTCAAGTCCTACTTCAAAGACTGTTCTATGAAAATGGCTGCAAACCCAATCCAAAGCTTAGAGCAAAATGTCAGCAGGAACCAAGTGCTTTTCTTGAAAATGGAGAGCAGCACTGTTCCTGCGCACACGCTCTCTTCAGGGAAGCTCCCACATACCTCAAAACCAAAACACACACTGGCACCATACTCTTCACCTCTGACAAAAGCATTTCTCTTCCTTTAGTAATAATTATAAGTAATTTTAAAATCTTTAGACCCACATAAAATGTCCTAGAACATTATACAATAAATACATTTAAAATTTCAGTCTTATTAGTTTACAAACATGTAAAGCAGTATACATACTGTAATTAAATTTAAGTATAACTAAATCTAATACGCATCCTGATTTTAGAAGTTATGTTTCTGCAGAAAAATATCTGCAAAGTGCTTCTGAGAATCATAAAATGGTAAGACATTACTAACAAACCTCAAAAATCTATATAAAGAGATTATAAATAAAAAGACCAGAAGCAGAGTTACAATGAGAAATATCTGATAATTTAAGAACATGCCTATTTCCTCTTGAATATATCCTCAAATAAGGTCCCTACCACACGTCTACCAGGGTCTCTAGTCTGTAACACTTGGTAGCTTCCAACACCAAAGCACTCAGTGTCACAGAGAGGTGATCCCAAGGTCTCCGAGCATGCAAGTCACACATATTCATCAGCACACGATAGTCCATTTTAGGCTGATTTTCATGTTCTAATGATGCTCTTTAGCCTTCCTCTCAATCTCAGCTGACACCAAATCCATGTGTCAAAGGCCCCTTCTCTACTAGTAGTGAATTATCTCCCTATCATCTCCTATACCAGCTCTTTTACCTTCTTGTCCCTACCTGGAGATCTATCTGATACTCTTCCTGGGCCACCTCATTAAGTTGTCTCTATATTGCCAGTGATTCCAAGATGGGCAGCAGCTGCCCTCTTCATTCATACCACCCACTTACTTGCCACCCTCTCTTGGGATGCAGAGTTCAGTCACTTGCACCTACACCTTTGCTCCCTCCCTCAGGCCTGCTGCTCCTCTTCCAGCTCTGTAAAGGACACTTTCTCACGTGTTCTCTACCAGGACACCGTCTTAGTAGATAATCTACCTAAGTGACAACCTTGTTTTCGCTCCTAACCCACTGTGACCAACCATATCCAGGCCACTAGCTGAAAAAAACAAAAACAAACAAACAAAAAACCTTTGAATGACTTAAAAACAAAAACTCCAGCTTATTTCCCTGTAAACTGATAGCTCTCCTTCAACTCAAGATCCCTATCCTCACTCTAGCTTTTTAAAAAATATATACGTATTTCGTATTTATATGGGTGTTTTTACCTGCACATATATCTGTCACTACATGCATGCCTGGTGCTCACGGAGGCTAGGAAGAGGGCATGAAATCCCCTGGAACTAGAGTTCCAGATGCTTGTGAGGCACCATAAGAATGATAGGAATTAAAACCCAGTACTGAGGAAGAGTAGCCAATGCTCTTAACTGCTGAGCCATTTCTCTACCCCAACTGCAAAATGATTTTTGCTTGGCCCCCAACTTTGTACATTCCTACTTAGCCCTTCCTGAGTCACTGTTCAAAAATACTGGCTTTCCACCATTCCTACAAAAGCCAATGCCTTTCTATCACCCTGTGGGTCGTGACCCCTTTGAGGTGATTTAATGACCCTTTCATAGGGGTCACCTAAGACCATCAGAAAACACATATATTTAGATTATGATTCATAACAGTAGTAAAATTACAGTTATGAATGAAGTAGCAATGAAAATAATTTTATGGCTAGGGGTCACCACAGCATGAGAACTGTTCTAAAGGGTCACTGGACTAGGAAGGCTGAGAACTACTGTTCTAGAGTCTCTGTGGCATCATCTTCAAATCTCCTTGCCTTGATGAGGCCTTTTCTGATACTTCCACCTAAGAAGGTCTTTGTGTCCATCTCAACTACTGCATTGTACACGGGCAACTGGGGTTTTCTAATTGTTTTCCACTGAAGAGCAAACTCACCTTCCCCTCACAACTGCTCTCTAGGCTCTCCTCCTGTACCTAAGCCAATTGTAGGGCACAGCAAACATGACAAACAAAAGAATTAAATACGTGAGTGAACATCTTCCCATTCTCAACACCAGACAGAAATGCTGAAGTCATGCAAGAAGACAGAAAAAGAGTCCCTTGGTTCATGTGACTATGAGGCTTCAGTTACCCCATGAAAAACTTAACCTGCATAATCTGGCACCAGTGTCCCTAACCTGAACTATTTGGTACCAAAGTCAATCAACTCCTAAAAATTAGCTCTTCTGCTGGCTATTTTTTTTTTTTTTTATCAACTTTTAGACAAGCTCAGGAGATTCTGAAAAGAGGGAACCTCAGCAGAGAAAATACTTCTACAAAGATGGCCTGTAGGCAATTCTGTGGGGACATTTTCTTAATGACTGATGTGAAAGGGTCTAGCTCCATTATAGGTGATGCCTATAGGTGGACCTGAGTTGTTTTTTAAAAAAGCACACTGAGCAAGCCATAAGGAGCAAGCTACAAGGAGTAAGCCATAAGGAGTAAGCCAGTAAGCAGCATTCTTTCATTATCTTGGCTTCTCACAGTAACAGACAGTGATGTGGAAATGTAAGCCTTTGTTTGGCTTTTTCTCCCCAAATTATTTTTGATCCTTTATCACAGAAATAGGAAACCAACCAAAACAACTCTCAAAGTGTATTCCACCCATCTCCCCAAAAAGGGAGAAGGTCATTAAGTTCAGGGCATATTTTCCTTTTTTAATGTAACAGATCTATTTTTGTAACAATGTTTCCTTGCCATGTGAAAATCTGTCATTTTAATACATCAGATATAACAGAGAAAATTCAAGAAAGATCACAAAACATGGTCAAGAAACTGCAAACAAACTGTGCAAGCACAGGTTAGGAAAGACACTCCCAGTGGACTCAGGGCTATTAAAACATCTGAGTATATAATTAAAAAGAACTCTGCAAAAAGGAAGCCACACAGCCATGAACGACTGAGACTCCCTCAGAACCTTAATTTTCTTGCCATCAAATGGGACCTGTTGATGATGCCTCAAGAAGCCGCTGCAGAAATAAAGACACTTGCAGCCTGTGCCTTGACCCCTTTATCAGTCCCACCTCAATGTTCCACTGAGGGCTAATCCTCATGAGCACATGGCCTGGCCCACTCTGTACCTCCAGAATAAACAGTCTAAGCAGCAAAGGATCTAATTTACTTCCCAAAGGCATCTATGAATCTTTCTCTGAACTCCACATACCTTTATAAGAAAAATGGCCTGAATTCCAGCACTCTGGAGGCTGAGGTAGGTGGATCTCTGAGTTCGAGGCCAGCCTGGTCTACAGAGTGAGTTCCAGGACAGCCAGGGCTACACAGAGAAACCCTGTCTCAAAAAAAAAGGAAGAAGAAGAAAAGAAAGAAAGAAAGAGAGAGGAAGGGATGGAGGGAGGGAGGGAGGGAGAAGAGAGAGAGAGAGAGAGAGAGAGAGAGAGAGAGAGAGAGAGAGAGAGAGAGAGAGAGAGAGAGAGAGAGAGAGAGATAGATGGCCTGAGTGAACACTCCAGCTTCTGTAGACAAAAATGCTTCCTTAGTTTACTGTGGTTTTGAAGGAGTTACGGGAAACAGTGTTGACTGAATTCTTCCAAAATCCAGAAAACAAACAAACGAATGAGACATACTGCTATTGTTCCTCCTGACCATTCTTCAAAGCAGGGGTTCCCAACAGGAAAACTGTACCCCAAAGGACCTATTTTGTCAGTGCCTGAAGATACTGGACTGTAACAAGCAGGACAAAGGGCTATGGGTAGCGGGCCAGGGTTACTGCCGAACATTACCAAGGTTCCAAGTGGCTCTGTAAGAGAACACTTGTCACTGCTGAGGCTGCAAGGAGCCTGCTCTAGTCCTGAAAGGAGAAGGCTAGGCCCTTTCCCTAGTTCCTCTGTGCAACCCTTGGCCACATTACACTTAGCAAGTTTAGATCTCCAAAGTAGCAGCCAAGGCTTGCAGAGGTAGCTGGAGTACAGGGACTTTATCATTCTGTGGAGCAGTAGTCGATAAGGGAACATAGAACCCAGAGAGAAATTCAAAAGTGGAAAGGGAGGGAAACATTGTCAGGGATTCCTGTGTATAAAACAGAGAATATCATAGAAAAATTTTAAAAAAAATTTTCCATTAAAGTCTAAATGTGTGCCTAGCTACCAAGCAGACACAGGCAATGAAGCTGGCCCTGGAGTTCATGCCACTGTCTTTGCACGGAGAACTGAAAACAAAGCATGAGAGAGGGAGGCCAGGCAGTATATAAGCTGAGTCTAAGATCCCAGAGGCTAACACTGTTCCCACAACCCTGGCAACCAAAAGCTACTGAAAGGAAGGTAGCAGATTAAGAGAACTAAGGGGATTGTCATAAGAACAAAGAACAGAAAATCATCAGTGGTTCTGAAAATAGGTGGGTTTTACAGCTTTAAAAGGGAGTAGGAGGATGTTGTCTTCCCCACTGTTCCCATTTTCTGATTGTACACTAATGGAGAAAAGACCTCAACACTTGCCTGAGAACACTGCATGCTGTAAACATTGTCATTCTCTTCTCTTTGTCATATACTAAGGTCAGAGAAGATCTTACAGGGAGAGGGAGGAGGTAGAGAATACTCAGCAATTCTTCCACTAGTATTTCAAAATGATAAGTTTTTCAATGCTAAAAGACAACTTTCTAAAGAGCATGGTCAGTTTTCACTAAGCCTTGCCAAGTCATTATACTGTAGAAGTACATGGAAGTATGTATGGAGGGTCCACTGTCATCAACAAACGTAAGGAAGAAGAGAAGTGGCTGTGGGGTTAACCAGCCATCACTGCATACTATGCCTTCAGCAGCTGAGATGTACCACTCTCAACTGGAGACACTAGCCCTCAGTGTTCTAAATTAACAGATTCTATTCTGGGCAAAAGGAGATACTCCCATTGGCTTGTTAGGTTAAAGATTTCATGGACAATTTCTGTTATAGCTGGAAACTCTTAAGAATGAAGAAGATATGTAATCATCTATCAAGTCAGACCTAATACCATCTCTTCAGTACAAAGTAATTCTTGTAATAAAAAAAAGTCTTTTGTTTGACTGCTACATAAATCAAGCTTCTACTGACAGCTTCAACCCACTAACAACAAGTAAGCCAGTCTTGTTGATATTCACAAATTTGGAAAGCATGGTAAAATAATTCACGTGCTTAATTCTCTCCATCAACTAAGGGAATCTGGGAGGAGCAGCTAAATCAGCCTTCCCTGCCCTTCTTGTTGCTAGCTCAAAACAGAAAATGAAAAGCTCATTTAGAGAGCTGCTCTTAGGAGGTGGGTTATGATTCTATCACCAATGGCACACTCAGTTACAGCTCTTCACTGCAAGCACCATAAACTTCATATGCCCAAGTACCCACCAAGACCCTCAGCACAGAAAACAAATGGCAACTTACCATATTTGGCACAGTGGTGACTGAAGTATTCTTGATATCCGTAGGAAAAGCAGGCAAACTATTGACCATGCTCTGTTTGCTGGCTAATTGGGGGTTCACTCCAGTGGCTCCCATCTGCTGCCCTCCAGTCTGACTAAAGGGTTGTCCAAATGGACTTGTGGTACCAGTCATTCCCATCTGAAACAAAAACAGGAACCATCAACTGCCATAATACAATCATACATGAAAAACAGACTTTAGAAGTGCTTGCCTGACCCACTGATGCCAAGGTGTGATTCTCTGTGAAACCCTCCCTCCAGTTATAAATGAAAGCCTCACTGTCAAGAGTTCTCTAGAACTGTGAAAGGACAAGTTTCACTCAAAAACTTAATGCTACAGACAGAAGGCTAATGAAGTGACTTAAAGAATGGATCATCCGTGTCCTAACCATCACCCCAGAAGAGGCAACACTTTCTCACCTCCCACTTGGCCAAAGCCCTGCCCTGTACCAGCCAGTCCTACACAGCAAAGGCTCCAAGATAAAGACCATGGGAAACCTTTTCTGCTAATAATTTAATTACTCCATAAGTGCTTTGTTTCTCTCCGGGTCCTGATCAGATTTCAAGGGGTAATAAGATGGCTGGAAACACTCTGATAGGTTTCTTTAGAAAACTACTTTCTTCCTCCCACCCCCACCCCTTTCTCCCCTCTCCCTCTCTCTTTGCTCCCATTACCAACAGCTTTTGTCTTTTTCTTTTTGGCGCCAAGCCAGCTTTCTGGCCCAATTTTTGTTTTTTGTTTTTTTGAGACAGAGTTATTCCCTGTGTAGCCGTGGCTCTCCTGGTACTCACTCTGGAGGCTGGCCTCAAACTCAGAGATTCACCTGCCTCTGCCCCCTGCCCCAAGGGCTGGGATTAAAGGTAGTGCCCAAAATACCCAACCTTCTTTCTTTCTTTTTAAACACTAAAATATAGTCTTTCTGTGTTGCTTAGGCTGGCTTTGAACTCATGATCCTCCCATCTCAGCTTTGTGTGTTCTACCACACTCAGCTTTCTTCAGGAAACTTCATCTTTTCTCCTTGGCAAGTTGACAGTTTCCACATGGCTTTAATGCCCAAAGGTAAGAGTCACAGACAAAGTCTAAGGTCATGGACACAGCATGTTACAGATGTTCAGTTCAAAGGAACTCATTACACATTTTGAAAGCTAGGAGATTCCTATCCTGAGTCTTACAAAAAGATACCCAGACTAACTAAGGAGGCCAGAACTTGAGTATCTGGCACCATGCTCATTTCCAGCACCAGCCTGTTCTCGGTCAGATCAGAGCTAGTAATTAAAGTTTTAAGGCCAAAGAAATGGACATATGCCTCCAGGGCTACCACAGCTCATTTCGCTGTAGCTTGTCCCATCTTTAAAGGAGTGACAGATCAGATTTACAGAAAACCAACACTTTTAGAGTGTCTAGATTTCTAGGTTTCTAATTTTATATCTATTCTCTATTGATGAAATCATTATCTATGGCCCCAAGTCTAGGGCTAACACATTGCTTAGCACCAGTGCTCAAAAATCAAACAATAAAATTAAGAGGTCTAAATCCAATTACTCATAAAACCCACTTAGTCCTTTTAACTTCCTAGCAGTTACTTATTAATAAGCTAATAAACTTAGCTTTATTCTCAACTCGAGTTTTATCAGATTTAGTTTAAATCTGCTACTGAAGCTGAGTAAAATCCAAAGCAAAAAAGTAACTTTCAGTGACCATGAAATTTGTTTGTAAACAAAATAAAACTTGTAGAATGTTAATATTCTCATTTACCAGCAGCCCACACAGAAAAGTGTGCTTTTACTCCTGTCATTCCAAACAGAGCTCCTACGAGTTCTTAATTCAAGTCCAACCTCAGAAAAGTTAATTATAGTAGAATCCCCAAACAACAACAAACCTCTCATAAAGTAATACCTATTAAATCACAGCTCTAGCCATTTGCCATGAAAGAGCACTGTGATCATGTGTGCTAGTCAGTCATTCAAGAATCTGCTTGTCCAGTAATGTCTCTCTTTACTAAGAATAAAAACATGTAAACTGAAGCCCCCACAAGTGAAAAAAGAACACAATAGGGAAGGTGCTCAGCCAAGGTGGGAGACCCAGTAAGGTAAGGGCAGGCCCGTAGGCCACGGAGAATACCCATACAAACTTTGCATGTGACACAAGGGCATTTGGGCCAACCTGGCAATTACCAGCCACCACCCAAAGACTTTCCAGGTCCCGGCTGCACAGCATTATCAACTGACGACATCCAGTGCAGTGGAAGGAAGAGGAGAGCAGGCCACGCTTCTACATCGACAGACCCCATCTCAGACAGATGATAAAAAGCACAGAGCACTATTCAGCTCCAGAGCTACCTGACACCATAGTACTTATGCTCACGCATGCTAAGTCTCACTTGGACATAAAACCAGATCTTGCCCCCCCCCCATAAACATTTATGTCTTACACTGAAGTGCTTGGTGTTTATGGGGGCAACTAAATAAATAACCACTCTAAGATATCACCACTTCAAGAAGCCTCCAGGAACAAAATCTTAAATTAACCCTGGAGAAAGTAAGTCACTGAAGCCAGAGCACAACAGCACAACATCTAGGGAACATTGGGAGAAGCAGCTGTCCTCTTTCTATCTTCTAGACTTTGGAAGCAGACCTGAGAAGATGACTCAGCTGCTCAAGTGCTGACTGCACAAGCACCGAGGGTCTGAGATCAGATCCGTAGCACCAATGTAAAACTGGGCACAGTAGCATGCATCTGTAAGCCATACCCACATCAACACATACATATGCATGCACACAAACAAATAATAAACAATATAAAATAATAAACTCTCAAGGTTCTCAATTACCAGATAGTAATCAACTGGCAGTTCACCTTGATTTTTACAGGATGGCAGTTTTGTGTTTGTTCACAACACAGACAGTCTCTGGCCATATATACAGCAAATGTTCTCTACCTTACTTCCTATGTCAACAAACCTTGGGCTTTGGTGCAAGACCCTAACCTAGACATCTCTTCCCCAAACCAAACAAACCTAGGCACCAAAGTACTGACCCATTAGCTTCAGTGAGTACCTCTGGTTGCAAGTCTCCTCAGTTTGCTTTAATGAGGAACAAATACTATTTTCTACTTATAATGATAGAGCCACTACTGCAGTATTAATAAAACAAGCTCTGAGATCCAAAAGAGCACAAAGATTCTCTCCACTACACTAACCAAGAGAGCATCCTAGTTTCTCTTGGATTCACTGAACTTCCTCTCCCAACCCAGCAAGCAAGATCTATATCAAAAACTAATAAACATATATCTTAACCATCAAAATATTAAGACAGAGAAATCTAAAAACTAAAGGGCTTAAGGCACAATGACACTGATACTGTAAAGGTTGTGGAGTAGAAAGATACAGGTGGCCCACTGCAAATGAGGCCCCTCTCCAACGTAGACTTTACAGTATAGTACACTACAGATCTACTTTCTTACTCCTCTGTAGAATGGAAAGACAGTGAGGCATTTTCTCCACAATAAAGTCACATTAGTGGTAGCTCCTCTTCTAGAAAAGGTCCCACACTACACTGGGCTGAAACAATGGGCAGGTACAAGCTGAATCAGCAGTAGGGCCAGGACAGAGGAGTCTGTCCTGTTTTGTGTGATGGTGTTTTTTGTTTTGTTTTGAGGGAATAGATACATTATTAAATTCTCAAAGTTAATCCAATAGGATTCCTAAGAGCTCCTCAGAATGGGTATTGCTTGCCCATGAGAAAATGAGCTCAAGCTATAACAACCCGATGCCTCATGCCCACATAAGAGTTTTACTGCACAGATAACCACTCATGAAGCCAACCATGGCACAACAAATGAACTGACTGTAATTTCCAGATGACTACTCAGAATAAATACTCAAAAGTGGGCCCAACTCCAGTAAAATGCCACATATATATGACCAAAGCTACACAACTGATGAAACAGGCCATGTGACTAGCGGAGTAAGGGAAAAGACAGGGAGATACATGCTGTCCTGCATACAGGAGCTTACAAGGACTCAGCAGGGTTATGGAATATTTCCTGTGACAAGTATGATATAATTTCAGTAAGACCACAAGTTAGTTTTTAAAAAATGGACTTCAGTTTTCCTCTAATTTTATATACATTTAAAATGACATAGCAGAGCACTTGGAGGAAATGTGACAGAAAATAAAGAGAAAAAGCAAGTGTGGCTTTCAGCAGTAAGCTCACTGTAACTTCACAGACAAACAAGGGACTGCTAGAAAGTACAGGAACACTGAGCTCAGCTTAAGACTTCATTCTAAGTGCCACATGCCCAATCCAGAGACACTGTCCTACACCATAAGGCTGTCACCTTCCCAGTGCATACAACTACATCTTCTAAGTACACCAGACTGAAATGAGTACCATTGCACAGAGATACTGGCAAACTATAGCCAGTGAGATAATGGCAGTATATCTGATTGAGATAATGGCAGTATGTCTAATTTTTTTTTTTTTTTTTTTTTTTTTCTTTTTCGAGACAGGGTTTCTCTGTATAGCCCTGGCTGTCCTGGAACTCACTCTGTAGACCAGGCTGGCCTTGAACTCAGAAATCCGCCTGCCTCTGTCTCCCAAGTGCTGGGATTAAAGGCGTGCGCCACCACCGCCCAGCAGTATGCCTGATTTTAAGGACACAATAAATCTTATTAGTACACAACCCCAAGTAAGATGTCATTTACAGAGGTGGTAATTCCTTAGAGCCAAGCTTTGGGTATTACTTTGGTCTGAATGGTGGCTTTGTCACTTGCTGTGTGTGTGACCTTCCTTGGGCAAAAATCTATCTATACACTGATATACAATAGAGATGAAAACACCTCCTCCTCTAAGGGCTGTGTGAGGATTTAAAAAAAAAAAAAAAAAATCACATTCATAAAGCATTCCAAATCAGAGCTGACATACAGAAAGTCCACGAATGCTAGCTACCTCTACCCTCAGGACTATTCTGAGGCTTTGGGGTCAAATTACACTAAATATGATTTCTTTCCAAGGTTTGTCTACAAAAATAATGAAATAAAAACAGCTTTGAGAATGTCTGATGACAGGGAGCTCACACACAAGCTGGTGGATCAAGGACAGCTGGGGTCACCGCATCTGCTTATGACACGTGTTCTAATAACTATGAACACATCAGGAAGAGAGCAAGCACTCAAGGCTCACTACCTACACAGACACTAGGAAGAGACAATTATTTTCAAGCTATCCAGTAAATCACAGATATTTTCAACTTAAAAATTTTGTTCATAGGGAACTGGAGAGGTTAAAAGCACTGGCTGCTCTTTCTAAGGAGCTGAGTTCAATTCCCAGTACCCACATGGTAGCTTACAACTGTCTGCAACTCGATTTCCAGGGAATCTGATATGCTTACATAGACATACATGCAGGCAAAACACCAATGCACATGAAATGAAAATAAATTATTAAAAAAAAAATTTTGGCCGGGCAGTGGTGGTGCATGCCTGTAATCCCAGCACTTGGGAGGTAGAGGCAGGCAGATTTGAGTTCAAGGCCAGCCTGGTCTACAGAGTGAGTTCCAGGACAGCCAGGGCTACACAGAGAAACCCTATCTCGAAAAACAAAACAAAACAAAAAAACCCACCTTTGTTCATTCCAAACTTAAAATGTATTAGAAGCACCTGGGTATGGCATGCCACACTGATGGTCCCAGTATCTGGTAAGTTGAGACAGGAGAAATCTGAGACTAAACAATGTACAAGACTGTCTCAAGAAAAATAAAATATCATAAGCAGCATGACCAGAATATACTAGTATAATGCACACAAACTGAGATGTGAGCCGAACTTAAACATGAACAAAAACACCCAGCGCGCTTCCTGCCCGAAGGCAGGCCACACACAGCCACCGCTCATGTGGTGCATCCATCTCCAGTCTAACCCAGCAGTGAGTCAAGTAGGTACTTTCAATCTTTCTCTATGTAGTAGACTACACATTAAACCACAGATTTATATAAGGTATATAAAAACAATATGATCTAACAGATATAAAACAAAAAATGTAAATAACTTAAGGACCAGAAATATCATTCTTTCTAAGAAAAAGATGAACCATTACTAGCCTAGACTATGGCTAGATCATTTGTAAAGCCAAAGCTTTCTCTCTTGGCAACCTACCATTGCTGGAAAAAAGCCAAGAAGAGGAGTTTTCATGGAAAAGCTTAGCTGTATTCAGTCAGCAGCTATCACCCACTTGTTCTTGGAATCCTTCCAGTACCTCTACTTGATCAATGGAAAGTTAAGGGATGTATATACCAGTAATGACAATGCCATAGGCGATGGATGCATTTACCAACCAAAGCACACCTGAAAAGCAAATCTAGGTGGGCTGACATGGGCAGGTAATAACCCCACTGTGGCAGCTCTGGGGAAGAGACAGCCCTAGATCTGAGCACTTGCTGTCAACAGTAAACCTTCCTTGCAAAACTGTTTCAAGCCCCTCTCATGCTTCCTCTTGAATAGGACTTCTTTTAAGGTACTGGGAGGGGGCTATAAAAACTCCAGGTCCAGGACACTACTTCTTTTTGGTAATGAAGCCAGGACTCTAATATTAGTGCTATGCCTCAGCAGGCCATGACCTTTGGAGACACCATCTCTACAGGGTGTAATTTATATTAATTCACAAGCAAAACCCTGGGCTGGGGGCAGTAGGAATTTTGTTGCTCTCAACAAGCCACATAGTAGGAATGAACCTCTTGCCTCCAACCTTAATTTTTTCATGTGTAAAACAGGAACACTCAAGATGATCATAATGGAACCTTCACGGTTCTTTCTGATTCTAAGTCTTATCTTTTTTTTTTTTTTCTTTCTTTAAGTCTTAATCAGTACTAAGCTTACATGACAGCTTTACTGCTGGGAGATGGAGGTATTTACAGTGAGGAACCATTTGGGATTCCAAATATCTGGAGAGCCTAGAAGGGCCTTATATCAGTGATATTCTCAGTGTGTCCAATGGCCATTACAAAAGATCATATAGATAGGTAGGGTACATCCTGCTATCTGCACAGCACAAGAATCAAGCATCCAGACTTTGCACTCTCTGTATTCTTGTCCAGAGTAATTTACAAAAAGTATGATGGAGTATAAGGCTATCTAAAAGGAACAATAAAATGTAAGTGGATTGTTTTGCCTAATTCCTACAAATCCTAATACCCTTTCAGGGCAGAAGCACAGTCTCTTCAGATTAAGCTTGGCCCACAGTAGCAAGGGAAGAGGAAAGGTAGAGAGGAGATAAATGGGAGATGTGAGGACAAATACCATTTTCCTTTATCTACACAGACTTAATTCACACTGTAGTTCAGTTATGACACAGCAGAACAGATCTCACTGGATGGACTACATCGTGGCCCAAACCCTCTACACGAAGGATGGAGATGCCATCCTCCACAACTGACAGTCCACTCACTGATGAAAATGGCAAATGGACACTAGAGGAGGGCACATTGATTAAAATTCATATGTTCTGTGCATCTGTATCCATGGAAGCTAGAAAACTGTCATATCCCCTGAAGCTGAGGTTATAGACAAGTGTATATATAAGCTGCCCAAAGTGGATGCCAGAAACAAAATCTAGGTACCCTGAAGAGCAGCAAATGTTCTTTAACCACTAATCCATCTCTCCAGTCCCAAGAACAAGTTCTTGGAGGAGGCTGTTAGCTTTACTGTGAAAGAACAGCTCATGGGATGAGCTCTGAGAGGGACCCACAGGGATACAGACAGATTCTGTGCTGTCCCCTCCTGACAAGCTTTATATATCAGTGATAACAGGAGGACTGATAAAGGTAGACCCAGAACTCTAACTGTCATCACCTGAAGCATATATAAAGCACACTCAAGAATGACTAATTTTAAAACATGCAAGCAACTCTATAGCATTATCAAATACTGAAGTGTGAAAAGCTCTATCAAAAAGATCATGGACAAATGATGTTTGTCCTCTAGTCTTCTGACTAGAGATAATTGCTTATTATCTCTATTGCTTATTAGAAGGTTCAGAGAAAGCAAATTTAGCATTCGGCATATAGAGCAGAAACCCAGAGAAGTGCAGAAGAGTGGGAAAGCAGTATTAAGGAACTGGTAGGTTAGTGAGATGGTTCTCATAGTACAAAACAGCATCTGATTACTGATAGGGAGAAAGCACTTATAAATTTAAAGAAAAAAAAAAAAAGAAGAGAGATCATAAAGTATATAATTCCCAAGAAACATGAACACTCACAGAGCAGGAGGAGTGTTGACTGGAAAAACATTTAGTGATTAATCTAAAGAGTTTTCCTTCTTTCTTTAAACTCTATTTTATTTATTATTATTAGTGTGTGTGTGTGAGAGAGAGAGACGTGTGTGTGTGTGTGTGTGTGTGTGTGTGTATGTGTGTGTACATGTGCAAATGTTAACAGTGTGCACACAGAGGCCAGAAGATAACTTTTGTGAAGTCAGTTCTCTTTTCTCCCTCTACGTGTGTTCCGGAGACCAAACTCAGGTTATCAGGTTTGCAAGACAAGTACCTTCTAAGCTGCCTCAACAGTTCCAGTTTTTCTTTTAAAACATTTGTATTCTTTAAAATACCTATTAGAAGAATTATTTTATCGTAAGGAGAAATTGTTTCTTTAAAATCATTTGTACTCAAACATTGTGACTGCCTGAAATGACAAGATGATCCACTGTTTGGCTGCAAAACTATATTTAAAATAGTAGCTGAAGCTGTCATTGGTACTGAATACAACTAGGTAAACCAAACTCATTATGGCTATAAACTGTCCCACCTTGCTCTAATGTATTTTAATGAGACTAGAAAAATAGCTGAATGAATGCGGCTTGGTCATCATTATCAGATCTTTATCTCCAGTATGCAGAAAAGGTGGAAAGGAGGGAAAACAGAAACAAGTGTAGTCAGGACACCAAAGACTGTGTGCTGCTCAGTTTACTACTTCAGCAATCACAGGTTGGCTCTGGGTACAAGAAAGGTACAATGCTATCTGCTATCTGAACTCTGCTTCAATTTTGGTAGCCAGAGATGCTGCTTCGTTAGGAATTATTTAGTACCTGAGCTTTGGAGAGCAAACTTAAGCAAGAGACTAGAGTGAGATTTACCTGAATATACTTAGTCCCAAGTTCAAACACCAAGGTGTCATTACAATCATTAAACACCAACAAACAAACAAAACTCAACGTCTATAAGGGGCAGACTCTTCCAGCAATGAGACTATGTGGGACCATAGCCTAGCCTACCTGCTACTGAGCTCAGCTTCGATCATACACACATTTACCAACCAACAACGAAGTACCTATTAGTTAGTTTTCAGAAGGTACTATGGAGTGGTAAGAGTACTACACAAGAGGACAAGTACTCCCAAGATCAAGGTAAAAGATGCAAGACCCAAAGAAATCACAAGAGTGCTGTCCACTGGCTGTGGAATGGATCACTAAATAGAGAGGATTCCCAGTGCAAGAAGTCAGGCCCATCAGACCACAGCGAAACTGGGCCTTGAACACCCACTATACAACAACAATGTTCAATATCATCAACATGAAAGAGAACATGGTAAAACACTAGAGGGAGAATCCTGGATCTCTACCATTTTTACAGTTTCAAAGTTTGTATCTACTCCAATAATCTAAACATCTATAATATTACAAGTATGTAACCATCTATCTAGAGAAAAATGGGATTTTTTATATGTGGTTTTGTTGAGACAGTCTTATTATGTCTGCTAGGCTACCTTACCCCATCCAAGACCCAAAGTCTTAATTAAATCTGAACCCTGTCTTTAATCCCAGCATTCAGGAGGCAGACGTATCACTATGAGTCCAAGGCAAGCCTGGTCAATACACCAAGTTCCAAGCTAGCCAAGGTTATATAGTTGGTCAGCTTGTCTCTCTCTCTCAATCAATCTCTCTCTCTCTCTCTCTCTCTCTCTCTCAAGAAGAAGAAGAAGAAGAGAAGAAAAGAAGAAGAAGACGACGACGACAAGAATGAGCTGGCTATCAATAATGATGGACTACCATCTCAAAAAAAACCATCATTCACAACACTAACAAGATTAACAGCTTCTCAAAGTTGCCAATCAAATCCTAAGGACTTAGTCAATTGGCAAGATCTGGCCATCTCTTGCCCTTGGCTTACAGAACCTTCTGTGGAGGTAGCAACAGTAGTAGCACAGACAAAGGCTAAGAAAGCAGCTCCCCTAAGTCTTCAATGACCCTACAAATGAGAGAGAGAGAGAGAGAGAGAGAGAGAGAGAGAGAGAGAGAGAGAGAGAGAGAATATATGAATGAATTACATCATTCCCCCTTTTCTTTGCTCTCTGAAGCCTCCTATATACCCCTCCTTGCTCCCTTTCAAATGCATACCTTCTTTTTTCATTTTCCTATCTATAGATGAATATTCTCACTTCCTAATAAGAAAATGTCACCAACATAAAATTCCTGGTTTTAACAAGGAATGTCAGAAAATTCTGGATGCTTGTTTCATAATATTCTAGAAGAGTTCAAAACTTTCTCTGCCCACAGCCAAACATAAAAAAGAATTTCTACACGACAGAATACATGTTACACAGGTAAGTAAGATAATCAAATCTGCTTGAAAGTAAGGCTAATTTTTAAGTATGTTTCTGTGTGAGAGACATGGCTGTTTTGTGAATAACAACCCAAGCTGGCCTTGAGTTTTCACCCTGTCATATTTGTGCCAATATAGTATATCTAAATTTTAAAAGAATTACTAAGGCAAAAATTTTTTGTTGAAATTAACCCATACTTCCTATTTGAACCTCTTATAAGAAGTCGTGTATATCCTCAGAAGCAAGAAGAATCAACATAGAAAACTGTAATTTAAAAAACCCTAATAATTAAAAAAGTCATGGAAAAGTTAAAATAAATCAATATGCATAGTTTTTAATGATTACACAGTTTTGTTTTTTAAGTTTTATTGTTGTTAGGCTTTTTGTTGTTGTTTTGAAACAGGACCTCACCATGTGACTCGTGTAATGCTGCCTGATCTGAAACTTGTTATGAAGACCACGCTAACCTTGCTCTCTGACAGAGATCCACCTGTCTCTGACCCCTGAATGTTGAGATTAAAGATGTGTGCCAACACAACCACCCAATAACAAGTGTTTAAACAAGATGAAACATGTATCTTCCATTTTAAACTGAATTTAATAAAAACTATGAAAAGGTAAATCTGTGCAAATAGATTACATAGATTCCACCTTAAAGGAAGGGGAACAAAATCCCCACCCTCTGGTGTGTGACAGTTCAGGGAGGAAAAGAATGTTATAGCAAAGAAACCTACCAAATCCAAACTCTGCCAGGCATTAAAGGGCACATCATATATGGTAATGAGCCATGCTGATGGTGTATGTACCCTTGATAGATGAGAGGAAAGTAGCAATTGACTGAAATTGCTTTCTACAAATTCTTATGACTCTGTTCTTTAAAAAAAAAAAAAAAGGTGAGCATTACTTTATGTGCATCAGTGTTTTAGATCCCAAGGACCATAGGTTACAGATGGCTGGGACCATGTGGGATCCGGGACCCAAACCCATCCCTTTGCAAGAGCAACAAGTGCTTTCCACTATGTCACCTCTCCAGTCCTTATGAGAAAAATATCAGAGAAATATCAAAAAGAGGGACATTCAGCAATATCCCTAATCAGTTTTCACTGTCAAGGTCATCAAAACACTGAAGAAAAATGCCACCTCTGAGAGAGAAACTTAAAGAACTATGACAATTACATGTGTATATATAGTGTCTTACATGGGCTTAGAGAACAGGAGAATATAAAGAAGAAAAACAAAATCCAGGAAATCAGATTCAAGTATTGCTGTGGCAATCATCTTGTGTCAGCTCTGTCTCAATAGCTGAGACAACTGTACCACCAGATCATCAGATGAGTGGAAGAGAAGGGAAAAGAAACACGGGACCTTCTGCACTATCTTGAAAATCTATGAATCTAAAACAGCACTACAAAATAATATTAAAGACTACTTGAAAATGAAAAATAAATTGAAAAAAAAGTAAGATAAATGTCAACAGATGTTAATTTTGACCAATAAAAATACAAACATTGGTTATATTTTTCTGTTGTGTGCACATATCCATACATCCAAGGAAAATACTCATGCACATAAAATAAAATTTTAAAAATCTTCAAAAAAACAAAACTCAGAATGTTACAAATGTTACAAATCAAACCTCTCTTTGCCATCACAAGATAAAAAAAAGACAGCTCAGCAGTTAAGCGGACTTGCTACTCTTGCAGAGAACTGGGCTGGGTGCCTCTGTGCCGCCAACAGTGGCAGGGATCTGACACCCTCTTCTGGCTTCCATAAAAACTGCATGCACATGATACACACTAGCAGGCAATACGGACATACGTAAAAATAGATATATATATTTTTAAAAGACAGTTATTTAGCTAGGCATGGTGGTGTACAACTTTAATCTCAGCACTAAGGAGATATAGACCAGATTGCTGTGAGTCTGGATCCAGCCTGGTCTACATAGTGAGTTCTATAGTCAGGACTTTATAAAGAGACAATATCAAAAATGAATAAATGAATGAATGGCTGAAAGAATGAAAGATATTTTAAAAGCAGATTGCTCTACAGATTCAAAATGTGTACAGACATAATTATATAGCCTCCTCCATTCAACACAAATTTGTTTGTTTGTTTGTTTATAGAAAAGTCTATGTTCTTATGGGCCTTGAAAACCTGACTTGCTGAACAGACACTTAAACTAGAAAGCCATGACCTGCTCAGAGGCCAGGAAAACCTCAGTGCACAGGGATGCATCTTTTTAGACTGTAAGTGATGAATTCTTTCATACAATGAAAAATAATCCTGGGAAATGACTCTCACAGCCATATTTTCTATACATTTTGTATAGATGCAAGCCTGACCTATACAGAAAAAAAGGGCATTATATAGTTTATCATTTTATAGACAGGTGGTTAACAAATACAATTTTTGGAGTCAAACACAGTACGTATAAGTCTGCTACTTTCTATGGTGTAATTTTAAATGATGTCCTATACAAGCAGGACTGTGGCTCAGAACTCACCTCAGGTGGTTATTAAACATAAGACAAAAAAAAATCTTTTTGCCAAATTCTTAGCACAGTACCGCACAGTGACATCTCCCTCTTGCTCACTCTCTTACCATAATGCAACAAGAATAAGTATCGTAATTTATGACTATACTGAACATATATGCTCATAGCATATATACTTTTAAAAGGGCCCAAAATACTACAGCACAATCAGGGTAAAAACTCTTAATGTTTTAACTTAGTAGCAGATGAACAACAAATTACTGTCTATGGTAAATACAACTCCAAAATACAGAACAAACACTTTGGAACAGCTGGTCATGTTTTGGCTCAAATACATTGAGAAAAAGCACAGCACTTCACAGGTTTGTGCAGTGAAATTATTCTGTGGACAATTCAGAAAACAGAAATCATTTGTAAAGTATGAAGTATACAATCATTGTAGGCCATCAACTGCATTCCATATAGTATGTTCACACTATCAAACAGTGTCCTCAGAAATACTCCATCACCAGCCCCCTGGAGCCTGTTTAAGCTGGCTACAAGATGAGAGTGCTTGGGATGTGACAACTGAACAGAAATGGTGCAGCACTGGAGACAGAAGGTATAACTAGCCCAACTTTCCGAGCTTTGTTGACTACCCCAGGAATCTAAAGTGACCCCAAAAGACTACATTCAGCTTCTTTCACAATTGCCTTAAAAAATGGAGGGCAACACTAGCCTTGAAAAGATGAGAAGTAATTGACAGAACAAATCCTCACAGTCTCCAACAGAAAACAACAAACTACACATTCAGCAATATGTCATCCACTTTGTCTACTACACAAGTAAGAACTTACTGAGCATGCACAAAGGCAGGGAAACGTGACTGATAGCCAGGATTATATTCCATTTAAACAAGCAAAAGAAACCAGATACATAAATGACAGCCATGTTGGAATTAAGACTTCAAAAAAATGAGGAAGGAGAGGAAAAGGAACAAAACACCAAAGAGACCCAGCAAGGTGAGAAATGTAAATCTAGGTATCAACATTAAATACTAAACACCACAACTAAGACTATAAATAGCAGGCTCAGTTGGAAGGGTACTGAACTAAAGATCTAAAAGACTAAGATTGTCAGAACAAATAAAAGGTAAAATCTACCAAAATTTTGTTTAAAAGAAATACTAATTTTTTTTTTTTTTTTTAATTTTGTGTATGTTGGTATTTTGCCTGCATGTATGTCTGTGTGAGGGTGTTAGAGTCTCTGGAACTAGTAATGTATACTATGCAATATTCTATTTTTGGAAGTATGCAATCTGCTTTTTGATAGAGAATGAGAGTTAGGATACTGTCCTGAGTCTCATAAGAGATTTTCAATTTTTAAATTGTGTTGTGAAGGAAGTACTGGAAAAATGGCTCAGCAGTTGAGAACACTGAGTACTCTTCCAGATGACACAGGTTCAATTCCTAGCATCCACATGGCAGCTTGCAACTATCTACAACTCCAAGATTTAACACCCTCACACAGACATACAGGCAGGCAAAACACCAATACACATAAATGAAAATAAAAAAAATGATGGAGACCTTTTGAACTTGGACTAAATTCTTTTTGCATTATGTTTTGGCAACAAGACTATCCAGGGAATAGAATGTAGTGGTTTGCATGATAAATGTTCCCATAATATCTGGCATTTGAATACTTGGTCCCCAGTTGGTGGTACAGAAATATATTTAAGGAGGCTTAACCCTTTCTTTTATAGATGCTTTGCTCAGGGTGTTTTATCAACATGGAAAGGAAAGTAACTGATACAAGATATGTTGGGGATAACAGAATCAACTTGACAGGACCTAGAATCACTGAAGAGGCCAGCTTCTAGGTATCTGTGGTGGATTTTCTAAATTAGCATCATTAAAGTGGGAAGATAACCTTAAAGCAGGCAGCACCATTCCCTTAATGAGATCCTGGAACACATAAATAAGAAAGCCAGTTTAGTACTAGCGATGCATCTTTCTCTCCACTGCAGATGCAAGATGACTGGCTGCCTCCAAGTTCCTGCCAGTATGACCCTGGAACTCTGAGTTAAAATAAACTCTTCCTTTTTTAAAGTTGCTTTTTGTTGGGTGTTTTGTTGCAATGATGGGAAAAGTAAGTAATACAGGGTGAAGGTGGGTACAAAGGAATTTTCTAGGTAAGAGAACTGTGCTACATCTTGAAAGATTGACAGCAAAGGTATATAAGTTATGACAGATACAAGATTTGTTCATTCCATTCGATGTGCATTATATTTCCAGAAATATAAATAAAACATTAAAATATATTAAAAATTAACAATACTATGTCTTTAATTCCAGATTCTAAGAGTTGACTGTTAGTTGACAAAATAAAAAAGACAATTCCGAGCCGGGCGGTGGTGGCGCACGCCTTTAATCCCAGCACTTGGGAGGCAGAGGCAGGCGGATTTCTGAGTTCGAGGCCAGCCTGGTCTACAGAGTGAGTTCCAGGACAGCCCGGGCTACACAGAGAAACCCTGTCTCGAAAAAAAAAAAAACAAAACAAAACAAAAAAAAAAGACAATTCCTTGACTATTCTATTTATTCATCCCTTCTGCAAGTACTGGTCTTTGAGAGTTAGTAAAGAAATCTTCAGTGTTGCAAATATTCATTCACTCTGTATCAGAAAAGAGAAAAGCTGACTTCAACTGTGACTTTAAAAAGACAAATAATCATGCATATAAGTGAACCCTGTCAAGCAGACTAGCTTGACAGCCCAAGTTCCATCCTGGAGCCTACACCCTTAAAGGAGAGAACCAACTCCCACACACTCTTACTTCCACACATGCAAGCTCACACCTACTATAAATAAGTATAAACAGAAGACTTGATAGGGATGGGATTGTTTTCTCCTCTAGAAAATCCCATGCTTTTAAATTTTGTAAAATAAACTACTTTTATGATTTAAACAACATTCACTGAGAACATTGCAAAAAGAGTCTCATTGTTAACTTTACACATTTATGGCTATCTCATGTCCTAAAGCAAAGCAACATTCCTCAATTTCAAAACAAAAAACTAAAAACAAAAACAAACAAAAAAAAAAAAACCCACCTAGGTAATATGCTGAGAACTGCTCTCACATATCTCATTTAATCGTTACCAAATCCTATATCCCCTCAAAACTGTCAAAACTAGTTCTTGGGGGTGGTACTATTACTAACTTCATATAAAAGATTGGGGGGAGAGTGGTTTCATGCAGGTAATCATTTGGAACCTGCATGTGAACCTAGGCAGCTCACCTCAGAACCCAAGCTCCACTCTTGAAGCTTGGACTTCCTCTGAAGTTATGGTGAGATTCTTGAAACTGCTCTGTACTTCTGCCCAAAAGCTGCTCCTCTACAGGCTGTATACATACCTCACTGCAACATACTTCACTGTGCCGTGTAGTTTTATTTTACAAACTACTTATCTCTGCTATGATCCTCTAAGAGAGACAAAATTATCATTTTTCTTTTCTGAAAAGTAAATTCCATTTTATTTGCATTATTTTTCAATTTAAGTACATTTTTAGGGAGAGGTGTGTGTGTGTGTGTCTGTGTGTCTGTGTGTGTGCGTGTGTGTGTACACGTGCTATGATGCTCATATGCAGTCAGAGGACAGACAACCTGAGGGAGTCAGTTTGTCCCTTCCTCCATATGGGTCCCCAGAGATGAACTCAGGCCATCAGACTTAGCAGGAAGCACCTTTACACACTGAGAAATCTTGCTACCTTTCATTCTTTATGTTATATGAAACAACAAAAAAAATTAGATGATATTACATCAGAGTGAAAAGCATTGGATAAACATACAGTATTGTTTCACTTACTACCAATTACCAGAGATTCCCAACTGTCTAAAGAATGAAGATGAACGAAGCATTCCTTTTAACAGTCAACTTGATTGATTTGACTAACTCTTTAATAACTACATTCTGTTCATCTTTCTTTTAGAACATATATTCCCAGCATACAATTTCTGATGGCATAATTAGGTTCACGGTGAAGGAACTTGTTATAAATTCTCAGGTAACACCCAAAATTGCTGAATCGAAGTCTGTCTTGCTCTTGGGCATTTTGTGTGTATGTCCCAGCTTTGATTTTAAATGAGTGGTGCTAAGTGATAGTTGTCTGTGGCTGGCACCTGGATGTATGTGAAAACCTTTACCCTAGGGAGAAGATTCCCAGGCAATATCAAGCTCTACCTTTTTGAAAACATTCTTAAAAAGAGAGGGTGGGAGGGGCAATATCTCAAAAGTCTCCTCATACACCAAAAAGAGTCTATTCTTAACCCTCTGTATCTACTTATTTTGCAATCTTTCCAATTGTGTGAGAAAAACCAAAAGGGATTTCTAGGGTGACATACAATAGTAAACTTTTTATTAACTTTACAATCAGAAAGAATCTGGATCACCTGACCAGGTTTGCTGGTTAGTTTTTATTGTCAAGCTGACATAACCTATCCATCAGGAAGAGAAATCCTCAATTAAGGAGTTGTGCAGATCAGATCTGGGCTCCTGATCTAAGTCTATGAGAGTGCTGACTGGTGGCTGATATGGAAAGACTAAGAGCTCTGGACAGGAAGTGGAAGGGGAGCTGGACAGAAGCCAGAGAGAGCATCAGTGAACAGTGCTCCTTCACGTTTCTGCTTCATTCTGGCTTCAGTTCCTGACTTAACTTCCCCAACTGGACTGTGACCTGAAAGTGTGGGCTGAAATAAATCCTCTCCTCCCTGCTAGACTGCTTTTGGTTAGTACTTAGCAAATCAACAGAAAACAAATACAACACCAAGGAGCACACAACACTTTCCACTCTCTTCTACAATCTTCTATACAAAGAAACATTTCTCAGCACCTATCGCAGAAAAAAATTAATCTGAGTGTCTATGTGGTTTCTAATCCCATTGAACTTTGTCTTTTAGGTTTCCTTCTACATGCAGGCACTATTTGGGTTATTTTCAGTAGCAAAAGTAACCCAAACTCCCTAAAAAATAGTAGCACATCAGGTTTTGCTACAGTCAAATGGAGAAATGGTTTTAGTCTGTCCCAGGTTTCCCCCTGCACCTTGCTTTGTTATTACTGCCTGTTTGTTTAGAATGACTTACCTGTTGTAACTGTTTCCTTGCTGGTAGTGCATGACTGTAATGTCAGCCTCCAGCAGGCTGAGGCAGGAAGACCCTATGTCTCAGGTTTAAGGCTAGTTTAGCTTACAAATTACTATCTTAAAAACAAAACAAACACGTTTTCTTAAATAATCACACAGAATTATAAATAATCTACGCCATCAAGAATGTTGAAAATTTTTAATAAACCTTAAAAGATTGTTTTTTGTTGAAGTCTATGTGTATCTGTGTGAGTGTATACGGGTGCCACTAGAAGACAGAAAAGGATGCCAGATTCCCTGAAGCTGGAGTCACAGATGGTTGTGAGCTGTGGAAAATTTTGAGTGCTAGAATCTGAACTTGGGTTCTTTGAAAGAGCATCAAGTGCTCTTAACTACTGAGCTATCTCTCCAGCCCAGACTTACAGTAATTTTAAGATAATTAATGAATGAAAAGAATTCCTACTTGGGAGGCAGAGGCAGGCGGATTTCTGAGTTCGAGGCCAGCCTGGTCTACAGAGTGAGTTCCAGGACAGCCAGGACTACACAGAGAAACCCTGTCTCGAAAAAACCAAAAAAAAAAAAAAAAAAAAAAGAATTCCTGTAAAATAAATTGTACAACTGACCCACTGTTCAGACTGCATAATTGATGATTAAGAAGGCTTAATGACAGGCTGAGTAGAATACAGGAAGATTCTGCAACTTATTGACTTGAAGTATATAAAGTTATTCAATGTCTTAACCTGTCCTATGATATGTAAAGAAAATCCTAAAGAAACACAAAGTTCAGAAATTACATTAAGTTTTAATTTTTACAATCACAAGTGTGATTCAATTTAATATGAACAAATCTCCTGACAACCAAAGCAAAAAATTTTACTTACAAAAGAATCTTAATTACTACAGGTGTAAGAAACGAGTATAATAAAAACTAGCATTTATCAAAGGAGACTATACCCTAATTTTAAAATACATCATTGCCTTTGGGTTGCAAACTAAAGCTCACATTCTACTTAAAACACCAGATAAACTTCCATTCAAATCAGAAACTAAAGAGATGCCCAAGTGCAGAAATATATCCACAAGACAAAAACATCAATAACGCAAAAGATTCTCTTGGAACCAAGAGAATCAGCTGAAGAAGTAGTAAAATAAAAAGTTCATAAAGTACCCAGACTCTAATGACATCTGCATATTAACCCCTATATTAAAAAAGACAATTAAATAATGAAATGGAACTTGTCCCCAATAGTAAACTAACCTATAATGAACCAAGAATCGACAAAAATGTACTATCCAAAGAACGTAGTCACTTGTCTTTAAGAATCTGTTTTGGCTTGGTTTGTATGGTTTTTTTGACAGGGTATTTCACTGGACTCGTTCCATTCATTAATCAGACTAGGTTAGCTGGCACCAAACCCTAAGGATCTCGTTATCTCCACCTCCCAACTCAGTGTGAATACCAGGGATCAAATTCGGTCCTCATGCTTGTGCAGAAAGCACTTTACTTACTGATGGACCAACCTCTGCAGTTGGAAAAAGTTCTGTGTTTACCTAAAATAACAGCCCTTATCCCTGTTTGCCGTGAAAAAGCCTCTGAGGAATATAAACTGTAACCATGTCCTGGCTATGCCCCAGAGATTCTAACCTAACTGGTCAGCAATGAGATTCTGACTTTAAAACTCCTCATGTAATTCTAATGTGTGGCCAGGGCTGAGACCCACATGAGAGTTCAGTGTCACCGTCACCAACAAAAGCTGAGGGAACAGCTAGGATGACTTCTTGCACAGGTACAGGTAAGTATCAGTAACTAGCACAAGCACAACAGACAGAAGACAGGCCACTACAGCTAAACAAAGTGCACTGTGACTACTATCAGCTGGAAAAAAACAACATTAGGTTGATCTTTGGTCAGAATTAACTTATTTGCTGAGTTTTTCTGTTTGTCAATTGTGAGGGGGCACTTCTTAGAGCACTGTGCTAGGGTTGGAGTGCCCAGGGCCTCATGCTTATTAAAACAAGTGCTATGCCACAACCCTGAACCAAAAGTGAGGTCAAGATTCAAGAACTAATTAAGAAACATCAGAGAATCTTTTCCTTTCCTTTTTAGGGGGTGAGTGCAACAACAGATCTTGCTTACATTGTCTATGCTGAGCTCCAACTCCAGAGCTCAAGCCATCCCCTTTTCTTTGCTTCCTAAGCTGTTAGGATACAAGGGAGTGTGACCACATCCAGCATAAAAGAACATTTACAGTTTGGAATAGGGAAAGTATTTTCAATATACAATCTAAAAGCATAAAAGGAAAAAAAATGGATGTTTCCATGTAAACTAAAAACATATCCCTGACACAACACATGACAGACATATTATAAACGTATGGGACTAATTTGATAAATTAAAAAGAGGAAAAACTATTTACTAGAAGTCTTAAACTCTTAATAAATAAAAAACAATAAGCTACAGCTCAGTGGTAGATCACTTAGCACACATATGTAAACCCCTGGGTTGGGTCCCTAGCACTATAAGCAGGCAGGCAGGCAGGCAGGCAGGACTGCATTCCCACACACATAAAATAATCAGAGAAAACATTTGTGAATTTATGGAAGCATCCTAATAAAAACAATTTGACTAGAATGACAAGTATAAGAATATTGGTATCTAACCACATCCAATGTTGATGAGGATTTAAACAGGTTCATTCAACATGGCTAATGGTAAATTTTTTACAATATTTTTTAATGTATATCTATAGTAATATATATGTTCTTTTTCTTTCAAGTCTTGGTTTTGTTTTAGAGGAGGTCTCACTAGGTAGTCCTGGATGGCCTGGAAATTGATGTTTGTCTCGGGTTGATCTCAAACTTGGCAATAATCCTCCTAGCCCCATGAATGCTAGAACTGCAGGGGTACAACCTAACACCTAGCTTGTATCTGTTTATTTTAAAATATCTTTCAGTAAAAATTTCCATACCATGGCTGAACAATAAGAGCACCTGCTGCTCTACCACAGAATTGAAGTTTAGTTTCCATCACCCATAGCTGGTACCTCACATGATCCTATTAACTCAAGCTCCAGGGATCTACTGTCCTCTTCTTGCCTCTGCAGACATGCACACACATGTACACACAGACACACATACATATAAATTTAATAAAAAAACAAAACTACACTTCCAAAGGCTTATCCACCACTTATTCACTTGCACAAACATGTATATGTATAAAATATATCTTAAATAAAACTACGGCAACAATCTAAGTGTCCAGTCCATAAAGCACATCTCCTATACCACATCAGATATTACTACAGTCCTATGAAGCATTACAAACAAGAAACCATATCCAACTTAGGTTGTAATAGAGCTGTCCAGATCTTTTGTAAGTATATAATGCCACTGAACTTCATGTTTAATGAAATGTGGGCTAGTGTTAAGTTTTTCCTGTAAATAGGAGCTAGAGAGATGCCTCTGTCATTAAGCGCTTGCTGGGCTCATTTCCCAGTACCTACACAGTAGCTTGTAATCACCCATAACTCCAGTTTCAGGAGATCCACCACTCTCTTCTGGTCTCCATGGGCACTGCGCACATGTGACACAGACATACACACAGGCAAACATGCATCTACATAAAATAAATCAATCTCTTAAAACACTGTGCGTTCACCATAGTTTTGAAGAGACTTACTAGGCAGGCATGGTGACAATCCCGTCATCAGAGCACTTTTATGCAGCAGATGCAGGAGGTCAGTGACAAGTTGAAGACCAGCTTGATCTAGCTATAGAGTCATTCTAGTCTAGACAGAGTTATAAAATGAGACCCTCTCTCAAAAACCCAAGTGTGGACCTTCATAATTTTTAAGGTTATTAAATAATTCTGGGACCCAAAAGTTTGACAACTATTGCATCATGTTATTATGTATATTTTTAAACATAATGCCATTTCTCAAAAATAAAATCCTTTTTAAACTGATTAGTTTGGAATATGAATTAAAGGGTTCAGCAATTGATCTATCCAGAGGCAGTAAGCTCATTAAAATTCTCCTTCCAATATAACTGTAAAAAGGATATAGACGTATAACAAACCATTCTTCTGCCGAGCACAACTGTAATTTAAATTTACATTCTCCCTCTAATTGCACTTTTAATGTTGGAAATTACTTTGCTTTTATTTCTTAAGTTAAAAAAAAAAAATCTTCTATCTATAATAGCCTGAAGACTTTACACCACTTCACCATGTTCTCCTCAACCCTCCAGGAAATTATATTCTAATAATTCTCTCCCTTTCCCTTCTTCAGGTCTAATCAAATCCACAGTTCTACCTGGAATCTGTTAAACTGCACAAAATAGGTATATCCAGTGGCTACCATTCAGAAATCTTAGGTCAAAAAGCCTCTATAAGGTTTGGTACTTGAATGGCAATCAGTCTGTGTTTCCTTTCTCTGTACTCTTCTCTTCAGTATCTTTTTTTTTTTTTTTTTTTTTAAGCTATTTTACATCTATCTTGATATCACTGTTCCCTTTTCTCCAAGTTCAGATCCTGTTATACACAGTAGTTGCAAGGCTAGTAGCTGTAAACTGCACCTCAGGCCTTTCTCTAGATCAAGAGATAGAGACCATATAGAAGTGCCCCGGAACTACCTAGGATCCCAGAGTATGCAATAAACTTCAGTGTGCAAGCCAAGCTCCCAGATGATGCTGGTACTGATGGTTTGAGGACCCCATTTTGAGAACCATTGTTCTGATGTTTTCACTGGGACACAAGGTTCTACAAATCCCTCTCTCCACTGTCAACAGTGGCAAGAAGCTGACCATCTTGAAACAGTTTCTTTATGAATAAAATGGAGACTGTGACAGTAAATATATTTCCAAGTAATATAAAGAAAAGAGCAATCAGGAGGATGTACTTCATCAGCTGAGTAAAGAAGCATCCTTTACCAGATCCCCTGATGCATTAAAAAGCTAGTTCTCAGCAGAAACTGCTCTTCAACTGTGTGGTGCCATTTCTACATACTTTCCTCAGAAATTAAAATCTGGAAATCAACAGTTTATACCTGTAATCTGAGCACTTAGCAGGGACAGTAGGAGAACCATAAATTGAGGACAACCTAGGCTTCATGGAAATTCAAAGCAAATTACCACGACCACCCCCCAGAAATTTTTTTTTCTTATTTTAAAGATAGGAGGTAGAGATTTATTTCAAAGGAACATGTGAAACTTTCAAGAGAAGGAATAAAAAGGAGCCACACAGACCATGTTGCCATGTTATATGAAAGTAAATGCCCATCATCATTCAAGAAACATTCAAGCACTTCAGCTCACTTACCTTGGTCATGCCTCCTGCCTGTGCCGTATTCAGTCCAGCATGGCCACCATTTGTGGGGAAACCTGTGTCAAGGTCTCGGCCAGCACACTGCTTGTGGCTCCTGCATGGCTGGAGCAGGTAGGGCATTCCAGCTCCCCTTCCTCTTCCAGCAGCCCCAAGAGATCCATTCATGACTTGAGCTTGCCCTTGTTGAGCCTGATTCATTAAGCTATGACCAGAGTTACTATTGAGAAGGCCTGGGTGGGTCTGGTTGAAGTTAGCATTCATGCAGATCCCAGGTCCAGTCTGTGATGTGGCAGGACTACTGGTCACCAGCCCCACTTGCTTTTGTGCTTGTGGATTCAGTGCTTGGGAGGCAGGGGGAGTGGGCCCAGAGGTGCTGGCTGCCTGTTTGGGCAGGTTGGGTGTTGATGAGTCTCCTTGATTCAGAGGGCTCTTGCCCATGGCACCTAAGCTGGCCATGTTTGTACTGTTCGGCTGCCCCTGAGCCTGGCCACCAAGGCCCTGTTGCACAGGGCTGCTGGCACTCACATTGCCTATCCCTGGGTTGATGCTAGAGCCACTGCCTCCTCTAAGAAGCTCCGACAGTTGTTTATGTTTGGACGCAGCATCTGGAACAAGGTTCCCACTGTTTAAAAGGCTTAATTCTCCATTGGGATCAGCTCATCAGGAAGATCATTTTCCAAGTCAAACAACGATCCAAAATCTAGAAATTAAGCAAAAGTAGAAATGAGAATCTAAGAAAACAGCTTTCCAACTGTCATGTTATTATACTCTTAACATAATAGAACATTTCACACAGACTACTAGCATGTCTAGTATTAAACCAATAATGAAACATTATTTGGGGAGATAAAACAAGGAAAAAAATTTTTTTTTCAAATTCAGAAAAAGGAAACATTAAACAATAATGAGAAAAGGGCCAACTCTTTTTTTAAAAAAAGACATATCCTAAAACAGTAATTAAATTATATGGCATGAGGAAAAACACAGATACACAAGTTAAGTATAATAATGAGTTTTTAAAAATTCACAAAGCTATTAAGATGATTTGAAGATTACAAGTTTAAAAGAAAAAAGAAAAACATAAGTATGAAGCCAGGTGTGGTAGTACAGACATATAATCCCACCATGTGGCATGTAAACGGGAGAAGCAGTTCAAAGCCAATCTTGGTAATTATAAATATAGAGTTCAAAGCCATCTTGAGCTACATGAGGTTACATCTCAAAAAATAAAAGGAGACATGCAAAAAAGTAGTTAGACATGAAGTTCTATGAATAGCAAATTAGAGAAAATTAAACTCAACCTACATTATTGCATATTTGAAAGTCAAACTGTTTTTTTAATATAGTAGAAAATGACATTAGTAGTTTTCAAAGGGTTGAAGATACACGTATAAAAATACAGAAACTAAAAAGTGGTTAAGAAATAGTTAAACCTTAAAGATCTTTGCACTACATGAGACGAATAATCACACAGAAAAATGAAGAGCACAGTGACTCCCTATATAAATGGGCAAGGCATAAAAGCAGGCAACCATCCCAAAGGAAAATGACAGAGTAAACACATCAGTCTTCTTGGTCAACAAACAAATTAAAATACAAGCAATTTCCTTTTTCTGGCTCCTTTCAGAGTAACCCTCCTCTACAGTGTAGTTTTATGTGCATCACCTCTATTCCTTCACTCCCCAATCTCCAGTGTATTCCTCAGCTAGCTGCCTGTCTAGGCAAATGTAAAGAATGTAGTGTACAAACTACATACACCACAATGTTAGCTATTAACAGGAAGGGAAAAAAAAGAAATCGAAATAGCAATAACTAAAGGCAATTCAACCTAATGAATACAGATGATGTACCAGAACCCCAACTCTACTCTAGGTCTCCACACTAGCTGTACAGTTTGGATACCTAACTCAGCCTTCCTGTATCTCACTCCCTTCATCTGGAAGATAGAGCAACAATGACTCCTATATAAGTAGGGGTGCTATGGGTACTGGATGAATTAATGAATGGATATCATTGAGCTCTATCAGTAATATAAATGTAACAAGAATTAGCTTTTACAGTCTGGCTGTGGTAGCTCACACCTTTCATTCCAGCACTGAAGAAACTGAGGCAGGTAAATCTCTGAGTTTGAGGCCAGCGTGGTCTACACAGTGAGTTCCAGGACAGCCAAGGCCACACAGAGAAACCCTATCTTGAAACAAGAAGTAGCTATTACAAAGCTTAATAACTATACATTATAAAAATGTTTTAAGCAATTATGATGACTATAGAAATATAAGAATGTATGTGTATGTTATTGAAAAGCATAAAAATGGGAAAGTGTAAACAAATGTCACTAAAGTGAGATCAGACAATGGCTAATGTAAATACTGGTAACGCAGTGAGCCAGCAAGTGCAATGGTAAACTTGGAAGTTATCTTTAAGCTTGACACCCATCTACCACGCCTTTAGAAATTTAAGACTCTTTCTTCAGGGGTAGCAGATCATACATTTTAGCTGCCCAATCCTCTTCTACTACCACCACCTTTCACTGGAGACAAACCCATGGGCTCTGGGGCTCTGAGGTGGCTGCCTGGGAGCTTGCTTTGAGAAAAAGTAGCATCTCCCCTGGCCATAGGAGAAAAAATTGGCAGATAAGCCAAGTATACGACCAAATTCTGGTGCAGGAAACACAATCCCACCTAAGGGAACATCTTAGCCAAGATCATCTGTTAATGCTTTTCTTCTGTATTAGCAAGGGTTGCTCAAAAAGAAGTCTCCCTTTCACCATTAGATTTCTCCATGGGCCTACAGAAATCATCTTGCAACCAGAAGAAAAGTCAACACCATCTATCCATACTGTAGATGTGGACAGAAGGAAAAAAAATGGCAACATCTATCTAAGTTAGTAGAAACTTAACTGATAAGGTTGAAGAGATGGCTCAATAGTTAAGACCATGTACTGGTCTTCCAGATCCCAAGTTTAAGTACCAGAATCCACATCAGACAGCTCACAAGAGCCTATAACTCCAGCTCCAAGGCGATCTAATGCTTTCAGCCTTCACAGGAACACACATGTGCACACATGCACACACAAAATTAAGAAATAAAATGGGGGACAGGGGGACAGGGTGTCTGTGGAGGGGAAACTGGGAAGGGGGATAACATTTGAAATGTAAATAAATAAAATAACTAATAAAAAAAGAAAAAAAATAAGTTTTGGTTTAGTTTGATTTTTCAAGACAAGGCTTCTCTGTGTAGATCTGGCTGTCTTTGAACTCAGGGACCTACCTGTCTCTGCCTCTCAAGTGCTAGGATTAAAGACATGTGCCACCACTGCCCAGCCAAAGTTAAGTATTTTTAACAAATGAAGTGGTGAAGTCTAGACTGTTGAATTATCTATTCCTGGAGCTTCCTACCTTCAAGTATCTTGTTTTATGTGAAAATACACTTTGTAGAGTTAAAACCATTTACCTGGACTTTTGATTCGGCTGTTTTAGCCAGTACCTCTAAATACAAACTATTTTTTAGCCATTAATACAAGCTAGAGATGCCATGTAGATCAGTAAGCCTTCTGTATCCGCTCTTGGCTGGAATCCACACTCCAGCTCTACACAGATACTCAACCATAACTGTGCAGACTTTCTTTAGGCTTTCCCTACAGTAGAAGTGCCAAGTCCCTTTTTAAACCCCTAACATTCTCTGAATCTACTAGCCTAGCAAGCCAGTTCTAGCACACAGCTGTATATTCCCACTTGATTATACTGAGTAAGGAACTAAGTGCAGAAGGAGCACTCACAGGAAGATGGGTTTCACAGTACTACAGACTAAGTTGCGAACAGGAAAGTCCTTTTCTAAAGACTTCAGTATGTCATCTAAGAACATCTTTTTATACATAGTCACAGTACACTTGTCAAATTCATAATAAGCCCTTTCTACTATATATACGTAATATTTTATGTGGTGCCTTCCAGACTTTGCTTCCTCACCCTACAACATTTCTCTCTTTGACACACATATGCACACACAGGTTCACACTTACTCTCTATTTAGTACTTTAAAAAAAGGCTTCATTTTTAATTATGTGTATGTAGCAGGGAGAGAGGTGTATACATTTGATCAGTGCAGGAGGGGACCAGAGGAGAGCTGGAATAAGACACTCAATATGGATGTTTGGAACCAAACTCCTTTGCAAGAGTATATCCTTCTCTTTTTGGGGATGGGGGGTAGGGGGTGGGGTGGGGAGGTGTTTAAGACTGAGTTTCACTGTGTGGCCCTGGCTATCCTAGAATGTATGTAGACCAGACTGGACTCGAACTCAAGAGGTCTGTTTACCTCTGCCTCTTGAGTGCTGGAGTTAAAGGCATGTGCCACCACTGGCCAACACCAGCACCCATTCTTAACTGAGCTATCTTTCCAGCCAATTGTTTTGCAGAAATTCCTTCATACAGGGTGCCTCTTCAGGGTCAATTTCAAGAAGGGAATCTGATCCTGGAAGGGCAGACAAACCAGAAGACTCTCCTGACTAATCAGCACTAGACTCCAGCCTCAGCCAGCACTTTTTCAATCTCCCTTTTTCAATGTAGTTCTCCTCAATTCTTTATCAAAAAATGGAACTTCATCCAAACCAGTTAAGTCAAGTATTATGGCAAAATCAGATTTCCTTCCAATCTGCCTGGGATGGGGATGAGGAGACCATGTCAAACACTGTGATTCATTCAGCAAACACAATTCAAATATGTTAAGTTTGTGGCAACCTAAGAATTTTCTATGTACTCTTGTAAGCATTCCAAGCATTCTTCCCAGAAGAGGAGATGAAGACAAAGAACAGGAAATAAAGCCAAAAGAAATGTTCCAGTAAATTCCTAAGGGCCATGTCAGGGACCCTGCTTGATAGAGAGCAATGGAAAAGTTGAAGCCAAGAGTTAAGGTCCCTACTTAACACCTGGCCACTGGTACAAACTATTTCTTTTCTTCATTCTAACACCCTCATCTACAAAGAAGAGACAATCACATGGAAGAGTTACAAAATGACAAAAGATGGACCAGAAAATCCTTTGCCAGATAGGGGTTAATTTATAATCCCCTTAAGACAAGAGGTATGATGATACACACCTTTAATGTCCCATGTCCAAGGGGCAGACAGGGGCAGAGGGATCTCTGTGAGTTCCAAAACAGCCAGGGGTACATAGTCAAGCCTAATCTAAAAACCAAAACAAAAAATCTTAAGTACAAATTCACTCTAACAATTTTTTTACCTTTACTATTTGCCTACAACTCTACCACTCAATAATCAGACCAGTTTCCACTTACATAGTATTCTACTACTTAACAAATGCACAAACACTTTTATTATTGTGAATGGTGCTTTTCCTGATAATTACCTTGGGTTCAGTTTTTATTAGCCTGTTCCCATTTTGTCTTTGTTGGTCACTTTTCTCTGTGTAGCCCTGGAACTCACTCTGTATACCAGACTGGACTAGAACTCAGATCCACCTGCCTCTGCCTCCTAAATGCTGGGATTAAAGGGTGCAACAATCCAAACATTAACAGCAGTTTGGGTGCGGCAAGAGTTGAGCAATTACTGCATCCTCATCTACCGGTTAAAAACACATGAATATGTGTTCAGCTAACTGTCCTAGGTGTGGCTTTGGGTTTTTTTTTTTTTTTAATTGTTTTGTTTTGTTGAGCCAGTGTCTCACTGTGTACTCCTGACTGGCTTCGAACTCACAAAGCAGGTGTGTAGACCAGGCTGACTTAACTCACAGAGATCTGCCTGCCTCAGCCTCAAGTATGAGTGAAAGCAGCGAGCCAGTACATAGCTGTGTGACAAAGCACACCTAGGCTTTCTGCACATAATAGTGTCCCAACAGTGAGTTGAGAGACAGCAATCTATCCCATCTTTAGTCCCTAAGAATCAGCTCAGAGCTACCATTTCCAATCCCAGATACAATCACCAAAGCCCTGGGAGAATGCAAAGCTGAAGCAGCATAGATAAAGGGACACCTCCTTCTAGGCCCTTTTTCTTGAGCAGAAGTTGAGGTCACACATCAAATACTAACATTTCTTGTCACACTTCATGGCTAGAGACAAGAATGTTCCCAATGCTGAGGCTTCCTGTCTAATCAACTTGAAATCCATCCCTTTAAATAAGATACACTAGAAAATGAGCTACAGTTTCCCCATTTCTACTGAACCACTGTGAAGCCAAGGAGGTACATACGTGGAAAGAGGAAAGTATAAGGACTTAGGACACAAAGCCACAGCCAAGTAAAATAAACAAAGGACACTTCACTGCTAGTTCAGAAACCCAAATCATGCCTGTAGACCTTGCTCAGGTACCAATCACTTCAGAACACTCAAAATGGTACCCTACCTGAGCTGTGAGGCAGAAGAGGTGGGTACACATCTATAGTCCCAGCACTGAAAAGGCTAATTACAGGACTACAAAGTACAGACCAGCCTGGGCTACAGAGCAAGATTCTGGATAGAAGAGCCAGAGTAAACCCAGGGTGGCTCAAGAGAAAGAAGAGAAATATAAGAAGGAAGGGAAGGAAGAGGGGAAGGAGGAAGAGAGAAGGGGAGGAAGAAGGGGAGGAGGTAAGGAAAAGGGAAGAGGAGGAGTGAAGGAAAAGAAAAAGACAATGACAGAAACATCAGTATCTCAAATTTAACAGTGAACAAACTACTGCCTGATACTAAGAGAAAAGAAAACTGTTCATTTCACAGAATCAACCACCAGGATTGGCTAAGTAGCAAGGCCTGTGACTATAGTCTTAGCCACTTAGACAGCAGAATCCAGAGGATTACCAACACAATGAGACGACAGTCTCATTAAAGACAGTCTCTTGCCGGGCAGTGGTGGCGCACGCCTTTAATCCCAGCACTTGGGAGGCAGAGGCAGGCGGATTTCTGAGTTCGAGGCCAGCCTGGTCTACAGAGTGAGTTCCAGGACAGCCTGGGCTACCCAGAGAAACCCTGTCTCGAAAAACCAAAAAAAAAAAAAAAAAAAAAAGACAGTCTCTTAAAAAGACCCAAGTGTAGAAATACACAACTGTAATCCAAGTTATTCAGGGAGCTGAGACAGAATCGAAAGCTCAAGGCTTTGTCAATTTACCAAAATAATAAAATAAAATTGGTTAAAGATACAGTTCAGCAGTAGAACACTTGTCTAGCATATTCAAGGTCCTGGATTAAATTCTCAGAACTCCAAACAATCAACGAAAAGCAGGTAAGTGGCTGAATCAATGTGTGCAGCCAATAATATCTGACAACAGTTACAAATCTACCAGCCATCAAATCACACATAACACACCTTCTTTGGGTTTTCTAAAATATCCTCTTTTCTTGCCTAGTACAGCATACATGATACATAATCCCAGCACTTGAAAGGTAATGAGAGGAAAATCAAGAGTTCAAAACCAGTCAATGCTACATAAGACACTGTCTCAAAACTCAAAAAACAAAGTCAAATAATCAATAAAAATAGGGGCTTGGGAGATAGTTCAGTTAGTGAAATGCTTGCTGAATAAGCACAGAAGACCAAGAGTTCAAACCCTAGCACTCAACAAAACAAAACACCAAAAAAACCGGAAGGTACAGTGTTGTTCATCTTAGCACTGGGAAGCACAGGCAGATCTGAGACTCACTGGCCAGCCAGCCTAGCCTAATTAGTGAGCCTCAAGTAAGCCCCTGTTTTAGAAGAGGACAGAGCTCCAGAGGCAGGACACCTGAAGGTGACACACATGTACAAATATACATACACACATACACAAACACAACTAAATTTTAAAGCCAAAAATACAGTACTATCTTAAAACCTTTTGTTTTCTTTTGCATTACATTTGGAGACCCAAATTCTCTGAACTGAGAGAACTGGCATTTGTATCAAAGCATGACGACAAGCCATCTTATCATATCTTCTCCTGGCCAGACGAATGAGCTCTTATGCTCTACGCCATACCAATCTCAGTGAAAGCACTGAGAAGTTATATGTCTAGCTCACCACTGTTAACTTAGTGCCTTGGGATAAGATGTTAGAATTAGGCATTCAATAAACATCATTTGTGCATCAATTATGCAAAGCCAATTTTAGCAAGTTCTTATCTAGAAAAAGTTATAAAACAGTAATCTTAACATTACTACATTTTAAAACAAAAGTAATAAATTCTCTTGGAATGTTACATTGTTTGACTCATCTTTCTCTTTCCACTTATATTCCAGAGGGGTTCTGGTGTCCTAGAATCCTTCACTCTATGGCTATACCTCAGCATCTATGATCCTAGATCCTGAGGCTGACACAAAGGCTAGCCATAGAGGAAGAAATGGTAGTGAGATAAATAAATGATGTGGGGTTTTTCCATTTTAATTATGTGTATGTGAAGGGACGAGGTATGTACACAGAAATGCATGTACCTTCAGATGCCAAAAAAGGGGCACTGGATCCCCTAGAGCTGAGCTGCATGTCACTTGTAAGCCAACCAGTGTGAATGCTGGGAACTAAACTGTGTCCTCTATAAAAGCAGCGAAGGTTGAACCATCTCTCCAGCCCAAGACTGTTTTTTTCCCCTAATTTCAGGACTGAAGTCGTTTCTTGGGAGTATTTTGTCTCCCCACCCATTCTTTGTTTCTTTTTAATATCTGTGAAAAATATCTACTTTCTTTCATTTTTCAGAGTCTCTAGGTTTTCTTTTGACATTTATTTATACTATAACTGATTACTAAAGTATTCCTCTCAAATCTTTTAAAAGCTGAACACTTCTCTACTCCACCACCCTAGAAAACTAAAAAGGAATTTTTAATTCCCAAATTACTCCTGGGTATAATGTAAGGTAATGCCTGTCTACTAGCTCAATTAAGTCAGTCCAAAACACACAAACACACACACACACACAGAGATATACATACACATATGTATAAAAGCTTTGATGCTATATATGACAAAATATGATTTTGTTAATTTTAAAATTCGGGGCTTGTTTTTGGGGTTTCTGTTTGTTTGAGATAGCGTCATATTGTGTAACTCTAGCTGGTCTGACTATATAGACTACATTGGCCTCAAACTCAAGAGGTATCCTGCCTCTGCCTCCCAGGTGCTAGGATTAAAGGCATATGCCACCACAGTTGGCTCAAGTTAAAACATTTTTTTGGCAAAAGACTTGGGATAAGACATACTATAAAGTACACATTTAAAGACAGTTAAGTAACTGCTTTCTTTCATTTTTCAAACTCCTCTAGGTTTTCTTTTGACATTCACTGATACTATAACTGACTACCAAAGTGTTCCTCTCAAATTCTTTTAAAATCTTTCATGGGGACCATCCTGTACTTTCTCAAATATTACTCTTTATACACAAACAGGAAGGGCTGTCTGGTATAATGAAGAAAGTCCCAGTGGGTCTAGGTTCAAATGACAACAATCATCACCACTGCTGACTCCCTCACTGATCATGTTTTCCTTGGCAAGATGAGTATACAGGCACAGGATACTAGATGAGGGAGCTCAATAATAAACTGGGTACATCGAGCCTAGCATGTAGTAAGAGCTTAATAGACATCAGTTATTATTGGCTCAAATTAAGACCATAACTGTCAAGGTCCCAGCACTCACTCGCACCTGTACAGAACAGGGCCAATGACTACTACATTCTTTATAGCTCAGCCCTGATAATAATTCTCAGCCTGAATGACTTACAGCCATTCTAGAAGAAATGAGGCTTACTTTAGCCTTGGACATCCTTAGTAATTATACAAATATATAATGGAATAATTCTCAAAATGATGGGGTAGGAGGAAGCAGTTTTATCAGCAACTATGCCAGTTTATCCATGCAATTATACAAGTTCCCAAAAGACAGTGAACTTTTTCTCAGTGACTGTTAAGAAATAATTAAAGCAAATCTCTCTAAAATCTTCTATAATTCAGGCTTTTATGCAGACATGCTACCATATAATTACAACAGAATACTAATGTTTTAATTCATTCTGGCTTGTTCGGTTGGTTATTTCTAAGAGTTTGTTTGTTTACTTTATTGGTTGTTTGTTTTTTGAGACAAGATCTCGCAATATCCTGGAACTCACTGTGTAGACCAGGCTGGCCTCAAAGTTAGATATTCTATTATCTCTGTTTCCCAAGTGCTGGGATTAAAGTCATATACCACCATGCCCAGCGTTTCATTTTAACAGTGAGTTGTGTAAAAAGTTTCCCCTTTCCTCAGAATAACAAATCTGTTAGACTGATCCACTATGGTTGACAGTGGCTTCCTTCCCTAGCCCTCCCTAAAGTGGAGAACAAGACACCTGCCTGGACAGTCCCTCTTTGCAGAAATGACTTGCCAGGTTTATGTCACTGTTTGGTAAGTCATGTTACAGAAGACTCCATCCAGAGGCACTCTAAGGTGACAAGCCACCTCAAAAGTACTTAAAGTATTTATATCACACACACACTACACTACTGCAAGTGAACAGAAGAAAACCAAGCAAGGTATTCACTGTAATCACTGAACAAAACCTTACAAAGCATAGTTTAAATCACAGAGGAAATAGTTTTAAAAATGTGCTTTATGGGGCTGGCAAAAATGGCTCATTGGGAAAAAGTGTCTCCTGACAAGCTTGACAAACTAAACGTGGCCCCCAGAATCTACATGATGTACACATGTACACTACACACTCTAAATAAATAATGTAAAAAAAAATTTTAAATCCACTTTTCCACTTTAAAGTCAGGTATAGTGGTGATTAATACCTAAAATCCCAGCTGGGAGGCTGAGGCTTGCCAACATGGCTGAGGCCAGTCAGTGTTACACAGAAAGCCCCAAGGTAGCAGGGTTAGAGAGTAAGACCTTGTCTTAACATTAATATAAAAAACCCAGAAAACATACTTCATACAGTTTTTAAGATTTGACTTGGAAAAGATAAAGTCTATTTTATATGATTATTATCAAATGTGAGCTTTTTGTTTCTCTCAGATGCATGTCATGATCACTAGGGTAACAGGAAAGCTTGTTTCATTGAACACTGTTTAACTTTCCACTTAAAGAATCACGACAAAGCCAGGCGGTGGCGGCGCACGCCTTTAATCCCGGTACTTGGGAGGCAGAGACAGGTGGATTTCTGAGTTTGAGGCCAGCCTGGTCTACACAGTGAGTTCCAGGACAGCCAGAGACACACAGAGAAACCCTGTCTGGAAAAACCAAAAAAATAAAAAAAAAAAAAAAAATAAAAAATAAATAAAAAATAAAAAATAAAAAAAAAAAAAAAAATAATAATAAAAAAGAATCCAAGACAAGGGGCTGGAGAGATGGCTCAGAGGTTAAAAGCACTGACAGCAATTCCAGAGGTCCTGAGTTCAATTCCCAACAACCACATGGTGGTCACAACCATCTGTAATGGGATCTGATGCCCTCTTCTGGTGTGTCTGTCTGAAGACAAGCCTACAATACAGGTCTTTAAGGAGATGGAAGCAAGAGAATCTTCAGTTCAAGGCCAGCCTGGAATACTTAACAAGACCTTGTCATAAAACAAATCAAAACTTAATAATCCAAGGCTGACTTATCTGAATGTTCCTTGTCAAGCCCTAAACCATCAAGTCCTAGAAACTATCATCCTCCTATATTCATTCTGTAGACGTAACAGACATACAGAAATGCTATTCAGACTACTAACACAGCTTAAGTTTATTTCAACAAACTGTGTTCACTACTTCCCTGGAGAATAGAGAAAAACCTTCATAAATACAAGGATGGTCACAGTAGCAGGCCACCACAACTACAATACATGACCTAGAAGACCATACTAGTTACACTGATTGTCTGGAACTAGGATAGGAAGAAGGGGCTGTTTTCTGCCAGCATGGCTAAAGGGGACTCAGACCTCAGGGAAATACTATATATAACCAGGTGCCTGCTCAAGCTACAACTCAGCCAATTGCTGGAGAGATGATTATCTTGTCAACAACAGTCCAGAAGAGGAATGTGGGCTCAGCTACAACTGTACCCCTGTAGAAGTGAACACATAGATCCAGATGCCTGCCTGGCTAACTCAGACTCTGCAGCCACTTAAACAAGGGAACAGTAGGCTAAGTCTTTAGGCCAATAGCCATGAGTTACAAAACACGCAGGTAGCAACATCAAATCAGGAGAAAAGGACAAAGAACATATCCTGGATGCTAAATTTAGGTGTCACAATATAGAAGTATACATGGGCTATTGAGTGTCCAAAACAGGAAATCAATCCATTAAGCACAAAAAATAATACATTAAACACAAGGATGTCTCTGTGGTATAGAAAGCTCTGTCTAGTATGTGAAAGACCTTGGGTTCGATTCCCAACACTACAATAACAGCAATAATAAATGAGTAAATAAATACATAAGAAACTATTATTGGCTGTGGTGTCTTGGATTGTAATCCCAGTACACAGGAGGCTAAGGCTGCTGCAAGTTCCAGACCAGTCTGTGTCTCAAAAAATCCCCTCCCTCCATAAAAATTCAGAGGCACAGAAGGACAGAAAATTGTCAGCTAAAGCAACTGAGCATTGGGCCCTGTGTGCTGTTAGCTGATGTCTACAATACCTCAGCATTACAGACTGAAGCAGGAGGACCACCAAAAGTTCAAGGACAACTGAACTAAATAGTAAAACCATGTCTAAAAACGAAAAAGAAAAAAATTGTATTAATTACTAAACTGTGTCAACAAATATAAATAGACCACCTAGAGATGTTTACCCTGAGCACCCATGTGCTGGGCTTTTTTAAAGCTTTAAGACTTCATTAACATACATGGTTTTGTAGGAAAATCTGATTAAATCAAAATTATAGAAACAGCAAACTAGCTCAGGCAGTAAAGATGCTTGCCACACAAGTCTGACAACCTGCGTTCAACTCCCCGAATCCACATGAGTGGAAAAGAGAGAACCAATTCCAAAGTTGTCCTCTAACTTCCACATGTGTCATGGTGTGCGCGTATGCGCACGTGCACACACCAATAATTTTAATTACAAATGCAGGTCAGGGAGATAGTTTAGCAGTTAAAGGCACTTTGTTGCCATACATGACAACCTAAGTTTAATTCCTGGGACCCCACATCATGATAATAGAAGAAAACTGACTTTTTACAAGCTGTTCTTTGCCACTGGAAAAATGGCAATGCAAACACCCATACACCCATCTACATGCATATACAACAAATGTGATTTTAAAGAATTAAGTTTAAGCCAGACATGGTGGCACATACCTTTAATCTCAGCACTCAGAAGGCAGAGGCAGGCAGATCTGTGAGTTCAAGGTCAGCCTGGTCTACCAGAGAGTTCCAAGATAGCCAAGACAGTTCTAAGACAGACTACAGAATAGAAGAGAGAGAGGGGGTTGGGGGGAAGAGAGGCAGGCAGGCAGGAAGGCACGAACGAATACACACACACACACCACACACACACAGAGAGACAGGGCAAGTGATGCCTGCCACCGAGGCCAAGAACCTGAGCGCAATCCACAAGATACATGTGGTGAGAGAACCCAGTCCCAAGAGTTATCCTCTCACCTTCACAGATGGCCCTGCTGTGTTTACTTACAAATAAGTAAACAAATGTAATTTTTTAATTTAAAAAGAAACCTGAGAAAAAATTACAAATGCACATGGCTTTTAACTAACAATCACATCTAGGATCTGCCTGTTCTACAGGTTTATTTGCACATTTAACTTCACAGAGCTATACGTTAAACCACTGTTTGTGAAAGAAAAAAATCAGAAATACCGAAACATCCATCAGTGGGAGCTCAAACAGTAAAACACCAAGACTAGAAGATGATATGACAGCTCTTCACGTACTGACACATGTACAAAACACACTACCTTGGTCAGGAATGAAAAGATGAGGAGAGAGAAGGAATCAGGCACACCTGTCGCCTAAGAGATAAGAGGTGAAGACTGGAGGAAGACTTCACTCCTGACTTCTGAGCCTTGTTAACTACTAGTGTAAGTAGTTATGGGAACTGGTGTTTTAAGGTGGCCTCCTCACTGTAGGCTCTCAGGCCCAGGGACGGGCTTCCGAAGCCATGGTGACAAATGAAATGGCTCCAGGTGCTCCAAGTTCCAGCTGGACTTTGCTATTAAAAGGATAAAACCTGAAATAGATTCAATATTAGCTTTAAGTATTGTTTTCACATGGGCTTAAAATGATGGAAAGGGGGGAAATTACTTTAAGGATGGACTAATTTTTCTCTAAATAAATACGACAATCTACATGTAACATTTTTTTATCTAAAATACGGAACTATAAATATTGCTCATATCCAGAAATCTGACATCATTTTAAAAAAAAAATCAGACACTGGTTGTTCCCAGTAATGCATCAGTGAGAAACCACTAATACAAGATGGTGAGTGTGACAAAGGAAGTGACAACAAACACTGCTGGCAAAACACAGTCTCCAGCTTATCTCTGCCCCACATTTAACAGATTTTCCTAACTACAAATACAAAAATATGCATATATGTGAATTTCTTTTTATTAGCTTTTTACTTTTGTGTGTGAATGTATGTGTGTATATGCATGTAGGCACGTGTGGAGGTATGTATGTAAGAGGACAATTTACAGAAGTTGTTCTCTCTTCTGTACGTTGAGGAGATTAAACTCAAGTTGGCAGCAGGAACCTCTGCTGAGCTGTCTCACTGGCCCATGTGGAGATTTTTTTTCTTGAAGATGAGGGTTTTGAAATACAGAGGTAGTAGAGTTCCTAGTATACACAAGGCCCTGGTCTCAAACCACTGGAGTGCAACCAATGAACCAATCAATCAACTAACAAATAAGATGCTTTCATTTGGACTTATGGTTTTAAGTGGCTTTTCATTTCTTTTTTTTAAAAAAAAAAAAAAAAATGCTTTCTTTTACTGTTTGCAGTGCTGTGAACCAATCTCAGGAACTTGCACATGTTTGGTCAGTGCTCTGCTACTTTAGAATCCTGGTTTTGGTTTATTTTTAAAAGCATTTAGAAAAATAAAATGAAAGAGAAAAGGCCTCAGAAATTCCTAGTTCAACTTCCTGAAAACATTTCTAGAGACTGCTTAAATCGTACACATCATACATCTTTTATCCCAAAAAGACTTCATTTTCATCTTTGTTCTCCATCCTGACCTTTTATTTAATGATTCTCACACATTCCTGCCTGGTGCATTACCCACCCCCCTCTGCAGTAACCAGTCCTTTCCAGATTACTTACAATAGTGAACTCAACTATACTTCGGAGAGGGCCCCTTTTCCTACCAGACTTCTGGGTTAGTTTCAGTGTTTCATAATCTCAAAATTCATTAAAAGACTTGAGAGTAACATAAGTATTCTTAAAATAACCAAGTAAGAAATGGTTTTTACTGCTTCATGTAGGCTATTAAGCTACAGCTAACCTATCATCTAAGAAAGCAGGTAACAAAGCCAAAGGTTTTAAAACTGTTTCTAGGAACCAAATGATATATAGAATGTGAGTGTGATTTGGCTACACATGGCATGTATTTTAATACCAATAACAAACCTAATATCTGAGATATGAAATTTTTTAAAACTTCAGTTCTTCCTATTTACCATGCAAACACTCAAATTATTGTTATTAAAGCATAGCACCAAAACTTCACTGTTAAAATAAGAACAGACTGAGGGGGCTCAAGAGATGGTTCAGCAGGGACTGATAGCTCTTGCAGAGGACCCAAGTTCAGTTCCCAGCACCAACAGTCAGGCAGCTCACAACTTCTAGTAACTGGAGCTCCAGGGGACACTCTTCTGACTCCTCGGGCACCCATACACACACACACACACACACACACACACACACACATAAACCTTTAAAGGGAAAGGGAGCTGAAGAGACGGCTCAGGCAATTTAGAGGATATTCTGTTCTTGCAGAGGACCCAAGTGAGGTTCCCTGAACCTGAAGTTAGGTAGCTAACAGTGGCCTCTAACTACAGCTCCAAGGAAATCCATAACCTCTGTTTTTTGTAGGCACTGGCACTCACATGCACATACTCCCTACAAACATCTATTTTTTAAAGATAAAACAAATCTTTTTTTTTTTTTTTAAAGAAGAAGATAGAATGAGGCCTACTCTTGCAATATTAATACTTCCAATTCCTCTAAGATCCATCAGTAAAGTGTGTTTACCATAGGCCAGCATGTACAAGGGTAGTGTATAAAGAAGCCATTTGTAATATGCTTAGGGATGCACATTACAGTTCTAAATGAGAGAGAAAAAGCCTTTAATCCCAGCACTCGATAAGTAGAGGCAGACAAACCTCTGAGTTCGAGGCCAGCCTGGTCTACAGAGTGAGTTCAGGACAGCCAGGGCTACAGAGGGAAACCGTCTCAAAAAAAAACAAAAAGAAAAAGAAAGCCCGACAGTGGTGGCTCACGCCTTTAATCCCAGCACTTGGGAGGAAGAGGCAGATGGATTTCTGAGTTCAAGGCCAGCCTGTTCTACAGAGTGACATCTAGGACAGCCAGGGCTACACAGAGAAACCCTGTTCGAAAAACCATAAAAAAAAGAAAGAAAGAAAGAGAGAGAGAGAGAGAGAGAGAGAGAGAGAGAGAGAGAGAAGCACTTAAGAGGTGGTGGCAAATGAATCAGAAGTTCAAGGCAAATCTCAGCTACTCAGTGAGTTTGAGGCAAGCCTGGGCTACTAATAACCCTGTCTCAAACAAATAAAAGTAAATAAATAATTTAAAATCCATGGATGAAGCAAAAAGGAATGACTAAGGTCTTACTGGCACTCCTCTCAAAAAGCCCACCTGCTAAGTTGCCCAGGGAGCCCAAGGCCACTCACTCTCTCTCCCAATGCTGCTTTCTATAAAAGACAATTTTTAAAATTTCTCTGCACTCAGATTTCCTTTTACTCTGTAAGTCCTAACCCATATCAAACTTGTGTTCTGAAACTATAACTAGAAACCAGTTCCACTTAATTAGAGTTCAATTTCCCAATAAAGAACAGAGAAAGTAAAGTGAGCCACACAATTGCTTGTTTAGTAGGATTTCCGAATCTTAGCTCTTAGTTCACTCTTCTACAGACTGGAGCTGAAACTGCACTAGACCCCATATGACATGAAAAGTGAAACAGAGAAAGACAGCAACTTACCACAATGTCCTAGTGAGAAGCAATATGGATTTAGGTCTGGGTCAGGGCCTCATCCTTGTATCAATCACCCCATCCTCACTGGCCCCAGAGGTAAGTAATGTCCACTATGTTCTCAATTAATTAAACAATAATAACTGCCTCAACTGGCTACATACCAAGCTCCATAACAGCCTAATACACACTAGGCTAATCAAACTTTGCAGGTAGAATGTTGCAAGGGGAAGTTCCCTTTTAGAGAGCTCTGCCCTCCTCCCTTTGTCCCCAAGACTAACATGTGAAGCCTCTGGCCCCAGTCACAGAGCTGCTGAGCTGGGAGCAAAACTTCCATGTCCACTGAGCCCAAGCCAGGGCTCCCTCCCAAGCACACATGGCTGGCTCTCAGTATAAAAAGCTCTGACATTTCCTTCAACTCTGAGTCATGCTTAGAAGGTTCTACTTTTAATCAGGTGACAAATACTCCCAAATATTTTAATCCAAAAGAACTGGGTCAAGCTTTCATAGTCCATAACTATCAATGCAAACCCTACTTATTGATGGATTTCTATACATCCTGAGTGTCATCATTCAACTCATAATCAAATCCCAAACCTATTAAATTCTATTTAAATGTTACCCCAGCCTTCTCCATAGGTTATCCTAACTTTCTGCGGTTTCATTGGCTATGCTAACTGTAAAGTTAGCAAGGGGAGGCTGGCAAATGACTCAGCAAGCAAAGGCCCTGCAGCCAAACCTGATAACCCCAGTTTAATCCATGGGACCATGTAATAGAGGAAGAAAAAACTCCCACATGTCCTCTGACCTCCACAAGTGTCATGGCACACATACATCCACACACCAAATCCCCACATACAGACAAAGTAATCAATTAGTAAACATGTATAGGTGGTAGTGGAAAATGCAGAACTATTTAGGGTAACTAGGAGAGGAAACTTTTCTATTTTGAAAATAATTTATATTACAAGAGAACTGTACAGCCCCATTAAACAGACCATTCTCTATATTACAAGCTATTTGAATTCAAAACATTAATTGAAATATCTTGAATATACATTGTTATTATAAAAACAAGGCACAGGTAAAGACTGGCAAATTAAGAGATTTCCAAACATAACATATATGACACTTAAGAGGTGAAAGAAAAAAGATTTTCACTGCAAAGTTTACTATCCTTAGCAATGCTTCAACTAAACATTCTTTTTGATTAATAGAAACAAAACACTGGGGAGAAATGTCGCTAGAGATAATATTCAAGTATTTCTTAACAGTAAGTTTTAGTAGGAATTCAACTTTTAGACACAGAACTCAAAATAGTCTTACTACTAAGGGAACCAGAAAGGACCCCAATAGTTTTTCTAGTACAGCTACAGTCTTTCTTTATATACTGTCTAGAAATTAAAAGGGCGAGGGCACTTCGTTCACTTCCAAGCCTTCCACACCTGTGTGTATGAAGCACCCTGGTCAGAACCATTCAAGAAGGTCCAAGCTCAGCAGCGAGCTGAGGAGCACCCATGCAGGACTCTCAGAAGACTACCCAAGGCAAGGAGGACATGCAAAAAGCTCCACAACTATCAGAGCAGTGAGTGGTACACATTTCAGCATCAAAGTACGAGTGTTTCTCTTAAGGGTAAGCTTCAGATTAATAGGAAGGCATGATCTTTTTCCCTATAAAAGCAAGAGGTCAGGACAGGGTAGGTCTGACAGATATGTTCCAAGAAGCAATTGGGTGAGGGCCATTTCCAACTTCAAATTATACTACAGCACCTTAGTAATATAAACAGCATGGTACTGACACAAAAACAGAAATGTGATCAACAGAATCAAATTGAAGGTTCAGATATTAACCCACATACCGATGGATACCTGATTTTTAAATAGAAACCAGAAATACATTGGAAAAAAGACAGCATCTCTAACAAATGGTGCTGGTCAAACTGGATGGCTGCATGTACAAAAATCCACATAGTTCCATATCTACCACCCTGCACAAAACTCAACTACAAATGGACCAGAGACCTCAACATAAAACCAGATACACTGAACCTGATAGAAGAAAAAGTAGGGAATAGCCTTGAACTCATGGTGCAAGAAAGACTTTCTGAACAGAACACCATTAGCACAGACACCAAGGTCAACAATTAATAAATGGGACCTCATGAAATGGAAAAGTTTCTTCACGGCAAAAGACACTATCATCCAGACAAAGTGGCAGCCTACAGAATGGGAAAGATTTTTACCAGCTACATATCCAATAGAGGTCTAATATCACATATATAAAGAACTCACATATATAAAGAACTACATATCAAGAAAACAAATAATCCTTGGGGCTGGAGAGATCCTGAGTTCAGTTCCCAGGAAGTACATGATGGCTCACAACCATCTGTAATAGGATCAGATGCCCTCTTCTGGTGAAGACAGCTAAAGTGTACTCACGTACATAAAATAAATTTTTTAAAAAAAAGCCAATTAAAAATGGAGTATAGATTTAAACAGAATTTTCAATGGTTGAGAAGCACTTAAAGAAATGTTCAACATCTATAGTCATCGGAGAAATTCAAATCAGAACTACTGAGATTTCATTTTACACTGATCAGAATGGCCAAGATCAATAACACAAGTAACAGCTCATGCTGGCAAAGATGCAGAGTAAGGGGAACACGCATCCACGGCTTGTAGAACTATAAACTTGTACACCCACCATGGAGATCAGTGGTCCCTCAGAAGATGGGAATCAGCCTAGGTCAAGATCCAGCTGTACTACTCTTGGGCATATACCCAAAAGATGCTTCATCCTACCATGAGGACACTTGCTCATCCATGCTCATTACTGCTTTATTCACAACAGCCAGAAATTGGAAAAAACCTAGATATCAACTCAACAGATGACTAGATAAAAAAAAAAAAAAAAGCAGCACATTTATACTATTGAATATTACGCTGTTATTTAAAAATAAAGTCATGCCAGGCAGCGGTGGTGCACGCCTTTAATCCCAGCACTTGGAAGGCAGAGGCAGGTGGATTTCTGAGTTCAAGGCCAGCCTGGTCTACAGAGTGAGTTCCAGGACAGCCCGGGCTACAAAGAAACCCTGTCTCGAAAAACCTAAATAAATAAATAAATAAAGTCATGACTCTGCTAGTAAATGGATGGAACTAGGAAAAATTCATCCTGTGTGAGGTAACACAGGCCCAGAAAGACAAATATGGTATGTATTTGCTTATATGTGGATATTAGCCATTAACTCAGTAATAACCACACTACAATCTGTAGAACCAAAGAGGTTAGGTATAGACTAAGGACTAGAGGGGGCGAATAGATTTCCCTGGGAAAGAGAAATAGGATAAATGGTTATGGAAGAATGGGGAGGAGGGCTGGAAAGGGAAGGAAGAGGGGATGAGGAACACAATCAGGAGAAAGTTAAAATTAAGGACCATCTGAGAGGAAATATGGAAGCCTAACAGAGTAGAGGCACGCACACACACACACACACAATCTAAATGAAATAATGGGGAAGACTATAGGTTCCTTTCCACAAACTAAAGGAAAGGTAATGTGTTGGTGTAGTTTTAAACTGCACCACCTTTCCCCAGATGAGCTCTGGCTCCTCCAGCTTTTTGCTTTTGCTCCAGGGTCCAGTGGGGGGGGGGGGGGACTATGCTACCAGCCCCCTTGAATTCCGAGTACTTTGAATCCGAGGATAAAAGACAAACACACACAGTTAATTCCTTTACAATTTCCCTTCTTGGCACAATTGCTGGGTGTTACTATCTCCTGCCTGGAAAAGTATGCCCTTACCAATTTGTTATCTCTGACTCTCCACCTGTCTTAAAGTTAGTGGCTAGTCCCACCTAGCCTCTGCCAAACATCCTTGGCCACCTGCCTGTAGCAAAGAAGGCTCTGTTATTGCCACAGATTCCAGGTCATCTTGCCTCATTCAACCTTCCAGATGGATCTAGCCAGAACTTCAGTGAAGCCCTGCACCTTCTAAGCATGCAGAGACCGGATAACAGAAGCTAAAGCTAGCTTTGTTATAATAACCAAATTTTCTAATCTTCCTACCCCTTCCCACCACTTTAAAGAATTTCTCATCGCCCCTATTGAACAGAAAGAAGTTATGGAAAGTTGTCAGCCCAAGTCCCTTAGGCTGGGGTAGATGGTTCTGGTTATTTTATGGATTATAGGTATATTGTCATTTTTAAGGGTACTCCACAAATGTGCTGTGGACAAGGAGGAAACTAAAGAGCTTAGACTCAGGGATTTCTACCTTTCCTTTCCTCTTCTCTACCCTCCCCCTCCTTAGGTAAAGGAAAGGGGGGGTGGAAGAGGAAAAGGGGGATATAGCAATATCATAGAGGAGGAAGACGACAGAGAAAGAAGAGGTGGAAGGAAGATGGAGTAGAACCACGGGATCCAGAGAAGCCACACGTAGCAAGAGATCTCATAGGTGGAAATAAGAGTAGTGTGCTGGTAAATCTGCCCAATCTAGGTGTACAGCTTAGAAATGTGTGGTTTTTTGCACAGGCTTATTGGGGTTGGAGACTTACTGCAACAGAAGGTCCTATTGCTGAAGACAACAACTACACAACTCACTGAACATGGAGAAGACAAGCTGGTGCCTATATGGAGCCTTCACCCCTACATGCTAGTATCTTAAGTATTCTTAACAATACAAAAGGAAAAACTTATACACCAACTCAGTCACAAACCCTTTGATCTACAATGGTATCATGCCTATAAGATATGTTAGTGTAATGGTGGCACAAAGCTTGTAGGAACAACTAACCAATATCAGATTTGACTTAAGATCCACTCCATGACATAAAATCAGTAAGTGACACTATTCGGACAACCAAGAACCTGGGACTAGATAGCCCAGGGACCTGGGGTAAAACCAAATACTATTGTTCTACTAAAAGAATGTAGTAATAAAATGATTCCTAGTGACATTCTGCTATACTCATAAACCAGTGCCTTGTTTGGCCATCATCAGAGAAGCTTCCTCCTGCAGCATCTGGGAACAATACAGAGGCTCACAGCCAGAGTAAGAGACCCTGGAATACTCAACCCTAAATAGGATTATCTCCATCAAATTCCTCCTCAGGTCTCAGAGAACCCTGTGAAAGAGGAAGCAGAAAGAGTATAAGAGCCTGAGTGGATGGAGGGCCCACAGAAACAAGGCCCTCTAAACCACACACAGACTCAGGTAGCATGCACAGGGCCTGCACCTGCCTTTTGATATAGATTATGGCTTCCAGTTTAGTGCTTTTAGAGGATTCTGAGTGTGGGAACAAGAGAGTCTATATCTATTCCTTGTGCTTTTTCTTGGACTTGTTTCCTTTTGTCATACTCTGATGTGTTACTTTTTCTTTTATCTTATTATATTTCATTTTATTATCACCCCTTAGATGCCTGGTTGTTTTCTAATATGACTGAATGGGGATGACAAGGGAGATGAGAGAACCTGGAAGGAGTAGATGGAAGAAGAACCACAATCAGGATATGTGAGGAAAAAAAGTTTTATTTTCAATATAAGGGGAAAAAAATGGGTGAAGGGGAGCCAGCTGTGGTGGCACACAGCATTAATCCCAGCACTCAGGAAGCAAAGGCAGGTAGATCTCTGTGAGTCTGAAGTTGCCTGGGTCTATATAGTAAATTCTAGGACAGCCAGGGCTACATAGAAACTCTGTCTCAAAAATAAAAACAAACAAACAAACAAACAAAAAACCAGGAATGAATGAAGGGCAAGGGTACATGAACTAACACTGGATGACATCAGAGGACAGAGGGCATGCCCAGAAGTATGAAGGCTTCTAAGGGATATCTGAGAACAACCAGAAGACGAGTTACACAAGAGTTATCTTTCTATGTGTATGTGACACCTAAGACAAAAAGACAGTCATGGCCAGGTCCCAATTCCAGCTCTGAAGACTGGAAAAACAGTTGGCTTCCCCAACTGACTGATTAGCACTATAGTACAACAGGAAAGGCCAAGCAAGAGTTGAGAAGACAACCTCACCTCAGCTTCCTGGGATTCTACATACTGAGATGTTCAGAACAGTAGGGAATAAATACATCCCTTCTGGATTGCTCTTTCTGCATTTTCACACTTAAATTGCATTTTGTATTTTCTTAGTTTTGCTTCCAAGTTTGAGTGAACACATTTCTAAACCACTGAAAGTCATCACCAGAAATCTTCTGTACAGTGTTAGTGCCTAACAGGTATCTCAGACTGAACTGTAAAACACAAGAGTAGTAAGGAACAGAATAGTATCACATATCTGAGACTTATGAAATAAGTTACAAAATTATCAGGGTTTAGTGAACACTTATGTTTTTAAGATTTTAAATTTTCATAGCTATCATGTTTCTAGTTTTAAAAAATTAAGTAAAGGGGCTGGAGAGATGGCTTAGCCAGCTGTTCTTCCAAAGGACCTACATCCAATTCCCAACACCCATGGGGCAGCTAACCATCTATAACTCCAGTTCCAGGTGATTTGATGCCCTCTTCTGGCCACCAAGGGCAACGGGCAAACATGGTACACAAGCATACATTCAGATAAAACGCATGATATACATAAATAAATCTTACATTTAAAAAGTGAAAACAGAATAGTACCAATTACAGAATTCTGGTTATATATCCAGTGAGGGTAAGCAACAGACATGGCTACACATGGGAATGTGTGATAACATGGATAGCTACTACAGTTTCCAGTCATTAACATTCTGATCAGATTAGCACCCCCAAAAAATCTCCAGAAGACAAGACACATTCACATACCCTAGTAAATACAGGGTCAACTCCTGTTCATTAAGCATTTCCTCCAGGCCAGCTATTTTCCAGACATCACCTCAGAAAATACTGTAAGAATAATATAATCATCATCTCATTTTACAAATGAGAAAACTGAGGTTAGAGAGTTGAGACCTGGACAGAACTCACAAGATAGGTTATCAATGGTGAGAACATCAAGATGTGACACTCAAAAGGAAGAAAAAAAAAGAAACAAATGGAGAGAGGAGAGAAGGGGGAGGAAGGGAGAGAAAGAGAGAGAGAGAGGGAGGGACAGAGGGAAGGAGGGAGCATGCATGTGCCAAAGAGTGGTGACAAGTAGTGTAAAAGCAGAGTCTTAGGAGAAAACTAGGAGCATTTGCCTCAAACATCTCCTAAAGACTACAGTATAAGTGAGCCTCCTTGTGCTGTGCTCAGTGCCAGTGGGGTAACTGTGGTACATCTGGACCAGCTCTAACAGAGCCACTCACCATCTAGTTTCACAGAAAAGGGAGGATGCTGAGGACTTGAGGTGACATAGTAGGAGGGAAAAGAATGCTGTGAGCTACAAAAAGAACCAAAATGGCCAGCAAAAGAACAAAGCCACATGAAATTACTGGGCTTTTTGTTAAATTTATCTGATTTCAGGGCTGGGGAGGCAGCTCAGCAGTTAAGAGCACTGACTGCTCTTCCACAGGTCCTGAGTTCAATTCCCAGCAACCACATGGTGGCTCACAACCATTTGTAATGGGATCAGATGCCCTCTTCTGCTGTGTCTGAAGCTACAGTGTATTCGTATAAATGAAATAAATATTTTTTAAAAATGTATCTGACTTCAAATACCATATATAAAGCTATTACAGAACAACAGCAGCAACAACTCAAAAGAGATCCTCTTAATTGAGAGGTGGTCATCCTACCCTACCTACTAGTCACTGTCCAGGCCAGGTGCAAAAGTCTCAGAAAACATGCTTTTGCTATGCCCAGCTGGGAATGGGCACAGCAGCCCAGTACTCCCAAATGGGTGGTGCTTACACCATGCTACTCACATCACCAAGCTATAGCTCAAGGGAAAATTCTTCAGGTGCTAAATTTTACAATAAAGTTTAAAAGGAGACAGCAGTGCCTACATACTATCTATGGCTGAGTTCTTGCCAAAATGACAGAGTACAACTGTTAGAGCAAGAGACCAGATGCCCCACAGAGCCAGAAATATGTCCTCTCTGGTCTTTTACAGACCATGCATCACGTCAAGGGTTGGGGGGCATTACTGGTGCTAATGAGCTGTAGGGAGGTTGGGAAGTTCAGCCGCAATCTTTGAAGGTACACAGTGCCCACCAGCACAAGCTCTGAGAGACTAAAACCAAAATTCTTAGGCTAGACCTAACCGCAATGGGGCACAAACCCCTTAAATTATTTGTTTGTTTAGTTATTTGGCTTTTCAAGACAGAGTTTCTCTATGTAGCCCTGGCTGTCCTGGAACTCACTCTGTAGACTAGATTAGGCTGGTCACTGAGCCTTCTCTCCAGCCCCAGCCTTTTTTCCCCCTTTTAAAAACACCTTTTTGTGTCCTTTAATTTCCTGAAATACAGACCAAGTGCTGACCTGAGTAAGATAGACAGGTAACACCCTCATTAATGGAGCCCAAGAACTAAGGTAACAAGCTTTACACACCCGTAATATTTCATCTGAACAAAGAAAGGCATATTAATCACCTCATTTTAAACTGTTCTGTTTTCAAACATGAAATAAAAACACTAAAACCCAGCATTGCAGAGTCCTACATAATGCGGTACTCTGAGAGCCAACCACAATGGCAGAAGCTAAAGGTGTAAACTACTGGCTTACAACCTGAGCATCAATTCCCAACTGCAGAAATAAAGCCTCAGCTCCTTTATAAGCCATTTTTAGATCTGTTACCAAATCAAGTGCAGTACAGTAGAGCATATCTGTAATCCCAGCAACTCAGGAGGTGACAGCAGAAACATCAGGAATTCATGGCCAGTCTGAACTACATGAAATCCTGTCTCAAGAAAATGAAAAATAGCTGGGCAGTGGCAGTGTGCGCCTTTAGTCCCAGCACTTGGGAGGCAGAGGCAGGCAGATTTCTGAGTTCCAGGACAGGCAGGTCTGCAGAGTGAGTTCCAGGACAGCCAAGGCTATACAGAGAAACTGTCTCCAAAAAAAAAAAAAAGAAAAGAAAAAGAACAGTAATTACAGAACCCTACTTTTTGCTTTAATAGTATGTAACCAGTGGTGTGCTTCACAATCACACCATATTTTTCTAAAGAGTTAACCAGTGCAGCCCATTCCTGACCCCAAAAGGTTCATACTTTCATGGCAAAGATACAGTCCTACCTGATAAAAACGTTTACCTCCTATTTAGTCAAGACAATAATAAAGTATAATAAGGACCATACATTGTAGATTTTTCTGAAAAGGACTGCATGTTTTTGTGCATGTGTAAGACAGAGGAAGGGGGAGGGGAGAAGAAGGAGGGAGGGAGGGAGGGAGGGAGGGAGGGAGGGAGGGAGGGAGGGAGGGAGGGAAAAGCAGATAAACAGAGGCAAACGGAGAGACTAAGACTTGCCTTGTAGCACAATGTTGTCCAGAACTCATAATGTTGCCTAGGTTAGCCCCCTCCTGTCTTAGACTCTCCAGTACTGGAATTACAAGTGTGTGCCATAGGTCTACAATTTTTAATTCACCAGCTGAAGTGAATGCTACTAAAACCTGGCTAATACCACTGTCCATTAGTCAGAAAACCTGTTTTTATGTGTATGGGTGTTTTGCCTGCATGTATATCTGTGTAGCAAGTGTATGCAGTATCTATAGAGTCCAGATCCCCTGGAACTGGAATTATAAGCAGTTGCTAGCTGCCAGGTGGGTACTGGGAATTGAACCACTGAACCTTCTCTCCAGCCTCAAAGTCAAGTAAACTCTTTAGAGGTACAAATGTATAAAATAAATTCCTATGATGTTCATTTTTAAATATATTATTACATTTAACTATTTTTTGTGTGTACACATATACAAAGACATGAACATATCATAACCCATGTATGAAGGTCAGAGACAACTTTCAAAGTCAGTTCTCTCCCTCCACCATGTGCAGGGCTGGGGTCAAATTCAAGTTTTCAGGCTTGGCGGCAAGTGCCTTTACATGCTGAGCCATCTCACCTGAATCTAGGACTTTTAACCATCTAGGTTTGGTTCTGTCTGTAGCTCTGGAGCCCATCCCCTTAAGTCATGAGTCCTCATCTGGAAAACAGCAGTAAATGTAGCTTCTCTTCATTTGCTGCTGAGATGGCTTTAGGGAAAAGTACTGTCTGATACATAAAGGACTGCACACAATGAAGATTATCATTTACCAGTAAAAAGATGTTAGTCGTTAATCATATTTACCACAAGCTCTCTTTAAATACACTTTTCTACTGCATTTAAAGAAATTTGTAGCTTCTCCGAAGGCTGAAGCAAGAGGCTCACTAGAGACTATGAGTTCAGGTCTGGCCCGGACAACACAGTGAGACTATGCCTCTTGAAAAGGGAACTTTTTGTTAGTGATCACAGAGCATGCCTGCAATACTTAGGAGGCTGAGGCAGGACAATCACAAATTTGAGGTCAGCCTAGTATATAGAGCCAATTTGATGTCAGTCCTGGATACATCATCACCTTGTTTCAAAGAGAGAGAGAGAGAGAGAGAGAGAGAGAGAGAGAGAGAGAGAGAGAGAGAAAACATGTTATTTTTAAAAAATAAAAGGCACAGGCATTATAAAATACAACCACAAGAGTTTAGGGCCACAGTGCAAGCTAAGATATACCTGTGTTTGATTTAAAAAAAAAAAAAAATTTTAAACTTTCTACAAATTTTTATTATGTGTGAGCAGGAGAGTGAGTGCAAGTTCATGACGTGGTGTCACACCTAAAGGTCGGAGGACGATTTGTGGAGTTAGTTCTCTCCTTCCACCTTTGTGTGGGTTCTGGGAACCGAGCTCAGATCTCTAGGCTTATATGACAAGTACTTGTCTTGACCCAGTGAACCATCTTGTTGGCCCTAACACTTTTAAAATGGTTTATTGTTATACACACAGTTTACTGTAAAGTTTCCGAAGTCTCTAAGTGTGATAATGTATGCCTATAATACTAGTACTTAAAATTAAAAGGCTGAGGCAGGAGGATCAAGAGTTCACATAGTAAATTCCAAGTCAGTCTGAACTAATCAGCCTCAAAAGCAAAAAACAGACAAACCAAACAAAAAAAATATAAACAATAAAAAAAAACACCTTCATAAATGAACTGCTAATTCTGTATGTTAAAAAAAAGTTGCCTTCAATCCCAGCACTTGGGAGGCAGAGGCAGGTGGTTTTCTGAGTTCGAGGCCAGCCTGGTCTACAGAGTGAGTTCCAGGACAGCCAGGGCTACACAGAGAAACCCTATCTCGAAAAACCTAAAAAAAAACAAAACAAAACAAAAAAAAACTCTACTTGCCTGAATACTTTTCTTCTCTACTGTTCAATCATGAATCCAAGGTGTCAAAAGATTCTAGAGTAAGCTATTTTAATTTGGACATATTAAGAGAAAGTTTCCAAAATACATGACCAACTACATACTTCTAACACAGAGTTCCCTGCTTCTTACAAAGCACTTAACACTTCATCATAGAACAAGAAAATAGTATTTCACCAACATCTGATACCATCTGACTCTGCCACTCTAGAACTGCCTGTGGTAGCGTGAAAAGCAGTTTCTCCTTCCTCTTGCTACCCTCCTCCAGGCACCTTCCCTCTTCCTCTGTGTGCTCTTCCCCATCTTAAGTAAGTAACAAAGGCGATCTATCGATCACCACTCAGATGCTCCTGGCCCGAATGGAGTGGTTTATGCACACATGGACACTCCCCTTCAAGTACACTGCGGGCTTCGGAGGCTCCCCTCTTTATCAGGGGCACTCTCTTCTCGACCACTACCATCCCTAGAAACACAACTAAAATGCACTTGGATTCACAAGACGGTCCCCAAAGATGTGGCCTATATCACTATAGTTCAAGTAGCAGCTGTTTCAAAGTCTAGGGCTCTCTGCTCCCTCTCCTTGAATCCCTTCCTTAAATTTGATCTTGTGCTCAGAACACACATCTTGCCTACCATAGCCCAATTTCCTCTTGGAGGCCTGAGATCCCCTTAATAAAACAAAGTTCAATTTTTCTCAACATTATCCTTCTGTCTCTATCCCAACCTTCACTGCTTTAAATACATTTAACATAAATATCTCAGCTATTTATTTGCTTAATTTACATCTTTAAGGTCTATCTTGTTACTGATTGTAGACTAATAGTTATTCTTAACAAAGTTTCACCTTGTTTAATGTATTCAATAATGGCTCCTTCCTCAGAGTGCACCCTTACTCTCTTTCAAGACAATGTGATGGTGCATTTCACGTAATCAAAAACTCAAATATGAATGCCATCTTATTCTTTGATCATTTAAATCAGAATCATTAGAAACTACTACTCTTTGTTTCATATATTTGTAAATGTGAAAGTACTCTTCTCCTTCTCCTGGGTAAAAACTGGGAAGGGAAAGAGAGACGAAGTGCTTAAGTGCAGAAGATCCTATCTGATAAGCTCTGCTCTGATTAGCAATATGTTAAGTAAATATCTGACAATCCAGTAAGAGAAGCTACACTGAAAGGAGGAGGAAGAGGAGGAGAATGAAGAAGAGGAAGAAGGAGGAGAGGAGGAGAAGAAAGAAGAAAAGGCATCTTTTGGGTTCCATCTTATAAACTTCTGGATGTATAAGATACTACAGGTCTTTTTGTGGTCTTATTAATTTGCCCCACTTTTAAGAAAAAAATCTACAACAACAATCTCACTCAGTGACAGCAAAGCTGTAAAGTCTTCAAGTTACCAGTGTCAGAGGATAAACTTCAGGATGAAACTTGTCTGGTATGATCTACATTTCACATGATTACAGTCTTCTGGCTCAAGCATAGCAAGATTACTAAAGCAAGGGAGCTCTATTCTGCAGAAGTGTACCTAAACCATTGTTTCAAGATTTTTCATCAATAAGTAAGCTTTTTATGAAAATAAACATCAAACTCAACTTGTCATTTACAAAGAAAAGTACCATTAGTGACTTTTCCCTACCTACCTGTGAATCATTTATTTACTACTTCCTACTTCTCAACAAATTTTAAGTTAACAAAAATCTTCTGAAAAATGATGGAGGAATGAGAACATTCCCCTCTCGTTTCTACATTAACTTTCACGACTGGATTCCAGGAACAGTATTCAAACTGAAGCCATGAAATCTAAGTTTTAACAGTAAAAATATTTTTTAATACATTTGTATAAAGTCACATAAAGAGTTCCACAACTTGAACATCTGTGTCTAGCACCAATCTGCAGGCAGCAATGTAATTTGATTTGGACCCATTCATCAGAAACTGATTTTCAGATGCCGCTACAAGTATGGAGAAATGCTAGCTGCGCTGAGCCGGCATTGTTCGCAGCACCACACAAGTTTTTATTTTGAAGGAGAGCTTAAACGAGGAAATACGAATAATTGGCAAGGTTATCATAGAGCTGTCCAGAAGTACTCTGAATTACTGAATGAACAGAAAACTCTTGGAGACCCGATACAATCACCTAAGAAAGTTTACAAGGAAGCTATTTAGTGAGCCAGGGAAAAGATTTAAGAGTATCTTGCTTTTTTCCCCCCTGAAAGATTTAAAGTCCTTAATTTCTTAATTTTTCATCTCCACTGTAAAACCATACCTCAAAGGCAGACTGGAGCCCAAATGGACGTTTAAAAGCCTGCTAGCTTCTTTTTAAGGTTACATATGTAAATGAAAGACACCACAGCAACTTTGATGACAACTCGCACATGAGGTTTGGGGTTTTGGAAAAAAAAAAAATACTAGGTGATCAAAAAAAAAAAAAATCATCAAGAGTTTCTAAATAACCACTAAGCATTTTCCCAAGCAACACATTCCAAGAAACTTCTCAGTAGCAACTCGTAAGACGGCAGCAGCTGTGTCCGCGACTGCACAACCTAGAGTGGGGGTCCGATCCTGAAAGACCTCATTACCTCTGGTAGCATTCTCTCACTCCAAACCTCCAAGGTCCCCTCCGCTGTCATCCCGGCCGGCCACGCGTGCTGACACTCGGCCGCGCCCCCGCTTCACTTTTCCTCCCCAGCAGGGAAGCGCATCCCAAGGCCCGGGTCTCCCGCCACTGCGACCCTCAGCTCCCTCCCCGCCGCGGACTCTGACAGCGAGTCTAGCTAGCCGCAGCCTCACCTGTGCTGTCATTCGCGGAGAAGCCGGGCGAGCTGAGTTTGGCTCGTTTGGGGTTGGGCGGTCCGTCCAGCAAGTTCTCGGCCATCTTCACCTGCTCGCGGAAACAGCCCTGAGCGCGGGCGGCGCGACACGGCCCGGACGGGGGTCGGGCCGGCTGCTGCGAGCAGGCGAGCCAGCGAGGAGCGAGCGCAGGAGCGCGGGCCGGGCCGCGGAGGGCGCAGGCCGGGTGGGGGAGGCGGCGGCCAAATCTCAGCCTCAGCAACAGCGCCCCGCAGCGCTCACCGCCCGCCCCCGGCCGCCGCCGCCGCCGGCCGCGGCCCCCTCATCCCCTGCCCGCCTCCCGAGCGCGACACTCCGCGGCCCGGGCACCCAAGCGGCCCGGCCGCCTCCGCGGACCCGGCTGGCAGCGACGGCGCCCGGCCCCGCGGCTCAGGCGGCGCCCGGGAACATGGTGGTACCGCGCCGCCGCCCGGCCTCGCCGCCCCCCCCCCCCCGCGCGCGCCCCACTTAATGAATTCGCCCGCGGCCGGACAACCGGGGGGCTCTGGGCTCCGCCGCCCGCCCGCGGCCCGCCGCCGCCGTGAGGAAAAACAATGCGCCGAGCGGGGCCGCCGCCGCGCCGCGGCCCCCCCACCCCGTGCCGCCGCCGCCGCGGCCGCCGCCGCCGCCGGGCTCCGGGAAGCCGAGACGAGAGGCGAGCGGGGCCGCCGGGGCGGGCGCCGAGGGCCGGGCGGAGCGGGCCGGCCAGGCGGAGCGGGGTGCGCGGGCGGTTGTGGGGCCCGGGACCGGCGGGGCCGAGTAGATCGCGCTCGAAGCCCCGGTCGGATCCGCGACAAGATGGCGGCTGTTGATTCCTCAATTAAAAAAAAAGAAAGTTTTTTTTCTTCTCTTTCCAGAGCCTGAACGGGGAGGGGGAGGGGGCGGGGCACGCCTGTACGTCACCCCCCGCGGCGTCACCACGCACGGCCCCCGCCCCGCCCCCTCCACCTGCGCCGGCCGCGGCGGAAAGAGCCGAGCGCGCTCGGGTGGAAGGGTCGAAGGCGCGGCGGCAGTGCGTGAGGGGACGGGCTGCGGCGCTGGGCCCGGCCTGCGAGACGCGAAGGGCGCAGAGCAGACGGCCACTTTTGTTCTGACGGTGTCAGAAACGCGGCACGCGAGGAGAAGGCGCCCTGGGCTCGAGCCTAGGCCCCCAGGCGCCGAGTCGGCGCTGATCCGGACCCAGCCGGTCCGGTCTCACCCCGATAGCTCTGCCTCTTCACAGCTGGCTCCTCGTCTCCTTGCTTGCGAGCCTTCGGGGTGACATCGGACTAGGAAGAGCAACCTGCACCTCTTTCCCTCACCCTATGCTAGTGATGGCAAAGTGGCGCCTGCCGGTTATAGAAGGTTCTCGGGTCTGTGTGCTGATAGGGAAACTGAGGCAGAAGAGCCAAAGCAAGTTTTTCCAAGATCACCGAGGGAGAAAAATGACAGGCCGAGAGTCAACCCCTTGTTTCCCCAAGTTTAGCAAGGGCACCGCGAGGCTCTTGAGCGCACACTCCCAAGCCCAAAACGATGGGGCCAGGTCCAACGCTGTCACCTGAAGGAAGCAGCTGTCAGTGCTACCTCCTGGGTCTGAGAAGGGTCCAGGTACCAAGACCAAGGGCTTCGATGTTCTAGGGGTACTCCTCACTTCAGACAATCACCCTGGCTCTGGCAGGTACCCAGAATAATGTAGGATTGCAGGGAGAACCTCTCACTTGGGTGTGCCACACACCTCAAAAACTAGAGTTTTCCCATCTCTGTTAACACTCTAAAACCTGCCAGCTTGACTCGGAAGTCCTTATCTTCCAGGTATCAGCAGCATCCCTGTTTCCTAATCGAGAAACCTGTGAGTCAGACAGACCCCTCCCTCTCCATCCGCCCAGCCCACGATGCAGCCAGTCTCCCCCACATTCTTTACCTGAAGAATGAGCTCCTCCTTCCACCACAGCCACCTGGTGTGTTGTCCATCATGGTCCCAACTTTTGACTGAGGCAAGTTCTTACATAAGCTTTTCTTGTGGTCATGTTCTTCACCACATAGCCACAAAATTACCTATCTGAAAAAAAAAAAATCTCCCTTAGTGATTTTATTTTGCCCCTTTCTGCCTCAGTTTCCCCATCTGCACACAGACTAGAGGACTTTCTGTAACCTGCAGGTGCTACTTCGTCATCACTAGTATAGGGTGAGGGGACAAGGTGTAGGCCTACTTGTAACAAATGGCTCCTATAAAAAGAAAAGAAAAGCACTGAGAGCATCATATATAATAGCATAGACATGTATATAACAATGTTTGGGCCAGGATTGAGTGATACACATTTTTCTTACACTGTTCATCTACCTTCTTCCATCACTCTGTCCCTGTCAGCATCCTACGTCCACCAAGTTGCTCTCATCATCTGAAATATTTTATACTTATGTCAATGCTATTTGCAGTCCTGACAACATCTGTCACTAGCCCAATAATTGATTCTCCAAAACCCAGTCCAGATCTCAGTTGCTCCAGGAAGCCCCTCTAACACTTTAGGGCCTTGAACACCACTTCTGGGCAAAATTCAAGAGCACAATATTTATACATTGTTCAGTTTGTTTATGTCTTTATTTATTCATCAAGTATTTTTCTTAAGACTCTTCAGAGTATTGCCACTATATTAATTCCCTGGGCAAAACCCAAAGAAGTCCCTGTGCACTCTATTTGAGGAGTTAAAGTAACAAACGAGGGAAATCATAACCAGACTATTCAGCAGTCCATCTTCACAGGAGATGAGGAAAGGACGTGGCTACAGAGCCACAGCAAGACAGAGGACTGAGGTGCCCTGGATCTGTGGGTCTCACCATGGGGCATTGCATTCATTGAGGGTAGAAGCTATGGTTTCAACCAAGTAAGCTTGATAATTTTATGACTGAATGGGTGGATGCAGTCTCAGATGCCCTGATCCTCAGGCCTCTTGACTTTAAGAAGAGTAGGCTATCTTGATAGGCTACTCCTCCTTTGAATGAACATGGTGTCTAGTCACCTAGAACATCCAAGGCCTTCCCCCAAAGGAAGCTGCCGGTAAATGCTTTGTCTACTACTATGTCCCTGACCTTGAGTCATTCCCTGCTTGTGGGCAGGTACTGGGTCACACTCCAGTTTACAAAGAAAGCTGAGAAACCCAGTCCCTACATTTCAGAGTAAGCGTGGCAGGACTGAACCTGGGTCACAGTTCTTAGACACCAAGCCCCTAGCTTTTCTTTGTCCCTTGTGCCCAATCCTGAAACACCCGCTCCACAGAAACATTTCTATTTCTTCTCACCTGTATGGTTTTGATCATTTCCTTGGGTACTTGCTGATACAGGTTTTCCTTTCTATTTCTCCCTTCATTCTGAGTCTCCTCAGAGAACATTAGATGAGAGGCATGGCTCTTGAGTACCTACTTTTAGCTGGGCATCACTGTCAAGTTGAGAATGTCTTGGAATGTATCAAACCACTGCCATACCTCCACTTCCCCAGCCCAGAAAAGGACAAGCCACAAAGGGGTGCCTCTTCTTACGAAAACTCACAATCTGTAGCAACAGAGAGAGACCACATTAAATGAGGGATGAATCCATAATTAAAGAAGGCTCAGACTGGGGGCACAGAAGAGTAACACTATGGAATAAATTAAGGACAATTTCCTGAGAAAAGTTCATTTGCCTTTATCTGCTGATGAATGTGTAAACCTCTCTGTCTAAACAGTATTAACAGTATTGGATCATAGAAAGGAAGGATATGTTGACACCTGATAAAATAGGAAAGAAGTCAATGGGTGGTGGTGACAGAGGCAGGAGGATCTCTATGAGTTCAAAATCACCCTGCTCTACAGAGCAAGTTCCAGGACAGCCAGAGCTACACAGAGAAACCCTATATCAAAAAACAAACAAACAAACAAAAAACAAAAACAAAAACAAAAAAAAAGAAAGAGAGAGAGAGAGAGAAGAAAAGAAAAAAGAAAAGAAATGATAAGAAAAGAAAAGAAATAGCCTGACAGGAGCCTGATATGGCTGTCTTCTGAAAGGCTTTGACAGAGCCTGACAAATACAGAGGCAGATGCTCGCAGCCAACCATTGGACTGAGTGCAGGTCATGATGAAGGAGTTGGAGAAGGGACTGAAAGAACTTAGGAGGTTTGCAGCCCCGTGGGGTTGGGGGCGGGGGAACAACAGTGTCAACCGGCCAGACCCTCGGAGCTCCCAGGGATTGGACCACCAATCAGAGTACACATGGAGGGTCCCATGGCTCTGGCCGGATAGGTGGCAGAGGATGGTCTTGTAGGACATAAATGGGAGGAGTAGCCCTTGGGCCTGAGGAGGTTTGATGGCCCAGTGTAGGGAATGCCAGGGTGGGAAGGCAGGAGTAGGCTGGTGGGTGGTGGAGACCCAGGGGAAGGGGGATGGATAGGGGGTTCTGGAGGGCAGACCTGGAAAGGGGATAACATTTGAAATGTAAATAAAGAAAATATCTAATAAAAGAAAAAAAAAAAGAAAGAAAAGAAAGAAAGAAAGAAAGAAAGAAAGAGAAAGACACAAATCCCATGAGTGGGTGTTCCCTGAGAGCCATGGGTAATGGAGAGGAGGCAGTGATGGCTAAGGACAAACTTCCAGATTACTTGGGTATGATGATACCTATCTGTAATTCCAGCCCTTCCAGGGAGGCAGGAGAAGCAGAAGTTTAGAGCTGTATAGCAAATCAGAGGCCAGCTTGGGCTGCTTAAGTGATTCTCAGGCCAGATTGAACTACAGAGTAAGACCCTATCTCAAAACAAAACAAAGCAAAATACATAGAGCTGAACAATGCCAGCAATAACTGGACCGTAGAAATCAGTTGATCTATAGATATTACAATCTGATAATGTATAGAATAAAAATGTAGTAATTATATGATGAGGTATAGATGAAATAAGATGGCTAGGAAGTGGGCTCAGTGGATAAAGCAGTTGCCACACAAGTTTGAGGCTTGCATTTGGCTCCCCAGAACCCAGGCAGGTGTGACACTGTGTCAAGAGGCTGAGACAAGGGATCTCTGGAACAAATTGACTAGAGTAGCCAAATACAGGAGCTTCAGGCTTAGCAAGAGACTCTACCTTACCAAAGTGAAGAGTGTTAAGTTTCAAACCCAGGACAAGCAACTGAGGTGCCTATTTAATATATCAAAGCCAACCTGACCTCCAGGTTCTCCCAACATCCTTCAGTGTCTACCTGATACTGGGTATGAGTGCCATTCCATACCCTCTACCCTGAATGCTCCAGACCAGGGGCTGGGCTGCCCTTCCCCATAGCTTCTTCCCTGTATAATCCAGCCTTTTGGGTTACCTACCCTTTTTTATACTATCCTTTTGTACCTTTGGCCTGCTAGCTGCTGTACTTTGTTCCCCTATTTTCTTTCCCCTCCCCTTCTCTCCACATGGTTCAGGGTCATGACCACTCTGGACTTTCTGGGATGTCTCTACCTCTGGCTATGCTCTCGAACTTATTTGTAATAAACTTTCTCCTCCACCACACCCCGGAGCAGTCATGTCCTTCTCTTTCCTTTTTATTTCTTTTCCTCATTCAAAGGTGGATTTAATGTCAACCTCTGACCTCCACACACATCTACACCAACCCACACACTTGAATATGTATATACACACATACAAAAACAATTGGAACTGGTAGTCACTGAAGCCAATGGCAGTCATAGGTGGATTCATCACACAGTTCTGAGGACCTTTGTATATTTTGAAATGTCCATAATTAAATGTTTTTTCTTTTTATTACATTTATTTGTGAGTACCCGAGGATGTGTGTGTGTGTGTGTGTGTGTGTGTGTGTGTGTGTGTGTTTGTAGGTCAGAGGACATTCGTAACAGTTGGTTCTCTCCTTCTATGCTTCCATGTTGGTTCCAGGGATTGAACTCAGGTGGTCAGGCTTGTGATAAGTATCTCAGCTAGCTAACCCATCTCACTGGTTGAATTAAAGATTTTGAAACATTAAAATCTAAGTCTTTTTAAATCACATACATCACTAAGCATTTTTAAAATTTTCTTTTGCCTTGCAAAAAATGCTTCGTGATTTTTCCCCCTGTTGGCATCTAGACATCTCTGGCTGAACCAACAAATCTACTTATTAGTTCTAATCTCACTAATCATTTTCTATAGAACCTCTTGAATGTCTATTGAGGTGTGTTCTCTCTCTCTCCCTCTCTTCCTCTCTCCCTCTCTCTGAGGTGTTTTCTCTCTCCCTCTTCCCCCCCCCCCCACAGTCTCATCATGTAACCTAGTCTGGCTTCAGGCTCAGGATCCTCCTGCTTCTGCCTTCTAGTTGCTAAGATTCTAAGTGTGTGCTACCACATCTGGCTCTTGTTTTTAAACAGTCCTTATTGTTCAGGATCATAGACTGAGCAATAAAATATAATATAGTAGAAAAATAAGCTCACAGTGAGAGAATGGGAAGCCCAGCTTGGAGACACAGAATCCATCTTTGACTTCCTCCGTTTGTTGCCCACAGCATCCTGGCCTCAACAATACTTTGTCTAAGAATCTTCAGTTCCCTAATTCTGACCCATCTGTCTAGTCTTTTCACTTCTTAAGTTTAAATTTCATTGTCTGCTATGACAAACACCAGTCTGCTCAGAGACTCAACTCCTCTCTTGCTCACATGATTATACTAGCTTGGCTGAACCACACTGGGGCTAAAGCTGGCTACTTTTCACCTAAGCACGGAGAAAAATGACATAAGCATTTGTCAAGTATGGCGGTATACTCCTGTAATCCCAACAGTTGGGAAGGTGAGGCAGGAGGATTCCTGTGAGCCTTGGCTATACAGTGATTTCCAGATTGTCTTCAGCTACATAGCAGGACCCTGTCTCAATGGGAATGGGAGAGTTGACTGGAGTCAGTATCACCAATGGTCACACATCTGCAGTGGGCCACTCAGACTGCTGGACAACCCTATAGATGCATGGTCATTCAGTCTCTGCTGAAGCCTCCAGCATCTCCTTCCCCCTTCTTACTTTCAGTCTACGGTTTGCTTATTATGTTAATGAGTAAACTAAACCCATCAAAACACAATTTTCACAAGTTTCCTACAATGCACTTGCTGATGAATCCACACTGTGCCCATATTTCTACCTGTCTTCCTGCTTGTGCCATCTGAAAACACAAACCCTCAGGCTAGAGATACAGCTGAATTCATAGAGCTGTTGAAGATGAGCCCGATCATCCTGCCTCTACTCCCTCATCTCTCAAAAGCTAGGATTGCATGAGTGGATGACCCCATGAACTGCAGAAGAATCTTCAAGACAGCGTTAAATCCAGACCATGGCACGGTTGCTGCTCGCTGCTCTTAGTTCTACAGTGAGAAGGAACAGAAAGACATGAAAATGTGCAATTTGGAGAGAAAAGCCTTGTGAGCAAGTTTGAATGCAGACAAATGGGTGTAAAGAAAATGGACACAATTATTAAAGAGATCAGCACAATCTGGGAGAAACGCTCGAAGTCTGCTCTGAGATGACTAGGAAGGTTCCTTGAGGTCCAGAGTCCACCCATCCGAGGAAACTAAACTAAGAATGTTACTGAGCATGTTCCCAAGGTCATAAACAAACACACAGATAAGTATCTCTTTCCCAGGTCAGCCACTATGGAATACCAAGGAATACACAGCCACTATGGAAAACCAAGGAATACACAGCCACTATGGAAAACCAAGGAATACACAGCCACTATGGAATACCAAGGAATACACAGCCACTAAGGAAAACCAAGGAATACACAGCCACTATGGAATACCAAGGAATACACAGCCACTATGGAATACCAAGGAATACACAGTCACTAAGGAATACCAAGGAATACACAGCCACTAAGTGCTGTGGCAGAATGGGGCCTGACAATATCTCAAGCTGGCAGCAGAACTTTTCAGCATTGTCCATGTGGTATTTCAGGCATGGTAAATACACAAGTTGTGGGAAGAAGAAAGCTCCCAATAGGTTTCCAAAAAAGCTAGGCAAGGCATAGCAGTGTCAGAATCTCCAGAGGAGGCCCTGAGAAGCCACTGTGAACATGGATCCTAATCTGCAAGATCCCAGGATGTTGGAGCTGCCAGGACCACACGTTGCCCATTAAGAAAAGTTTCAGATACAAAGCGGAGCCAGAGACAGTCTACCAGTAGTAAATCAGAAGGGCCGGATGTCCAAGCCATTGGAGCCAGACACGCTAACAAGAGCTCCAGATGCTAGCGGTGGTGCTACAGAGTTTGAAGTTTGTTCTCCTGGGTTTCCTTTCTGCTTTGACCTGATCTTTCCTTGCTATTCCCTTATTTTTCTCTTTTGGGATAAGAATGTTTCTTTCACATCATTGGATAGTGAAGCAGGTAACTTTGCTTTTGATTTTACAGAGGCTCACAGTTACAAGTCTGGCTTCACTCTCAGAACTGACTTTGGACTCTTGAATGATGTTGAACTGTTGAGATTTCCAGGCATGGTGGCTTACATCTGTGTTGTAACTGTCCTCCAGGACAGCAACTGCTGTCCTGGGTGGGTTCAGCTGCACACTCTTGCAAGAGAATCATCCCCAGTGGACTTGTTGACTGTTGCACACTCTCGAGGAGGGTGAGGTGGCTTAGGAGACCCACATCTGAGTACCCTACTCCCTACCATACCTGCTGTGTGCTCTTCTGCCTTAAATTCATGTGGACTTGGGGAGGAGCTGAAGTAACAGGTTGAGGAAGACTAGGGAGGGAGACTCCATTTAACTGGCTACGGTGGGAGGGGCCCTCACAGCCCTGCAAGTAACCCCTCACTTACACTCTGTAAGGAAGCCCAATAAACTCATTGCTTCCTCCAGAATGATCTCTGGTGAAACTGTGCCTCTGTCATTGGGACCTTGTGAGAAGGAGTAGATATTATGGCTCCTCCTGGCAAGGAATTTTTGCAAAAGCATTCAGAGGCAAAAGACCAAAGATTGGGAGTTTCAAGGTCATCTTTAGTGACACAGTGAGAAGAAAAAAAGAAAGACAACCAGAGAAAACAGAGGTTGGCACTATGAAGATAGCTCAGCAGTTAACAGAGGCCCTGAATTCAATTCCCAGCACCCACATGGCAGCTCACAACCATCTATAAGTCTAGTTCCAGTGGATCCAACACTCTCCCACAGATATACATGCAGGCAAAACACCAGTTCATATAAAATAAAAAGAAATGAATCACAAAAGGAATAATAATAAAAACCAAGGTGGGGCTAGGAGGGATGCAACTCATGGTCAGAGTACTTGCCTAGCGTGCAGCCAGCCCTGGGTTCAGTCGATAGCAGCACAGAAAGCTGGGCAGAGTGGCACACTTCCACCACCCTGGCATTGGGAAATAAAGGCAGTAGGACAGAATTTCCAAGTCACTCTCAGCTACATAGCAACTTCAAGGGCAGACGGATCTATAGGAGTCTCCATCTTTTTAAAAGGATGAGTGAGTTTGGAGAGATGGGTTGGCGTTTAAGAGTGCTTGCAGCTCTTCCAGAGGACCTGAGTTCGGGTCCCAGTACCTACATCAGATGGTTCATAACAACTCATAACTCAAGGTCCAGGTGACCGAGCATCCTCTTCGAGCCTCCAAGAGCACACACCACATACACACTCATAATTACAAACAAAACAAACCTCTTAGCCGTGAGTTCCAGGACAGCCAGAACTATATGAAGAAACCCTGTCCAGAAAAAAAACAAATAAACAAACAAAAAAACCAAATAAATAAATAGACTCTCTTAAAGAGTAAAGTTAAAATAAGAGACAGAAAAGTAGAAAATGGAGCAGAAACAAGACTATGGGGAGAGAACTTTTTAAAGATTTTTAAAATTTTTTTATATTTTTAAATATATGACTGTTTTGCCTGCATGTATGTATTTGTACCACATGCATGGAGGTCCAGGAGAGGGTATTAAATATCCTGTAACAGGAGCTATAGTCAGTTGTGAGCCACCATGTGGTACTGGAACTGAACCTGGGTCCTCTTAAAGAGCAACCAGTGTTCTTCTTCTTCTTTTTTTTAATAATTAATTTTATTTCATGTGCATTGATGTCAGATCTCCTGGCACTGAAGATGTTTTTAAATAATGTTTTTAAAGGTTACAGACAGTTATGAGCTGGGGATTGAATGTGGGTCCTCTGGAAGAGCAGCCAATGATCTTAACCACTGAGCCATCTCTCCAGCCTACAGCTAGTGTTCTTAACCATCTCTCCAGTCCTCTGTTGGGAGTTTTGAAGTTGGAATGAATGTATTTTGCATTATAAGATGCCTGTGAGCATGCATATAGGGGCCAAGGTGAAAAGTGATATGTTTGAGGCAAGTGAGATCGCTTGGCAGTAAAGGCACCCACCGCCAACCCTGACGATCTGAGTTAGATCCCGGGAAACCACATGGTGGAAGGAGAGAACCAACTCCTGAAAATTGTCCCCTGACCTCCACATGTGCACAGTAGGACACATGTGCATTGAAAATAATGTTTTTAAAGGTTATATATTTGGGTGTCAAATTGATGAGGGGTATACTTGTAAAGGTTAATCATCATTGTCAACCTGACTTGATTTGGTCTCAGTAAGACACACACCTATTGGTATGTCTATGAAGAAATTTCCAGAGGAGGGAAGACCTACCCTGAGCATGAGTGGCAGCATCTCATGGGCTGGGATCTTGTGCTGAACAAGTGGGAAGAGGAGCAAGGCAGCTGAGGACCAGCATTCCCTGTTGTCTGCTTCCTGACTGCAGGTGCAGTGTGACCAGCCACCTCATGCTCTTGCAGTCCTGCCTTCCAGCCATAATGAACTGTATCTTCATACTGAGAAAATGTTTCAAAATACAAAAACAAAATATAACTTATTCTGGGGCAAGGACTGGAAAACCACAAATCTATCCATAGCTGGGTATGCTTGGCACAGGGAGTGGCATTATTAGGAGGTGTGGCTTTGTTGGAGGAAGTGTGTTATTGTGGGTGTGGGCCTTAAAATCCTCATCCTAGCCACATGGGAGGCAGTCCTAGCTGTCCTCAGAGCGAAGATGTAGAACTCTCAGCTCTGCCAGTACCATGCCTCCCTGGATGCTGCCATGCTCCCACCTTGATGGTAATGCACTGGACCTCTGAGCCTGTAAGCCAGTCCCAATTAAATGTTGTCCTTTATAAGAGTTGCCTTGGTCATGGCATCTGTTCACAGCAGTAAAAAGTTTTATTTGTTTAAATTGTATTGGAGTGCAGGCACACAAATTTATTATGAATGTCTATGGCTGTTTTCATACTACAGTAGAGCTGAGAAATTTCGGCAGAGAGCAAATTACCCACAAACCTTAAAATGTTTAATATCAAGGCATGTGGATTTCTGAGTTTGAGGCCAGCCTGGTCTACAGAGTGAGTTCCAGGACAGCCAGGGCTACACAGAGAAACCCTGTCTTGAAAAACCAAAAAAAAAAGTTTAATATCCCCTTTATAGGAAAGGCTTTCTGGCACCTGCTTTGGGGTATAGTTCTAAGACTTCTGAGGCTTGCATGTTAATTAGATGCAAAGTGTCAAAGGGGTGTCATAGTCTAATCCAGCAGGGCTGTCATTCCAGTATGACTGGCATTGCTCTATGTGGCTCTTCTTCCAGGCCTGAGTACTCAGTCCTCTTGTTGAGAGAAACATCCCATTCTACCCAGGATGAACTGGCTCTCAGTCATTGAGTCTCCCACCCTTCAAGCTCCATGAGTCTTCTCTCTTGAGCCTCCCCTTCTCCAGTGCAAACACCACGTCTCATCTACTGCAGGGTAGAAAAATCTATTCCAGTCTCATCTTGGTAAGGCCACTGGGATCTTTCAGGATCCACCATGGCAGGATGTAGAAAGTCCACATTTTTCTAGACAGAATTCCACTCTGTGCTCCACTAACAACTGTGCTCAGTGAGGACATCGGTGCCTGGGATAGTTAACCATCTATTGTTTCTCGTTTTCTACATGGGTACACTTGGAGGTGCAGGTGCATTGCACCCATGTGCGCATGCCTAGGGGTCAATGTCAAGTTCCTCCTAAGTCATTCTTCACCTTCCTTTTGAGGCGGGGTCTCTCACTGCACTGGTTCAGTTCACTGATTCAGCGAGACTGGCTGCCAGGAAGCATGCAGATATCCTCGTGGCTCTGCCCCTCCAGAGTTTGGTTTACAAATGCTCCCACGATGCACAGACACAGCTTGTAGTGGATGCTGGGACTGAGCTCAGGTCTTCCTGCTTGGGCTGCAAGTGCTTTCCCAGCAGAGCCTTCTCCTTCTCCTCAGCCTCTCTCCTCAGCTTCTATCTTTCTTCCATACCCAGGAGCAGCCTCCCACACGATTGCTTCTTGTTTTTAAAAGATTGATTTATTTATTTCATGTATGTGAGTACACTGTCACTGTCCTCAGACACACCAGAAGAGCTCATCAGATCCCATTACAGATGGTTGTGAGCCACCATGTGGTTGCTGGGAATTGAACTCAGGACCTCTGGAAGAGCAGTCGGTGCTCTTAACCACTGAGCCATCTCTCCAGCCATGATGACTGCTTCTTTCTTGAAGATCTTGTTTTTCTCATTCCTCCTGCTCAGGCTCCTTTGATGATACTTCCTCTTCATTTTGAGCTCAGGATGCTGGGATGCTATGGTGCTTAGTCCTTTCCTTCCTGTACAGATTTCCCTCTCTCATTTCTTAAACAGAGTCTTTGTCTTAGCCAGTGTTCTATTGCTGTGAAGAGACACCATGATCAAGGCGACTATTATAAAGGAAAGCATCTAATGGGTCTGGCTTACAGTTTCAGAAGTTTAGTCCATTATCATTGTGGCAGGGATCACGGTGGTATGCACACAGAGTAGCAGGTCCACATCTGGATATGCAGGCAGCAGGAAATGAGCCACTGGATCTGTCTTGGGCTTTTGAAACCACCCCAGTGACACACTTCCTCCAAGGCCACACCTACTCCAACAAAGCCACACCACCTAATCCTTTCAAATAGTGCTACTCCCTAATGACTGAGCATTCATATATGTGAGCCTATGAGAACCACTATTCAAACTGCCTCAGTTTCATAGAGCTAAGGCTGGCTTTTAATTTACTATGTCAACGAGGACAACCCTGAACTCTGCCTGTTCTGCATCTACCTTACAGGTGTGTGGCAGCAAGCCTGGCTCCTTGGTGATACTATCTGGCTTCAATTAATTTGGGCTCTTTTGTTTGTTTGTTTGGTTGGTTGGTTTGGTTTGGTTTTTCCAGACAGGGTTTCTCTGTGTAGCCCTGGCTGTCCTGGAACTCATTCTGTAGACCAGACCAGCCTTGAACTCAGAAATCCACCTGCCTCTGCCTCCCATGCTGGATAAAGGCGTGCCACACGCCATGAAGCAGACTTGACTGGCCTGGAATTTGCTGTATAGACCAGACTGGCCTTGAACTTGTGATCTCTACCTCCTTCTCTCAAGGGCTAGGATTATAGGCTTGCACCATCACCGGCTTTCATATCACAATGTAAATATCAATGTGGAACCTCAGTCTCCATCCCAGACCTTTTTTCTGTGTTGCATGTATGCATGTATGTGTATATGTGTGTTGTGTATATGTGTGTTGTGTGGATATGCAATGCATGTGTGTGCATGTCTTGTGTGTATGTGTGTGTTCTGTATATGTATGCACCATAGTACATATATAGAAGTCAAAAGACAACTCTGTAGGGTTGGTCTTCACCTACGCCTTGTTTGAGACAGGATCTCTTGTTGTTCACTGCTACAAAGCTTTTAGGGAGTTCCCTCTCCCTGTTTCCTATCCTGTCATCGGAGTGCAGGGATTACAGACAAGTTTGATTCTGTGTCTGGCTTTCTAGGAGTTCTGGGGACCTGAACTCAGATCTGAAATCAGGTTCACACATGGCAAGACCTCTTCTGCCGCGGTATCTTCTCCGGCCAACATTCTTTGTTCTCCTATTTCTATCACCCTGGCAGTTCATTGAAAATAAAATAAAATAAAATAAAATAAAATAAAATAAAATAAAATAAAATAAATAAAATAATTTTTTAAAAAAATCCCAAGGCCCTGTTTCAAAAATATATCCAAAGTCTAACCCTTCTCCATTACTTTCTCTGGTTCAAGTTACTGCTATATTTTACCTAGATTATTGGGGTCCTCCCCTATTTGTCTCCTGTTCCACTGTGCCCAGCTACAGTCTGTCACTCCAGTCCTGACACTGAAGGTTCAGAAATGTAAGTCAGGCTATGACACTCCTCTGCCCCAGAGTCTCCAATGGCCCCTGATTTTTACAACCATTCATTCACTAAAATAGTCACATAAATATTACATTTAAAAATATTTTTAGTGAGGCTTCTCTGAGCCCAGAACTTTTCTGGGAACTTACAATACCTCCGTGAAGAGAACAGTAAAGAGTCTTTATCCTCTGTAGGGAGACTGCAGGGTGACAGCTAATCCATGTCCTGTAGAAATGCATTCTCCGGTAAACTAGAGGAAGGGAAACGGTGATTGAGAAAACAGAGAATGGTTAAGAAGGAAGAAGCCAGAAGACAGGCCTGTAATCCAACTACTCAGGAAGCTAAGGCAAGAGGATCTTGAGTTCAAGATCCCCCATAAGCTATAGAATGAGTTCAAGACCAGCCAGGGTAACTTAAGGAGATGCTGTCTCCAAACGTTCAAGTGGACTGGGAGTATAGCTTAGCGTTAGAGTTCCTGGAGCCTTCGGTCTAATTCCTAGTACCACATAAAAGCAGGAAGATGGGATGAGGGAGGGAGGGAAGGAAGAAGAGAAAGAGGGGGAGGAGAGACGGGAGAGGGGAGAGAGAGGAAAGAGACTGTATCAGGCAGAGTGTCTCATAATTGTAAGTCCTGCAGTCATTGGGAAGAATGGGCAGGAGACTCAGAAGCTCAAAACCAGCTTTTGCTACAGAAGGATTTACACACACACACATACACACGAGCACATGCTTGTGCACACATGTGAGTCCAGAAGTGCACATGTGCACACAAGCACAAACGTGCACACACATCTTGTTCTGCTTTAGAGAGGGGCTTGCTACACAGATCAGGCAGGAACTCAGTCCTCCTGCCTCTTTTGGCATTAGAGACATATTCCACCACGTCTAGGATATTTTTTTTCAGTTTTGTTTGTTTGTTTGTTTTTAAGTCTCCTCACTGTGTTGTGCAGACTGGGCCTTGAAATCCTAGACTCAATTGATCCTTAGCCTCAGCCTCCTCTGAGTAGCTGGACCTACCTGCACAAATAACGATACAGCTTAAATTACACATTTAACTTTTGTCTTTACCTGTAGGTCATACACCTGAGGACTTGAATCTAAAATGTATACGGACTGTCCTCTCCATACCAACCTGAGCAAAGGAGCAGGCATCGTACTAGAATGTGCCATTATAATCCCAACACTGGAGAAGCAGAGACAGCAGAATACCTGGGGCTTGACGGTCAGCCAGCCTAGCCTACTTTGTGAGCATCAGGCCAGTGAAAGACCCTGTCTCAACAAGTAGAGAAGCAGTAGACCCTGAGGAGCACACCTGTGGCTGACTTCTGGCCACCACATGCAACGCACATTCATAAGAACACTCACCCACATGTATACATGCCTCCCCACAAATAACATATACACACAAAGAATCCCTTTGGGTCTAGAGATGTAGCTCATCGGTAGAGCCATTGACTAGCATAAGTAAGCCTCTGGATCCCATCCGTCCTGCATACATACAGTGCACATACAAAAACTCCTACATACAAAAACAGGAATGGGAGAGCTTAGAAACAAGAAAGGTCTCCTTGGATCCCATTGACCTTAAGAAGGAGACCTCCGCAGTGAGAAGGTGGTAATGGTTTGGAGCAGGGTGGCCATGAAGATGGGGAAATATGATTGGACGCTGGCTACATTCTGAAGGAAGGCCTCTTGAGATTCCCTGATGAATCAGAACAAAAGACAGGCACTAGCAAATGTTAACCTGAGCAGGTAGAAGACCATAGCTACTGTTCCCTGAGGGAAAGGACAGAGAGAAGCAGCTGGGAGGGAAGAGTCAGGTCAGATGGTGATCTTGGTTTACTGAGAGTTATCAAAAAGAGTGTTGAAGGGTTAGCAAAATGGCTCAGCTGGTAGAGGGGCTTGCGGCCAAAGCCTGAGGATCCCTGGGAACACACAGTGGAAGGAGAAAGCCAACTCCAACAAGTGTCCTCTCTGTCCCCCACATGCACACCATCGCACACCTGTAAATGCACACACACACACACACACACACACACACACACACACACTGGATGTAATTTAAAAAGTTGAAACAAAAAAGAATGTCGAAGCCAGGTGGTGGCACACACCTTTAATCCCAGCACTTGGGAGGCAGAGGCAGGTGGATCTGAGTTCAAGGTCAGCCTGGTCTACAGAATGAGTTCCAGAACAGCCAAGGCTACACAAGGAAACCCTGTCTGGAAAAAGTAAAACAAACAAACGTGTGGAAGAGCCAAGCGTGGTGGTGTAAGCCTGTCATCCCAATACTCAAGAGCTGGTAGCAGCAAGATCAGTTGTTCAAGCTTATCCCTCAGGTAAACAAGGAAGTTCAAAGCCAGCCTGGACCAAACAAGGCCCTGTCTCAAGAAACGAACACAATAACAACTATCAAAAAGAATGCTGAGTTTTCTGTAGCTCTCCTGAGCTTGAGACGGTCCTCACACTTTCTCTTCAGTTTACCAATGCCGTGAGGCTCCCTGGGAGACTTCTCATCGCAACCTGCATCTTATTCGTGGGATAAAGCCTTATATGACTGTAATTTGATTGTGAGTTTGTTTTTCTGTTGTTATCATTTTAATATACTGCTGGGTCTGGTTTGTTAATATTTATTTAGGACTTCTGTCTCCGTTCTCGCGGAGAAGCCTGGCCTGTAATTTCCTCTGTTCAAATTGCCTGGTCTCACCAACTAACAGCAGTTGCTCTCCCTAGAGATTTTTTTTTTCTGGAGTAGTTTGTATATGATAAGATGTAATGTTCTCCTGAATATCCAGTACTGCTCACCCTGAAGACACATGCCCCATATTTGGCTCTGTATTGTTTCTGTATGTGTCATATCTTACAGAGTGGAACATAACTAATGCATGAGATATGCTTATGGTTAGAAGTGCATACATGTATTAAGCCACTTTTCAAAGTGGCTGTGTTTGTTTTGTCTGTGGCAGTGCTGGGATGAAACCAGGGCCTTGCACACACAGTTAGCAAGTGCTCTATCACTGAGCCCCATGCCCAGTGTCCAGCCATCTCTTTTTGAAAGCATTCCTGGATTACAGGATCTACAGACTAACTCAGCAGCCAGAATGCTTGTCATGCAAGCCTGGTGACAACTCCATGCAGCCACATAAGAGAGGAAGCAACCACAACTCCATCAAGATTGTCCTCCTGGACACTTCTGTTCAATTGGTGTCCACATACACATAAAAATAAATTACATAAAGTACTCTTACAGAAGCGTTCATGTGGTATCTTTAGTACTCTGTTTTATCTGCTGTTGTATTGTTTTAATTGTATTTTTTATTTTTTCTACTTTGGACCATTTCTCAGTCTTACTAGAGGGATTTTTCTATCTTCTTTTTCTTGTTATAAAACAAAACCAAAATCTTGTTTGTATTGTCTTTATTGGCTCTTTAACTTATTTATATCTTTATATATTATATCTTTTGTTTATATATCTTATATTATTTTATTAATTCTTGATTCTTTTGTTTTGTTTGTTTTTTGAGACAGGGTTTCTCTGTGTAGTCCTGGCTGTCCTGGAACTCACTCTGTAGGCCAGGCTGGCCTCAAACTCAGAAATCCACCTGCCTCTGCCTCCCAAGTGATGGGATTAAAGGCGTGCGCCACCACTGCTGGGTTTCTTGATTCATTTTTAATAACTCCATCAATGTACAGGCCTGTACAATCTAACTAAAAGAAAAAGTAGGGCTGAGGAGACATCTCAGTGGGTAAGGGCACTTGATGTGCAGTTATGGGGAGCCAAATTCCAATATCCATCCTGAGGTAAGAAGCTGGCTGTGTGTGCCACCTGGGGCCTCACAACCGGATGGCTGCTGACCTAGATCAGAAAGAGACAGTTCCAGATAGAGGTTTCCTCAGACAAGATACAAAACTGAGCGAGTAGGCTATGAAAATACAAGAACACCAGTTGTCCTGGAAATGAAAATCAAAATCACAGAGAGCTAATACTTCCCGACTCTTAGGACCCTCAGGATCACACTCAAAATAAACAGTGAAACAAAGGTTGATGTGGGCCAAGAGAAACTGGAATTTTCGTACTTCATTGGCAGAAAGGGAAACGGCACAGCCTCTGTGGAACACAGTTTGAAGTTTCTTAAAAGGCTTAGCACTGAGTGTGGTGGGTGGCCCGTGCCTGTGACTCCAGCACCTGGGAGTGTAGGGTTGGACGGTTAAGAAGTCAAGGTCATTTCAGTAACACAATAAGTTCAAGGTCGGCACAACAGGAGACCCTGTCTTAGAAAAGAAAAGTTAAGTATTGAGTTTTCATGTAACCACAAATTCCATTCCTAGGCTTATAACAAGGAAAATGAAAATATATGTTCCCACCACCTTGTACATGAATATGTTTAGCTACATTATCCACAATGTGCCCAAATGTCTAAATATCTCAAGTGTCCATTAGCTAATTAATGGATAAAATGTATATCATCCACACAATGAAATATTACTCACAAAAAAGGAATGAAGCACTGACATGCTCAACGTGGGTGAACCTTGACACCTTGATGTCAGCCAGCTTGACGAACAACCATAAAAACAGCACACATGCCAGGCGGTGGTAGCTCATGTCTTCAGTGTCAGACTCGGGGGGCAGAGGCAGGCAGATCTCTGAGTTTGAGACCAGCTTGGTCTACAGAGCGAGTTCTAAGACAGCCAGGGCTACACAGAGAAACCTGTCTCAAAACAAACAAACAAAAACAGAACTCTTTTTGTTTTGTTTTACAGATTTATTTATTTATTATTTTATGAGTACAACCAGAAGAGGGCATCCAATCTCATGACAGATAGTTGTGAGCCACCATGTGGTTGCTGGGAATTGAACTCAGGACCTGTGGAAGAGCAGTCAGTGCTCTTAATCACTGAGCCATCTCTCCAGCTCCCCAAAAATAGTACTCTTAAAGCAGTCAGGGATACCAGGGATTCAAGGATACCTTAACTACATAGGAAATTTGAGACCCTGTCTTTAAAAAATTGATTATGGTGATGGCTATGAAATTCTGAGAATATGTCAAAATCATTGACTTGTAACAAAGATTTATACAGGCCAGGCATAGTGAGCCATGCCTGCAATCATCCTGATACTTAGGAGACAGAGGCAGGAGGATTGATGAGAGTTGGAAACCAGCCTGGTTTACATAGTAAATCCCAGGCCTTTATGGGTAGAGTGAGACCCAAAAAGATAAACAGACGATACATTTCAGGTGCGAGGACACTTGCTCAGTCCCAAGTCCACCTGGACCATTTAGAGGAACCTAGGCCAGGCTATGTGTATGGTAACTATGCCTAAAATTTGAATTTCACAAATGAATCTAACCATTATCAATAAATACATGCCATCCTCTTACCTTGACAAGTGAGCCTTCGTAACTCCCTTGAGGTCCAGACTCCAGAGGACGTTCAGGCTCTGGACTGCAGGAATAGCCGGCTGGCAATAAAGTTTTGATGTACAAGCACAGGGGCCTGAGTTCAAATTTCTAGTACCCATGAAAAGACCAGACTGGGTGGCACCTATCTGTAAGCTTAGCACTGAGGAAACAATAACAGGAGGACTGGAGCTGGCTGGCCAGCTAGTCTTGGCAAACATTAACTCCAGGTTCAGCTGGAACTCCTATGTCCAGAATACAGTGTGGCAAAATAAGGGGATGCCATGCATCTTTAATCCCAGCACTCAGGAGGCAGAAGCAGGTGGATCTCTATGAATTCAAGGCTAGCCCTGGTCTATATATCTAGTTCTGGGCCATCTAGGGCTACATAGTGAGATGGTGTCTCAAGCATAAATCACAGAAGGGCTGGAGAGATGACTCAGAGGCTAGGAATATTGACTGCTCTTCTAGAGGACCCAGGATTGTATTCCCAGCACCTAAGTGGAGGCTCACAACTCTAACTCCAGTTTCAGGGGATCTGATCCTCTCTTTGGGTTCGGGGGGCGTCAAGCATGCACTTGGTGTAGTACAGACATACATATACTCATACCCGTAAGATCAAGTGGGAAAAAATGTTTAAATAAATAAAATTAAGGTGGAGAGTGAATCAAGACACCAATGTAAACTTCATGTCTACACACACACAGAGAAGAAAGAGAGAGAGAAGAGACAGAGACAGAGACACAGAGACACAGACAGAGACACAGACAGAAAGAGATAGAGACAGACACACAGAGAGCATGAATGTTCCTTGAAGTTCTGGTGCAGTTCTGTTCCACACGAGGGGTAGGTTGAGAGCTCTATCCAGTCTTCTCTCCTTCAGCTCCTGGATCTGGCCACATTTTGGGGGGTGGGTGGGGGACATATGCATGCATCTGGATAGCCCAACTCTACACAACTAGCTCTGGTCATGTCTTCTATAAACATCCAGTCCTTAAAATCGTATATGATAGAGGATAAAAACAATAGGGGGTTATTTGTCACTCTCTAGAGGACAGACCTACAGGAGACGCCAGCACAGGTCCTAGAAACCAGGGTTGATGTGGCATGGATTCCAGGCTCCGTGTCTATACATTGCTCACTGTCATGGCCTGTTTGGAGCTGTCCTGGAGTCCTTGTCCTTTGGAAGGGGCCTGGCTGAAGGATGGCAGGGTCTCCCTAAAGAGGGGTGCCTACCCAGTAGCTGTCTTTGCCCCTGTCTCAGGGGACCTTCCATTTTGTTGAAAGAAACAGATCCACACCCAGGAGTCTATTTCATCATTGTGAATTTTTAGAACACTGGGACAAGAGAAGATTCTAAAAACTTCCAGGAAAGGGAACGAGGGGAGAGAGGAGATAGACACAGAATGGCTTCATATAAGGAACCAGTATCAGAATGACAACAGACTATGCTCTTCCAACACAGGCTGGAGGCTGAAAGCATAAAGTCATGCTTTCAAATCCACAGGGAGATGCTTGACAACCTAGAATTCTGTATGCAAAGGCCTCACTTGAAGCTGAAAGGGTCTCATGGTTACTGTTGACTTACAACTTGAAGGATGTAGAAGAGGCTAGAGGCAAACCCTGAGCAGGTCTATAGTGGGATTTCCAGGAAAGATTAAGGTAAGAAAGCTGCCCAAGAGTGGGCAGAATCCTGATCTAAAGAGGTCCAGGACAAGGTAGGGCTGCCTGGGTGCCCAACTTTGCCTCTTGCTCATCTGTCTCTGCTACTGCTACATCCTTCACTGGCATCAAAATCTAGCTTCTCCAGGTCCGACATGGACTGAAGACCAATGGCTCTCCAGGGATCTTTCAAGCCTTCAACACCTGTTGAAGCATCCAGCTTCATGGACTGGGGAGTCACCTCATCTCAGCCTCTCCAGGGTAAAGACAGCCACTGTTGGACATCCCAGTTGGTTGTAAGGCCTTCTAGTAAACCTCCTCCCCCTTTTAAAAGTAATATAGTTTGTCAGTTCTGATTCTTCAGAACCCTGCCTAACACGGATGGAGAACGGTCACATCAGACTTGTAAATGTTGTCTACCCATAATGCTTTAGAGGCTGCATTGAGCACACTCAGACAACAGAGGACCAGGGACAACAAGGAGGCCAAGATATCACACCGGGGAAGACATAGCAGTAAGACTGGTTTCTGTTCATGACATTTAGGACATGAGGTAACTGGCCACGGGGGTTGGCAGTCAGGAAGCAGTGGAGTTTTATTAGAAGCAGGATAGGCTAGATATACAAATTAATTAATTAATTATAAAAAAAAAACCCACCACCACCACCAACAACAACAAAAAACCACATCATGTTGCATATGCAGCCTAGGCTGGTTTCTTTCATTTGTTCTGTTGGGAAAGGGTTTCTCTGTGTAGCCCTGGCTGTCCTGGAACTCACTCTGTAGACCAGGCTGTCCTGGAACTCAGAAATCCACCTGCCTCTGCCTCCTGACTGCTGAGAGTAAAGGCATGTGTCACTACTGCCTGGCTAAGCTCAGGCTGCTTTAAAACGGTGGTAACTGTCCACCAGCCTCCTGAGTGCAGGGATTACAAGCTTGTATCACACACAGCTGCGTTTGTTTTGTTGCTGCATAACACATGCCCCAAACGCAGTTTAAAACACTGTCCTTAGTCAAGCTTGGTGTCAGAGACCTGTGATCCCAGCACTTGGGAAGGAAAATCAGGAGTTCAAGGTCATTCTCAGCTTGGGCTTGAGTTTCGGGGCAGTCTGGCATACATAAGATCATATCTCAAAAGGAAGGAAGAAAGGGAGGGAGGGAGGAAGAAAGAAAACCAAAAAGCAAGCTGGGCTTGGCGGCACATGCCTTAAACCCAGCAGTAGGGAAGAAGGCAAGCAGGTCTCTTGGTTTTCATAGTAAGTTCCAGCACAGAGATCTCCTTCCGCCATAAATTAGAAGTCAGTAGGGTTCCGTGGCTGCATCCCCTGCTTGGAATCTTTTTTTTTTAATGGGGAAGGAGCTAGAGAGAGGTCATGGTGATTAAGGACACGTACTGCTCTGTAGAAGACACCCATGTCAGCTAGCTCTTAAGTGTTTGCAGCTCCAGTTTCAGAGCCTCTGATGCCCTCTTCTGGTCTTGGGCACCTGCGTGCACATTTTGCGTATACACACACACACACACACACACACACCACACACACACACAGATTATGTTTCGCTGGTCCTTTTTGTCTTTCTTTCATGTATTTATTTATTTATTTTATATAGGACATGGGGAGGGGAGTTGAGGGAGTACGGAGACAGTAGAGGAGTAGAGGCCGGCCATGAGTACATGGAGAGAGAAGGAGGAGGAGAATGGGGGGAGAGAAGAAGAGGGTAAGAGGCAGGACCAAGAGAAGAAGAGAAGAGAACAAGAGTTATTTTTTTGTTTTTTGTTTGTGTTTTGAGACAGGATTTCTCTGTGTAACCCTGTCCTGGAATTTGCTATGTAGACCAGGCTGGCTTTGAACTCAGAGGTCTGTTTGCCTCTGCCTCCTGAGTGCTGGGATTAAAAGCAAGCACCACCACCACTACCACCCAGTACTGGTGGTGGTAGACTCAGCAGAGACAAGTGGATCTCTGTGAGTTCAAGGCCAGCCAGAGTTATCTACTAGAGAGATCTGTTTCAAATAGAGAGATGTTTCAAATCTGTTTTCAAATAATCAATGACATCTTATTTATTGTGAGTGTTAGGAGGAAAATGTGTATGAACTACTCTGAAGGGCTGATTCTCTTCTTCTACCCCATGGGAGCAAGAAATCAAATTCAGTGCCTACACAAGTGCCTTCCTGCTGAGCTATCTCAGGTTCTTCTACTTAGAATCTTTGGAGGCTGCTTCCTCATGCCCAGCACACCTCAGGCTATTCCCTTGCCTTTGCCAAAGAGCAGTGGTGGGCGTGGGGGCAGCTCCCAGGCGCTGGCCCAAGACTCCATCCCTCTGATGAAGAACAAACAGCTGCCACCTGGGACTCCAGACACCCCGAGACATCCCGACTTCTACTAGGTACAGAGTACAGCTCTGTGTGGAAAGAGTCCCCATGATTAGGTCAGTCCGTCTGGAGAAATCTCAGCTAAACGTCAGCTGATCAGTAAACTCAGGCACAGTACGGGGAAGTCTGTCTCCCTGAGCTAGGGGTTCTGCCCTGTCTTAGAGAAGCTCACTGGAGGGTGAAGAGACTCTATTGTTCTTGGAGAATTATACAGCCACAAAAAGGACAGAGGACACCAAAGGTGACCAGTGCACAGCAGTCCCCAGGCATGCCTGGAAAAGCTAGAGGACCCCAGGGACTGCCCTTCAAGATGAAATCAACTTGAATAAGCTTTACTATATGGAGAGAAGGAGCATGTCTCCCCCATTCTTGATTTTAGCAACATTCTAGAAATCAAAAGAAGCCGTTGAAGCCTCCTATCTCAAAGAAGGGATCCAGTGTCTACATAGGCCCAGCAAGAGAGACCTATAGATTGATATAAAAATACACCTGGGCATGTACAGTGGCAGATGCCTATAAGCTAGGTGTTAGTATTCTGTCTAAACTCCACCTCCACAGTTATCTGGCAACACCCAGGTATGCTCCTCCCACAGTTACCTGGCAACAGCCAGGTAGTTTTGCCCACCATAAAAGGGGCTACTTGCCCCTCCCTCTCTCTCTCTCTTACTCCCTTGCCTCTAGCTTCTCTCTGTCCCCTCGCCTCTCCCCCCTTCCATTCCCTCTCTCCACGTGGTCATGGCTGGCCTCCACTTCTCTCCTCTCTTTCTCCTCCTTTCTCTGCCATCTCCTCCCGCTTCTCTCCCCACCTTTGCCCTCTGCCCTGAATAAACCCCCTCCCCCGTGGAACCATCTGGTCTGCTGTTCTCTGTTCTAAGCTGCTCGCCAAAGTCTAACACTAGATGCTCAGGAGGCAGGGCTGAGGCATTGCCATGAGTTTGGGGCCAGCCTGGGCTACAGTTTGGATTATGGTCTAAGACTCCATGTTTTTTTTTTTTTTTTAAAGCCTGCATGCAGCTAGCAGTGGAATGCTTGCACAAGGCCCTGGGCTCCTCGTTGTCATTGTCATCAGTCCACAACTCAAACAAGCAAAAGAGTGAAGTTAAACCAGACTCGTGTGTTTAATGCAGTGTTTCTGTTGTTCTGGTCAAATGCACGGGACATTCCACGTGCAAGCATGCCATGCATGAGTAGATAATATTTATATCAATCATCCACAGTTAAATTTTGGTTTGGTTTGTTTTTGAGACAGAGTCTCACGTAGGCCATGCTGACCTCAAATTCACTACGTAGTCAAAGATTATCTTAAATCGATCCTTCCTGAATGTTGGGATTATAGGTATAGCCACTCTCTTCTGCTCACGTTTTTTGCCCCTGCAAATGTGGGAATGGAACCCAGGGCCTCTTCCATCCTAGGTGAGTGCTTTGTGGGTGACAAGAGAGTCACATACCTGCCATTTTTTCCTTAGAATGACTCTTTTTAGATCGTTAGTAAATGATTTATGTATTTATTTCATGTGCACCGGTGTTTGGCTTCCAAGTGTGTCTGTGCAAGGGTGTCAGATCCCCCAGAACTGGAGCTACAGGTAGTTGTGAGCTGCCATGTGGTTGCTGGGATTTGAACTCAGGTCCCCTGGAAAGGCACCCAATGCTCTTAACTGCTGAACCATGTCTTCAGTCCCCTTAGAACGACTCTTTATGACAAATAAAAAGTACCACATAACACAGAAAGAGACCATAGAGGGAAGAACAAAGCAGGGCCATTGAGTGTCTAGAGGGCCTTCACCCTCGCTCACTTAACAAAGCCCTCTGCTTTCCTTGCTTTTCTTGTTATTCCAACAAAACACCTGAGAAAAGCAGCTTAAGGAAGGAAGGGTTTATGGATTATGGCTCATGGTTCAGTCCATAATCCAAGTAAGGCATGGCAACAGGCTCTGGCAACAGGAGCAGGAGTCAGCTGGTCACATCGTGTCTGCAGTCAAGAAGCAGAGCTGAATGCAGGTGTTCAGCCACCTTTATGCAGTTTGAGACTCCAGCCATTTGATGAACCCGATAGTTCGTGTTCTGTGGGAAAGCCTTCACAGACACACCCAGAGGCACGTCTCCTAGTTGGTTTTAATTAATTATTATTTTTGTTTGTAATGGCTATCCCTGGTTGTCAACTTGACTACATCTGGAAGGAACTACAATCCAGAATTGAAGGGTTCACCTGTGATCCTGATCTTGAGGCTAGAAGACACAGTTTCTGACCTGGATCTTGCCATGGAGATCTTGAGGCATAGTGACCAAGAAAAGCTTTGGCGCAGGCAATGTAATACATGCCTTTAATCCCAGGAGACTAAGGCAAGGAGATCTGTGAGTTCAAGGTCAGCCTGGGACAAAGCAAGTCCCAGATCCAGGCATGGTAGTACACATTTTTAATCTAGGCTACATCTTCTGCAAGGAGACGAAGACAAGGACACCGGAGGAAAGAAAATTCTCTCTTCTTCGCCTACTTGTACTTACTTGACAGCACATCTGTTAGAACCTACTTCTACAGAAGACAAATTGAAACAACTAGTCTCTTGGGACTGAGCAACTATTAAATTCTTAGACTTCCCATTCATAGCTGCCCATTGTTGGGGGTTGGACTACAGACTGTAAATCATCACAATAAATTCCCTCAATATAGAGAGACATTCTATAAGTTCTTGACTCTAGAGAACCCTGACTAATACGCTGTTTTTTTGTCGTTGTTGTTGTTTTTGGTTTTCAAAATTGGCTTCTCTGGGTAGCTCTGGCTGTCCTAGAACTCACTCTATAGAGCAGGCTGGCCTTGGACTCACAGAGATCTGCTTGCCTCTGCCTCCACACCTGGCTCTTAGTTGATTTTAAATCTCATCAAGTGAGAACTAACCAATACACCTTCACTTTCATTTTGCTTTGGGGCCTTACTATTCATGGAACTGACCCTGAAGCCATGAGTAGTTGTCTTCAGGATTTCAAAGAACACAATACAAACTTGGCTTCTCTAACCCTCTGCGCCAGCCCTTGTGTGCTGGCTTAGATCCTAGTTGGGCGGACTGAAGCTGCCACCAGGATGCTCTGAGGATTGATGAAATCGGCCGAGTTTGGCCTTGAGATTACATCTCCTGGAAGGTTTTTAATGTCCTTTACAGCCCCCTTCTTTTCTGGTTTTCTTTCTGGTGCTGAGAAAACTACTGACCTGAACCAGCTTGGGAAGGAGGGCAGGGTTTATTTGGCTCACACATCCAGGTCTCAGTCTATCCCTAAAAGAAGTCAGGGCAGGAACTGAAACAACGGAAGCTTCGGAGGGCCCTGCCTTCCTCTGTGGCTCACCAGATTTTCTTTACAGTCCAGAATCACGTGCCCAGGAAAGGTACTGCCCACAAGGGGCGGGGCTGTTCCGCCTCAAACATCAATTAAGGCAATCTCTCACAGACATGGCCACAAGCCAGTCTGATTTGGGCAATCCCTCAACTGATATTCCCTCCTCAGGTGATTGGGGTGTGTCAAGTTGACTGCTGAAGCGAACTAGGGCACCTTTAATATAGACACAGAAGACAATTTAGACAATGAATGTGTGCTGCACTGTGTTCTCCACTTTTGGGGTGTCTAGCCATAGTTCACAGGGTTCAGCTTACTACCCATCTTCCTGCATTCTGCCAGATTCACAAGGTCTAGTAACTGAAGCCAGCTACCTACCCAAGTCACCTGTGGATGTCCAAGTAGCCTGGAAACCTCTGCTCCAGAACAAGCCTCCAGGCTTGACCTCTGACCTGCTGCAGACTGCCTCAGTCTCCTTGGTTGTCCTCCGGTTCTGGGCCTAGGCTACAGAGCCCACATCCAAGTTTCTGCCTCTAGGAAAGGAAGCCATAACCTTACAGGTGGGAAACACTTCAGGTCTGCCCCATGGCTACACACAGCTACGTCTTTGCCAAGTGCAAGGAAGGTCTTGCAGAGGCCGGTGCTGAGGTCAACCATGGAACTAATGGGTACTGGATCCGAGTCACTCAGCCCTCAGTGAGGAAAACCCAACTAAAATAGACACATCTATCCAGTTGTGCCTTAATTAAATGGTTTTTAAAAATGAAAGTTGGACAGTGTCTCTTGCAGCCAGGTGATTTTTAAGTTTGATATGCAGCTGAAGATCACCTTGAAGATCACTTCTGATTCTCCCCTCCCCGTCTCTCAAGTGCTGGGGTGACGGGCATGCAGCAGCAAGCATGGCTTTAAATCTTTGGGTTTTTTTTTTTCTTTCCATTTTGTAAAAATAAATAATGATCAAAGGTAAGAACACACACACACATATACACACACAGTGCACTGCTGGTTACATGTTTATAATCCTAGCATACGGATGCAGGAGAATCAGTTTCTAGGCTGCATAGTAAGTTTGCAGCCTGCCTGGGATACATGAGAATTGCCTTAAAAAAAAAAAGTATGGGGCTGAGGAGAGGGGTTCAGGGGTAAAGTGCTTAGCATACAAGCCCCAGGACCTGAGTTAGAATCTCTGGAGTCCATGTAGAGGCCAACAAGGCAGCAGTTATATGCGATCCCAGTGGTCCTCTGGTTAGATAGGAGGGAGGATGGAGAACCTCTGCAAGCTTTCAGAGCAGCTATGGGATGTGTGCAGCGGTGAACAGCAAGGAGACCTTATCTCAATCAAGGTGGAAGATATAGGCTAATCTCTATGTACATACTGTGGTGCACATATGCCCTCAACACAGACACACACTAAGACTAAAACTGTCAGAGAAAGCTGGGTGTGGTGGCACACACCTTTAATCCCAGCACTGGGGAGGCAGAGGCGGGAGGATCTCTGTGAGTTCAAGGACTGCCTGGTCTACAGAGAGAGTTCCAGAACAGTCAGGGATACACAGAGAAGTGGTGTCTCGAAAAACAAACAGACAGACAGACATAGAAGGGGGTAAGTCTGGGAGGAGGGGAGAGTGAGGAGTTACTGTTTAACAGGACAGAGATTCAGTTTAGAAAGGAGGAAAGATATTGGCAGAAGCTGGCTGGTGGAGCTAGCCCAACATTTTGAAGGCACACACAAATGCAACACTTAAAATGACTAGGAGCATGACTTTTATGCTATGAATTTATTTTTGTTACAATAAAAAGGTAGTTAAAAAAAATCACAAGGGAAAAGAATCAACAAGTGGGCCAGTCATTGCCAGGTGAGGACCAGAGTCTAACACAGAGCACTGTTGGCTCTAAGGACAAACTGGAGGAGTCCCCTGGGCATCGCTTGGGCACTTACAAATGACTCATTGTGGGCTGGGTCAGCAGTGAGCTGGGCAAAGATTCCAGAGTGGTGTTGAACTCTGTTTAGCCACTGATGGATGGGTCTCCCTAAGACCTAAGGAGCTGAGGAAGAAGCAAAGAGGATACGCTTCCTTCTCTTGTTTGATGCTCAGAACACTTTCATACAATGGAGGGAGGAGACTGTTTGCAACAAGGCCTACCTGACCTATATGGGGTGACATCAAGGGTGCTCATTGGGTAACTCAGCAGTCAGGCATCTGTGTCAAGCACCTGTAATTAGCCATGTTGTTGCTTTGTTGACCAGGGATATTCAGTCAACTGCAGGGGAGGAGGGATAGGAGGGGCAGGAAATTGTGCTGAGCCCCCACAACACACACACACACACACACACACACACACACACCCCTCTGCAACTGTCTGGTGAGACTCAAGCCTTGAAGGGGCTGTCTGAATCAGGTGATGGCTAGGCTGGGATGTGATCCTTCCCACCCTACACCATCTCCCTCCTTCAGGACTGTTGCCACCCTGCCCCAACAGTTGGGAATGCTATGAGGAATGGCATTTATCTGACCCCATGTCTCCTTCCTGGGTCTGCCACCAAGGCAAAAGATACGGGATAGGAGGTCAGCTGTCACTGGAGTCCAGGTGGGAAGGGCCACCTTGACCAGGCCAATGAGGCTTGGTGAGGTGGCATTGCAGTCCTTGTCTCCTGAGCCTGTCCCGTAAATACCTACCTCCTAGTAAACAGCACATGTAGCTCCCCGTGGAGCCCCTCCCACTACAGAGCCCCTCCCACTACAGAGCCCTCCCACTACAGAGCCCCTCCCACTACAGAGCACCTCCCACTACAGAGCACCTCCCACTACAGAGCACCTCCCACTACAGAGCCCTCCCACTACAGAGCACCTCCCACTACAGAGCACCTCCCACTACAGAGCACCTCCCACTACAGAGCACCTCCCACTACAGAGCACCTCCCACTACAGAGCACCTCCCACTACAGAGCACCTCCCACTACAGAGCACCTCCCACTACAGAGCACCTTCTACTACAGTGCTCCAGTGAGTCTTCTGTGGCTGCCATAGCCAAGCACCACCTGGAACTTCATAGTAAAGATATTTCTCCTCACGGTTCTCGAGGTCGAAGTCCAAAGCCCCATGCACGGGTTCCGAGGAGAGTCTCCTCTTACACTTCAGCTCCAGGGGTCTCCTGGCCTTCTCTTAGCCTGTGGCTGCAGCAATCCGGCGTCTCTGTCACTACGTGGCCCCCTTTCCGTGTCTGTTTTGGCTTCTCTCCTGTGATCAGGACTCACCTCGCTCAAGGATAATTCTCCAGAGCCTTATCCCAATTAATATCCACGGAGGCTCTTATTCCGCCTAAGGTAACATGATGAGGTCCAGAGTAGGCAATCTTTGGGAGTAGAACTCCATCTGTAGCAGTCCAGATATCTTCTCTCCTCCCTCCTTCCCTCCCTCCTCCCTCTTGCTCGCTTTTCTCTCTTTCCTTCCACATGTACATGTGATGGATGTAAATGTGTGTGTATGCATGTTTATATGTATGAATGAAGTTGCGCACATGCCATCTAGAAATGCAGGGGTCATAGGACAGCTTCCAGTACTGGTCCTCATCTTCCACCTTGTTTGAGACAGGAGCCCTTGTTTGCTACTGTGTAAGTCAGGCTAGCTGGCTGGGAGCTTATAGGGATCCTTTGGTCTCTGCTCTCCATCTCCCTGTCAGAATGCTGGGATTCCAGGTGCACTTCCACATGAGTTCTGGGAATTCAAACTCAGACCCTTATGCTTGTACAGAGCACCCCCTGGTTTCTCTTTCTATAAAGACATTAATAGCTAAGAATGAGCTTCCAGGGAGGTGGGCGCAGAACCTGGGTTACAGTTGTTTCTGGGCCTGCAAGGTCCTTCAGAAGGGGTGAAAACAGGAAGAGCCCCATCTGCCACCAACAGGACGTGCCCTCTGGCAAGGATCATACAGAAAACACCACAGACTATGCAGAGGGGAGCTCAGATCACAGCCCCTGCCGACACCCCTGATATGTAGCCACCAGAAGAATCTACATGTCACTAGAGATATTAACAAAGTCACAGAGGAGAAAGGAGTCTGATGGCTTAAGAAACTTCCCACAGAGGATAAAAAAAATAACTATTTCGTACCCGCAAAGCTGTCGAGGCTAAAATGGAAAACACCAAACCAGGTGTGGCAGCTCCAGCTCCTATAGCTGGAACCCCAGAACGCAGGCACGAGGCTGAGACAAGAAGATTGCTATGAGTTTAAGGCCAGCCTGGGCTACATAGTGAGCTCCAGGTTGGCTTGACTCAAACAAACGAAAGCAAATGACCACAACCATGGTAATAATACTACTTGAGCACAATGTGTTGGTTTGTGTGTGTGTGTGTGTGTGTGGTGTGTGTGTGTGTAAATGTCAAGCCCAGGACCTAAATGTGCTGGGGAAGTGCTTTCTCCACTAACCGTAGCTTCAGCCCTCGCAGCTGGGGATCGGAGCCTTTGGCTAAGAACAAACCCACCCCCGAGCTGCATCCTTAGCGCTCAGATGTTCGTTCTTATTTAGTTTTGAGACAGGGTCTCAACATTTGATATATAGCTGAGGATGACCTTGAATTTCTGATCCTCCTGCCTCTACTTCCCAAGTGCTGGGATTGGAGGCCACATGCCACCATGCCAGGCTTTTACTCCATACTTTGAAATCTTAAAATGAACCTCATTTGGCCCACTCTTTGTATTCTGTCTATTCCTCTCTCCTTTAGGGACCCCAACATATTGACAGAAAAAAGCAAAACCAACCAACCAACCAAACTTCAGGCAAGGTGAGAGAATCTGGAAACACTGTCCTGATCCTGGAAACTACGGACAAGCTAAAGCTGTTTCTGTTGTTCAAATGCTGGGGTCTCCAAAGGCAGTGACTGCAGGGCCTGCGTTGTCTGGATTGAGGTTTTAGTGAGGCACCTAGGTCTACTACCAGTTGGTGGGTCCCAGAAATTACTGTCCTTTGGAGAGAGGATGCGATTTTTACAGTTTTTCTCTGTCTCTGTTTGGGTCTCTCTTCTCTGTCCAGTCCCCTAGTCCCTTAGCCCCATCTTTCACAGACACACACGGGGCGGAGGGCACGGAGTCCTTTAGTGACACCTACCTTTATTTACTTTCAGGTTGCTGCCACAAGGCCCTAATAAAGTCAGGGTGACCCAGGAGGAAAGGTTGTATAACTGTTTTCTTCTGAGACTGAAGCATTGCAAAAGGAAGGCAAACAACTCAAAACAGCTTCAGGAAGCTCCTGAAACTGACAAGATTCTCTAGGCCCCTCCCTGCCAGAGTAACCAAGAAAAGCTGCAAAGATTGAGACCAGACCCGCTGCCTGGAAGAGGTGTAGACCAACTGAGTTATCAACAAAGCCGCAATCACCAGGATCACACAGGAAGCAGTTAGCTCAGTGCCAGGAGCATAGTAGGACTTCCATGTGTGAGTGCCTCTCCTTCTGTGAGGCACTGTCTGTTTGCTGGCACATAAAGACGACATGGAAGGAGGACGGGACTTCGCCCTGGAGTGTGTTACAGGCATCACTGGTGGTGGCAGGGCGCCCTACAGAGGATGGTAGCTATGAAGTAATTGAGACCGTCCACCTCCTCACTGCATGTTCATGATTTTATTTATTTTGAGAACCAAGAACGTTTAATGGCTTGTCTAGGGCCAGCCCCAGCTAAAACTATGAGTCCTGCCTAATAAGGGGTGAAGTCATATTTGGTCCACAGACTCATGACTCTTGGAAGCACTTAATTTGCAGCACTTTTGTGCATACACATGCACACATGCACAATGCACACGTGCACACATGCAGGGATGGTTTGACTGTCTTAAGCTCTATGTATTGTTTTGTTTTGTTGGACAGGGTCTATGTAGACCATGCTGTCCTGGAATTCAGAGTTCCACCTCTCTGCCTCTTGGGTTCTGAGATTAAAAGTGTGCACCTCCATTACCAGCTTCTATTTTTTAATCTTTCATTTTTATTTATTTGTATGTTTACGGAGGTTACATGTACTACAGCATGTGTGATAGTCAGAGGACAACTTGAGGGAGTTGGTTTTCTCCTTCCACCAAGTGTGTTCCCAGGTTGCCAAGATTGGCGGCAAGCACCTTTACCGGCTGAACCATCTCAACAGCTCTATCTCTGTCTTTGAGATTAAAAATTAAGTGCTAGTGCCAAACAGCAGATGAGTCAGAAATGCTAGTTTGTAACTTCAGGAAGTGTATACCAAGCCTTGGTTTCCTCAGACAAGTGGGCGACTTGTTCATTGTAACCAGGGGAGAAGGGATAGTATTTATGTGCTCCTTGCTTGGAGTGTTGCACAAATACTACCAGAGTTAAATATGCTTCATATTGCATTCCTCCAGAGTGTAGAGACAGGGTTCTCTTGGCCTCATACTTGCCTATTCCCCAGTGGTCTCTTCTATTTCTCTCCCCTTCAACCACTCTGTCTGACTGTGAGCTTTGATGAGTACTTTTGAAAAATTTTATTATTCTCAATGCTCTCAAACAGTCCAGGTGTGCCCAGGACAGACACATGGTCCCAGGGACACCAATAGCTCTGCCTACATAAATTACAAGACACTCCATGGAACACAGAAATCATTCCTGAGAGACACAAATGGCTTTGGTTAAGTCTGATGTCCGTGGCTGCTTGCTCTTATCCATGGAGATTCTGTTTATGCCTTGTGATAGTTTGGATCTTAAGTCTCCTTCACAGGCCCATGTGTCGGAGTCTTGACCCCCAGGTTGGTCCTAATGGGAGATGGTGAAACCTTTAAGAGGTGGGGCCTGTTGGGGAGCATTTGGGTTATTGGAGGTGTTTCCTTAAAGAGAACAGTGGGACCCTTTCTGTCCCCTGTCTGTGCTGTGACTCTGCTGCTTGTTGTCTCATTTGAGACCTGAAAGCAACAGGGACAACTGATCAGGGTTGAACTCTCCAAAACCACGAACACAAAGGAACCTTTTCTCTGCATCAGCTGATTATCTCAGTATCTTTTATGATGGAAAGCTGGTGGATACATGCTCCTACCAAGAGCCCTGGTCCCATCCTTCCACTAGTGTCTGACTTGTAGAACAGGGACTGAAGACAAATGGAGGTCAGAATTTGTGAGGATGGGACAGCCGTGTCCCTGTGCTGAAGCAGAATAGCCACACCCCATGGAAACAGTCCTATGGCCAGCAGCACCCTGGTAATGAATGAGTGAAACGGGGTCATCCTCTGAGTCTCTGTGTAGAGGACCCAGTCAAATGCTTCTCCCCAGTTCTTCTCAAACCCCTCAGTAGTCCTATGAAGCGATGCCAGTCCTATGATTCCTGTTTCCCAGTGGTAACTGAGAAGCATCCCCAAGACAGCACAGCTGAAGCCTATCTGAAATGGCCGCCAGAACAGTCATCCCATCTGGGAAGGTGGATTCCCCACAGCGTGGGCAATCTGCCCTTAATTGCATGGCTGGGAGTGACCAAACAAGTTCTATCACATACCAACAGCCCATGCATCTTTGAAGATACCACACACACTTCCTGGCAATGGGCTGACAGCAGGGAGAGCAGGGCAGGAGAGGTCTGTGGACTCCATTCCCTGGTCCATATGGCCAAATATGCTGAGATCCTTATAGTGGACTGGCCCCCTCTAGGTCTTAGACCCAGACAGTATAATTAGTGGTACTGAGCCTCAGTTTTTAACCTTAGATTTCCTCAATGTTCTAAGCACAAACTCCTCAGGTATTCTCTGCTTTCCAGTGGGAAAGCCGGGACCAGGTTAGGAATAGATGTAGCCATTTTGGAGACATATGTTGAGCTGGTGGATTTGGCTACTCTAGAATTCTAGAGGCCAAAGAATAAATGATGCCTAAACAAGAAAGGAGCCAGAGATGGGAGTCAAACCTAGCACCATTGGCTTTGCCAAATGACCTGGCACCCAGGAGACTCATTTGGTATTTCCAGAGAGCTAGAAGAAAGTGGGGGTGGCAGACATGCTATAAATAAAAGCTAATAGTGCTGGCTTACCCTATAAAACAGGGCCCAAGCACTGTTTCAGCTGTGACGACACTGCCATAACCAGACAGGAAAGCCAGGGCCTGCTGAAGAAGTGGGGACACTTTGAACCCAGGTGGTCATGGTATGTGGGGACATCTCAGAGGCCATGACAAAGCCTGTGCTGACTAGGCTGTGATGCCTCCTTCCCAGAGGCAGAGTGGCCTCAGGGGAGGGACTTTGGTTTTGGAAGTTTGGATTCTAATCCTGGTAGTGTGGTGACAGCAAGGTAATTAAAGACTCAGCCTAGATGTGAACGATGCTACCTGCTGGAGTTTAAAACATGGTCCTAAACTCTTTGATATTCCTCCTTTGAAGAGGTGGAACCTAATTCCCCTCCCTTCGGTGTGGGCTAGAATCAATGACTATCTCCTAACTGATAGAATAAAACCAGAGTGACATTGTACACTCAGAGACACTATGTTGCAACAAGGGTGTCATGGCTCCCTGCTGACCTCCTCTTGATTTAAGACATCATGAAAAGAGGCCTGCTGTTGAAGAACTGAAGACTCCAGCTAGCATCCACATGGGAGACCATCTTGGTTCCTCTGGCCCCAATCACCCTTCAGAGAGCAACTGCCTCTAATGACAGCTTCCCGAGATGCATTGGGCCAGGACCAGCCAGCTCAACTGCTTCTGGATTCCTGATCCACAGAAACCATAAAATTATAAAAGTTCATTTTGTTTGTTTTTTAAGACAGAGTTTCTCGGTGTGGCCATGGCTGGTTTGGAACTCGCATAGATCTGCCTGCCTCTGCCTCCTAAATGCTGGGATTCAAGGCGTAAGCCACCACCACCCAGCAAACGTTCATTGTCTTACACGAATGTATCTTGGGGGATAAGTTGTTATGAAGCAGCAGATCATGCAGCCATCTTAGGGTTTATCCATACTTACTGGGTTAACCTGCACAAAGGACTCAGTTTATCGACCCCTTTCCACCCAGATCTGAGCAAGGCCTTCCTCACGAGGGCTGAGGTTTGGATTGTGCTTACCCAGGGGCCAGTCCTCTAGATAGTTTTCCTACCTTTCTCTCAGTGTGTCTCCTGGTTTTGCCCACTAAGCATCCTGGCACATGGGGAGGCCTGGTCTGTCTCTTTTAAACAAAAGATCAAAGAAATTAGCCTGTATCCTGTGATAAAACTGTGTACAATCTCCCTGTTCAAGCTTGTCTTCCACACTTCATACCACTTCTTCCTCAGAATATTCAATGGGGTCCCTTTGTAGAGTAGAAATCCCAATGAGTGAGCAGAGCTGTAAGACCATGCACTATGCTCTCACCCACCACTTTCAAATTCCTCTCCATGCGCCTTAAACATGTCAGACCATACTGTCTCTCCCACAGGAAACAAGTCTTTCCTCAGACCTTCCTATTGTTCAAATCTCTTTTCTTTTCAAAACCCCACACTGGTTCCTCTCTGCCATAGGGTTTAGGTTATTTTTATTACCAGCTAAAACATCCCATGGGCATACTTATTATTTGAAGCCCATACCAGCATTAAAGACTGCTTAGGAGTAGAGCTCTACATGCTTGCCACAGGATCTGGGAGGGTGCTGGGACACCACAGGAACTCTGTGATATTTGGGGGCCAACAAGCTTTATGGATGTTATCTGAGTTTTCTTCTCAAAGTGCTAGAGGCAGCTATCTCTTTGGGGGACAACCTCGTAACTTTAATGTTTTTCAAAAAGCTCACTTTTAATGATGGTTCTTAAATGTTTTAACCTCCCTTTAGCCCACCGCCCACCAGAGGTAGTGAGAAAGAAAGGATGCAGGGGAAGTGGACCTGTTTAGAAATGGTTCTTTGGAATAACTCCTGTCTGTGCTGTCTGGAAATAGGCAGTTCAGTTTACAGGTTAGCCGCAGCAGCTCGATCCATTCGCAAACACTTCATGGATAAATCAGTAGTCCAGTTTGGTAGAGTCAGAATAGCAAACATGAATCAGCAGCGGTGGCATTACCTAACAGAGACAGCCAGGTTCAGCCTCAGCTTGAGTCAACAGGAGGGACCCAGAGGAATGCCAGGAGAAGCTGGCAGACCAATACATGCCTGTCATTAGCAAAGCATCCTGCATCACCTGTCCTTTCACATGTGTCTACTTTAACGAAACGTTCCTTCATGTGTTTGCTCTAGCAAAACACCATCCAACGAACTTTCCCTTAAGTCTTCCTGTAAAGAAAGTTAGGTATCCTGGAGGACATGCAACCTTTGGCAACACACTGGACAGAACCTGTACGCTTCCCCAGACCAGGTTTGGAGATGAAGGCCGGGAGGGTCATTCCATAGTGTGAGCTCCGTGGGTTCATTTCAGTCTTGACGAGTGAGGGTAATAGAGGGAGCGTTAAACAGATGAAGCAAACAGGGGGCTGTGGCTGTGGCTTTGGCTTTTCAAAACCTGTTTTTCTTACATGCTTTAACCTCCCTTCTAGCCCACCACCCACCAGAGGTAGTGGAAAAGAAAGGATATTAGGATACAGGGGAAGTGGACCTGTTTAGAAACTGTTCTTTGGAGCAAATCCCATCTGCATTGTCAGGATGTGTACCAGCAGTCCAGTTTAGTAGTGTCAGGACAGCAAACAGGAATCAGCAGTGGTGGCACGACCCAGCATAAACAGTCAGGCCTCCTTTGAATTAGCATGAGTCAGCAGGATTGACCAGGGGGAACCCAGAAGTTCTTTGTCATGCCTCTCCCAGTGAAGTGAAGATCAAGGAAGACAAAGACAAAAGACCAACAGTGTTGCAAAGCTAGCTATGCAAACCCACTGTCCATGTTTGTTGGGTCCTATTTATACTCCCTCCAAATATCATGTGTCCTTCCATGGGTCTTGCCTCAGCACATGAGTCTGTCTTAACAAAACTCCACATGAGTCTATATTAGCTGACATCACTCTGATACAACTTTCTGGAAAAGATAAGGGCTGTGGCAGTTTAGAAATGTTAGAAAGATCAAAGGCATGGGCTGGAGAGATGGCTCAGTGGTTAAAAACACATGGCTGCTTTTCCAGAGGAAAGCAGGTTCAATTCCCAGCACCAACATGGCAGCTCACAACTGTCTGTAACTCCAGTTCCAAGGGATCTGATACTCTCACACTAATGCACATAAGATTAAAAAAAAAAAAAAAAAAAAAAAAAATCAAGGGCTGACCAGAGCCAGGGGAAGGGAGAGATGCGTGGGTGAAGCACAGAGACTCTTAGAGGCCGGTGAAACTGTTCAACATACCATCACAGTGGACGAGAGTCACAGAATCCACAATACTAAGAGGGAACCATGGAGACTACAGACTCAGGTTCACCAATATGAACAGAAGCACCACTCTGGGGACAGTGTGGAAGGCTGGCTGTGTGTACGGAGTAAGAGGGAGCATATGAACAACTGTATTTTGTAACATTTACCTTGCTTGCTTGTCTAGGCTTTGCAGTGCTGAGGATTGAACCCAGGGCCTTCCTTGTACATGCTAGAGCAGGGGTCTGTGGCTGGGGCACAACCCAGTTTTTACCTTTTTCTTTTCTTTTTGAGAAAGAGTGCTTGCTAAGTACCCAGTGTGTTGGGCTTGAACACGCTCTCCACCGTGGTTTGCCTTGAACCTGCAACTGATGCAGCATCCTGAGTAGCTGAGATGGCAGGCTTGTGCTTCAAGCTCAACTCCAGTCTAGATGCTTTCTGCTTTTTGTTTCTTTTGTTTTGAGGCAGGGTTTCCCTGTGTAGCCCAGGCCATCCTGGAAACTTGTTCATTAGACCACTCTGGCCTGAAACTCACAGAGATCCGCCTGCCTCTGCCTCCCGAGTGCTGGGATTAAAGGAGTGTACCACAGCCACTTTCTGACTGTGGCAACTTTCTGACTTTTTGTCATTACAGCTATTTCTCTCTCTCTCTTTCTCTCTCTCCTCTTTCTCTCTCTCTCCTCTCCCCCTCTTCTTGCCCTCTCTCTCTCTCCCCACCCACCTCTCTGTCTCTCTCCTTCTTTCTTTCTTTTTCCTTCTTTTATTTCCTTGTTTTTATCCCTTTGGAGACAGGGTCTCACTCTGTTCCACTGGCCTGGAACTCACTAGATTCAGCCAGCCTCTTCCTTCTGGAGTTTACTTTGAACTTAAAACTAGTAAACTGCAAAATTGCTTCTCAGCCTTTTGGCTAAGATCAAGTGTAAACTGCAAAAAACTGTCCAGTTCACTTTGGGGCCCATCCAGCAGGAGCGTGTGCGTGTGTGTGTGGCGTGTGCATGCGTGTGTGTGTTTGTGTGTGTGTACATGCTCATGTCCAGTGTCTTCTGTTTTCACCTTCTACCTTACTTTTTCAACTGAACCTGAGGGTCACCGATCTGCCAGATCTGACTGGCTCGCCCTCCTCAGTGCTATGGATATACACACATGTGCTATATACACACATGTGTTAGCGTTTACCTGGGCGCTGGGGATCTGAATTCAGACCCTTGTGACTGCACAGCAAACGTGTCACTGAGGCACCTTCCTCATATCCCACTGCCATGCAATCTTACTACCCGAAACTGTATCTCTGGTCTTGGGCAAGCTGAATATCCAGGAAACTTCAAGCTGCCTCTAGATAGAGAGCTCTTGTTTATTTATCTTGAATATTTTATGTTTTTAAACTAGTAATTTACACACAGTGAGCATATAATATGTGCCCCAAGACAAACCAAACAAATAGAACCAAAATCCAAACTAAATCAAATCAAGCCACACAAACACTTAATACAAACGGAAGGTGGTGATGTCTATCGGTTTTGGGGTGTTTGCTTTGTTTTGCAACAGGGTCTCACTAAGTAAACTATGCTAGACTTAAACTCTTCATCTTTCTGCCCCAGCCTCTGAATGTTAGTATTATAGGCATTGGTTGCAGTTGCCTCTTGTACTAGAATAGAATGACGTAGGCCTATGCGTGTTTGACTACTTTGTGGGTTCTTTTTTCTTCCACCTTCTCCACCATTTTTCTACCCTTTCAACTCCCTAACACTAAATAGATGAGGAAAAAAGGATGGAAAGGGAGGTAACCTTACTAGACTCTTTCCTGCTAACTAGGGGCATTGAGTTTCTTGGGGCAAGTTTGGCCTTCAGAGTATCTAACTTTTTCTTCTTGTTTCTTCTTTGTGCAGGACTACTTAACAAACTGTGACCAACAGCAAGCCACCCACAGCCCACCAATCTCTAGGGGTCCTAGCATTTATCTACCCTGTTAAGAGCCCCCAGAATTCCAAATATCACATAACCACAGAAACTATCTGCAGCTGGCAAAATCATGTCCCCATCAGAGCATGAGGCAAATCATGGTCAGCTGTCATGGGACAGTCTGAAGCAGTGCCATATCCCACACCTGAGATTAAAACAAAAGCATATTCTTATATATTTCTATGTTTTTCAAAGAAACCAAAATGGCAAAATTGTCACTATATATGTAGTTTGTAGCAACCTGCCCAACAAAAACAGCTAAAAGCCTGGAGGAAATTAAACCCCCAGAAAGGGTCATTGAGACAAAGGCAACAGCGGGGGTGGGGGGTGGGGGGGGGTGGAGCGGCTTCAGTCTGGGGATTGTTTGCTGGTCTAAAGAGAAGGCTGACACTCACAGTTTACAACTCCACAGAGCTGTGTGGAAAGCTAGAATCCCAGGACTGCCAACACAGGCTGCTTGCCCTGGCTCTGATTTCAAAGGGCAACACCTCAGGAGGAAAGGTACCCTGGAAATAATACAGCTGTGGAAAACCGGAGTCCGGCTGTAAGCCCTTGGGTAGCCCAGATGTTGACAGAGGAGGTCCCAGATGGACTGATGTCAGCAGGCACCTGGAAAAGCAAGAGAAATCCTCTCTGGAAAAGAGCATCTTCCCAGGATCCTCATTTTCCTATAACTAATTTTTCACCATAGGTTGTGCACTGCAGAGAGAATCAGGCACACAAGACGGTTTGACAGGAAGAATAAGAACCAGTAGGCATGACAGACAACAAAAAGGCTTCAGGTGGCTTCTGGAGGTTAAAGGTCAGATGTATTAAAATAACTCTGATTACTCTGCCCAGGACAGAGATGACATCTAAACGTTTATCCGTGAAGTACAAGTTACCTTTGTGTATTTTTTCTCCCTTTCTTTCTCTGTCCTTCCCTTCCTCTTCTCTTTCCCTTCCACTAGCACATGCAGCATCCTCAGAGGCTAGAAGAGGCCATCAGGTCACCTGGAATTGGAGTTACGGGTGGTTGTGAGCCACCAAGTGTGTGCTGGGAACCAAACCTGGGTTTCCTGCAAGAGCAGTAAGGGCTTTTAACTACTAAGCCATTTTCTCAGTCGCCGCCACCATCACCAACGCCGTTTACCACCACCACCATCATCACCATCATCACCATCATCACCATCATCACCATCATCACCATCATCACCATCATCACCATCATCACCATCATCACCATCATCACCATCATCACCATCATCACCATCATCACCATCATCACCATCATCACCATCTCACCATCATCACCATCATCACCATCATCACCATCATCACCATCATCACCATCATCACCATCATCACCATCATCACCATCATCACCATCATCACCATCATACATCATCACCATCATCACCATCACCATCATCAAACTCAGCTCTTCATGCTTGTGCATGGAACACTTTACTCACAGAACCATCTTCCTAGGCCAGTCTTTGCTTTTTGAGTCTGGGTTTCATATAGTCCAGGCTGGCCTTGAACTCACGATGTAGCCAAGGCTGGCCTGGAACTATTGATCCTCCTGTCTTCATTCCCTGATTGCTGGAATTGCAGGCACCACAGCCAGTTGAAAGTTTATTTATTTTTTTCTTCTGGGTAGTCCTGACTGTCTGGAACTCACTCTGTAGACCAGGCTGGCCTCGAACTCAGAAATCCGCCTGCCTCTGCCTCCCAAGTGCTGGGATTAAGGCGTGCGCCACCACGCCCGGCTGAAAGTTTATTCTTAAAATCTATGAAAAACTGTTTGTTTTGGGTTTCAGAGCCAAATAAATCTGCCGTGGTATCCCAGTACTTGGTAGGCAGATGCAGAAGGAGTAGGTGTTCAAGGCTAGCCTTGGCTAGAGGAATCTAAAAAAATAATAAATCAAATAAAAACTTTAGAACTTAAAAAATTGCTTAATCAGAATTAAAAGTCAGGGGTAGGCAGTGAGCACGGGGGGAGGGTGAATATGATCAAATATACCGTACCATGTAGAAACTTCTCAAAGAACTCTTACAACTATTACAGAAAAATTAAAAATTCAGTGGAAGAGTTTAACAAAAAGTTACATAGTGGGCTGTAGAATGGCTTAGCGGTTAGGAGCACTGACTGCTCTCTCAGAGGTCCTGAGTTCAGTTCCCAGCAACCACATGGTGGCTCATGATCATCCGTAATGGGGTCCAATGTCCTCTTCTGGTGTGTCTGAAGACAGCTACTGTTTACTCATATACATAAAACATATAAATAAATCTTTAAAAAGAGAGGAAGGAGAAAATTAAAAAAAAATAAACAAGAAAATTACATAGTTGAAGACTGAATCAGTGGAAGGGACATTAAGTAAGCTTTGGGGGCTGAGCACCTTTGTGAAGGCCACCTCTTGCTCCTGCAGAAGGACTGCCTTGCGTGCTTTCACCCCACTCAGTTACTCTTTCATAATCATGCTAACATGAAATTTGTTTTTAAGCATGGCACTCTTCTTATCTCCCTTATTTATTTTATTTATTTAACCGTTTGTTTTTAGTTCTGTGCACGTGGAGGAGTGTCTGTCCTCTGAGGTCAGAACCACCGGGTTCCCCGGAGCCAGTTACAGGTGGGTCCGAGCCACCAGACTGCAGCCAGACCGCAGCCCTTGCTGAGAACTGTGTGCACTCCTAGCCACTGAGCCCCTCCAGCTGTTGTCTCTGCTTTGGACAGGGACGCACTGTGTAGCCCTGGCTGGGTGGAATTCACTATAGATGATGCTGTCTCAAATTCACAGAGACGCACTGGCCTCTGCTTTCTCAGTTGCAACACTCTTAAGAAAAACTTTTTGTTGTCTTTCGAAACAGTCTCATCACTCTGTAGCCCAGGCTGGCCTATATAGTTCAGGCTGGCCATCAATTTTTTTAAAAATGTGAATGTATGTTAGTGTGTACGTGTATACGCACGCCTGTGCCCTTGGAGGCCAGAAGAACGCAACGGATCCCTTGGAGCTGGAGTTACAGGTGCTTTTGAACTATCTGTCATGGGTGGTGGACTGTTTCTCCAGCCCTGGCTTCTAACTTTTGGCAGTCTGCTTGCCTTGATCTCCTACGTGCTTGGATGAGTCACTATACCCAGCTAAAACAAAACAAACAAGCAAACAAAACCTGCATTTTAAAAACTATTTCTGCAAGACACAGTGGTACGTGCCTTTAATCCCAGCACTCAGGCAGCAGGCACAGGTGGCTCTCTAAGTTCAAGGCCAGCTTGGCCTACATAGTGAGTTCCAGGACAGCCAGAATTACATAGAGAGTCCCTACTTAAAAATAAATAAATAATTATTTTTGAGATTATAATGTAATTATGTTCTTCCCCCTCCCTTTTCTCCCTCAAGCCCTCTCACTCATATACCCTACTTGCTATCTTTCAACTTCATGGCTTCTTTTTTATTGTTGATTATATATATAAATACTATATATTCATAATAATGTTCATAAATACATAAATATATCATGCCCAGTCTATGTCATGTTACTAGTTTGTATGTTTTCAGGGCTGACCACTAGGGACTGGATAACCAATCGGTGCCTTCGGCCCTGAGGAAGACACTCTTCTGCTCTCAGCATCCCTTAGTTGCCTGTGTTCTTTGCGAGGCTTGAGTCCTTATGGGCTTTTCCTCTTGGCATAATAAACACCCACTGTGGCATGTTTATTGCTGTTGTCCTTGTTAGCTCATGTTTGGGCAGCCATGTTGGTGAGACTATGGTGTAAATCTGCATTCCTAGAGGACATGGTCTCACAGCCAAATTCCTGGTCCTTAGGCTATTACAATCTTTACACAATCATTTCCATAGAGACCCCTGAGCGGCAGGTACGAGGGTTGTATCGTGAGTGTATCTGTTAGGACTTGGAACCCCATGTTTCTAATAGAACAGATTTATACATGAAGAACAAGTAGATTACTTTTGAGAAAAAGGCTATAAAGGAACTAAAACCCTCAGTGTTCCGGTGCGCTGTTGACACGCCCTCCAGCCTCCTAGTGGGAAGTTTAGCGTCAGTTCTCCGCTGTTGTGTTCACTGAGATCATGAAGCTGAGTTTCTCCCGAAGGACTTGGAACTCTGTCAGCAGAGATCTCTGATGTACCAAGCGGGTGTCAACAGTGGTCAGAGGAAAAACCTGAGACAGGGAAGGTTCTGTGCACTCCCTGTCCCCACTGTCCCCCAGTCCTCACTGCTCCCCCATCCCCCATTGCTGCCCTGACTTGCCTTTTGCCTTGGTGAGAATTTGTAAAAGGCAAGGAAAAGACTTAACTGTCTGATGTCTATAAGCCCAGCACTTGGGAAGGTGAGATAGGAGGATGATCCTGTTTGAGGCCAGCCTGGGTTACATTAGTGAGCTAGAGGCTACCCTTGACTACTCTGTCTCATACACACAAACACAAAACAGAGATAAAAAGACACAAACGACTGAAGGACGAAAAGACTAAAAAGCCATTTTTCTTGGGTAAGAGAAAAAGGCATTTAAAAGCCAAGGTGGCCTGGAAAAAATTGATCCTCCTGTCTTTTCCCCCTTTTTTGCGGAAAAATTGCAGGCACCACGCCAGTTGAAAGTTTTTTAAAATTTTTTTTCGGGGTAGTCCGAGGGGTAGGAAAAACTCACTTGTACCCCAAGGCTGGCCCTCGAAAAAAAATTCCGCCTGCCTCGGCCCCCCAAAGGGGGCTGGGATTAAGGCGTGCCCCCCGCCCGGCAAAAGTTTATTCTTAAATCTAAAAAAAAACTGTTTTTTTTGGGTTTGGGGCCCCAAAAAAATTTCCCCCGGGGATCCCAAAAATTGGGGGGCAGATGCAAAGGAGAGGTTTTTAAAAGGCTCCCCCTTGGCTGAGGCCCCTAAAAAATAAAAAATCAAAAAAAAATTTTTAGAATTAAAAAATTTTTTAATCAAATTTTTAAAAGGGGGGGGAAAGGCGTGAGCACGGGGGGGGGTAAAAAATGAAAAATATCCTTTAAGCATGTAGAAACTTCTCAAAGAATTTTTACAACTATTAAAAAAAAAATTAAAAATTCAGGGGAAAGGGGGTTTAAAAAAAATTTTAATAGTTGGGCTGTAGAAATGGCTTAGGGGGTTTTGGAAAAATGATGTTTCTCAGGGTCCGAAAAAGTTCCCAAACCACTGGGGGAATGTTTTCCGTAAGGGGGCCCCAATCTTTTTTTTGGTGTGTTGAAAACAGCTACTTTTTACTCATATACATAAAACATAAAAAAAATTTTTTAAAAAGAGGGAAAGGGAAAAAAAATTAAAAAAAAAAATAAAAAAAAAAATTATTTTGTTAAAGTTTTGAATCAGGGAAAGGGGGATTTTAATTTTAACGGGGGGGCTGAGCCCTTTTTGTAAGGGCCCCACCTCTTGCTCCTGAAAAAGGTTTTCCCTTGCGGGTTTTCCCCCCCATCAGTGTATTTTTTCAAAATCATCTAACAAAAAAATTTTTTTTAAAAAGCATGGCACTCTTCTTATCCCCCTTATTTATTTTTAAAATTTTTTTAAAAAACCGTTTTTTTTTAGTTTTTTTGCACGTGGAGGATTTTTCCTGTCCTTGAGGTCAAACCCCCCGGGTTCCCCCGGGGCCCAGTTACGGTGGGTCCGACCCCCAAAAACTGCACCCGGGGACCGCAGCCCTTGTAAAAAACTGGGCCCCACCCCTAGCCACGGCCCCCCCCCCCAGTGTTGTCTCTGCTTTGGAGGGGGACCATGTGTAGCCCTGGGGGGTGGAAATATAGATGATGCTTTCTAAAATTTAAAACAAGACGCAGGGGCCTCTGCTTTCTCATTTAAAACACTCTTAAAAAACTTTTTGTTGTCTTTCCGAAACCCCCTCATCACCTGTACCCCGGGGTGGCCTAATATTCAGGTGGCCCCCCCAATTTTTTTTAAAAAAGTAAAGGGGTTTTTAGTGTGTACTAAAACCGCACGCCTGTCCCTTTTGGGGGCCAAAGAACGCAACGGCCCCCTGTGGGGGGTTACAGGTGCTTTTGACTATCTGTCGTGGGGTTTGGGGAACTTTTTCTCCACCCCGGGGTTTTTTAATTTTTTTGGATCTGCTTCCTTTTATCTCCTAGTGTTGGGAAAATGACCCCAATATACCCACCAAAAAAAAAAACAAACAAGAAAAAAAAAACCTGCATTTAAAAAAAAAAAATTTTCGGGCAAGAAGGGGTGGTACGTCCTTTTTAAATTTCCAGCACTCAGCGCAGGCAGGGGTGGCTCTCAAGTTCAAGGCCAGTGGCCTACATAGTGATTCCAGGACACCAGAATTACATAGAGAGTCCCAACTTAAAAATAAAAAATAATTATTTTTGGATTATAATGTAATTTTTTTTTTTCCCCCTCCTTTTCTCCCTCAAGCCCTCTTCACTCAATACACCTACTTGCTATCTTTCAACTTCATGGCTTCTTTTTTTATTGTTGATATATATATAATAAATACGTATATTTTTCATAATAATTTTTTCATAAATAATAAATATATCATCCCCAAAGTCTATGTCTTTTACTTGTTTGTATGTTTTCAGGGCTGACACTAGGGGACTGGTAACCATGGTTGGGATTTTTCGGCCCGGGGAAAGAACAAACTCTTCTGCTCTCAACATCCCTTAGTTGCCGGTGTTTTTTGCGAGGCTTGGGGCCCCTTATGGGCTTTTCCTCTTGGCATAAAAACACCCACTTTTTGGCATGTTTTATTCCCGGTTGTCCTTGTTCTGCTCATGTTTGGGCGGGCCTGTTGGTGAGACTATGGTGTAAGACTGACATTCCAAGGGAAATGGTCTCCCGCCAAATTCTGGTCCCTTGGCTATTAAAAATCTTTAAACAATCTTTTCCAAGATCCCCTGAGGGGCAGGTCCGGGGTTGTATCGTGAGTGAAATCTGTTAGGATTTGGAACCCAGGGTTTCTAATAGAACAGAATTTATACATAAAGAACAAGTAGATTATTTTGAGAAAAAAGGTATAAAGGAACTAAAAAACCCCCAGTGTTCCGGTGCGCTGTTGAAACGCCCTCCAGCCTCCTAGTGGGAAGTTTACGTCAGTTCCCGTGTTTGTTTAACGAGATCTAAGCGGGTTTTCTCCCGAAGGAACTTAGGAACTCGTCAGCAGAGATCTCTGATTACCAAGGGGTTTTCAACAGTGGTCAGAGGAAAAACCTGGAGACAGGGAAGGTTCTGTGCACCCCTGTCCCCCACTGTCCCCCAAGTCCTCACTGCTCCCCCATCCCCCATTGCTGCCCTGACTTGCCTTTTGCCTTGGTGAGAATTTGTAAAAGGCAAGGAAAAGACTTAACTGTTCTATGTCTTTAAGCCCAGCACTGGGAAGGTGAGATAGGGGGTGATCCTTTTGAGGCCACCTGGTTACATTAGTGAGCTAGGGCTACCCTTGACTACTCTGTCTATCACACAAACACAAAACAGAGATAAAAGGACACAAACGACGAAGGACGAAAAGACAAAAAGCCATTTTTCTTGGGTAAGAAAAAGGCATTTTAGAAGATTCTACTGATAATGTTAAAAGAAAAAATTTTAAGCACATTTAAAGCACAGAGTAATCCAAAGGCATTTTCAGGGAAAACAGAAACCAAATCAAGAAGAGGCCCCGTGGAAGCTCAGTGCTCTTGTAATTTCCTGTACTGGGAAGGCAGAGGCGGGAATCAGAACGTCAGAGTCACCCTTGGCTAATTAGAGGTCTGAGGCAGGGAGGAAGGGCGGGAGAGACTTCTCAGCAGTCAAGGGTGCTTCCTGGTTTTCCAGATCACCTGAGTTCCACTCCCAGCACCTAGGTTGGATGGCGCACACCTGCCTTAACTCCAGCCAAGGACTTTATGCTTTTTTCTCGCCTCCCTAGGGTGCCCTTACTCACAAATTAAAAAAAAAAAAAAAAAAAAAAAAAAGAAAGAAAGAAAGGAAAGAAGAAAGAAATATCCATGTCAAGGAATAAAATAAAAATAATAAAGATTTTCAATAACCTCTAGATCTCTGTTTGAGAAACTGAAACTGTACTATGGGGTGAGTGATGTGTATCAGTGGGAAAAGCACCTGCCACTAAGGTTGACGACCTGAGTCTAAGCCCAGGGACCGGAATGGTGGTCGGAGAGAGCCAACGGTCACAAGTGTCCCTCTGACCTCTGACCTCCACACTCACACTATCACATGTACACATATACACATATACCAAATAAATAAATACATGAAATCTATATTACTACAAAAGATTTAAAGAGAGCTTCCTGTGTGAGTACATACACCTATAATCCCAGCACTTAGGAGATGGAGGCTGAGGGATCAGGAAGACTTCACTGCTAGTCTTGTCCCTATAAGAATTTGTCAGGAAAAAAAGTTAAAAATAAATGAGGAAATGTAATAAGGAATATATATATAATAAGAAAATATAATAGTACCCATTAGAATATGTAAAATAATACATATTAATAAAAATAAAAATAATCTGGACATGGTAACACATGCTTGCAATATTAGTACTAAGGCAGGAGGATTGCTACGAGCTTGGGCTGCATAGTGAGTTGCCAGGCTAGGTCTGACCCAAAAATAAAAAAAATTAATTAAATAAGTAATGTATCCACGGATACAGGGACTCAACGATGTAAGTACATTAGTTTTGGGGCTAATCTACATACTAAAGGTAACCCCAGTGAAAATCCTGGTAAGTTAAAAAATACAAATAAATAAATAAATAATAAATAAATAAATAAATAAATAAGAGAGGTTGAACAGACAGTACGCAATGACAAGCATGTACTCAGACAGGAGCCTGCAGCACATGTTCCCGGACAGGACTCAGGGTTTAGGAATGTACGTAAAATTATAAGTCTAAGCAAGAAAGGAATCAAATGCAAATTAGGTGTGAGGTGAGAAGATCTTGATGAGAAAGGCACAAGGTAGGTTCCAGGGAGCTGGGACTGACTAATCCCATCGGACTTGGGATTATCTGTGTATGATAAACATCTTGTACACCCTTCTGTAGATGGTCGTCTTTTACAACGTTTGTTTTTGCGTTTCCGAGACAGGTTTTCTGTGTAGCCTAGAACTCTCTCTGTAGACCAAGCTGGCCTCGAACTCACGGATTCACCCACCTCTGCCTCCTGAGTGCTGGGATTAAAAGCACGCTCCTCCACCATTGGCTACAACTTTTATAAAAATGATGTAGACTGTTTCTCGTATATCACAATGTGAGCGCCTTAGATGCCTCGTTGTAGAGACAAAAAAGAGGCCACATGTAAAAAAAAAATTTGGGTTTTATTCCTTTTTAAAAATAATTGTTTATTTTCATTTACATGTTCTGCTTGCAGGTTTGTCTGTGTACTGCGTGCATGCGGGTACCTCAGGAAGCAGGGAGAGGGCACTGGGTCCCCAGAGCTGCAGTTTGGAGCCACTGTGAGGGTGGTGGGAACCAATCCAGGGTCCTTAGTAAAAGTAGCGGATGTTCTTAACCACTGAGCCATCTCTCTAGCTTCTGTTATTTTTCACTCTTACTAACTTTTTTTCTTTGTCTCAATCTGTAGCCTAGGCTGGCCCGGAACTCAAGTTCCTCCTGCCTCAACCTTCCCTGTGCCGGCATTACAAGCCTGTGCCACCACACCCAGCTTCTAAGCAGTTGCGTAACTGTGCTGTAACAGAGGGCATAAGGGAAGGGAGCAGGCTGGAGAACACCCAAGGAGACGGCTGAAGGCTACACGTTTGCTATTATTTATTCAGAAGGACATGGCACAGGGTCACCAGAGGCACCGCCAAGTCCCACTTCCACCAGGACAAAAGATGAAAACAAAGCAAATCTTCATCACTGTCCTCTCTCCCAACCTCTCTTGGAATATTTTGCAGGGCTGTTTTTTGGTTATTTTGTTTGTTTTGTTTTATTTTTTAACGTGTTCTGAGTCCAAGACTGTGACTGGATCCCTGAAGAAAAACCATAAAACATTTGGGTCTCAGAAAGCGTGCATTCTTATCTAACTCGCTGTAGTCTCTCCGAGCCTGTGCATAATGGTCCCGTGCCTAGAAGACAGCTGCTTCCGGATGATGCAACGTGGAATCCTTGCAATGGGACAGTGAGACCGCTCCCAACTTTACATCTAACTTATACACCAAGAGTCCCAGGCTGCTGGGGACCGGGATGTGGCTGGGTGGTGAGTGAATGGTTGGTTAGTATGGACAGGACCTAGGTTCAATCTCCAGTATGTGAAGAAAGATAGGGAAGGAGAGAGGGGGGGGGCAGACAGGGAGGTGGGGGTGGGGGGTGGGGAAGAATCTGGGGTTACTTAAGTACTCACTGAGCTTGTCACGAACAGTTGGTGGGTATGAGCCAATGTAGTCGTCCGAAGATCTTCTTCACAGCATCCCATCTCCCAACTCTGGCAAAAATTTATGAATTTCAGGTGTTGGACATTTAGAAAATTAAAGGAGGGCTGGATCCTCAGTAGAAGGAGTGTTCCCTGCGCAAGTACAAGGGACCTGAGTTCCATCCCAGCTCTTAAAAAGAGGATAATCTTTAATGTAGGCCACTAAGAAACACCCAGTAGGAAGGTGTTTCTGAGACAGCCCTGGTTCACCTAGCTCTTAGTACTTTATGTGCAACTCACTGTACCCAAAGGGTAGGGGTTAGACATGGGCACCAACCTAGTTCCATTAACAGACCTGTCTCAAACATAAGGCAGAGTACGGGCACCACTCTTTTTAGCCTTACCACATACACAATCACTTCACAGACACCAACACACATGTACACATACATGCACACACACACACACACACACACACACACACACACACACACACACACAAATATAAAGGAAACTAGGTGTGGTGCCACGTGTTTGTAGTCTAATACTTAGGAGGCCAAGGCTGGAGGATTTCTAAGAGTTCCAGGCTAGCCTGGCTATATAGTGAGACCCTGGTCTCCCAAAACCAACGTTAACAAAACAATTTTACAATGAGTACTTCTCTACACTGGTAGAATAATAGAATAGAATAGAATAGAATAGAATAGATAGATAGATAGAATAGAATAGAATAGAATAGAATAGAATAGAATAGAACAGAACAGAATAGAAATTAAAGCAAAACAAACAGCAGCCCCCACAAGAATAGTATCAAATGTTGGTGATGTTTTGGCGTTGGCAAGATGGTTCAGTCTACTTGTGAGTGTGTGAGGTACTAAGATCATGGAAAATATCTCTGAATGTTCAACATATGTCCCTCTCTGACCAGAAACTCCTCTAGGCATTTACCTATGGAGAGTGAGAATCTGTTGCAGAGTGACTTGTACACAAATGGCCATAGCAGCAACATGGTTGTTCAAACTGGAAACAACCTGATGGGCAGAGTGATCAACACAATCCCTTTCTGTCACCAAAAGGAAGAGACTAGCTGATCCATGGAATGCCATGGACAGAGTTTACTGACCTTACATGGAGCAAAGCCAGACCACACCTGCAATCCTAGCTCTAGGGAGATCTAAGTGGGAGGATGCATATCAGGCTAGCCTGGGCTACAGTTGAAGGCCTTCTCTCCAAAAGCAAAACAAAGAGGACAAAACAAGGAGCCAGAGCCTTAAAGAGCCACACGGACTGACTCTGGGAACAGACAGAAGGAGGTGTTCAGAGGTTACCCAGAGCGGGCGGAGTAGGAGGGACCCTGACAGGACTGAACGGTGTGAGGCAGTTTTGCAAAATAGATGCAAAGATCAACTCCATTATCAATTTGTTATCTTCTAGCTGCAAGACCTTGAGTAAAGTACTTCAGGGCTTAAGATGGCCTTGAACTCACTATATAGCGTAGATTAGTCTCAAACTGGAAAGCTTCCTGCCTGTACACCTCTCTGAGTGCTAGGATCATAGGCATGTGCTGTCACATCCGGTGTAAAGTCTCTTTCCTAGGCTGGCACTACCCCTGTGCACAGAAGGTGACATAGCCTATGTTTTCTTTGAGATGTGGTCTTATGTAGCCTAGGCTGGCTTTGAACTCAACACATAGCTGATGACAGGCATTTGAAACCTCTGAACACCTTCCTAGTGTCTGTTCCAGAGTCCTGGGTAACCGGAGTCAGTCTGTGTGGCTCTTTAAGGCTCTGGCTTCTTGTTTGTCCTCTTTGTTTTGCTTTTGGAGAGAGGGTCTTCAAGTGTAGCCCAGGCTAGCCTGATACTCATTCTTCCACTAAGGTGATACTACTGCCTCCCCCCCCCCCTTTTTAAACTGTGGTTGGTTGCTATTGATCCTCCTTCCAAAATCTTGACTCTGCACTAATGTTACCTAGAAGCACAGGTCATGTGTGTGCATGATAAGCAATTACCAACTGAGCTATCATCCAGCTGCTAACTTGTGTTTTGCAGTGAAGGGACAATGTGCACACATTGGGCTTGCAGTCTCAGAACAGGAGAGATTTCTCTGCCCACAGCCCTTGGGCTCTCTGTGGTCCCCACTCCCTGGAGCTGCAGGTCTGGCCAGGCACTGCTCCCTATGCTTGCCCTGTGATGCTACCACTGCCTTCCTTTTCTTGTCATCCCCACTGAGCCTAGGCTTGACCGTGAGGAGGATTTGAGTCAGTTTGAATTACTCATACTGCCTTGAGATGACTGACGGCTTCTCTGTCTAGGCTGGCATACTTTATGCTGATCTCAAGCACCTTAATCTGTTTTAGCATGGGTATCTGAAGCTCCTGTCTGGGAATGGTAACATGACTGATAATCTGAGCACTCAAGGTGGTAGAATTGGGGGTCAAGAGGTCTTTGGCTGTGTACTGAGCCTGAGACTGACTTGGGCTACATAAGACTATTCTTAAAATTCAATCAGCAACCCTGGCAGTGGTGGTGCTTGCCTTTAATCCAAGTACTCAGGAAGCAGAGGCAGGTGGTTCTCTCTCTGTGAGTTCGAGGCCAGCCTGGTCTACAGAGTGAGTTCTAGGACAGTGAAGGCTGTATAGAAAAACCCTGTCTCAGAAAAACAAAATATCAAAAAACAAACAAACAAACAAACAAAGTAGACAAAACCAAACCCTTCACTAAAAATGGCATGGTAGGCCATGCCTGTAATGCCGTCGCTTGGGTAATAGGAAGCCAGAGGATAACTGAGAATCTGAGGGCAGTTTGAGATAGATTATGACCTTGTATCAAAAAAAAAAAAAAAAAAAAAAAAAGGTGGGAGTGGGGCTCATGGCTTAAGAGCACTGGCTGCTCTTGCAAAGGAAAAGGACTTGGGTTTCTTTCCCAGCACCTACTGGGGCAGCTTGCAGTCATTTGTAAGTTCAGTTCCAAGGGATCTAACACCCTCTGCTGGTCTCTGGGCACCAGGCATTCATAGAGTACACAAACATATATCTGGGCAAAACACTCAGACACATAAAATTTTTATATATATTAACATATATATGTTAAAATAATGAAATTAAATAATAAACTTAAAGAATACCACCATCACAATCTCCACAGAAAGACAGTAGAAGAGAACAGAAACTGCTCACACAAGGTGACATTTCACTGGCTTTGTCCCGGCTTTCATTGTTACTTTTTCCTGGGCCCTGAGCTTACAGAGATAGCTGTGGATTCGAGGGCTGTTGTCAGGAACTCTGCAGGTATTTGTGGGATTTTTAAGACTCCACACAATGTATTCCTGTGACAGTGTGCAAGTGCGAGTTGTGTATTCTAACAGAAGCCAGAGGTTAGTGTCCTGTGTCTTGGTCCGTCATGTTTCACCTTTTAAGAAAGTTTATTTTAATTCTCTGTGTGTAGATGCTTTGCATGCAGTAACCTCGGATATCAGAAGCAGACATCAGACCTCTGGGAACCAGGTCCTCTGGAAGAGCAGACATTGCTCTTAACCACTGAGCCATCTCTCCACACTATCGTCATGTAGGTTTTTGTTTGTTTGTTGTTGTTTTTGAAAGTGGCTCTCTCACTGAACCTGGAGCTCACCATCGAGACTGGCTTGGCAGTCCAGACTAGAGGACCAGGTTTGGGGAAAACTGTAAGTTTGGGTTTTACTGTTGCCAACGGCCATTCCACTTCCTAGGTATTTGGCTGTAGACTCTGCAGCCTTGCTTGGCTCTGTATCTACCAGGAAGTTTCCAAGAAGACTCTGTAGCTTTAAGAGAGAGCATGAAGCAAGAACGAGCTGGTGGGGAAGAGTCTCAAACTGGGCATCACGTATCCCACGATAGGCTAGCTGGTGGTTCTCCGTGTTTAGCCTGAGCAGATAGGCCGTAGATAGGCAGCTAGAATCCCCTGCGGCAGGGGTGGGAGTGTCCTCTGGGCATAAATGTGTCTGATAAAATACAGGATACCCTGTTATGTCTTAATTCCAGATCTATAACAGTCGGTCCACATATTTGAGTTTCCTTTTCCTTTTTTGATTTTCTTTCTTTTCTTTTTGCTTTTTTGAGATAGGGCAGCTCAAGCTGGCCTCACATAACTCCTCTCTTCCCACACCTCCCGAGCGCTGCGTTTACAGGCTTCCCTGCACAATAGTTCAGAGAAACTAAAAGATTCTTCATGGTTGATCTGAGAGTCGTATTTAACTGAACACTCTGCACTTTTATTTGCTAGACCTGGCAACTCCATCTGGACAGGAAGTTCAATAATCCAGATTCTAGTCTTGAGTCTGTCTTAACCTGGCCAAGGACAGTGGTCATTACTTTGCAGGAGTCTAGTGTAAAACAAAGAGACCCCATTCCTTCTCCTGGGTGAGGGCAAAACTCCCAGGCTAGACCCAGGACCTGTGCTTCTAAGTAACGTTAGTGCAGAGCCAAGACTTTGGAAGGAGGACACGAGGGTGCGCACAAGCCGTTAAGTGGGCTTGGTGCAAAAGAGACTTGCAGCTCACAGTTAATAGGTGCTTTTCACACCGAGGGCCTTGGGGCTCACTAGGTGAGTGTGAAAAATACACTACCACCCCCAAGTCAATCAGCCTGGGTTGGGATCCAGATACTTGTCTTCTTAAAAGTTTCCGGAGGTCCTAGCGATCTGCCAAGGTTAACAGACTGCAGGCGTCTGGACTGCTTCCAGGGATGGTTTCGAAGCTGGCCCAGCGCGGCGGAAGGGCGCCTCCCGTTGCAGGGACAAGGGGATATGGAAAGACTGAAGCGGGGCCTGGGCCTCACCCCTGTCCCACCAGTGCCCTTCACTGCACACTTCACGCCTCTTGGACCCCAAAAAGAGACGTCGGGATCCTAAGGCAGGAGCAGTCTCGATGGCTGCCAGCACTGGCAGTGGCACCCAAGGCTGCCCCACCCCAAGCCGGCTCCGGTCCGCAGCGCCTGGGCGTGGGTGCCGCCCGTCCCTCCGAGAGCAGCAGACAGCCGACCTGGCTAGCGCTAGGCGGCGCCCGAGAGCACCGAACTCGCTCTAGCGTGAGCCACCGGGCAGAAGTCCCCGTCTGAGATCCTGGGGGAAAGGATAATGGCATCCGGGTCTCCGAGTTGGGTCGAGAGGGAGCATGGATTTAGGGAGAGGGTCCATAGCATGAGGTCCTGGAGCTTGAGGTCACGAGGGCGCGCCCTGGTGCAGAGCATCGCCTCTCTGATGGTGGAGATCAGTCTTATCTTTCATAGGATGGCGGGTGGGCTCTAGCCAGATAGCACCTACAAGTGGTCCAGGTTACCTTTCCTCCCAGGCCAGCTGAGCATCACTTAGACCAACCTGGAAGAGTCTTCAAGAACTTACTGCTTCACGCTGTGCTTCAGCAGACTGTTGATTGGCAAGAAAATTACATCGCTGACAAGCGATCCTGTCTCCGAAAAACAAAAGCAAAAGAAAGGGAAGAAAAAAAAAATTACATTGTTTCTACATACAAGAAATCCATCAAGACAGACCGAAAGGAATATATTTCCTATAGTGTGACAGGTGAGGGGTCTCACATCCAGGATCTAAAAACAAACAAACAAACAAAAAACCCAAAAAACAAAACAAAAAGCCAAACCATGGCAGCATCCGGAATCAAGAAGAAACACATTCTGTTGAGAATTATGTTCATATACTGTGCTTTATATTTCTGTGTTCGTGGGCGCGCATGTGTATTCGTGCTCACTTGTGTGTGAGTACACATATGTATGGGTGCATGTGCATGTGTATATGCGTTAAGAGACCAGAGGTTGGTGTGAGGTGTCTTCCCTGAGCACCTTAGATGTTGAAGCAAGGTCTTTCACTTGAACCTAGAGCTCTCCAGTTGAGCTAGCCCAGCTAGCCAGCAAGTCCCAGGGACCTTCCTGCTGCCATCTCCTGGTGCTGGGATTTCAGACCTGCTGTGTCTTCCAGTGGGTTCTGGAGCTAAACTACAAGTCTTCATGTCTTGCTGGAAAGCACCTACCCACTGAACCATCTCCACAATCCTGAGGGACTTATTTTTTTTTTTATTACAAATTTTAAACAAACTCACACTCACACTCACTACAGAACTCACACTCTCTGACACACACACAAAGCACAGACATATTCTGAGGTAGAAAGTTCTCTCAAGAGCTGAACACTGAATTATTTTCTCTCGAGAAACTGGAGTTTGGTTTATGAAAATGATCTTCCCTGGCCGGGCGGTGGTGGGCCCACGCCTTTAATCCCAGCACTTGGGAGGCTGAGGCAGACGGATTTCTGAGTTCGAGGCCAGCCTGGTCTAGAGAGTGAGTTCCAGGACAGCCAGGACTACAGAGTGAAACCCTGTCTCGAAAAACCTAAAAAAAGAAAATAAAAAAAAAAAGAAAATGATCTTTCCTGTGTTACCAACAATTCCTTTTTCTCATTTCTCATTTTATTTCAAAAAATTATTCTGGTAATATTTATATGCCAACTTCTGAGTTATGCTTTGGAAATAAGAAAACCCAACAAATAATAGGAAATGACCCATTGCCTTAGGAGATTCACCACCTAACTTCAGGGAAAGGAAGGCTTATAAATAAGACCAGCGGGTTTCACAGAATCATGGATGGGGACATTACAGACATTTTGTTTGTGTGTTCTTAAGCAGCCCCGTCTTAAGTGGCCTGAATTGGAATATGTCAAGGGTGACCTTGAACTCCTTATCTTCAAGCTTCCATCTCCCAAGTGCTGGTATTCCTTGTGGACCACTAGGTCTAACTTAATTTTTCAGCATCCCTTTACTCTATACACCTTTTGTGCTGCTAGGAGTGGAATGCAGAGCCTTGTACACGGAAGGTAAGTGTTCTGCTGAGCTGAATCCCTAGTTGGCCTGAGTTCCTGATTTTTGAGAGGAAGACCTGAGGGGTAACTTCCTGGGCTATCAGAGTAACTAACACAGACTGTGTGGCTTCAGGAGCACCAACTGATTCTGTTACAATCCTAGAGGCTTGGAGTCCAGGGTCAAGCCATGGCAGGGTTTGTTGATCTTGTCTGTGTTTTTTTCTCCCTAAGTACCTTCTCCCTATCTTCACAAAGGTGTCCCTCTTTCTAAGTGTGTGTCCTAATCTTTTCTTAGAAGGACACCATTTATATTGGACTAGGGCTTTCCCTACCCCAATGGCCTCATATAACCTTGATTATCCCTTTAAAGACTTTATTTCCTAAAATCACGTACTGAGGTACTGGAAGTGTGTGTGATGTGTGCATGTGCATGTGTGTATGCATGTGTGCATGTGTGTGCCTGTGTGCTCAATCGTGTATACAGAGGTCATAGGACACCTTGGGTGTTGCTACTCCCATTGTGCCATGTTTTGAGACAGGGTCTTCAGTTGTCTTCCCTGTCCTCACTGGCCTTTCACCTCAACACGAGCCCTGGATTGACAGACTCAGGTCACCTGAGTTTTTCGTTCAGGTCTTCATACCCACGCAAGCACTACTCCCACTCAGCCTCTCCCTAGTTCTCGGTCCCTTTTAAAGGGACCGAGAGCTGGGTTTGAACCTAGGGCTTAAGTAAAATCTCTACCAACTGAGCTATATCCCCAACCCATGGGTTTTTGTTTTTGAGGACAGTATATATCCCAGGCTGCCCTACAACTCACCATGTAGCTGAGGCTGGTCTTGAACCCCTCATCTTCCTGCTTCTACCTCCCAATGCTGGGATTACAGACACACACCACCACATCTAACCTACACTGTTCACTTTTAAAAGAGTCATTTTGGGTTTGGGGAATGGCTTAGAGGGCATGTCTAAGTTCAATCCCTGGGATTCACAACGTGGAGGAAGAGAACAGATTCCTACAAGTTGTCCTCTGATCTCTACTCCTGGGTTGTGGCATGCACTCAAAACACACACACACACCTGCATTTGTACAAGCACATGCATTCACAAATATACAAATAAAGTAACAGAATATTTTTAAAGAGACATTTTATGATCTACAGGTTTGAGCTTTTCTTAGTGCTGGGACAGAGAGACAAGAACACGCAGCTCTGCCCAGGTTTCACTGCAAAAGCCACAGGGTCCTTTTGCTCAGCATTAAGCTTTGTACGTGAGCCAGCCACGTACACTGAGTAGTGAGGAATTCAAGCCACAGGCTTACTCCTGGCTTACTTCCAAGAAACCACAACAGTTGGGAATATCTGCTTCCAGAGGCCGCCCTGCAGGAGCTCTTCCTGAGACACGGGATGTGGGATTCTCGTGTGGAGGAAGCAGAGGGCCCAGCTCTGTTCCCTACTCTGGGGCACAGGCAGGGAAGAACTCTTGGTCTGACTGTACATTGGCCTTGGCTGCCCATGTAAATTACCAGAGCCGTTGTTGGTCTTTCTGTATGGGACACTTTGCAAGCTAGCACACTGAAGAGCTTTTTGCTCCCTTTGGTTTTCTGGACTGGACTTTGCTTTGCAGATCAGGTAGATCTTCCCCTCCCCACCAAATAGGTTTTCTCTGTGTAGTCTTGACTGTCCTGGAAGTCACTCGTTAGACCAGGCTGGCTTCAAACTCACAGAGAGCCTCCTGCCTCTGACTCCGGAGTGCTGGGATTAAAGGCATGTGGCACTATCGGGCTAATCGTAAAATCACCTGAGCTCCTGTTGTTGCTGCCCAGGTGCTGGCTAAGGCTTTCATCTCTGCCTGCTTCTGCTTTTTCATTTGTTGTCTTGAACTCAACGTGGGTTCTGGCCAGAAGGTGACACACAAACTCTGTTTGCTGTCTCTGGTCTCCCCACATTCATCAGAGGTACAGCCACATTCGCCAGAGACAAGGACCCTGAGGTCACCTGCTCCCCATGTTGTCTGCATTGGAGACAGCTCCCCACACAGCTGTGAGATGGCCGCCCACCTTCTCCATGGCTTGCTCAGCTTGCTTTCCTGTAGAACCCAGGACCACCTGCCAGGGACAGCATCGCCCACAATCACTGTGAGGAGTGTCTGTCTTGTCCCAGGGTCACATGCTGGTACTCAACCCATCCCAACCTCCTTCCCAATCCCATAAAAACATTCTTAGGAAAAGGGCCCTCAACTCTATTTCCTAAATCACTTTGACACAGGGGTAGTTAGGTCCTTTGTTCCTCATTTTAAAAATCCCAAAGGTTCCACCTGTACCTAGCACGTTCTGAGTTCCCTTGCCAATTGTGGATGGAATGAGTCAGACCCCAGCACGCCTCAGGATTAGCTTAACCTCTGCCTGGCTGTTGGTTGTTGGGCTGTGGGTGTACCATTTCGGTGCTGGAGATCCCACTTAGCATCCAGGAGGCCCTGGGTTCTATCCCAAGCAACACAAACTCAGAAAATAAATGATCCCACGCGGCAGCCTGCTCCTTGAGATGGATGTAAAGCTTTGGATCTGCAGAGTGAGTTGGGAAGGTACCTGAGGCAGAAGGATTCAGTCTAGAGGATGTATGTGAAAATCAATTCCATGTACACAGTAGTTAAAGACACTGCCTTCTTGCTTCCTCCCTCCATTTTCCCTTTCTTGCTTCTTCCTCTTCTTCTTCTTTTGGACAGGATCTCATTCTGTGGCCCAGTCTATTATCAAGCTTGAAGGTTCTTTTGCCTCAGCCTCCTCAGGCTTGTACCACAGGGACCGTGCTTCCCTTCTTTCATTTCTTCTTCCCTCTCTCCCTCCCTCTCTCTAGTAAAATTAAGGGTCACCTCTATCTCTAAATGAGGGACAGCAGCTGAAGTGGACCTCTTTTGGCTAGTCCCACCCTCTGTGTGACAAGCAAGCTGAGCAGCTTTGTCACCCTCAGGATATCGTCATTGTCCCGTCACCAGGACTGACTGAGTCTGTGAGGAGAAACACTGGGTCCATCCGGAGTAGAGGAAGTTCAAACTGCCATGATTCATCGGCTCACGTGCCAAGAGTTTTCGACAGGATCAGAATCATCTTTGGGGCTGGCCTGTGTGGGGTGTGCAGAGGCCAAGCAGTTACTGGCAGAGAAACAAGAGCAAAATCAGCCAGCGTACTTTCAGTCTCTGGCTGCCCGCCAGCCTTTCCTCCAAATGCAAGTGTTCTTATTTTCCTTCTGGAAGTTTTTGTCAGGTTTATTGCAGACATAAGGGTAGTGAGTAGAAAGGAGCAAAGGGAGAGTTGCTGAGTTGGAAGGAACCCCTTTTTAAATCAGCGCTCCAGAGCACCCCAGTATGTTTGTGTGTTTTTCTGTAGAGACACTAGGCCCCCTTTGTGCAAAATTGAATCCACGTCAGAGACAGCCATGTTTTATGAGCCAGCTGGGTCTCAATGCATGAGTGTTTATATGTGTGTTTAATAAGTTAGAGTATGTTTGATACGAGTCAAGGGCCATCAGAAGCGCTAGTGGAAACATACACAAGACAGATGAGTGTCAAATTCACCAGACAATGAACATTCTACTGAATTTCCTCAACATCAAGTTTTGTAAAACTGTAAACTTTGAAACATGAATTAAAACAAATGGTTCACAATAGTGTAAAAGCAACAAATTTGATCAAGGGAAAAAAGCTTCTGGCAAAAATGATTCAGTACATTTAAACCAAAACTTTGTGTGTGTGTGTGTGTTTTCCTGGATTTTGATGTTTATGCCCAGATCCCTTCCAGCTTATGAGAATTTATAAGTAAGGCCTCTTATTTTTAAAAAGGCCATTATGGCTCTGATCTGCTGGCTGCCACAATTGACGTATCTCCAGACGAGAAGAGACAGGGCGCTACTAGTCTCCAGCCACACAGGGAGAGGTCACCAGGTTGTGGCAGGACACAGGAGCAGGTGTGGGCACGGGGCTGTGACTTGGTTGGTAGAGTGTCTAGCATGCACGAAGGCTAGTGTTTGCCCTCCAGCCCTTTGCAGCTCAGGCATCGAGGCACAGGGTGGAGTCCCATCCGGAGGGCAGAGGTTGAAGGTCATTCTTGGCTATATAGTAAGTCTAAGAATAGCTCAGAATGAGGTGAGCGAGGATAGGAAGGAGGCACATGCAATTTTCCTTTATGGATAAGCACACAGTCTTCCCCACTGAGTCAGATCCTCCCGAGACCAGATTTACTCTTTTCTTATTTATTTATTTATTTTTGCTTTTTTGAAACAAGGTTTCTCTGTGTAACCTTGGCTATCCTGGAACTATGTATCCAGGCTGGCCTTGAACTCAGAAATCCACCTGCCTCTGCCTCCTGAGTGCTGGGATTAAAGGCGACAGACACCACTGCAAGACCACACTTTTTTTTTTTTTTTTTTTAATTTATCTATTTAATTTATGCATACAAGCACACTGTCACTCTCTTCAGACACACCAGAAGAGGGCATCAGATCCCATTACAGATGGCTGTGAGCCACCATGTGGTTGCTGGGAATTGAACTCAGGACCTCTTGGAAGAGCAGTCAGGGATCTTAACCACTGAGCCATCTCTCCAGTCCCAACTCTTTTCTTTTTCAGAAAAGATTTCTTTTTGATTATACGTACTTGTGTATGGGTAGGTACATGTAAGTGCTGGTACCTTTGCAGGCCAGAGGCATTGAATCTCTCTAGAGCTAGAGTTACAAGCATTTGTGAGACACCTTGCATGGATCTTGGGAACTGAACTTGAAGGGAAGTACTCTTTTATAACCACTGAGCCATCTCTCCAGGTTTTTTCTTTTTTTTTTTTTTTTTTTTAATTATGTAGCCCTTGGATGGTTTAGAGCTCAGGCTGACCTTGAACTTACAGCAATCCTCCTGTCCTGGCCTCTTGAGCGCTGTGATTACAGGACTGTTTCAGCATGCCCAACTGGATTTTTTTCTTTCTAACTAGTTGTACTAAGTTAGAATAGAATTGGTACATGGACAGATAAGGTCACCATCGTTCTCCCAGAGAGGGTCTTTCTTTGCACCACATTTGCTTATCATTGGTGCTCACCTGTGCTCAGTATTAAAAGCCACTTACCAAACAGTCCTGTCTGGGAACCTAACCTTGTGCACCATGGAAAACAATCTGACTCTTAGGCACCAAAGGTTGGTGACTCGTTTTCAGCATTTTCTTAAGAACTGTGGAACTTGCCGGGCAGTGGTGGCGCACGCCTTTAATCCTAGCACTTGGGAGGTAGAGGCAGGTGGATTTATGAGTTCGAGGCCAGCCTGGTCTACTGGTCTACAGAGTGAGTTCCAGGGCAGCCCGGGCTACACAGAGAAACCCTGTCTCGAAAAACCTAAAAAAAAAAAAAAAAAAAAAAAAAAGAACTGGGGAACTGGCAGTTACACTTGTATGTGAAGAGACTGGGACACCTGGTCAGTGACTAAATACAGATCAATAAATTGGATCTGTACTGTCATCGAAGCATTTAAAGTCCTGGACAAAGTGAGCCTTTCCTCTATTCCTGCTCAGAGTAGTCCTAAACGAATAAGCCTCAGGCGACTCCTGTCTGTGTACGGTGTTGAACAAGCTCCAGCGAAGCCAGTACAGCTGAGTAGAGGTGCTTGTCACTGAACCCACACAGGCTGTGTCTTCCTTCCTGGCTCCCGCCTCTCCTCAGCTGCACATTTATTCAGCTTCCTGCGGGGAGAAAGGGGCCTCTGAAATTCACTCCCGCAGTGAGAATGTCGACTCTGGAAACTGGGAACCAGCTATGGATTCTGGACAATCAGGTGAGGGTGGCCTCACGGAAACAGACTGGACCAAGTCTGCCATATGACCCTACTAGAAATGGCGACATCAGGGCCAAGTACCAGTCCCCTGAGTCCAAAGGCTTCCTCAAGTCCTCCAGGCCCTACAACTTGGTGAATTCGAATGCAGTAACCAGCCTGTGTCCCACAGTACTTGTACTGAGTATACATGGACCGAGTTTGCCTAAGAGTTGGTGTTGTGTTAAGAAGACATTTCAAGAGTCTTATAAGCAGATTGTCTGGCCAGTGTCTTCCACTACACACATTGTTTTCTATCTGAAATCGCAACGAGCCCCAAATAAACCAACAATGAAATTTGAATTTAATCATTAGCATATTTGAGTTATTTTCCAAGATTTTCCGGATCTGAGGTGTATGACTTTCTCTGATACAGAAAAACTTTTGAATATACTTTCTCAAAATAAACTTCTGAAAAGCATTTTGATAGTTTTTTCAGGGCTTCAGTAATGAGTTAAAGCTACTGCGCTTTGTTGTAGGTTCGCAGCTAGCTCAGGATTTCACAGGTCACTTCTGTTTGAGATTAACAGCGCATAGTGCAGTGAGTGTGTGCGTGTGTGGTGGTGTGTGTGTGTGTGTGTGTGTGTGTGTGAACATGTACGCACATGTACATGGAGGAGGTCAGAAGTCAACACTGAGTGTTTTCTTCACTCACTCTCTGTCTTTACTTTTCAGACGTGGTTTCTTACTGAACCTAGAGCCTACCACTTTGGCTACGCTGGCCCGGGAGCCACTAGGATCCTCTGGTTTCCCTTTCTAGCATGGGAAATCAAGTGTGCGCTGCTACCCCAAGCTTTTTTTCCGTGGGTGCTGGGATGTGAGCCCAGCTGCACAGCGAGCACTTAACCCTCCAGCCATCTAACCAGCCTTGCTTTCTCTTCTCTTTAAAATGACAATGACACACCTGAAGAGCTATGCTGCCCACTCACCGAAATGAAGCAGAGTTTCCTTCACACAGGGATGTTTATCCTCTGGACAAGACAGGATGGGAAAAATGCAGATGAGAAACTTAGCAGGTAGAAGAGGAAAAGCTTTCCATTTCCAGGAAGTGATTTTTTTTTTTTTTAAAGCTACTCAAGTTGTTGGAATGGAACATTTATTTATAATTTTCTGTCATTTATTTAATGACAAGAATGTGCAATGCCCATAGGTGGGAAGTCCCAGTCAGCATGTACAAAATATGCATTTTATGCTGGGTAGTGGTGGTACACGCCTTTAGTCCCAGTACTCTTGACGGTGGCAGGCAGATCTTTATGAATTCAAGACTAGTCTGGTCTAGGAGTGAAGCATGTCTCAGGACAGCCACAACTGTTACAGAGAAACTATGTCTCAAAAACAAAACAAGACAAACAAGCAAACAAAACAGCATTTTACAACACATGATCACCTTACCCCTCCAGCAGCATAACAAGATAAGAAGACTTTCCACATGGTGACAGTGCTAGGCAAAACGTGTCAGGACCATGCCAGGTGACGTCTACACCACAGTGACCCATGCTCCCTGAGTTATGGTGCCACGAGGACTACAGGTGGAAGAGGGGCTGTATCGCCTCAGGCCAAAACCTAAGAGGACCTACAAGACAGAGACAGGTTATTCTTTATTATTAAAAGTCTTAGTTATCTGTATGTGTCCACTGTGCGAGGTTCCTGCAGAGGGAAAGGGCGTCAGATCCCTTGGAGCTGGGGTCACAGGCCCTTGTAAACTGCTTGATGTGGGTGCTGGGAACTGAATACAGGTCCTTGGCAAGAGTAACGTGTGCTTTTAAGCACTGAGCTACTTCTCCAGCCTAATGCAGAGATCTCAAAGAAGATACATTGAGGTTTTAATTTTCTGTTTGTGCTCTTCTGCAACATCATTAGTGTTTTTTTGTTTTTTTTTTTTTTTTTTTTGGTTTTTCGAGACAGGGTCTCTCTGTGTACCTCGGGCTGTCCTGGAACTCACTCTGTAGACCAGGCTGGCCTCGAACTCAGAAATCCGCCTGCCTCTGCCTCCCAAGTGCTGGGATTAAAGGCGTGCGCCACCACTGCCCGGCGTAGTGGTTTGGTTTAACCCTATGACTAGAGAAGGTTCACATGGAGTCATGCCTGGCATGCCTGGATGATGGCTTCTGACATGCTCCAAGCTGGTGTGCAGGACTCCCGGCTTCTGCAGGATGCCAGCTCTGTTGTGTTGTTCCTGGATCCAAGTGACCCGTTCTACATCCACATCCAAACTTCCGTCTTCTGGCTCTCTGTCATGGCTTTCTCCCAACTGCAAGGACATTTGTGGCTCACTTTAGTGGAGGTGACGAATTCTCTGCTTAAGTTCCAAGTTGACTCAAGGGCTTGCCTGGGCTGGCCTAGGAGTGCAGGTGCCATTTTTCCTGTGTAGGCTCAAAGCTCCCAGTAGGTAACAGTGGCAACTTCTGGCTGAACTGAGAAAGGACTGCAGGTGACTTTCTGGAAGGATTCCGGTGTCAAGGGAACCTCTGAGGAGTAAGCTTGCACTGTCTCCAGCTGGGTCATGGATGAAGACTAGACCTAGAAAATGTGGTAGACACAGCATGAGGTTCACCAAGAAGCCTCAGGGTTGCCAGGGTTGATAGTGCACATGGTGGGCAGGGCTACAGAGGAGGCAGATGTCTAGTGTGCATCTGGTATTGGTGTGACTCTGGGAAGCTTGAGCTGAGGTCACACTCAAGGTGTTGCCATGGATGCCAACAGGGAACCCTAATGCTTGCAGTACTGAGAGGAAAGACACTGGCTAGGAACACGGGCTGCTTTCTTCGAGTTCCAGTAACTGTTGCCAAGTAGAGGCCAAATGTATGACAGCTCCCTAGCTGTGCCACGCTTCCTGTGACATCTCATGTCTAAGCCTGTTGCTATTCTGCTGGCAAATGGACATTTGGATAAGGAAAGGAGAAAATTTAGAAATGAGCTGAAAAGGGTGGAAATGGCCCCTTGAAACAGCCAAGAGAAAGGCAACAAATTCCTGGAAGAGTCTAGATCACTATCCATGAGATCCATGCAAGAAATTCACTGCTTTTGTTTGCTTTTCAAGACAGGGTTTCTCTATGTAGCCCTGAGTGTCTTGGAACTAGCTCTATAGACCAGGTTGGCCTCAAACTTAGAGATTCACCTGCCTCTGTCTCCTGAGTGCTGGGATCAAAGGTATGAGCCACCACTGCCCCATTGAAATTCATGGCCTCTAGCCGGGCGGTGGTGGCGCACGCCTTTAATCCCAGCACTTGGGAGGCAGAGGCAGGCGGATTTCTGAGTTCGAGGCTAGCCTGGTCTACAGAGTGAGTTCCAGGACACCCAGAACTATACAGAGAAACCCTGTCTCAAAAAAAAAAACAAAAACAAAAAAAAAAAAAAAACAAGAAATTCATGGCCTCATTCAAAGCATTTTAGGGAAAAGTTATCTAGAGGACTGCTTTTAATCTAATTTTTTAAGAAAGTAGTTACATCTAATTTTCTTGTTTTCCTTTAATTCTCTGAAAATTCATATTACTATCTTTTTTCATTTATTTATTTAATCCATGTGTATACGTGTGTGCATGTGTGTGTCAGAGCACAAGTGTGAAGGTCAGGGGACAATTTGTGGAAATTGATTTTCTCTTCCATGCGGCACCTGGGGCTTTGGCTTTGGTCCCCAGGGTTGGTGGCGAGTGCTCTTACCTGTAGCTCTTTTTGTTTTCTGGACAGTGTCTTGCTGGCCCTGGAAAACATGACACTCATTGCAGCCAAGACTGGCTTCATGAACATGACAATCCTTCTGTCTCAGCCTCCTGAATGCTGAGATTATTGGTCTGTGGCGCTACAGCCTGATTTAAATAATTTTCTTTAAATGGATACTGTATGCCAGACCAATGTCTCCCCATCTTGTTACTCGGGGTTAATGGGTGCTCCCAGCCCTGACAGGAGGACGGCAGAAGAGATGAAGATGAATGCAGAGGTGGGTGGTTAAGAGAACGGGACGTGTCCTGAGGCTTCATGCAGGAAATAGTGTCCTGGAGACAAAGATTCAAAGAGAGAGCAAGAGTGGGCTACAACTGAAACCTCTTGTAGGACAATCTGAGGAGAAAGGAAGAAGGGCAGGAAAGCAGTGGGGACAACTACGGGTGGCCCTAAGGGGATGGGGTGCAGGTAGCAGTTTAAGTTGGTTCTGGGGACCAATGTCTGTGAATGAAATAAAGAAAATGACGGCATGATGCTCCTCGGTTTGGAGGAGAAGGTTTATTGTTGGTATGAGAGGGAGCAGAGGCAGGGGCATCTGGAAGAGTCTAGAGTGTACATGGCAGTCTGAATGGAGCCAAGTGGGAGAGGGAGAGTGATGGCAGAGCGGGAACCAAGAGCCAGCAGGTTGCAGCCAAGAGGCAAAAAGGGAACGGTAGCCAAAACGGCTGACGTCATAGGGGCGGGGCATGCCAGCTGGGAGGACCCTGTAGGGAAGATTGCGGCCAGAGTCTGCTTTGATTGGTTAGCCTTTGTCCTAAGTCTGAGACCTAACAGCCTGTGCCTGGGGAATTGTATGCAGATAGTTGGGGCCCGCTTTATTCCCTTCTCTGAGCATATCAAACATTTACTGATGGTGGCAATTTTCAAAACAGCAGTCAAACCCAGACCCTCCCTGCTTCCCAGCCTGCTCAACTTGGAAAGGCTCTGTGGTGAGGAAAATGAGTTAAAGGCCATGTGTGATGGTAAATAAGACTGAGGCAGGAGGATCACCACAAGTTCAGCTAAGCTGGTCTACATAGCAAGGTCCAGGTCAGCCTAGATTCATCTCCTCCCCCTACCCCCTTAATCTGAGGAAGACACTTAAGAGCAGTTTTGAAGAAGTGCCTCTTCCTTTCAGAGCTGAGGTAGGCTTAGCAGACGTCTGATCAGCCAACAACTCTGTTTTCTAGGTGGAGTCAAGGTCTTAAGTGGGTAGTATGTCACTCCTGACATTCCAGCAAAGCCAACCTGAAGTAGTGCCTGCTAGTCACTTCGAGATTTAGTTTAAAAGTGGGTTCCTCTTTCAAGTGGCAGACCCACTAAAAGCCATAGATGATACTAAGGAGCCCTGTTTAGAGATGTCAATCAGGAAAAGGACATTACTGGTGTCTGTCTGGAAGAGTCTTCCTGAAAAGCACTTCCAACTCATAGCTGCTTCTCAGATGTCTGTAAGCACCAGAGGAAAATGACCTAAGTCAAGGAAGCTTTGGGGTATTATATGGCACATAGTAGGCTTTTAAAAAATAAATCCTCTGTTTCAAGTAATTTGACTAAACTGATATTTATAGGATGAAAAGTTGAGGGTCCTCAAATATATTTACATTACACACATAAAATTGTAAATTATAGTTTTGATAAAAATGTTTATGTAACTGAGAAGCATGTCCCTGTTTCTAAACAGGAGTCTTTAAACAGATGGTGGAGACCTCGTGTATAGTCAGAACAAAACCCCAGTGTTCCTTTAGCTATTGTGGCTGAGGGGTAGTTTACTAGAATCCAAAAATTGAAATTTTTGGTTTTTTAGTTTTTTGTTTGTTTGTTTGTTTGTTTTGGATACAGGGTTTCTCTGTGTAACCCCCAGCTGTCCTAGAACTTGCTCTGTAGATCAAGCTGGCCTCAAACTCAGAGATCCGTCTGCTTTTGCCTCCTGAGTGCTGAATTTGAAGTCTTATGCAATATCAACATGTGTATTCTTTTTTGCATTTGTGTGGGATACTGTGTGTGTGTGTGTGTGTGTGTGTGGTGTGTGGCATGCACACATGCTCTCATAGGCCTGAGGTTGGTTTTGGGTGCCTTCAAGGCCTCTCACTTGACCTGAGAGCTCACTGTTTGGGGTAGCTTGCTTTGGAGAATCTGTTTCTGCCTCTGTTGCTCTAGGATTATAGGAGGGCCACTACATCCATTCAGCATTTCTGGGGATCAGAACTCTGGTCCTCAAGTTTAAAGATAAACTTACTGGCTGAGTTATCTGCTCAGCCCTAAAAGAGTAGGTTTTTTATGTCCATTTTTTTCCCAATGAGGCCACAACTTTCATCAAATTACTGATGCTCCTGGAGTAAAAAGGCATAAAATGTAAAGAATCTACTGCTTTTGATAAGTGAGGTTTCAACAGCAGATGTTTGCATTGCTTAATTCTGGTTTCCATAGACTTGCAGACCCAGCAGGAAGAAGAGAATTCCAAAGGCTGAATTACTCAAATATTAACTTTTGTCTCACAAAGAAACCATACAGACACACACGCTGTGTGTGTGTGTGATTCTAAACATACATGTAGATAATAAGCAAATATGAACTTTTAAAATCACCCCTTCACTTGCTGGTTCCCCCAGTTTGCCTCTTTTTCCAGGGCCTGGGATCTGTTCCAGGCGGCCATAAAGATAGAGCCCGACGGCACGAAAAGCAACCATGTGCAGAAAAGATCGCAGATGAAAGAGAGACCACAAATGATAAGTTGTACTACAAAGATTAGAGACTGCCTTTCTTGTCTGTGAAGTTGTCTAAGTCCCTGAGTGCCCTTTGTAGCCTAAGACCATGTTCCTGTCAGACTTTCAGCACAGTGAGGATCCTTGCTCCCCAGCTAGGGAAGGGCTCCTAAGGAAGCCAACAAGCACTGTCTGGCAGGAAAGTACCCTGGTCAATGGATGTGCTTTTGCCCTCAGTGGATGGAGATGATGGATTTCTACAGGCTGACAGACAAGTGGATAGAGGCCATGTACTCATCTCCCTTCCCAGAGTCTACAGGCCACGAGAGGTCCTTTTTGTCTGGACATGGCTCATCAACACTTGACCTGCCTGACACACACTGGGTGAGAGGAGGCCCAGCCCTGAAGTGAAGCAGTACCAAGGTTCTCATGAGGAAATACCATGCACCAAAGTTAAGTTGTAGAACATTTTAATATCCTCTTTTTTTCAGTGGATGCATTTTGAAATTCTTAGAATTAACAATTTAAAAAGAGCAGAGCAAAGGAAAACATGGAAATACAAACAGTTGGTTCTTGCTAATATAATTTCAGGTTCTAGGCATGATGCGATTTTTAAAACAACCAATCAAAAAAAAAAATGCTTACCTTGAAAATCAAGAAATTCAAATGCAGACTTATCTTTGGAAAACTACAAGTGACTACAGCCCAGGTGATGGTCGCACACTGCCTTTGGCTCTCCGTGTCATGTGCAAATGTGCAGGTGCAGTCCTGGGAGTAAAGTTAGGGCAGAGGGAGCCATGCGCAGGTGTGGTACATCTGTGGCCTCGTCAAGCAGTTTGAGGGTTTAGAACCGATGCTCTATGTTCATTTGTGTGGGATAAAGTTATGTGTGCTTGATCATACAGATGTATAAAACTGATCAGAGCTGGGGCCAAGAAGGAAAGGGCAATCGCATTGCAAAGCAACTATTTACACACATTCAATTCTGGAGTATTGCTTCCTGCCCTAGGTTCCTAAGAAGTATTGCCACCTGATGGACACTCGAGTCCACTGCCTAGAAGCCCAACTGTCTCCAGCAACAGCTGTTTGTTCAATGCCAACAGACCAAACTGCACGGCAGGTGTGCTGCAGAGATCCTGTGGTTCTGTGTTGAGGTATGCTTAGGGGCAGGGAGCTAGAAAGGCCCCAGGGGCCTTGCACCCTGAAAGAAGAATGTCTGCACTGGTTCTTCAGGAAGGCTCAGGGTGTTTCTTAAGACCACTGCACTCTGTGTGAGCTGCCCTTTAGCCAGGGCTCTAGTTGTGCAATGCAGAACCAGACCACCCGCTCAAGGTTAATGATTCTCTCCAGCTGGTTTGCAGGTATAGGGTTGGGGAGTGGGAAAGAATCACAGATACCTTTGTAGCAGAGAAACAAAGAGTTTGAGAGGGAAGATGTGGGAAGAGATGAACTTGGCAGAGCACATCTTGAACCAAGATTGCAAAAACCCCGACCACTAGCTAGCTAGCTCCTCAAAGTGATGTAGCCTGGAGGTGGTAGGCAGACTGGTGCTCACACAGATGAGCACACCCTAAAACTGACAGCAGGACACCCCAGCATGCCCTAAGTCCCCAGCACAAGGAAACAATCAGGTAGTGTTTTTAAGAAAAGAAAATCTGTGGCATTGTATAGGAATACATTCTTTAGAAGCAAGAGGTATTGACACAACTTATCTGTTCTTCGAGTTGGAAGACCAACAGGGAGCCAACTGGGAAGGGAAATCTAGTCACTAAGAATACTCTGGGTCCTGGCATGGCTTTGCTGCTCTGGTGGCCATCCCAGGTGTCTCCCGGGAAGTGGCTGACTAGAACTAAGGTGTCACCTTGCTGGCATAAGCAAGTTCTCTCCATCTTTGGGGAGGAGTGAAAACCGGGCTTAATTCAGATGTGAAAACTATACAGTGACGTTTACCAGTGAAAGAACACACCACAGGGCATGGCATGAAGACCTCCAACAGACACAGAGCTATTCCTCAGTTGTCTCATGAGCTGCACACCAGCGTGGCCTGGAAAAAATGATGGCGGTGGGGCAGCTGTAGTTGAGCTCCATCCAGCATCAACTTGAGACTCAACATGGAAGAACACAATTACAAGCAAGGTTGGCAGCCAGGAACTCGAATCACCGTCTCTGTGACGGGCTGTCTGCATCTCCTTTGGCAAACAGATGGCTCTGTCCCTCGATGCACCGTAAGAAACCTCTTTCACAAGTCTGAATTGGCCAACAGAATCAAATCCCACAAGTCAGCCTGCATAGTGGGAGGAAGGGACAAAAGGTTTGCAGAATCCTGCGTGGCGCCAAGCCAGTTTTACTCTGGATCCCCACAAGGGGGAGCAGCACCCTGGGTGGCACTGTGGGCCACAGTGGATGAGACATGAAACATAGAGGGACATCTTGTCATTGGTCTGCTGTGTCCTTTGCAAACTGCCCTGCCCACTCACTCCCTGACTGCTTCCCTCCACCAAAACTACCCAGTGGCCCCTCCCCGTAATACATGTTTTGATAAATAAATAAATAAATAAATGCATCCTCAGATGGTTAAACGGCTCCCTCAAATGGGTCAGCTTCTGAGACAAACATCTTCACTCTTGGCTGGAAGACCCCCCTGTGGGGGGTCGGGATGAAAACACGGCTTTGAGATTCCTGAGGCCTGGTTTGTAAGCTTTGTGCCTGGTGAGCATATGAAATCTTGGCCTGCGTGCAGATGAGCCCCTGAAACTGCCCAGTGTTGGGGGCGGAGAGGCCCATTTGTGGGCCACAGGAATGTGGGCCCAGGTACCCGAGAGATGCCAGGAGGGGGCTAGCTGAGCTTCCAGCCCTGCCCTTTTATAGCCCCTCCCCCAGGTGAGTTACTGGCACTTTATTTCAGATTCATAAATGCAAGTGTGTGTGCGTGTATGTGCTTAGAAAGGCCAGGTGACTGAAAAATACTATTACATATATAGAAAAAATAAACTGGAGAACACTGTATGAGAAAAAAAAACTTGTGAGAAAAGGCAATAAAAATGGTATTTTAACCACAGCTTTTTTTTTTTTCCTTTTTTTTTTTTTTTTTCTTAAAGAAGTCAAATAATCCCCAGGGCCATAATTCCACCAGTGGCCTCAGCCCCAGACGCAAGGCCACACCCTGAAGGCACTTGTATCCCTCCACATTGCTGAATGGATCCCCCAGGTTGGGGGCAGGCTTCCAGGAAAAGGCTTCCGGAAAGGGAGTAAAGGAAAAACCGAAATGGGTGGAAATGAACCCTGAATAACTGCGCTCCACACAGAGATTAGGGCTGAAATGACCACGTGACACCACATCTGGGGACAGAAACTGAGGCGCTAGATAGCACAACAGCCTATCGATACAGATATTATTGTGTTTGGACGAGCAGAGCACCTCGGCAGCTCTCCGCGCTGCCTCACACACTCTTTGAGACGTTGAGCCTGGTGAGCTCACTGGTCTCCTCTACTCCTGTGTCTTCACAGTCGTCCTTTTCTATGGCTTTGCCAAACCGAAACCTTTCTTCTGCTCTGACTGGCTCCCTCCAGGGCCTCTTAGAGGACGGGTATGCTTCCTTGGTCTGTGTGCTGTCATCAGATCCCAGGGAAGCCTTGTCCGAACACTGAACAGAAGGCAACAAGTTGGCGATCTCATCTGTGGGAGACCGCCCAATGCTGCCGTCCACCTGGACACGGATGTCTGGGGAGATGGACAGCTGGTGCTGGGGAACCACTCCATTGTCCGTGCACTTTGGGTAAAGGTAGGTCTTCATCTGCCCTTTCCCCTTGACGTTCACAGTCCCTCGGTAGTCAAAGTCATACCCCATCTTGCTCAGCACGCGGTAGCTTTCTTCGCTCACCTGGATACGGCACTCAACACCGGTGGTGTCCATCCTGCTGGCGATGTTGACGGTGTCCCCCCAGATGTCATACAGCAGCTTGGTGGTACCGATGACACCTGCCGTGAGGGGTCCGTGGTTAAAGCCGACCCTGAGCTTAAAGTTGAACCATAACATATTGTTGTTGAAGTCATCCACCACACGCATCATCTCCTTGGCGAACTCGAAGAGGATACGCAGATGCTCCTGCGGGTGGCCACCCTCCTGACACTGGGCAGTGTTCAGCCCCGATGCTGCCATGTATGTGGCCCCGATGGTCTTGATCTTCTCGATGCTATTATAGTCTGGCTTGCTCAAGAGCTCATCGAAGTCACCGATCAGCTCATTGAGGACACGGTAGCATTCCTTGCCGCCCTCATAGTTCTCCTCATAGAATTCACTGAAGTTGACGATGCTGGCGAAGATCACTCCCCCGCTGTCATGGTTCTTGGAGTAGGTCTGAGAGACCTTGAGCTGCTCAGCCACGTGGTAGGGAATGATGTTCCGAAGCAGCCAGTCAGCCTGGTCTCTCATGCTCTGGATCTTGGTGCGGTGTAGGTCTGCCTCCACGTCCCCATGGTAGTGCAGCCGGTAGCTGACCTCGAACTCCCGGTTCAGGAACCAGACCAAGAGAAGCAGGAGGAACAAGGTGAGGATGAACTCTTCGCCTACGATGCTGGCCAGACCCCCGCTGTCCGGCAGCGCCGAGCCGTTGCATGGGTTCCTCTGGACACTGCAGAGCAGAGAGAGGAGAAATGACACAGACGCACTCCAAACCTGCCTCGAGGATGAGCACCCTGCTGAGCGTGGCTGAGCATGCTCAACACGCGCAACCATAAAGCAGCCTGGCTGTCTTGCACACTTCACTGGTGCTTTTGTTTTATTAATATTTAATTTGGTTTCTTGTCTTAGGCAGCCAAGGCTGGCCTTGAACTTCCTGTGTAGCTGGAGGTGGGCCTGGAATTTATCCTGCCTCCATACCCACAAGCTAGGATGACAAGCCTGGACCACTAGGCCCAGCTGTAACTGCTTTTTAGAAAAAAATCACTGATTTAAAAAACAAAAAACCAGAAACCTTTTCTTTCTCAAGTATTTCTTTTAGAAAATCTTAATTTTGTGAAAACTTTAAATTTCATAAAACTTGGATCCTGTTCATCTGGATTTTATGACTGCTAAATGTTGCCTCTCTGCTTTTCCTCTCAATACATATATAGAGGCACACATGTGACATACAAAGACATACTGACACATGCAAATACTTTTTCCTGAGCTAGAGAGATGGTTCAGTAATTAAGAGCACTGGCTGCTCTTTCAGAGGTCCTGAATTCAATTCCAGCAACTACATTGTGGCTCGTAACCATCTATAATGAGATCTGGTGCCCTTTTCTGGCCTGTAGGCATATATGCAGGCAGAATACTGAATAAGTAATAAATAAATATAAAACAAAACAAAAACTCAAATACTTTTTCTTAAACAGTTTGAAAGTAAGTTGCTGGTCTATTTTAGTATGTCTCTCCCAAGATACAGACATGTCCCTTAGTGATCACAGTATCATTACTGTACCCAAGGACAGAATATTCTGATAGATTTTATCCTTAGATTTCTAAGCAATAGACATCATTTTACAAAGACTTTTCTATACTTTATTTATTCTCTACTTGTATGAAACTTTCACAAATGCCCCCCCCCCCCGCCTTTCTAGGTAGTTATGCTTCACCAAAGTTATTTAAGACAATCTTAACATTTTCAAAAAGAATATAAGATGTATACATTTAAGATATGATATATATACATAATATATGTACATGGTAAGAAAGTCAATTAGCATAAAGAACATGGTAATGAACGCAGCTATTCTCTCATGGCTACAGAGTAATCTAATATATGGATGTACCACACTCATGCTGAAGGACACAGTAGTTATGATGAGAAATGATGTATCAAAGAACATTCCTACCCTCATCTTTGTATACACTGGGTTACTGCATCATTTTAAATACAGTGCATTCAGAATTTAACTAGAAATTCCCAAGAAGTCCTCATAAGTGCTGGAGACTGAGCCCAGAGCCTAGTGCGTGGAGACAAGCATTCTCTCTCTAAGCAATAGCCTCAGCTTCAAGCTGTTCTAGACCACACTTCCCGTTCCCTTTGCCAGATAACTGAACTTATGTCCAGCTGGGCTGTTCTCTGGCAAGCAGGTGCCACTAAGGAACCCTGTAGCTGAAACCAGAGATAGCACTGAGAGCTACCATGTTTTTTTGTTTTTTCTTCTTAAGGCAGGATCTTAGTAGCACAGGTTGGCCTATAATAATTTGCTATATAGCTGAAGATAACCTTGAATTTCTAATCCTCCTGCCTCTACTTCCTGAGTGCCAGGATCATAAGCATACACCACCATACTTGCTTATTTTTTTCCTCTGTAAAAATACTACATACTCAATCATAGGAAATTTAGGGGGAAAATAGAAATTTAAAAACTGATTTATCTCTTGTTCTGCTTCCCAGAGATAGTTTACGTTAACATTTGAATTTCCTCCTTCCCTTCCTGCATCCCTTTCTTGTCTCCGTCCCCTTCTATTTTTAACCTAGCTTTGACTATTCAGTTCCTATAAGTTTTATACATTAATGCATTTCTAAATGCCCAAGGTAGGTTGTTAGATTTTATGTAGTGATGGAATTGTTCACTATGCAAAGATAAATGGACATAAAGCTAATGTGTCCTCAGGTGAGATCTAGGACACGGAAACCTTAATTCCTTAGATACACTATTAAAGTCTTATTGTTACCTTTGACATAAGGGTATTTTAGAATAATGGATGTAGTGAGGCCTTGTGCACATGTCTATCATCCTAGCCTTTGGAGGGAGACACTAGAGTATTAAGAGTTTAAGGTTATCCTTGGATACACAGCAAGTTCAAGGCCAGCCTGGGCTACATGATATTTTTTTCCAGAGAGAGAGAGAGAGAGAGAAGAAAAAATGAACTTGAAGCCACTGAGACACTCCCAAACCACCATCACAAAAGCCCTGACATTGGATTGGAATGGTCCCTAGGCTACTCTGGAGGCCAACAGGAGACTCGAGGCCTTGGTAAACCACATCGCCTGCCAGGCCTTGGCTTCCTCATGTGTAAACCATGAAGACCAGCTGGAGCATGGCCAAGTCCCTTCTCCCTTCAGGTTCAGGGTAGCTGTGTCAGCTCCGAAGGGGAGGTTATCCTTAGAGCGGCCTGGGCTAGCTACAGGGAGCTGGGATGGAGAGGGGTTCCACCATCCCTGGATGGCAGCAGCCCATGGTATTGAGACTACTTGAACAGTTTCGCTGAACACCTGCTTTCCCTCTGAGTTCTGCATGTGGCCTGCTATTAGAAGCTTAGAGCAACCTGTCTTCACTGAGATCCTCTAGGGCCATTACAGCTCACTGGGCCAAATGCTTCCCTTTGCTGATTCTGGTGTCTTCTCCCTGTAATATGCTGAACCCTGAAGTCCATCTAGGCTGGACCTGAGACCTGATACAGGTTTCCTAGCCCAGTGGTTGGGAAACAAGACAGAGTTCTCTATTGTAGGTCAGCTCATGTTTATTTACTTATAGCATTGAATCAAACGGTATTACCTATCAATCTCAAACGCTAAGTGAAGTGAGCACTTTGTTTAACTGACTAAAACATATTTTAGTCCATCATGAGGTTCTCTGTCTTTTTTTTTTTTTTTTTTCTTCTTTTTCTGAGACAGAGGTTTCTCTGTGTAGCCCTGGCTGTCCTGAAACTCATTCTGTAGATCAGGCTGGCCTCCAATTCAGAGATCTGCCTGCCTCTCCCCCAACAAGTGCAACGATTAAAGGAGTGGGCTCCCCTGACCACCAAGCTCTCTGCCTGGCGGAGTGTACAGAGGGTCTGGGCTGGGGAGAAACCGAATGTATCTCCTGTGAGCATGGCTTGCTGGGTTGGGGGCGAAGTTGCTTTTCCCACTGTGACATAGAGGAACAGCCCTTTTTGAAGGTTTTCTGAGGGACTGAGCTGAGGTCAAGAGGTTTGGTAGCAAGCATGTACTATGCATTCTCATTGGCTTATACCTCACAAACCCAAACCAAACCCAAACTGAAACAACTTTATCATTACGTATATGTTGGTGAAAGCAGACACCAGGAATGTGTCCGGGTCAGAGGATAAGTCTGTGGAATCAGTTCTATTCTCCTGGAAGCAACAAGTACTTTAACCACTAAGGCACTTTGCCCTGTATTTTGTTTTATTAAGACAGGGTCTTGGGCTGGAGAGATGGCTCAGTGGTTAAGAGCACTGACTGCTCTTCCAGAGATCCTGATTCAATTCCCAGCAACCACATGGTGGCTCACAGCCATCTGTAATGGGATCTGATGCCCTCTTCTGGTGTGTCTGAAGAGAGTGACAGTGTGCTCACATAAAAATAAACTATATAAAATAAGTCTAAAAAAATATTAAAAAAAAAAAGACAGGGTCTTACGTTGCTCAGGCTGTCTTGGAATTAACTCACTATGTAGCTGATGATGAACTTGAACCTTTGACCTTCTTGTCCTCACTCCCCAAGTGCGAGACTATGGGATATGCCACCACACCCAGCAATTCTTATTCTAACACAGATAGACAAGAGCAGCCAAGCAAAGGTCAGTTTCCAAGAAGAGGATTGTTGGTGTGTTTGGGCGTTGGTGAGTGACCCTGGGGCCGTGTGCTACGTAAGGGCTCTACCACTGAGCCCTTCCAGGCTCTTTCAGTTTTCATTCTCATTTTGAGATGGCATCTCCAAGACAATTGTGCAGGCCAGCCTTGAGCTCACTCTGCATGGACTCATGCAGTCCTCGAATGTATGATTCTGTTCCCATAGCTGAGATTACAGGCCTGTATCTTCATACCCAGTGCAAAGGAGGGATCTGAGATGAGTGAATGTAAGAGTAACTGAATATGGGGGGGAGCTAAAGCAAACACAGTAAGATCTATCGTCATGCAAAAGAGGAACTTGAAATAGCAGACAGACAAAGAGAAACCAAGGGCCAGCTTTCAGCCCCAGCCAGTAGGCTTGGTACCTATAACATTCTGGATCTATCAAGACTGTATATACAGTGGCACATATAGGCCTAGGCTGACCTTGAACTCACAGCAATCCCCTTGCCTCAGGCTGCAGAGTACTCGTCTTCCAGGCTTGATCGCCATGGTTGGCACTGAGTTACTGCTTTCTGAGGGATCAGCAGGGACACTAGCATAGCATGGACAGTGTCCTGTTTGATTCCCAGGGGCAGGGGGACTGTGGTTAATGTGAATGTGATAGATTTTGTGAACTTCGTCTGTGTGGCTTATGTTCTACGAATGTTTTTTTTTTTTTTTTTTTTTTCAAGACAGGGTTTCCCTGTGTAGCCCTGGCTGTCCTGGAACTCACTCTGTAGACGAGGCTGGCCTCGAACTCAGAAATCCGCCTGCCTCTGCCTCCCAAGTGCTGGGATTAAAGGCGTGCGCCACCACCGCCCGGCTATGTTTTTCTGTCCCTTCCAATTTGACATTCAGTCTTTTCCTTGTGGATCTATTTATCATTGATAAGACTAGAAAATTATCTGTCTTAAGAGGCATAACAATTAGTATTTTTCCAGCTTTTATGGTTTAATTATTTTTATTTTGTGGTATGTGTGTGTATGTGTATGTGCGTGTGCATTAGTACAGGAGCATGTGTGGCTGCAGACCTGCATGTACACAGCACACATATTTTTTATCTCTTACCCTTCAATTTATTTTGAATTTACTTTTATGTTTATAGTAAAGCAAGGGTTAAATATGTAACTTAAATATTCAAATACTTATTATTTCAAATTTCTAGCCAGATAGCAGTATCTTCTATAATTCAATTATTTATTCATTATTACTGTCTGCCTGTACATGCTGAGAGGCATGTGTGGCGGTCAGAGGGCAACCGTGGATCGCTCTTTCCAACTACTCTTACATGGGTTCTGGGAATCAAATTCAGGTTGCTAGACTCTCACAGCCAGCACCTTCAACAGCTAAGACATCTTGACTGCTCCAGGTCAAAATATTTTAGATGATAAAATATTATCTTTAATTTGTGAGATTTCCTGTTGCATAAAATTAAACTAACTCTAATATATGTCTAATGACCACTCACCTTCCCAGTAAGAAGTTTTCTCAACCTGTACATACACACACACACACACACACACACACACATGCACGCACGCACGCACATGTATGTTTTGGGGAGATAAGGCCACAGGTTGAAAGCTTACCTGAAATTCTGTGCTGAATCCAAGGGGGACATCACAATGGAACTGAAAAGAAAATGCAAAAAATATTACAGAAAACAAAAAGGGCATTATTAAAACCAACCCAAGAAGAATTCACATGACTTCCCTTTTGGGTAACATGAGGTAAACATTTGGTCATGATCCTTTGAAACCATGAGCCCAACTAAACACTTTATTCTCTAAGTTGCCTGGGCATTTTATTCCAGGAACAGAAAAGTGAGTCCTTCTCTTCTATAAAAGGTAAATTCAGGCTCTTGTTTACTACCTGGCAAGCACTGCCCTGCTAGTTCCAGCAATAACTGGGACTGGGCCATAGGCTCGGAGAAGCCCCCGTGTGGAAGAGGTCTTGTCTGAAGGTAAGGTTCATCTATTAGTTCCCGCCAAAATCTGCTGTTTGGATTGTAGCAGGGAGGCAGATGGGAGGCCCCTATTTCGATGCTCTAGATCTAAGAGGAACAGCCAAAGCTGTGACTAAATGTCACCATGAAGTGTTCACGAGGCATCCAAAGTTAAAGGCCGCTGGTGAATTCCATACTCTTTGTATAAAGCACTGTGATGACCCTGAGTCCAGATGTTCCACAATGGCAGGAGAAGGTCGTGCATTTCACTGAAGTATTTTTTGTCATGGCTTCTTCTCAGATACTGAACTGGCAGCTCTAACTCAGATTCCCTTTTGATCTTGCCTTGTAGAGAACATGAATGTTTCACATTGCTATTAATATAGGCAGGAAACTGAGGACAGTCACCATGCTGCTCACTAATCACCAACACGCTGTGACTCCCACAGACTCTTGATACTGCTGATAATGGCATTTAGTAAAGCAGTGGTCCTCAGAGGCACCCAGGAAATGTGGAAGGCCCTGCTTATGATAATAAGTTAGGGGGCAGGAATGTTAGATGTCCTACAAAGTACAATAGAGAACTGTCCCCTGTAACTATGTAACACCCTGCTCGCCTGCTCCCTGGCTTTTTGAACAGGTGGCTCTCCACTGCACCTGGGAAGCACCTGTCTAAGAAGCTAGGAAAGGCCTGATATTTAGATGTTTGTTACACAAACAGAGGCTTAATTGGTTTAAGAGATCATGACTATTTAAACAAAGTACTGTATACATTCTGTTACCAAGTTTCTATTCTGTTTCCAACTGCGTGTTTAGTTGACAAAGACTAAAAGCCTCAAAGCCAGTTGCTGGCACATAACAGGAAACTTGAGACACATGTAACAAACCAAGAAGCAATTATCTACACAGGGCATTTCACTGAGCTGACTGCTTGCCTGATGGCACTAGATGGGTCTCACTTCCTTGGTAGCCCAGGCTACCCTCAAACTTGCTGTCTTTCTACATCCACTTCCCTTTCAGCAGCACTGGGATTACAGATGTGAGCCTGCCTCAGCTTCCTGGGTACTAGGGTTACAAGTCTGCACCACCCTGTCTTTCCTTCGTCTTTCCTCATCCCAACTCTCTCATGTGAAATAATTCAGGTCTTCCTTTCTTAGATTACAACTTATTCACAAAAGAAAGTTCAAATATCCTACAATAGTCATGTGTCTCACGGAGGCAGGTACCCAAGGACATCTATATTCAAATATATAGAGATTGAGTTCCCAAATCCAAGTGCATGGGATCAAAAGTCTAGTGGAATTCTGAATATTTGCACACACAATTGATGATATAGGCATCTTTTAGGGATAGAAACTAAGTCTAAATCCAATGTTCATGAAGGAAACACACCAGGCAGAACTAACACAGAACTGTTGCTGAGCCCTAAGAGATGCTAGGCGAGGGCCGTATGAGGTCAGAGTTCAGTCACACACCTGTTCTGGCACAGGGAGATGTAGAGCAGAAGCAGCGGCCCAGCCCCCACAACGGTGGCGAGGGAGGACCTCATCCAGGAGCTGAGCTGGCAGAAGTTACAGTAGTGTACAACGGCCACCAGCACTGCAGAGCCCGTGAACATGGTGAACTGCAAGAGAAGACGCTGTTAGGACAGCCTGTGCCACCTCTGCCACATTGCTTCCATCCTATCTGCGTGCCACAGACTAAGAGTACCACTCACCCACACTTCTGCTCTTCTCTGCTATGACAGACTAGTCCCCTGGGTCCTGAGCCAGAGCTAATTCTCCATCCCTTACAATGTTTCTCATTTGGTCACAGTGACAAGAAGTAACTGTAAAATGTGCAATAAGTCTTTCTTTGGGTGACCTACTGGTTTTAAAAACAGATAACATATCTGTCCAGTGGCACCACACTTTAGGTGCAAGTCCACACTGCTAGGAGAATATTCCTCCAGACGTATAAAATAGAACATGTCACTTTGATAGAAAGGAAAGGGAGGCTGCTTACTGGGGCCCTACCACTGTGGGAGTGGCCACCTTCCAAATCCTTCCTTCAGTCCTGCTGTGAGCCACTGAGAAGTGATTTGATACTAGGACATCAGATATTCCCAGGTAGTTCTGTTACACTCAATCACACGGCTCGAGATCTCAACCTAAAGGGTAAGAAGCAAATGTTTCCCACAGTCCTTTGTGGAGTTAACTCCAAAGCTCCTTCCCAGAGCAGCAGCTATTCCAGGTGCCAGTTGGAGACTTTAAGAGACTGGCCCATTGCCTTGTATCATATGGACACATGGGGCAGGTGCTTCTTTGTAAAGTGTGTGGCAAAGTACAAATGTTTAAACTGTTGCAGGACTTCATCTCTGTAAGTCCTTTACAAGCTAAAAGACTGGGGATGTGACTGAGTGTAAGCAAGATCTTAGGTCTGATTCCCAGTACCTCCTACCCCCACATTAAAAAGAACAATGTAACAAATGAAAATTATCATAAATAAAAATGCATTTAATACCTTTAGTCTTCCCAACACCATAGCTTGGTCTAGTTTAGCTATGCTCAGAACAGCTACATGATCCCACAGTTGGGCAAAGCCATCCAGTACCAAGTCCATTCACTCTGCTGTTATTTACTGAGCTCTGAAGTGAAAATCAGTGACTTCCATGTGATCTCAGCAAAGTGGCTGAGAGAGATGACTGTGAGGTCAGAACTGTCACAAGGGCACATGTCTCATCACCATGAAACCAAAAAGTTGAATGTTTGAAGCACAGGAAGTCAAGAGTGTCTGCGATTGATTTGAAACCTAATGGATCCTGAGTGACGATGGAAAAGCCTTGTGGCCACTCTTTAGATAGCCATTGGCAGCTCTACACTGCAATTTTTGTTGTGGTATGTATGCGTGTGTGTGTCCCTGTATGTGTGTATCTGTGTGTATTGAGGCAGGCTGTTTGTATAGTCTAGACTAGCTTCAAATTCTATGTAGTTGGGGATGACCTTGAACTCCTGATGTTCCTGCCCCAACCTTCTAAGTGCTGTGTGTATGTATGTGCCACCATCTATATTCCATCATGTGTATGTATGAGCTACCATGTATGCGTATGTATGTGCTACCATGTTTATGTGTGTGTATATGTGTGTGTGTGCTCGTGCCACCATGTCCAGCTATCACATGCTTCCTGTTTTAAGAGGATGGCTGGAAGTAGTAACAGAGAGTGCCTCTTTAAAAACTTGAATTTTAGCCCTAGTAACCAGACTTAAAGTGAGAAAGAGGTTAGGGAGCCAGGAAGGAATGGCGAGAAGAGGGCCTTCGGATACTTACATGTATGTTGGTCTCAAACTCAGAGGTGATGTGTGAATAGACAGCCAGGGCCGGAAGTGATACCAAGATGGCCCCAATGCAGTGGCGAGGGAGCCAGCCAGCGATCCATTCCAGCAACCGCTTTGTGCATGTCATGACATCCTCTAGGAAAAACACCATTCTGGGACACAGAGGGGAAGGATCAGGAACAGAGAGTTAGCATGCTACACCTTCATCTGTCCCATGTTGCTGTTTTTGATACCTGCCTGGGGGCAACTGGTCATACTCAAGAGAGTCACATTCAACCTTCTCCATTTGGACAAAATGCACTTGTCAAAGACAAGGTCTGTGGGGCTTGAAAAATCAGCAACAACTTCCAAGTAAAGTCTACTGTAAGTCAGGAAGTCCTCAATGGGGCCTATCTAGAAGTGTTCTGCTGAGTCTTTCGGTGGTCACAATGAGGAGGGCTGCTGTTAGTAATCAGGGAGAGAGATGCCTTGCCAGGGTCACAGAGTGACATTCTCCCCTTTTCCACTGGGACCCACATCTACTACCTCCTCCTTAGAAACACAGAGGTGAGAAGCTTGCTGGTAACGCCTCAGCCTGGGGTTCGCTGAGCCCTGAGCACAGGCAGAAAGATTGGAGGCGTTAACTCTGCTGCAGCTGAGCAGGTTCTGTTTGGGTTGGGACACTAAGAGCCATTCATCCTTCTAACATATTAGGTCACATACTGAAGACAGCTCACTGCCACCAACCTCATCCCTGAGTGTCCAGCTGCCTCATTCATAGCCTGGACCATGGCTATAGCAAATACAGCACACAGGTTTGTTGTTGTTTGGTTGGTTGGTTGGTTTGGTTTTTTTGAGACAAGGTTTCTCTGTGTAGCCTTGGCTGTCCTGAAACTCACTCTGTAGACCAGGCTGGCCTCAAACTCACAGAGATCTGTCTGTTGCTGCCTCTCAGGAGCTGGGATTAAAGGCGTGCGCCGTGTGCCCTGCAGCAGAGAGCTTTATTTCCTGCTGGGTGCCTTCCTGTTCCAGTGGCAGAGCCCATGGCTCCTCTCACCCTTGTAGATCTGGGCTATACCTCAGGAAAGTGACACAACTTGGTAAATCCTCTGATGAAGAGGAGGGACTGAGCACTGTGACTGGGAAAGGTCAGGTTCCTTTAGGGGACACTGGGGCAGGGTAGGGTAGAACACTAGAGGAGAGGACACTGGGACCTTGGAGTGGAGACTCAGAACTTCCCTTAGGCCTTTTCTGGGGAGTATGGACAGACTCACTGTCTCACGTTATCAGGCATGGATCACTAACATGGCTTCTCACTGCCACGACTTGCTACCATCTCTGCCACGCCAGCTTTCTTGGTATGGTCCTCAATAAGGCTGGACTCACAGACTGTAGGTCAGGTAGAAAACCGAGTTATTGGGATGGCTCAAATAGATATATGTTAAAGCCTGTACGATTGGACAGAACGCTACAACTGAAGTCTGGTAGCACCATGTAATCACAGTGGGTGAGTACTCACGGCACGTGGAGAGTCCAACAGACATGGGTCACAGCCTAGGGTGGAGGAACAACGAGTGTGGGTCACAGAAGGCGGAAGTAAACAGACAGTTGGAGAGAACACCGAAGTTGGAAGCACACAGGTCACAGGTGTGGAAGTACACACAGCACAGTGTGGAGGTACCACACGCACAGTGGAGAGTCACCAGACTGAGAGTACACCAGCACGGTGTGGAGTACCACAGCACAGGTGTGGAGAGTACACACACAGGCACAGTGTGAGAGTACACCAGGCACAGGTGTGGAGAGTACACACACAGCACAGGTTGGAAGTACACACAGGCACAGTGGGAGAGTACACACACAGGCACAGGTGTGGAGAGTACACACACACAGGCACAGTGGGAGAGTACACACAGGCACAGGTGTGGAGAGTACACACAACAACAGGTGTGGAGAGTACACACACACAGGCACAGGTGTGGAGAGTACACCACAGGCACAGGTGTGGAGAGTACACAAGCACAGGTGTGGAGAGTACACACAGAGCACAGTGTGAGAGTCCCGACTGGGGAGAGTACACACAGGCACAGGTGTGGAGAGTACACACAGGCACAGGTGTGGAGAGTACACACAGACACAGGTGTGGAGAGTACACACACAAGGCACAGGTGTGGAGAGTACACACAGGCACAGTGTGGAGAGTACACACACCAGGCACAGGTGTGGAGAGTACACACAGGCACAGTGTGGAGAGTACACACCACGTAGGCACAAGGTGTGGAGAGTACACACAGGCACAGGTGTGGAGAGTACACACAGGCACAGGTGTGGAGAGTACACACACACAGGCACAGGTGTGGAGAGTACACACAGGCACAGGTGTGGAGAGTAACACACAGAGCACAGGTGTGGAGAGTACACACAAGGCACAGGTGTGGAGAGTACAAGAAGGGTGGGCACAGACACAGGTGTGGAGAACACACAGGCACAGGTGTGGAGAGTACACACAGGCACAGATGTGGAGAGTACACACAGGCACAGGTGTGGAGAGTACACACAGGCACAGGTGTGGAGAGTACACACAGCACAGGTGTGGAGAGTACACACAGAGCACAGGTGTGGAGAGTACACACAGCACAGGTGGGAGAGTACACACACAGCACAGGTGTGGAGAGTACACACAGGCACAGGTGTGGAGAGTACACACAGGCACAGGTTGGAGAGTACACACAGGCACAGGTGTGGAGAGTACACACAGGCACAGGTGTGGAGAGTACACACAGGCACAGGTGTGGAGAGTACACACAGGCACAGGTTGGAGAGTACACACAGCACAGTGTGGAGAGTACACACAAGCACAGTGTGAGATACACACAGCACAGGTGTGGAGATACAACACACAGGCACAGGTGTGGAGAGTACACACAGCACAGTGTGGAGAGTACCACGACACAGTGGAGAGTACACACAGGCACAGTGTGGAGAGTACACACAGGCACAGGAGTGGAGAGTACACACAGACACAGACACAGGTGTGGAGAGTACACACAAGCACAGGTGTGGAGAGTACACACAGGCACAGAGCACAGATGTGGAGAGTACACACAGGCACAGGTGTGGAGAGTACACACAGACACAGACACAGGTGTGGAGAGTACACACAGGCACAGGTGTGGAGAGTACACACAGAGCACAGTGTGGAGAGTACACACAGGCACAGGTGTGGAGAGTACACACAGGCACAGATGTGGAGAGTACACACAGGCACAGGTGTGGAGAGTACACACAGGCACAGGTGTGGAGAGTACACACAGCACAGGTGTGGAGAGTACACACAGAGCACAGGTGTGGAGAGTACACACAGGCACAGGTGTGGAGAGTACACACAACACAGTGTGGAGAGTACACACAGGCACAGGTGTGGAGAGTACACACAGGCACAGGTGTGGAGAGTACACACAAAACACAGCACAGGTGTGGAGAGTACACACAGGACAGGTGTGGAGAGTACACACAGGCACAGGTGGGAGAGTACACACAGGCACAGGTGTGGAGGTACACACAGCACAGTGTGGAGAGTACACACAGCACAGTTGGAGTACACACAGGCACAGGTGTGGAGAGTCACACACAGGCACAGGTGTGGAGAGTACACACAGCACAGATGTGGAGAGTACACACAGAGCACAGTGTGGAGAGTACACACAGGCACAGGTGTGGAGAGTACACACAGGCACAGGGTGGAGAGTACACACAGACACAGACACAGGTGTGGAGAGTACACACAGAGCACAGGTGTGGAGAGTACACACAGGCACAGAGCACAGATGTGGAGAGTACACACAGGCACAGGTGTGGAGCAACAACACAGACACAGGTGTGGAGAGTACACACAGGCACAGTGTGGAGAGTACACACAGAGCACAGATGTGGAGAGTACACACAGGCACAGGTGGGAGAGTACACACACACAGAGTGGAGAGTACACACAGGCACAGGTGGGAGAGTACACACAGGCACAGTGTGGAGAGTACACACAGCACAGGTGTGGAGAGTACACCAGAGCACAGGTGTGGAGAGTACACACAGGCACAGGTGTGGAGAGTACACACAGGCACAGTGTGGAGAGTACACACGGGCACAGATGTGGAGAGTACACACAGACACAGACACAGGTGTGGAGAGTACACACAGGCACAGGTGTGGAGAGTACACACAGACACAGGTGTGGAGAGTACCCACAGGCACAGAGCACAGATGTGGAGAGTACACACAGGCACAGGTGTGGAGAGTACACACAGACACAGACACAGGTGTGGAGAGTACACACAGGCACAGGTGTGGAGAGTACACACAGAGCACAGATGTGGAGAGTACACACAGAGCACAGGTGTGGAGAGTACACACCGGCACAGGTGTGGAGAGTACACACAGAGCACAGGTGTGGAGAGTACACACATACACAGAGCACAGGTGTGGAGAGTACACACAGGCACAGGTGTGGAGAGTACACACAGACACAGACACAGGTGTGGAGAGTACACAGAGGCACAGATGTGGAGAGTACACACAGGCACAGAGGTTTTTGCGGTGACAGACATGTCCTAAAGTATACTGTGATAATAAATTTACAACTCTGATATATATATTAACAGTGCCAGGATCCTGACCCCACCACTGGACCTCATCCACAAGCACTGAGTTATTTACCTAACTGAGTGAGTTCATTTTGTTGCATGTGAACTCTCACAATAATACTCATTTTGTTTTCAATTTTCATTTCTGAGGTTTTGTCTCACACAGTTGAGACTGGCCTCAAAGTTATTTTGTTGCCAAGGAGAGCCTTTAATTTCTGGACTTTCAGCCTTTACTCTCCAAATGTTTGAGATAACAGGTATCATGACAATTCTCTGTTACATGCTCATTTATAAAATAAAAACCAATCCAGATATAGTGGGCACAGGACTGAAACACCAGTTACTCAAGAGGCTGAGGCAGGAAAATCAGAAGTTCAAAGCCAGCCTGAGCTACAGAGTGAGTGCAAGGCCTGCATAGTGGGCTACAGACTGAATTCAAGGTCAGCCTGGGCTACAGAGTGAGTTCAAAGCCAACCTGGGCTACAGAGTGAGTTCAAGGCCAGAGTAGGCTACTAGTAAGACTCTGTCTCAAAAGAAAAATAAAGTGGGGATCTGTCTATCTGGTAGTATGATACTTGCCTAGCACATGAGAGAGCATAGGTTCGATCCCCAGCACTGCCCAACAACACACACAAAAGAAGGAGAAAGAACATTTAGAGGCCAAGAAGGTTCTTGGCTTGGGTTCTACAGAAGTAGATTCTGGTAAGATTGTCTTAGAGAGTGGAAACTGGACACAGGTTAGCGGGGCTGGAACAGGAGGGTTGTTTGCTGTGGGCAGAGCTTGATTCTGAAAGAGAATTTAAGAAAAGGTGCAGACACATCATTTCAGCTAGGGTAGAGGGCAGTCTTTGCTGTGTGTCGGGGAACTGAAGGATTGTGGGTGAGAAAGGAGGGAAGGAGGTATCCCATACAGCCCACCTCAAAGGGAGAAAAGATAAAATGTAGACGTCTCGGGGCCAGATCTAAGCTATTCTGTTGTGTTTATTTGTTTGTTTTTCTGCATTGGGGTGTTAAGTGGAAGTAGCAGAAACTCACAGATGAGGCACTTCTTGCCATTTCTGTCTTAGCTCCTGGGGGCAATAATCGGTGGACTGAACTAGGCTAGGCATGGTGCAAGGACCCACAGTCACAGTAGCCAGGAAGCAGGCACGTACTGGGATAGGTGTGCATGAAAATGAAGTTCTGGATACCAATCCCTAAAGGAGTGAGCTATGGTCTTCCCAGAGTCTTGGGCTGGTCTTTTGTCTACTTAAAATATTTATTTTGCTATCCCATAGGTCATTGCCCTGCTCAGTCATCGTCAGAGAGGCTCCCTCCTGAAATACATGAGAACACAGAGACCTAAACTGGACAATGTGAATAGAGTCAGAGACCTCAAAGCACTCAGTCCTAAATGGGATGTCTTTATGAAACCTTCCCTCCCTCAGAGGTCACGGAGCTGTGGATAAGATGGGGAGTGAAGACTGTAAGATCTGGAATGGATAGATGATTCCTCCAGAACAGCATCTTCCGGATCCAACAGGACTGATGCACACATGAACTCACAGAGACTGTGGCAGTGTGCACAGGGCCTGCACAGGTCCAAGCCAGATGGGGTCCCAAAGCTGAGAGGGAAGTGGACAAGAGCTTTTTTATCTAACCAAGAAGCTATCTACAGTTGACAACTGTTTGCAAAGGAAATATTTTCTCCAACGGAGTCTCACTAGGTCTATAAGCCACACCCACAGGTAAGCCCCATGCCCAGCAGCATATGGCCAACACAAACAAACTCAATGCTTTTACATTTCTTGTGCCTTTTTTTCTTTCTTTTTAACCCTTCCTTTTTGGCGTGTTTGTTATCTACAGAAAGAGGGGAAGAAGGCTTGGAGCTGGATGGGTGGGGGTTGGGTGAGAAGCTGAGGAGGAGCTGAGGGACTGGAAACTGCAATCAGAATATATTGTATAAAAAATTATTTTCAATTAAGAAAATAAAATGGGCTGGGTTGTCTTTATATGACTGAGTGGTATCAACTTGATACACTATACATTTAATTAGATCCTTGTCACAGATGTGATCAATAATCCTCCCCACTCTTTAGGTTTTCTCTCTTTCCATGTTAGGCTATTTTGCTTGTTTTCAGACAGGGTCTTGTGTAGCCCAGGTGGCCTTGAGCTTGCTAAGCAGCCAAGGTGGCTTTGAACTTTGATCTTCCTGCCTGCATCTCCCAAGTGCTGGATTACAGGTGTGTGTCACCATGCCAGGCTTCAATAATATTCTATGTATCACAACATGTAAATACACCTATAAAGTCCAGTTTATCTGTTTTTCTTGTTGCTTGCACATTTGGTGTCTTATATAAGTACTGCCTATTCCAAACTTATAAATTGACACAACTTCCTCAATTGGGCTAGCCTGGCCCTTACGTGAGCAGAGGCTTGCTCTCTGCTGCTGTCTGTCATGTACTCCCTTTGCACCTCTTCCGCCCTTTCTTTCTGAATTTCTCACTTCTCCTTTTAATCTCTAATTTGGATATGGCATCAGCTGGGCTGCTGGGCGGCTACCCCTCTAGTGTGCCGCCTGTGTGGAGTGAAGGGCGGTGCCCTGAAATGGGGTGGGAGAAGGAAATGAAGGCCCCTGTGCTGGTTAATCAGTCTTGTCATTAACCGTGGGGCCAGAAGAGGGAGCTAGAGGCTAACATTGGAGAGCCACTTCTCCAACTCGGGCATACCTGATGGACACTATGAGAGAAAGCACCTCCAGCAGCAGGTCTGCACCAAAGACGGCCAGGGCAGCCGGTGGGGGAGGGGTGGCGGTGGCTCCGTACTTTAGGAAGCAGGTGATGGAGAGAATCAGGAACACCGTGGTTGACAGGAACACATCCAGAAGGGAGCTGAAGGTGGCACTGGCGAAAGTCTTCACAGGAGAATTCTTTATGACCTGTTTAGAGCAGGAGAGGACGGGATACGCTGACCTGTCTTCAGACGGCTAGGGAGTACAGTGTGGAGGGAAAGCTGGCATGGTTCACACGGATCATCTCCTTACTACTGCCGCATTTAAAGTTAAGAAACTTGCCTAGGGTCACCTGGCAACAGACTGTAAGTCAGTAGCCTCTCACACACATTTTACATAGTCTAGGAGAGCACATCTGGGAAGGCAGCGGGAAGGCAGCCGGTGATGGCGGCTTCCAAGGAATGGATGGATGAGAGAGCATCACCAGAAGACAGGTAGATACTTAAGCAGCAGTAACTGAGGAAAGCCACTGTGTGTGAAATGAGAGAATATAACCTTTATCAGGGGAATCTTCCCAGGCTGGATGGAAGGCTCAGGGTTAAGACTATTTGTTGTTCTTCCAGAGGACCTGGGTGTGACTTCCAGCACATGCATGGTGGTTCAAAATAATCCGTAACTTCAGTCCCCAGGGATCTGACACCGTCCTCTGTCCTCTGTGGGCACCGGGCACACTTGTGGTGCACATACATACATGAAGGCAAAGTACACGTGAAATAAAAAACGAATAAACTCTATGTGTTTTTTTAAGGGTGAAAGCCCGTGTGGGTATGCTCTGGATTGACTGGGTGCAGGGTGGACACGATACAAAGCTTGAAGGGAAGGGAGCCTGATTATGGAATAACAGGCACAAGAAACAGGGCACTGTGTGATGTTTACTAGAGAGGCACATGCATGTTGCCAGGGAATTTGGGAGAAGGAAACTGCTATCAGGTGATGTGTCCAAAACATGACCACCTGTAGGCCTTCCAGAGAGGCGCCATCTCAGTCAGAGCTCTCCACAGCCGATAGAGGAAGAGGTGACACAGTTCCTGTGTAGCGATGGAGGCCCAGAGTGGCTATCCCAAAGAATGATGTGAAGTCAGAGTGGGCTGCAGCCAGATGAACTGACTCCCAAGTGCACCCCAGGCCTGTCTCAGGAGGAAGATACAGAACGACAAGCCTGGGGCCGTGGTGAAAGGAGGACATGACACACTGAGGATGGGAGCTTCAAGACTCAGGGACAAAGGAGGCTGGAGGTCTGCGAGAGGGAGAGGCTGTGACCTGCCCTCGGCTTAGGACAACTTCCTTTCAGGCCAAACTGGTTCTAGTTCCTCAGCCTTCAATGGATCTGGGGAAAATGGAGAAAAGTCAGGCCTTGGCCTTGGGGAATGAGAGGGCTGGTTAGCCCCAATGGCAAGCCTGAACTCACCTGAGCAAGATGGGCACAGGGGTAGAGACGAGTCCTCCTACTCATCCGTGGAATTCAGAGGCTCTGGGGATGACCGTGGGCCTGGTCCTAACTAGAGGTCCCCTAAAAAGACCTAAGATCTTAGAGGCGGGGCTGCCATGATGACCTCCTCTGCACAGGCACATTATTGCTCTTTCTGGGGGTCTAAGAACCATTCTAGGGAGCAGTCAGTGCTCGGGCAGAGAAGACTCAGGACAGCCAGTGGGCGTAGTTTGGGGGGGATTTCATTCTCACCTGAATGCCCAGGTTTCCCAATTTCCCCAACTCCTGGTCTAGAGCGCTGAAGTTTAATATTTCTTGCGTTAGGCAAGTGCCAGCAGGATTCATGGTTGGAATGGTATTCACTGTCCAGTGGGAGAGGAACAGTGCAGCAGTTCTAACCACACAAAGCAAACAGCCATAGCTTGTACGCCATGGTCTCTCTGGGTAATGGCCTAGACAGAGCAGACATAAAGCTCTGCCAATGAGCAAGTGAAATCTGAGTGGAAGCTCTCTTGGTTCAGGGTCAGGTGATGGTGCACTTTGGGCTCTGGAGCACTCATGGTGGGGGCCAAGGGAGAGAAAGCTGGATCTGCTACCTAGAGTGTCAACTAGGATCCAGGTTCTTCCATTCCAAGCATCCCTGATGAATATGACTGTGGGGTGGGCCGTGATGGGATTTAGACAGCACGGAAACAGAGAGCTGAGTGCTTGGTTCAGAAACCGCATGGGATTCCACTACGGGGTGCACACGAAGGATAGAGAAGACACAGGGGAGTAAGACACAGCTGATGCCAGGAAAGGTTTCTAGGGGGGAGATGATGTGTAAGCTGAGAGGAAAGCTAACTCCCTTAACTCAAGGGGGTTAAGATGGTGGTATGATGGGAGGAATGTGAACCCACATTATGAGTGGAGGTACAGACCTCCTGATATCGGGAGAGAAGTGTCACTCAAAAGCCCAGAACAGGTGTGAACTGGCATCCTTCCAGGGCTAGGCGAGCAGTTAGAAGACCAGAAGCACCAGCTGTGGAGGAGACAATCTGGCAGGGGCGTGCCCTGGCTTTAAGATAATGGAGCATAAAAGCCTTGGATTTTCTCCCTGGCAAAGATAGATTCACATCCAGTTCCAACACAGGCTTCCTGGGTGTGGGACATCAACATTGGCCTTCATTTTCCTGTTACTCGGTAAATCACTATCGCACAGTGTCCCATGAGACCAGGGCTATGCTGTGAGGCCGCAGTGAGAACGTACCTCCTCCTGGTAGCTGCTTCTGTAGGATCCCTCCAGCTCCTGGTCCAGGAAGTTCAGGCTGAACTGATTGATGGGCGGCTTGAAGAAATAATCTTTCATTAGGCTGGAAGACATAACCAGCAGAAACAGGCTCAGATGCCTCTCAGAGTACATACCAGTGAAGCTACCTCTGGAAGTCACTATGTGGCAGGTGCTGCCTCCACAGACACGCCTCTAGCAAGGTCCTTTGTGTCTAGACACAATCATCTGCTGTTTCCCTTCACTAGGGAGTGACCACTGTGCACGATCACCACACTCACTAGACCGTGCTTCTGATTACATGGTCTGCGCATCCAGGATCGGAAGACAGTGATGGCAGCTCTTTTATCCTGTGAGGTGATCTTTTCGGAAAGCCAGCAGATCATGGTGCTGAGAGGACTTACAGAGATTGGAGACTTTGAATGAAGGTAGTTCCAAAGGCTTCCTGTCACCAGAATACTAGTAATTATCCCTCAAGTGCAGCGGCTGTAGCTGGGAGATGGTGTTTGCAGATGGGGTAACTGTGAGGTTACTGTCTAATGTTCAGAGTGCAGGTGAGACTTGAAAATGATTATGCTCAACGATTTTAACAGCTGAGAAATCAAATCTGACTTACACATCTGTTGTATTCTTCTATGGACTGTCAGCAAATTGTAATATCCCAAATAAATTTAAGGAATGCTGGTGTGATTTCAGAAGGCCAATACACATATGGGTGTAATCTCTCTCTCACATATAGTAGCCTTTAGCCTGAAGTCATGTAAAACAGGGAAGGAGCATCAAATGTGCCTGTCACATGGTTCATTCCTCCTTTTCTTGCTGCAGAAGGGATTCTTTTCTGTGACAAATGTGTAATAACTTATGATGTTCTTAGACTCAAAAGAGGAAATAAATGGTCCCTCATGCTGGCTTCTTTTCCAAAGACAGACAGAAAGTGACAAGGCAGATGCTGGAGGAGTCTGATGTCTGTATCGCAGCAGTCCAGTGGCAGCATCAACCCTGTTGAAGCTGCATAGCTTTTTCACAGTTAATATTGGGAATTTCTGCTTCTGGATCTCATAGAAGATTTAAAGCAACTGCTGGGAGGCACAAGACAGTGGTCAAGACAGCTGGAAGGAGAGGAGGCGTCCTTGGAAGAAGGGAAGGAAGACGGGGACGCTTCCCACCTTTTACCTTTGTTTTATTTTCTCTGAAGACAAACATTAGTTAGCATCATGGTGACCCTCTGATTAAAAAACAAACAAACAAACAAACAAACAAACAAACAAACCCTGCAACCCCAGCACTTGGAAGGCCAAGGCAGGGAGAACATGGGCTTAAAGACACGTGGGCTATAAATAAGACTGGGGTCAAGGTATGGAAGGAGAAAGAAGGAGAGGACAGAAAGGGGTAGGGAGAAGGGGATCCTGAATTTGTATCACTATGCCTGGCTCTAAAAACCAGACTTAGAATGGCATTAAAAAAAAAACCCTAGGAATTAGGGATTGGAGAGATAGCTTAGGTTGTATTCTTCTAGAAGACCCAGGTTCAGTTCCCAGCACCCACACGGTGGCTTACAATCATCCACTACTCCCGTTCCAGAGAATCTGATGTCCTCTTCTTAGCTACACACATGTGGTGCACAAAATACACATGCAGGAAACATATTCATACAAATAAAATAATAAATATTAAAAACTTTAAGCTAACCCCAAATATAGAAAATACAAGGTGATAAAGAATGAGGTTATAAATCTCAGAAAAGCAAGAGGCAGGAAAGAGGAAGAAGTCCAGGTTCTGGATATAAACTGTTCTCACATCTAACCATGACTCTTGAAATTGCATCTTAATTGCACGTGACTGGTAGACCCCCAAGCAGCCCAGTTAAAGCGAAAAGAGACCATTCGATTTGAATCGGATAAGTGAACTGCTTGCTGAGACAAACACTTAGCAGATTTTCTAAGTGTCACACACAATGTAAACACAATCCAACATTGCTAGGCTTACAAAGAATCTGGAAAAACACAATTCCACATAAAAGAAATGCAGTCACTGTGGATCCCCTCAAGACTCCAGAGAGTCTGGAGTAAGAAGACAGGGCTTACAATTCATGTAGCTGAACACACGCAACAGCAAGGGCACGAACTACAAGAGGAGAGCCACAGGTATACATTGCAAGAGTTCATTTAAAATGAAGTGAGTTAACAGTCACTCGAAGCCCACAGATAAGGCCTAAGGATGGATGCTGTCCTAGCTAGCTTCAGCATTAACCTGAGGGAGTCTCACCTGGGGGAATTTACCAGATCAGACTAGCCTGTGGTCTGTACTGTTGGTTGATGGAGGGGGCCCAGGCCATTGTGGGCAGGTGGTCCTAGAATGTATAAGGAAGATAGCTAAATAGGAGCCTGGGAGCAAGCCAATGAGCAGTGTTCTTCTACGGCTTCTGCTCCAGATTCCTGCCTTGAATCCCTGCCCTGATTTCCCTCAATTACAGATTGTGACCTGGAGAACGGAAACCAGAACAGCTATGTGCTTGTAATTCCTGGAGCTACAACTGAACTGTGGTCTAGGCATCTAGCTAGAACAACAGAAAACTACTGAACATATAGATTATCAGAATAATCCTGTCAACCACCTGGACCTAACTTATGCTTACAGATCAGAGCAGTCTGCACAAATGAAAACAGTTGACTGTGCAGCACACTTTGCAAGTGCATATATCTTCACCAGCACATTGTATGAGAACATAAAACAAGTCTCAGTTTAAAGGACTGAAACCACACAGAGCATGTGCTTGGACAATGGCATTAAATTAGGTGTTAATAACATATCCCAAAAACATTCATTATGAAAAGGAGCCAGGGGACCGTAGAAGAGCTCATTCCTAAGCTAGAGCAGGGAAGAGAAGTGAGCTCAGGACATCCTGTTGTGTTAAAGACCAGATCAAACAAATGAGGGGTCATGTCAAAAGAACCACTCGCCAGTCTTAAGGGGGTCACCGGCCAGAGTCAAGCATTCGAGTGTAGGAAGCACAAAGACAGACAGAACAGGAGTATGCGAAGCGAGCTTAAGGTTAACGATGGTGGGTAAACTACACACCAATGGCAACACGCTGCAGACGCAATTCACCACCTGAACCACCACAGCCAAGATGGTTTCAGACAAGGCTGATCAACAGAGGTTAACCCCAAGGAAGTCTGATAAGGACTGGATCTTCCCACCGACTATCTATTAGTCATTGTGAGAAAATAATAATTGTTTGGAGAAACTGGTAAAGTCTCATCCAGTGCAGATACTATCGCTTACTAAGGACCAGTGGGTGTTGTATCCTCTGGCTATGACAGACATCATTCCCATTAGGCCTGGCCAGAGAGGCAGAACCTGAGTCTGAGGGGGGAATTCACAAAATCCAACATCCAAGTCTTTCTATAGACGAGAGCCTGGATGAGATTCTGGGCTGAGGGAGAGAGTGCTGCCAGCGACTTGATGGGTCACTTGACAATCTGGGACATGGACTTAAGGCTAAAAAGAATATCCCTAAACACCTCGGATTTCATGTTTGCACAACATAATTATTTTTAGGAGTTGACATATGAAGGGGTGATGAACATACTGTATCCAACATACTTTGTTCAAATAGTTCAAAAAAACACAGAAAGAGAAAAGGAAGGGAGAAAGGAAAAAGGGCAGTTGGAGAAGGGCATGGCAGGGGGAAGAAATGAATGTTAAAATAAAATATACTGGGTGTGGCGGCACACGTTGTCTGCTAGAGCACGATGGTTTCAAGTTCAAGGCCACACTGGTCTACATAGAAAGTTCCAGGCCCTCCAGGACTATACAGTGAGACCCTGAATTGGGGGACAGTAAATAAGAATGGAGTATACTGATGAAATATCACAAAACCCATTCTCGTATGACAACAAACAATTTAAAAAAACAAAAAAACTTGGAGCAGAGCAGAGGATCTCGAGTTCGAGGCCAGCCTGGTCTACAGATGAGTTCCAGACAGCCAGGACTACACAGAGAACTCTGTCTCGAAAAACCAAAAAAAAAATAAATAAATAAATAAATAAATAAAAAACAAAAAAACGAGGCAGGCAAGATGGCTCAGCAGGTAAAGGCATTTGTCACCAAGCCCCACAGTCTGTGCTTGATCCTCAAATCGGCTTTTAAAAGCTGTCCTCTGACTTCCAATGTGTATTATACTCACATGCAGGGACACAAACACAGAAGAGGAATAATGATAAAGAAAATAAATAAAATGCTAAAAGTGGGTATATCAGGCAGAATGTATAGTGAATTTCAAGTTTCACGTTACCTCAGAACAAAAATAAAGTAATACAACAGCAGACAGACAGCAGACACACGGCTGAGGTAGCTCAGGGAACCTGCAGACTCTGCCACTGCTGCGGGATATGGGGCCTTACCTGTCTTCTTTGATGACATCAACAAAGTGGGCATCAGTTTTCTCACGGATGTTCTTGAACCTGAGCGGGAGGAGGGCTGACTGGTCCAAGCTCACCCCGCCCACCGTCCCTTCTCCTGCAGGATCTCACAGAGGGAGGTCTGGCTGTTGGTGAGCTTCTCCTCTGCAGGAGGGCTCAGGAGTCCGTTCTGGGTTTTGGAGTTGGATCCTCCAGAAGCCTGCCTCAAGACAGAGGAAGGAGCACAGGGGGTGAAGTGGTCGCCAGGAACACACCCCGCTTCACACCCAGCTTCCAGCATGCTGGGGCCTCCACCCCACATTCTACTTCTCCCCTAGCTCTGCTTTCCCAAGGCTCTGCTTTGGGACAGAGCATGTCTGGGTGTTCGGCAGCCACAAGCAAGGGGTTGTAGAACAGCCGTGAAGTGAAGATGAGCTGAAGACAGAAGAGGACTACAGGGAAGGCAGAGGAGGCTCCAGGACAGTTCCAGGGAAGGAAAACCCAGGCTCCTGGATGAAAGTGCCTGTGTCTAGGAAAGTCAACCATCTGAGTCCCCTGCAGATACTGGGAGGTGCAGAAGGACAGACGGGGGCTCCCAAGGATGCAGTTTGCAATGTCTCCCGGAGCTCTCTGTTCAGGCTCTACTCTACTTTCCACTCCAGTCCTGCCCTGGTCTCAAAGCCCTGGCTTCAGGCAGCCCCCAGGTGGTCAGCTCTGCCTCAGAAGACTCTCTCTTGGGTGCATCCCTTACCTGCAGGAGGCCCTTGTCCTCTTTGCACCTCTGTACTCCACCATATACAAAGCCCAGCCCGCCGCCCTCTAACCCAAGCCTTTTGAACTGGCTGCCCCCGAAGAATCTCATCCAGTTCTACTTTCTATCAGTGGGCTCTAACCAGCCGTCCTGTTTGTTGTTGTTGCTTTGTTCCTGAGTGCTGGGGATCAAACCCAGGGCCACATGCATGCACGACACATGCTCTGCCTCCACTACTGAGCTGACTCCCAGGCCCTCTGTCATCTTATTTATTGGTCATTCAACCCCAAAGCCTAGAAGGTGTGGAATGCTATTACCTAAGAGGAATTATTTTCAGATCTAAGAAGTTGACGAGACAGGAATGTCACCTTAGGTGGATGCGCCAGGAGAGGTACTGACAGGAACAACAGCCATGAGCTTGTTACCTTGGTGCTGGTCTTAGGCTCGTCTTGACAGCCATTTTGTACAGCTCCTCCTTCTGCACCAGCTTCAGATTTGGGAGCAAATGTGATTCCACAAGAAGGGCAAGTCTAAGGGAAAACAAAGGCCATAGACTACGCTTGGAAAATACTTCCATGATACATGATCCAAACCACTCAGGGTTGTTACAGCCTGTCTGCCTCAGAACTGATGGAACCAAGTGGAAGGCTTACTGAACCACACAGGTTCAGGGAGACCCAAGCACAAACTGGTAAGATGAAACGGGAAACAAAAACCTTACATGAACTCAGAGTAGCACACAGCCAAAAAGAAACGCAAATCCCACTGGCTGATGGGTCAACCAACCATGGTCATTCAGCCATGACACACAAACAAACCCTGGACACACTATGCCTTTTTTTTAAATTAAATTTGTTCTTTAACAATTTCATGTGTGTATATAGTACATTCTAATTATTCCCAACCTTACTCTCCTTTCTCTCTCCACTCCTGTCAAACCCCCACCTTCCTACAAATATCATTCCCACAGTCCTGTCTTTTCGCATTGTTTTGTGACCCACTGAATTTATCTAGAACCATCTGTGTGAGCATCGGTTTGGAATTACCCACTACAATACAGAGGGATTATGAGTGTAGACGAAATTGAAGACAACGACTCAGCCTCTTCCGGAACCTGTCAGGAGCCAATAAGTTTAGCAGAGATGGGTAGAGTCCCATGAGCCCCACCCCCATCCATTACTGACTCCTGGCAGAGCCAATACTGCGCATGTCTGATGCCAGTAGTCAAGCTGCAGTGAGTTGCAATAGCTGTGTCCTACCTAGAAGAATGGCATTTTCTGCCCTTCTCCCTCTCTTTAAGCTCTTATGTTCCTTCTGCTCCATCTTCCATGATGTTCCCTGCATTTTGCAAAGGGTGTTATATATGTCTTGTTCAGGGCCTTTATTCTCAGTTTCCTGAGTGGCCATGAGTTCTGCATTCACTACTGTTCAGTTGAGTCTGGCCTTGGGCTGCTTCTGCAGCTTCCAATGTGTGCTATAGGACTCTGTTTACCTGGATGCCCTCCATCATGCTTTCTGAAAAGCTCAGGCATGGTGGTGAACATCTGTAATCCCAGAACTCGAGAGGCAGAGACAGGAGGATTATCACAAACTCAAAGCCAGCCCAATCTATACAATTACATAATGAGTTTTGGGCCAGTCAGCCAGGGATATCTACTGCCAAAAATCAAACAACAATAAAAATCAGATACAAAAGCTATGTACTCCATTTGAGAAGTTGTGAAATGCCCAGTAAAGGTAGTTCTAGAGAAAGACCAGTGATGGCTGCTGGGAGGGAAACAGTGACTGCTAACAGCTACTGTCTGTACTGCAGACTGGTGTGCCCCCCTCTCAGCATGATTCCTACAGTGAAGGTGACAGGAGGTAGGGCCTTCAGCAGGTAATCAAGCAATGAGGCCCTGCTCTTATGAGCGGGATCACTGCCCTTATAAGAGGGAACCAATCAATTCCCTGGCCATTCCCAATCTGTGAGAAAGGGTCATGTATCTATGAACTAGGATCATATCCTCACTGGATATCAAATGTATTGGCTTCCAGAACAGTAATAACTGTTTTTTTTTTTTTTCAAAATTACACTTATTTTTAATTATGCTTCTGTGTGCTTCTGTGTAGGTATGTACATATGGAGTAGTGCCTGAGGAAGCCAGTTGTCATCTACCCAATTTGAGTGCTAGGAATTAAAACCAGCTCCTCTGTAAGAACTGTATGAGCCATCTCTCCAGCACGGCGACAACTTCCTACCATGAGTGTCTTCTGGTTGATGGATTTTTGTGACATCAGTTAACTAGAGGAAGATGGGCTTTCTTTTTCTTTTCTTTAAAGGGAACATGAAAATGTTCTGAAGTAACATGATGACAGTTTTATACTTTGCAAATATACTGTAAACTTAGATGATTAAAGATTAGTTCTGCGTTATATGGACCACATCTCACAGTGACAAACGAGTAGGCTAAGTGGACAACAGCTGAGGTTCATGAGCTCTCTTTGCTGGGCAGCTGGGTTGAGAACTAGGGATATGTCCAAGCTTGTAGGAATTAGCTGACCTAGGAAGAAAAAGGTAACACTCAGTACAGACAGGTGCAGGAAGGAAAGCTGTCACTTCCCCTCTCGGGGAGCTTTGAGGCTCAGCTCAGTGACTCACGAACCCCCTGACTAAAATGACTTTACCTCAGGACCCTCATGTGCAAGATAAAAGTGAAAACTTTTCTTGGAGAGATGCTTTAAGGATTAAATGGAGTGAGTATGTGCACACCTAACGGTTCCTGGGACTCACTAAATCCCAAACAGTCATTGCTATTGTCAGTGTGACACAGCAGCCTAGGGATGGCTTGGCAATGGCTGGTTGCCAGTGAAGATGATTTCTTCTCAGTGAGAACTATTAAACACTAGAATTAATCATGGAAGACAAGGTATCGTTGAGAAATTAAAAATATCCTAAAGGCAAGAGTATGACCCAAGTTCACATGTAAACTGAGGTCACCAGTCACCACGCATGAAACGAAAGCATGAAGATTCTAAAGAGTTCTATAGTTTGGGAATCTGACATAACGCAGACTGAATACCCATATTCATTTCAAAGATGGATGTGCACATTCCAAAGTAGCTATTACTTATTAACTAGCACATCTGAGCAAATACTAGCTCCCAGGTAAGGTCTGTGTATGCCCTTTATTTTTAAGTTTCAATTTTGTGTGTGCATGTGTGGTGTGTGTGCGTGCACGTGCGTGCGGACTGGGAAGCACATAGAAGTCAGAGGACAGCTTCCTGGAGTTCGTTTTCTCCTTCTATTTTTAAGTGGGTTCTGGGGATCAAATTCAGGCTGTGTGGCAAGCACTTTCCCCAGGGGCATCTCGCTAATGTTGTGCTTACACTATCAAACTGATGTCAACAAGACAGAACTGCTCCATTGGTAAATTAATACAATGGCTTTTTTTTTGAGATGGCATTTCATATATCTCAGGTTAGTCTTGAACTTATGTATCAAAGAACCACCTTGATTCTCCTCTTTCTACCTACCAACTGTTGGGATTGTGTCCATATACCACCACTCCAGCTGCAGTGAGATGATTTTAAAACATCTTGTAGTATTGACTGAGTTAAAGTTCAAACATTTACTGATGGACAGGGTTATGAATCAGTGAAGTATTCCATACACAAGCATGACGACTCTAGTCGATCCCCTGAACCCACAGGTGTCATGGTTGTTTGTTTGTTTTGCTGATGTTTTAAAGCCACGTAAGGCTATGAGCACCTGTAATCCCAGCACTGGGGAAATAGAAACAGGAGGATCCCTGGGCCTTGCTGGCCATCTATCTAATCTAGATGAACCAGGGAGTTCCTGGTTCAGTGAGAGACTGATTGTGTCTCATCAAGATGGAGAATAACTGAAGGAGATACCTGTCATTGATCTCTGACCGACACACATGAACACACAAGCATGCATGCATGCACACACACATACACACATATCACCCAATATCAATCACAAAGTGACCCTCTGAGCCTCCAGTGGAGGAATGAAGTCAATGGCCCCAAAAGATACCTAGTTCTAACTGGAGCTGTTCAGAAGGTGGCCTTGAGTCTCTGTTTCGGTACTGGTGCAGTGCCTAGCATGCTCCTCCAGAGGGCACACTGAATATTTCACTAACCAAGTAGTTGACCAGGGAAGGACACAGCTTAGTGGGGACAGGGTACCTTATGGTTTGAAAGACATTAATTTCATTCAAACCCCTGGTGCCACAGATCTTGAAACAGGAGGGCGAAACAGTACAAAGCTATTATTTCGGCCACTCTGAACATAGAGACTGGAGAAGAGCCACACTGCTACCAGCCTGACATAGTGGCTCTGGTTCTACCACAGTAGGTGTAGGACCTCTCTAAGCCTCCTTTATAAAATGGAGTTGTGTCTACCTAAAGGTCTTACTGTAAGGGCAAAATAAGGATGCTCATGTAAAGTATGTCAGAATATTTCAAAAGCAGTTCTTTATTTTTAAGACACAGTCTCAGGGCTGCAGAGATAGTTCAGTGATAAAGAGCATTGGCTACTCAATCATGACGACTGGAGTTCAGACCCCAGAACTAATGTCAGGAGGCTCACAACACCTGCAACTCCAGCTCCGAGGGATCTGACACCTTATTCTGGGCTCCATGGGCACCCCCATACAAGTGTGAGTGCGTGTGCACATGTATGAACCCGCACACACACAGACACACAAACATAATTAAAGAAAAAATAAATATGTTTCAATATATAGCTATACTCTGGAGCCCTGGGTGTCCTCAAACTCATCACATGGTCTACTAGAGTTGCAATCCTGCTTCTATACCCTGAGCGCTGGGACTACATGGCCGCCACACACAGCTTCAAAGTGTTTTTGTTTTGTGTGCCAGTTCAGAAGGAACTGATTGATTAGTGATGTCTGCCATGGGCAAAAGGCTGGACAAGCGAGAGCATGGTGGTGATGGGCAGCTGCTGTCTCAGGCCTTCTCAGCTGGGCTGCACCAGGGGGACCTAGACCTACATGCAGCAAACCATATTTCACTGAACTCCAAAATGGAGATCTTAGCTAGTCTCTTTCTTTCTCAGCTACTTTCTTTTGGGGAGACTTTGTTGACTAAAAGTTTAGAATGAATGAAATTTCGAATTTTTCAGAAAAACCTACCTTCCCTGAGAGAGATACTCTTCTATCTCCACACCCTATTCAGTCTGGGGCCCTGTGTAACATGAGGTATTTACTATAGAATGGTGTGAACTTTGCTTCCCTCTCTACAGTTCCAATGGCAATTTTCCTTTGACTATTTCTATGGCCTCACTTCAATCTAAAGTTTTTGTTGAGCTGACCTTTCCCATTTACTAAGAATGTCCATCTCTCCCCCTGCAGCTATTGGCATCACCACCATCGCCAAGAACCTCCACCTCCAACCCAGACAAGACCCTTCCCTATACACCTTGGGGGCACGGCTCACTGTGGAGCATGTTACAGCATCGATGTCAAAATGACAACAGCTATGAGTTAGAGGTGTTTCTGCTAATGACACAGAGGCAGGTTTGCAGTCTTGTCATGTACAAATGCAGGGATCCCTCTTGACCACATAGACACTCTCTGCAAGCATGAAGATCACTAGGGACACCTGGACAGGTAGCCTCAGTGTCTCAAGGGAATGCAGCAAAAAGTGACAGAGCAGGACAACCAATGTCCTCTGCTGGCTGTCATACAAGGACACACAAGAACACACATTTGTATACATGTGTATGCACCTGCATACACCACGTTACACAGACACACGTGCATGCGTACACAAACTCAAAGGAAAAACATAAGCCTTTTGAAGATAGAATGGTTTGTGGACACTGGGGTTTGACTCAAGAGCTCCTGGACCCTGATCACCATGGGACTTTACTCTGGCTGCCTTTCCTGTCACAAGGAAATATCCTGACACCTTGATCTGCTGAGCTCTGATTACCTGAAATGACCCAAGCTGCTGTGACTTCCATCTTGGCTCCTCTGAGTAGCTCTACTGGCACAGACACACTAAAGGGAGTGCAACCATCCCCTAAACAGCATCCCTACAGGACAAGGAGTTTTCTGGCTGTTGCCTGGGTAACCCGAGAGTCCTTGGAAACTCACCAAGAGCACACTTCACCATTCCCTCTTCCCCCTTGGTGGACATGGGCTTTGAAGGAAAAACCAAAACCGTTCCTCTAATACATATGAACCCATTTTCATGTGTTTCTAACATGTTTCGATGCATGCACTCTAATTCTGGTCAGAATACGCGGTGTAGAGTTATAAAGCGGGGTTGCTGGGCTTTTCTGTTTGTTTTTACTCAAGGCTGTTTCCCATTGCAAGATAAATCATTTTGAAGTCAACACCTGTCCCTTTCCATAACTGCCGCAGCAAAGCCTCTTTGGGGATGGAAACGTCAGTCCTGGATTTGCCTGTTTAGTCTGCTGATTACTGACTAGTTAGCTATGTCTTGGTACTAGAAGAAGTATCCTCTACCACCAGGCTCACGGTGGACATGGCTGGCTGGGGTAAGCATGACAGCACACATCAATCACTGAAATCCCCTCTGAACTCTTTGTGTCTCAACGTTTCCTCCTCAGACACACCCACAACACAGGCACAGTAAGTTCCATTTTACACAGGAGGAAGCTGAGGCAGAGAAGAGAAAGAGGCTCATATACAGTCACACAGTAGGAAAGCCACGGAGGAAATACGAGCCTAACCACAAACACTGGGTGCTCCATGGTGGGAAGAAATCACTAAGCCACCCATGGCCAGGGCTTTGTTACTTAGATATGGGCAGGAATACTTTCAAAACATGATTTCTGCTAAGAAAATATCAGAGGTGAATAGAAATGAATCCTTACAGGAAAACAAAGCAGCAATAATGACAGAAAAGAAAGGCTCCACAGATCTGTGAGAACAGGAAGCAAGACTGTTCAGGAACACTGGGGGCAAAGCCACAAATACACAACTGTTAAAACTCAGACACAAGATCTCAAGGTCACCTTATGAAGACTCAAAGAACACCAATTACTAAACTTTTCATTTAATTCCTCAGCCCTACAGGACTTTTAAATTTAAAAACCAAGATTGATTTTTAAAAAATCTAGGAGAAGAATAAATTAGATTCTACTGAGCATGGTGGTGCAGACTTGTAGTCCCAGAGGCACAGGCAGAGAGAGCAGGAGGTTCTGAGACAGCTTAGGCTGTATGAGACCATATCTTTAAAAAAGAAAACCAAAAAGTCTAGATTAGTTTCAGTAGGCCATGAGGAAAAAATATTGTTACTATATTGTGGAAATATTCCATCAGAAAAACAAAATAAGAAAAGTATTTAGTATTTTGGGAAATGTCCCTCACACATAGCACTGCAGTAACATTCATTAAGTGACACTATGCATGTCTTTCCACTTAATTAATATATACATTTTCTTTATTACATAGTTTTCTTTATGCTGTATGAATGCTAGGGCATGCGTGTGGCTTTCTCCTTCCACCTTGAGGGTCCTGAGGACTGAACTTAGATTGTCAGGTTGGTGACAAGCACCTTGACCTGTTGAGCCATCTCATAGGTTTCAGAATGTCTTCAAAAATATCTCCTGACTTATAATTGTGGGAAACAGGGTCAAACACATTGTCCCATGCCTATACTCTCAGTACTTGGGAGACTGAGGCAGGAGAACTGTGAGTTTGAGTTTGGTCTGGGTTAGATAGCGCGATTCCTCCCAAACGCCTCTCAGATTTCTCAGTTCTTAGAACAGGCAGCAATGGTTGCTGTGGTAGTCCCGTGATTAGAGAAACCCTGTCTGGATTGTTGACTCAGAATTTTACAAGTCAACAAGACTAGAGTCTCTTTTGTATCCCAACTGGTGTCCATCCTGAGACTCTGTTGCAAAAGGGAACATATTTTGAGAGATACCACTATGCTAGGTCTCTTCAGGGTGCCAGGTCATGAATCCACTAGGAATTACTCTGTTCAATGAAGTAGTCCCCAACACAGGAAAAGCAGCCTGCTGAAGGGAAGTAAACAGACTCTGCATAGGATCCAAGAGCAATGGAAAAGCTCATGTTAGGGAAGGCAATATCACTAAGGCAATAAACCAATGTCATGAGTTCAAGGCACTGACAGGTGTACTGGAGAGACTGACACAAAGAATGCAGAGCAGACAACGGGCATTTTACAAAATCTCCTACTCAAGTGTAGATCTTATAGGGCTGAGTATCATCTTCACTGTCTTGGATGCAGACTCAGTGCTCTACTGCTCTGTGTAGAATTGTAGGGCAGTTATGCAATGCTACTGAGTTCTCAGGCCTAGATGCCTGCTCTCTTCTGATGCTGGAGAGATGGGACTGTAAAAAGGGCTCCTGGAAGTATCAACTACATCCTGTGACCTGCCTTTTATCTCTTCATGTGCTGTATACCCCAAATGTGGGATTGATTGACTCCAGTGTTCTGGGATCTAGTCTGAAGAATCCTTACCATGAGGCCAAACTATCCATCTAGAACCCAGACATTGTATCTCATAAGCTAACTCACCCTTCCACCCTGAAAGGGACACAAAGACCTCTCTCCCATCTCACAAATGTCTTGGCCATTCAGTCAACAGACCCTGTATTCCATTTCCAGGAAACTCATGTTTGGAAATATGAGCATGGCAATAGAATATGCTAAGTGGGTTTTGCCCTTCTGATCAAAACAGATTTACAACTATAAGAAAATCGTTTTTCAAGAGAAGAGAAATCTGTCTTAAGGCATTTTAGCCTAGAATCCCTGACACTAGTGTTGCTGGTGTGTCCAGGGGACCTCAGTCACACACGATCAACAGGCAGACAGATGTGAGTCATTAATTTTGAGTTTTGAGCTCTATTTCCTTACTAAATAAGGCTCAATTTGAGGCCTGGGGACACTTTCCCCCACACACAAAGAACACTTTTGGAAAGTCACGTTTTTGTTTTTGTTTGTTTTGTTTTGTTTTAATTCTTCCCTGCCTGTTTTAAGCTAGTCTGTAACCTGACCACCCTCCTGCAGATGCCATAGAGAATCTGTTCCCATCTCTAAGGCAGGTATTTGAGAGAAAGTCAGATATCATGACCGCCCTGCATATACAGGAGTCCCATACTACTCTCCTAAGCTGTCACCCACAGTAGTAGCCTGGGTGACACTGGGCAATGATGGGAACATTTGGATTAGCATTACTGGGAAGGGGGATATGTGGTATTAGTAGGTCAGAGATGATGCTGACTGTCTGGCAATGTGCACCACAGTCAATATCCAGGATTATTGGGTCTGAACTGTTAGAACTGTAAAGAAAGTTCTTTAAATTAATGAAGCACGTAAGTAAAATGATAAGTGAGTTTTCAATAAGCCTGGACATGGCATGACCAGAAGTAATCAGATGACTGGCATTGAAGTTCAGAATCTTTACACAAAAAATAATGTGGATAGGCCAGCAGATTGCCACACTGTAAAGCTTGTTATTTTTGTTGTTTTGGAGACAGGGTCTTGTCCTCTAGTTAGACTGTTCTCAAATGCACAGTAATCCTCCTGCTTCAGTCTCCTGAATGCTAGAATTATAAGCCACCCAGCCTATAAAAAATGCATAAGCTTATGAACACGCAACCAGCTTCCAAATCTAATGAATATAGGTAAGCCATACTCGACAACAGCTGTTACCACAGCCCACCATCCACAATCTTGTTATCTGAAAGCTCCAAACAGCAGAGAACTATTAGAAGTGTCTTGCTCTCTTTTTAAAAATGGAAACAGCAAATATTTAAACGTGAAAATAAACAGAAGGGGCGGGGAAAGCACCGTCAGTAAGATGCTCACTACCATAGAGAGCTGGGGCTGGCGGCACGTGCGTAGACGCCTCGTGCCGAGGGGCAGACAGGACACTGGCCAGTCAGCAGGGTCTAATTAGTGAGTCCCAGGTCCTAGTGAGAGGCTCTGTTTTTAAAGTGGGGGGCAGGCATCAGAGGTTGACCTCTGGCCTCAATGAACACACACACACACACACACACACACACACACACACACAGAATCAGAGACACAGAGTATGAATAAAGTAAAAGTAAAACCAAACAAAAGGCACCCACAGAAAAACTAAATCCAATGGATATGGAAAAACAGCACACAATGAGAACAATTTCTCATGCCCAAGGTTGAGCATGTTAATCCCTCAGTACTTTCTTATGACATGCTAATCCAGACATAGGCACTTCTGACTGTCATAGGAGATATCTGTTGCAATAACAAAATACCAGAATATTCCACCAATGTTCTTTTCTTTTTTTTTTTTAAATAGAACTACATTGCAAGATTCACCCATACCAACAGAATTTAAGATTATCACAAAGTTGCACGGTGGTTGGTAGTGCACACCTTTAATGGTGAATCTCTGTCAGTGTGAAGCCAGCCTGGTCTACAGAACTAGTTCTAGGATATTGAGGGCTACACAAAGAAATCCCATCTCGAAAAACCAAAAACCTACGAAACAAAACAAAACAAAAAAGATAATCATATAGTGGTGGATTTCAAAAAACAGAAGAGTATTTAAGGTGGTCTCCAAAATAAAATAGATTCTAGCTCTCCAAGCATGATATAAGGAAAATTACCTTCATGGACGTTATCATTATCTTTGAGAGGCTCTCAAAGACACCACAGGCTAAAGAAAAAAATCTAACCAAACTGAGAAATATTTTTAAGCAAAACAGAGAGAAAAATGGAGGTGTGTAAATGCTAAAAATTTGAGGATATTAAAAATGTGCAATGTTACTAACTTTATACTAAATTCTTAAATCAAAAAAAAAAAAAAAACTAAATTGAAAGGCATCCTGAATCGTCTGCCATAGGGTGATCAGTTCATGTTTTCTGCTGTAGGATTACTACAAAGTTGTAGGGGTGGGGGAGAGAGAGAGAGAGAAAGAGAGAGAGAGAGAGAAAGAGAGAGAGAGAGGAAAATAAAAACTAACCTTAAGGTTATCAAAGGTTTTGACAGTCTGCGCCAAGTCACTGACACTCCCTGGCGATGCTGTCCCCTGTCCCCTAGGGCCTGAGGACGCCCGTGAGTCGTCAATGACCTCAAAGCCAGAAAGCAGGGCCTCTGCACAGCTGCAGTGGGACTCCTTGGCTCTCTGACCCGATATCAGGTATGTCTTCAAACCTATGGCGGATAAAAATAACAATCAGCATAGACGGAAACTGTGGTTGGCTGAAGTGCAGCTGGCTCCTGTTCTCTGTGGAAGGTGAAGCGTGGCGAGTGGAGAGGACCACAGCTTACTGCAACTTCCCGTCTTCCCAGACAGATGCAGCCTCAGAGACCACTGCCTCCAAGTTGCACTGTTTACTTCTATAATGTTTGCTCATGGCTGGCTGCATGGTTTACCTCTGGGAACTAAAATAAATGTTAACAGTTCTTCCACGAAGGCATCTCATGTCTGCTTTGTGAAGAAAGCAGAACAGATTGGAGGCCAGCTCCACAGTATGCTTGGTTAGGTTCTGACTTGTAAATACCCATCCCTGACCATTAATTATAAGGAGCCATCCCAAAAAGAGGGTGATCGAAACACCAGGCAAGGCCCTTCATCCAGGAAACTGTCCAACTACACTGCAAGAGAAAAACGCAGTCTTTCCTGGAGGAAGTGGTACCTAAACTAGAGAAAGGGCTGAACAAGCACACCTTAAGAGTCCGAGTCTGAGCATGGCCTCCTGGTCCCAGGTTGAGCACACCCTCGGGAGTACCCTGTGGCAGCAGCCTGTCTCTGCTGTCATGTCTCCCTGAGGTTGGCTGTTGCTTGGTGTTTGGAATACCATGCCAATGTGCACTCACCAAGCACGTTATGAAGCATACTACGAAGAATGCAGAGGGATAGGAGGGCACATGGCACATGAGCTATGGATGGGATCTGTGTGGAATCTGTCACTTGAAAAGGGTGCCCAGATGATGGGTGAGCAGGTGTGACAGTGGTTATGTCACCAGCATGCAAGGTTCTCTAAAGCGGAAAGAATAAGAGGCAGGGCTACCAGTGGCAGATAGCTCACAAGGAGTTTTTCCCTTGTGGATGGGACTGAGGTCCTTATAAAGACTTTATGCAGTACTGGAATAGTTTTTCCTTCAGCCCTGTGATGATAGTTCCTCAGAAGGATACAGCCCTCACCAGACAACCAAATCAGAACTAATGTCTTGATCTGAGACTTACAAGCCTTCAGAGCTCTGAGACATAACTTCTAAAATTACCTAAACTGTGGTATTCTGTTATGACAGAACCATCAGACTAGGACAGAAAGCTTCCTCCAATAGCATGTCCTCCAAGTGAGGTCAGCAGGCGCCCATCCCCAGACAGTGGTATTTCCAGAATAGTCTGAGGGGATCCCTCCAATAAAAGAACCTTTGGTAAGTCTCAGTCTCTCTCTCTCTCTCTCTCTCTCTCTCTCTCTCTCTCTCTCTCTCTCTCTCTCTCTCTCTCTGTGTGTGTGTGTGTGTGTGTGTGATTTGGTCCTGTGATGGACAGTCAAGCCTCCATACTGCCAGTTGTAGTTCAGCAAAACCTGCTTCCAGACAACAAACGAAGGCACACAGGCTGACTGGCAGTTTTGATTTTAGCACTTTGAATATGTCTTGAATTGTTTCTAATGTAAAGTCAGCTATTAAGCTTTGGTGGTTCCCCTCACAGCGTCTCTTGATGCAGTCAAAATCTCTGGCTTTCAGCATGTCCTAGCTTGTTTTCTATTGCTGTGATAAACACATGACCAAAAGTGATTTAAGGAGGAATGGCTTTATTTCAGCTCACAGGGGAGAGTCCTCTGTTAAGGGAGGCCAGGGCTCAGGAACTGAAACAGGCCATGGAGAAATGCTGCCACTGGCTGGCTTTCCATGGCTCACCTGTTTTGTTGTTGTGTTTTCCTTATAAAACCCAGGGGTGTCACAGTCCACAGTGAGTTGGGCCTTCTGTCACTTCAGTCATTAGTCAAGAAAACGCCCCACATCTTTGTCCATAGGTCAGTCTGATGGAGGCGATTCCTTAGCTGAGGTTCCCTCTTCCCAAGTGACTCCAGTGTGTGTCAAGTCAACAAAAATATAGTCAGCACGTGGAAGTTCAGACAAATGTGTCATGGCTAATCTCTTTATGTATCGCACATGCACATGCACGTGTTGTGTGTGTGTGTGTGTGTGTGTGTGTGTGTGTGTGTGTAGCCAAGGGAGCTGCTATCTTTCAGTGCACTCATCTGTGGGTGTCACTAGAGTCTGTGTCATGGATGACACAGGGAAGCAGGGAAAGAAAGTAAGGGGCCAGTGGAAAAGGCAGACATGGGCTGAAAGGTTGGTAGTGACAGGCGATGTTTCTTTGTCAGGAGGCCAATACAGGATAAGGGTGTGTTCTTTGAAGAGGAGCCCTCAGCAAGAGGCTTGGTCTCCATTACCTCTTAACTGTATGAGCTACTGAATCTTGTTTGCTCATCTGTGAGGCTGAGAAGAGGATTATCCCATGAGACTGGGGTGAGACTTCAAGAGTCTTCATAGACGGCCTTTATAGCGGTGTTCAGTACACAGTTTGCCTGATACGGGCGGCTGTTATGATCAATATGTTTGATTTGCTCATCATCAGGGGCCCTTCTCACGCTCTTTCTACATAGGAAAGCAGATACAGAACTGCTCCAACTTGCTCTTAACTTGGATCTCTCTTGGAGAGCTCAGAACGGCTAACTTGGAGACGTAACACTGCTCTTCCACAAACGTCAAACCTACACAGGCATCTCTAACAAGGAAGTCTAGTAGATAAGTATCTTTCCACTTATGCTTTAACATGGAGAGTTAAACTGAAAGTAAACCTTGCTGCCCACACTAAAGGGACCAGCATGAAAATAGAAAGGTAGGTTGAGCATCCCATCAGGTATACCACTGTGCAAAAGAGGCCCTGGGCTTGCCTTGCCTGTGGGTTAAGATAGACCCTGCTTTCTGATAGGACTAGAAGCACTCATCTGGGTTAAAAGGCCAAAATCAGGCAGACAAAGCATTTATCTTGTTAAACTTGCATACACAGGAGAGTAATTACTGTTATTTCCTGAGAGCTTTCTTGGTAATTCATTTTTTTTACCTCAGCTTCATTTTATAGGGCTGCAGAGACGGGCGGTGCTTCCTACCGTGTTCCCACCTAGTGAAAGAATTCATGTGCAGGGCTCTCACGGCTCACCTCCTTGAGTATTTTCCTCCCTCCCTTCCACACTGGAGACAGTACCCTGGACCCAGTGCATGGTAGGCAGGTTCTGTTATGATGCTTTAGTACATACATACAATGAATTTTGATATATTTACCACCATCACCCTCTCTTGTTAAGTTCCCATTCTTGCTGACTCCTCGTATCTTTTATTTTATTGTATGGATTTTTGGTAGCCCAAAGAGTTTAATTAGGGTTTCTTACAAGACCACAATCGAGGAGTTATTTATAGAAGCTTGACAACTTACCAGTGCCTACACACAAATAAAGGAAACTTCTCTCCCAGGAACCATTAACTGCCTACAGATCCTTGGGGAGAAATAGGGCTTTAGAAGATTCTCTCTCTCTCTCTCTCTCTCTCTCTCTCTCTCTCTCTCTCTCTCTCTCCTCAGGTTTTAAAACTGGGGTCTTACTAAGTTGCTTAGGCTGGATTCAATCTCACTTGGTAGCTTAGGCTGGCCCTGACTATTTGATCCTCTTGCCTCAGCCTCCTAAGTAGCTAGGATTCTAGACCCAGCTTTCCTTGTGTGTGTGTATGTGTGCTCCATTCACAGAGAGGCCAGAAGAGGACACTGAGAATCCTGTTCTATCTCTCTCCATCTATTCTCTCAAGACCAGGTCTACCATTGACACTAGATCTCAGGCAAGCACTGGCAATCCTACCTCCACCCACCCTACTCGGGCTCCGCCCCCACAGCACGGGGGTTACAGGCACACTTAGCTTATTATGTGGGTGCTGGGGATCTAAACTCTGATTCTCACGGTGTAACACCTAGCTCTCTTGCCCACTGAGCACCTCTCCATCCCTCAGGTATTCTTTAGTCTGCCCTTCTCGCCTGTGGATTCTTCATCTATGAATTCAACTATGGCTCAAAAATATTTTTTCAGAAAATTGTATCTGGGGACCTGGAGAGATGGCTCGGTGGATAAAATGCTTCATTAGGACTGGAGTTCAGATACTCAAAATCTATGTAAAGTGAGGGAGCAGTGGAACTACCTATAATCCTGGCACGTGGGAGGCAGAGATGGGATCCCCAGAACAAGTCGGCTAACTAGTCTGGCTGATTGATGGTTCTGGGTTCAATGGCCTCAATAAATAAAGCGGGAGGCTACGGAAGGAGACATCTCGAATCAACTTCAGGCCTTCCTGTGCATGCGCACAGATGTACTCATGCATGAGAACACATACACACATGCAAACACGTATGTATACACATGCATATCACATGTACATACATGCAAAACAAAACAAGATGTGTCTAAATTGAACATACACAGATATTTTCCTTGTCTATTGCTTATATAATTTTCTGTATCAAACATTTACATAGCATTTACACTATACTGGGTGTTACGAGTAATCTAGAGATAATCTAAAGTATACAGAACAATTTATATAGATTATATGAAAATATGACATTTTATATAAGGGACATGAACATTCTCATATTTTGGTGTCCACGGGGAATCCTTAGACCAATTCCCTGATGATACCAGGGATGAATGTGTATCATCAATTCTTTGAGGACAAAAATTCTGTTTTGTACACACTGATGATCAGTTTTAGTGACTGGGTGTATGAATAAATGACAAAGTTCAGTTTGGAGAAGGGCGGTTACAGAGTCATCTACTGTGTCCTTTTTAGCGGGTGCTTGCTTGGGAGTGAGAATTCCTCGGTCACCAGGAATCTAAGGACTTGATGGTCATTGCTCCAGAAAGAGAAAAAATTTAAAAAGCCAGGAAAGAGTGCTTAAGATGTGACTTGGGGGTTAAAGTACAACATCACAAATGCCAAGAGGCTGACCTCACTAATGATTTAAAACAATAAACACAAGAGAGGCAATGGGCTTAGGCTGGCCCATAAACATCCTAATGTCTCTCCCTTTGTCCTGTGTATTTGAAATGGTCAAGAAAATAAAAATTATTTTTAAACTAAAGTTCAATTGGTCAATAAGGAAAATAAGAATTAAAAGTATTCTTAACCTATCAAAACACCAGTATCTATTTTAAAAAACTTTATTTTTTAATGTTTCTGCTTAAGAGCAAAAGCTTGGTTAAAAATATTTTCATCTTTTAACAATAAAAAAATTCTATATAGATCAAATTCTTCTACTCCTATGTAAAACTGACTTGTTGGCTCGCTACTTGATGATAATCACAGGTTTCATCAAATAGTATGTGTATACCGGTGAGATTTTATCTGTAAAAAAAATCAAATCCAAATAATAAAGTCCACCTTCAGCTATGGTGGTCTTCACCCAAGCTGCAGGACCAGTGACTCTGGAAGAGCACACTGCACACACCTCACAGCAGCCTGCAGGATTCATGTGCTCCTGCCTTCACATGCTCACTCACTCACCCAGCAAACCCAATCCACACTGAGTCCTCGGTAAGCATCAGGACCTGGGCTGAGGACTAAAACACAGAAAGAAGCTGCTGCAGCTATGGAAACCGCTGGCCTTAGTTCCCTCATCCTTAAAATGAAAATTCTGCAACATGGTAGTGATGGCACTTCGTGGGACTGCTGTGGACTAACTCAGGAAAACTAAGGAAACAAGGAGAGTGGCAGCTGGTGTGAAGGGGCGGACAGGAAGTGAAAGCTTAACACAGTCCCCAAGAAGAGGGGATCCATGGGTCCAGGCTTCTGCTGGCAATATGCTCAGGAGTCATTAAAGCTTTTAAAATGAGTGGGTAACAGAAGAGAAGAGGAGGCCCAGGGCAACTACTATGGAACACAGGGCTTAAAGGGCCAGACAACGCTGCTAGTCGATCTTGCTTAGGGACAATGCCAGGAGCTGGGAGAAACAGACAACTGTGTTGTCTCAGAGGAGGCAAGTTTCCCCATGCAGCAGCAAAGGTATCTGAGTCTGCTTCTGCTCCCAGGGGTTTAAGTATGGAAAAGACACATGGAAAATCAATTCCAGAAAGAAAAGAAATTAAAACTGAAGAAGCAGATAAAGCTCAGTGGTGCGATGTTGGTTTACCCTGCCTGCTCAAGGCTGTTTTCTAGACTTAACACTGCAAACAAGTAAGGAAATCTGAGAGTATGTAACAGGTAAATAATGCGGAAAACCACATAAAAAATTACAGGTTCCTCAGTGAAAAAAAAAAGCCAGTTTCAAAAGGTCACTCACAAATGGTTCCATTTTGGTGAAATGTCCCCCACAGTGGGGAGACTGGAAGAGTCAGAAAGCAGCCTGGTGTTGGCTGAGGGCATTTTAACAATGAGCTAAACAAGCACAAAGGGGAAGTGGAGGCCCAGGCTGACTACTGCGGAGGACTGGGAGAGAGCGGGCCTTAAAAGACCAGAAGCAACTATGAACTGCCAACAGATAGAGGTTTCTTCTGTGGCACAATGGATGGACCTGTCAAACACAGTTGTAATGGTTACACAACTCCTCAATACTCTAGAAATCATGGAATTGTAGACTTTAGAGAATTACTCTTCAACAAATCAAAGATGTTTTAAAAACAAAAGGAAATAAAACTAAGTGAAGCCCAACAAGATGCAGAAGCTAACATTTCAAGAAGAAATAAAGCCAGGAAGAAGTATGCATGCTTTGAGCATTCAGAGCAAAGCATGGGTGCCAAATAACAGGGGGAAACCTGTTTCTTAAAAGGGACTTAGAAACAGATCATGTGGTAGAGCTAAGGAAGAAAACATATAAATAAGAAATCGTGCTAAATAACCTTGAAGAACCAAAAACTCTACATGGCAAGAATTCAAAAGTCTGTGAGAGATTAAACTCACAAAAACACAACTTGACCTTCACAAGATAGCGCTAAGAATCATCAGATTTGTAACTCTCACATTTGTAGTGTAGCCAGAAAGGTTGGGCCAACACCCAGCTGGGGTGTTAGGCTGCTAACACAGCTCCTCCACAGCATGTGGGCACCACAGTCTCACAGTGCTCCCAACATGTGGCCACAAAGGCAGGAGCTCTGACGCTGGCTCTTCCTTACCCAGACATATGTCCGTGGGCAAGGGCATTTCTGCTGACTCGTGGGCCGTGGCACCTGCATCCACACCTCTGAGGAGCATCTTCAGCTGGGAAGGATGGTGCACAGATCCACAGACCACAGGTGCCAATCTATTCTCTAGCTTCAGGTTATATAAAGGGATAATAGGATTCTTAAGAACTTGATTAACCCTTTCAGTAGCCACACAAGGCTTCAGCATTGGTTGCTTTGTAGAATGTCTATTTGAGTTTCTGGCTTTCTTCTAAGTCACACTGTAGTTAAAGGGACAGGTCTGGTGAGAATTTCCCACTTTAAAAATCATCAGGGTGTCTCTGTCTGTCTGTTTCTCTCTCTTTCTTTCTCTCTCTGTCCTGTCTCTCTCTGTCTCTCTCTCTCTCTCTGTGTGTGTGTGTGTGTGTGTGTGTGGTGTGTGTGTGTGTGTGTGTTGTGTGCGCGCGCGCGCGCTTGGATATTTTGTCTGCAAGTATATCTGTGTGCCATGTGGGTACCTGGTACCTGCACAGCCCAGAGGAGGGTGCTGAATCCCCTGGACTGGAGTTATAGATAGTAATGAACCACTCTGTAGGTGCTGGGAATTGAGCCCAGGTCCTCTGGAAGAGCAGCCAGTGCTCTTAACTACTGAGCCAGCTTTCCAGCCTGTTACTCTTTCTTTCAACAAGCACTCTGTGTCAGGGCTGCTCCAGTGTCTGAAGCAGTTTTTCAGACTACATTTCCTTGTTTATGGGGTGCACAGCAGAGTCAAGTCCCCAAGCCTTTATTTGCTGTTTGAGTTCTGTGGATTAGACTAACCCAGACTATAGCTGAGCTATCTCTGCCCTCATTATACTGTTTGTGACAATATCTTACTGAGTTGCAAAGGCTGCCTTTGAACTCACTCTGTAGTTGAAGCCTTGGAGTGGCAATCCTCCTGCCGAGCCTACCAAGTAGCAGGGATCATAGCTACTGGCCTTGTTCCAAACCTGTTCCTTGTAAGCACCTCCAAGAACTCCGATTTCATCTGTGCGGGAGCAGCAGTTTCTCATTTTCTCTTTTCAGGAGAATCAAAACTGTCCATGTGATAGCCTGTTTGGTATCCAAGACTTAGCCCTCCAAGACACTGCTTGTGCACATATAAAGCTGATCCTCTGGTCCGAGGGGAAGTCAGGGTGTGGGGACTTGCTTTCCTATGGCACAGTAGGACTGTCATGGACACCTTCAGAAAATCACAGCTATGCTGCAGACTCATGCACAAGCTGAAATCAAAAGCAAGGGGTGGGGGTGAGTGCCCTTCTACAGGACAGGCAGAGGGCACCTAACACAGACACAGCTCACAGAAAACACCAACAGGGACAGACCTCACGCGAGAGAAGGGGCTGGAGGAACCCTCAGAGGCTCCCTGGCCACATGGCTACTGAACTTCACTGCAGACCCTGGGGAAACAGCTGCAGTGAGAGGAGGAAACAGGTAGAAGTCTAAGAAGGAAGGTTCCAGAAGAGGAGAGGTGCTCACCCCTGAGATGACACAGTATTCAGAAAAGTTAGTGCCACAGGAAAGCAGACTGTACTTAACTATGCTTGGCTTTGTTAAAGCAAACCACAGTGTGTACCAACAAGTAACAGAACCCCAGGATGACAGGAAACGTTCATTTTCTGTATTATTATATATTTTGATCTGAAGTATGTTTTAAAAGAACATGAGCTCCATGTGGTGGCTTTCATCTACAACCCCAGCACCCCAGCCTTACAGATGGGAAGCTGAAGGTCACCCTTGGCTGTGGAGTGAAGTTTGAGACCAGCCCAGCCTCACAAGACTGTCTCAGAAGAGAGGGAGGGGAAGGGAGGAGTCTCCCTGGGCTACAGAGCTCCAGGCCAGCACAATAGAGAACCTGAAGAAGGAGAGGGGGAGGAGGAAGATGAAAATCTGAATTTGTTACAAAATATTTTAGACAAAGAAAATGTGTCAGAAAAAATATACTGAAGAGTTGTGATCCAACTGACCTAAGACAGAGAAACCATCACACCATTCAAACATCGGTTCCCCAGGCTCTTACTAAGTACACACCCTTAAACAATAAGCAGCACTAATGTACCCTTTAAAACTCAAGGAAGCAGGTGGGAGGTGACCAGAGTCTGTCTCAGGAATCACAGAAGGGGGAGAGAAATTACTCTCGAAAGTTTTCCTCTGACCTCTACATGGCTGCACAACCACACACACACACACACACACACACACACACACACACACTACTACTACTAATTCATATGGATGACATCACCTTACAAGTACTCTTTCTAAAAGTTGCTGTCTTTGTGAAGTGTTGTCTTTGAGATTTGATCATATTGATATAGAAGATTCACCAATTTTCAATATTGTGAGGTTTCCCATGGAATAAATGTTCTACAATTTGAAAGGAAAAAAAACCTTGCATCATTAGCAGACATCAACTCTGAACTCCTGATGCCAAGTGTGAAGGCACACACCTGTAATCCTAGCATGTGGGAGTTGAGGCAGGGGGACTCATGAGACCATCTTAAACACAATATATGATAATAGGATTAAAATATACAAAATCTCCCTGTGTGACTTGCCTGGGATACATAGTTTCAGGCCAGCACAATATAAGACCTAGAAGAGGATTCAGGCGGAGAGAGCTTGGGCTCGTAACTGCTTGCTGTCAGTTGAGGCTAATGTGCCTGCATCTGCTATCAATGAGAAATGAGAAACAGCCACAGAAACAAACACCCACAAGACCTGACCAAAGGTCAGAGGGAAGTCTCTGCTAGGTGGAAACAAGTACTGAGGTATTGCTGATAAAAGGGTCCCAACACTTCAGCAGCATGGAACTGGGCTGAGCTCTGGATCCGGAGGAGGAACTTCTACAGGGTCCCAGAAGTGAAGCAGACTTTTCCTCAAGGCCCTGAGCTTGGTGCAAGGAACAGATGATGCGTGGGGAGGCCAGTGGGCTGGATGGGGCCAACTCCTGTGTTGTCTAGCTCAGGGGGCTCTAACCGTATGCCAAGGCGGCACCAAACAGGCAAGTATGATGGAGAATCTGGATTTGTTGTTGTGTTGTTTAACGGAATTTAAATTTTAAGTAGCTGTATAGGGCTGTCAGCTACCATCACGAACAGCAAGGCTCCACTCTCACTCTTACTGCCAGGAATGAATGAAATGGGGGCAGCCATTCTTACCGTTACCCAACAGCCTCCAGGTGATTAAAAATGAAAACATAGGATGGGTAGATAAGAAGTGTAACTAGATATGAAACCATTAAAAATATAAATTCTTGTTATGGATAGCATTCAAGGGCCAATACTACAAGGCAGAAATTTCCCTATATAGCCACTCCAGAAACAGACACAGCAGATTCATGCAGAATGGCAGATAACCTAAGAAACAGGAACTGGAAGTACTGGAAACATTGGGATAGCTTCAGAAAAACTTAAATGAGAGGAAAATTTGGTTTTAAAATGTAATTCAGGGGCTGGAGAGATGGCTCAGAGGTTAAGAGCACTGACTACTCCTCCAGAGGAGCCAAATATAATTTCCAGTACCTACATGATGGCTCACAACTGACTATGACTCCAGTTCCAGGGGATCGGACACCCTTTTCTGACCTTGATGAGTACCAGGCACACACGTGGTATACAGACATCCATGCAGGCAAAAGTGTCATTTGCATAGAACAAATAGATTTCCAAGATGTTTAACGTAATTCAGAATTTGTATCTATGTAGTTTCAGCTTGACACGATATCCTCAAAGATGTCTTTGGTGTGAATACTTGTGAAATATACCATATTTTCCTCTTTGTTACATACGCTAAATTTTACTATTTGATTTCTAAAAATAGATGGAGACACAAACACCTGAGCTCACGGATCTTTCACGCCCATTACAAGTGACACATGTATTTCAACACACCACTGCACAACGTTGGGGGCCTGAATGTTTAACTAGGCACATGGCCACAGTGCTAACACGACTGAGCCCGAGAGCGTGTTCCAGGGAAGGTTTTACTCCACTGTCCCTGCTGAGGCCTTACTCAAGGCAAATTTAGAAAGCAGATAGAATCCAACTTGGGTCACCTCAATTCCTCCTGAACTTCAATGTCTCCAAGGTTATCCTTACTGTTCTTCCCTCCTATTGTGTGGCTGTCCAGCAACAGCCACCAAGACTATGAACATAGTATAATCCCATGGTGTATGACCGAGTCACAGTTGGTTTCAGAAGACCTGTCTCCTGCTCAACTGCCTCTGTACTCTACCTAGCAGGAATGGCCCCAGTAGGCTCATATATTTGAATGTTTGGTGCCCAGCTGGTAGAACTATTTGGCAATGTGGTGTGGCCTTACTAGAGAAGGTGTGTCTCTGTCTCTCTCTCACTTCTTCCAGCCCTCCTTCCCTTTATGCCTTCTGGTTATATCTCAAGATGTAAGCTCTCAGCTACTGTTTCCTACTGCAAGTTCTCCATCATGACAGTCATAAACACACTCTAAAGCTGTCAGAACTCAATAAACTCTTTCTTTTCTAAGTCACCTTGGTCACGGTGTCTCTTCACTGCAAGAGAAAAGTAATTAAGACCATGCCTACTCAACAGAAATGTGGGTGACAGTATCTGGTCCCCTAGTTGCAGATTAGAAGTTCCTATATTACATCTGGTCTGTTTCTACAAGGCCTTGCATGATGGGACCTCCACAGACAAGAGCCAGCATAAGGCTCTCCCCTCCTGGGGGTACATCCTGAGATCTCTGTGAGGGTCTTTGGAATACTTTAAATTCCCTTGAATAGCCATAGTAACACATTCTGGAAGCAAGGCCAAGCCACGGGTCCTCAACTCTACCAGACCCAGTGACTCTTTTTCATTAAACATTTATTACCTTTACCACACACTTCAACTGCAATGCCCTTCTTCCAAAGTGGAAATAAAATCCAATTTATAGACAACATAATATTTAATCACTAAGACCATCAAAACCATTTCTAGCTATTTCCAAAATACCTCTTCTGCATAGCCTTTAATCAGCTTCCCTTGGATAGAGCAGTGAGTGTTCAGCAGGGGAAGTGACCTTAAAAGTAGTTGAAATCTGGGAACAGCGGAGCACGCATGTAAATTCTAGCACTTAGGAGGTGGAGGGAGGAGGATCTGGAGTTCAAAGCTAATCACAGGTTCTTGGCAAGTTCCAGCCCCCCCCCCCAGCATTTTAATAAGAAGACCTTGTCCTATAGAAACAAAATGAGAGAGAGAATTCCACTGTTCTATGCAGGTATATGTATGTATAAAAACATGTATGAGAATATATGTCCATGCATGTGTATATGTAAATACATACATATATAGAGACCATTTTAAAATGCAGACCATTTTAAAATGGAATATTAACTTATCATTTATTGTTTCAATAAATAATACACTCTTAGAACCTATCAATAATGTGGTTCTACCCAAAGAAAGGTGCTAATGTGGTTAGGCCACCAAAATCACAGATGTCCATCCTTCTGTCACAGAGTGGGGCAGAAACAGGCCTGAGGAAGTGTGAAATTCAGCAATGATGAGGGAGGTGGGTCTGGCAATGGGTCTGGAGAGCAACAAGCGGGACAGGTATAAATAAGCAGAAACAGAGTGTTCGAAGGTGGCCAAGAGGGTAGAGGAAATCAGGATGGGAACACTACGTCAAATGCTTCTAGAAAGAATGAGGCCATCAGGAAAAGGACTCTGGACAACCAGGAAGTCAGTGAGGGGTCTTGCTGAGGAGAGACTGCAAGGCAGGAGAGGGCACAGACTGGTAGGGCAGGCTAGCCTATTGAAGGGAGGTGTGCAGAGTTAGCGTGGCCATGAAGTATGGCAGCAAAATGGAGTGCCATGGCAGCTCAGAAGGGTTTATGTGGTGAGAAGGCTCAAGGGATGAGGGGATCACAGATATAAGGAAATATCTAAAAGTAATGAGAGAACCTGACTTTCTGATGAAGATTGATTGGCAGCAGCAGGACGACATAAACACTATGAAAAGGAAAGAAGAAAAAAAAACTTGGCAGTGGCCCTCTCATGGGCCTTAGGAAGAGGGTATGTTTATTTTGGTGGAATGTGACAAGAAATTCCTACTGAAGTATGGTTAAAGCATTGACTGGTCTAACTAAACGAGACTATGTCATGGAGATTTCAGTTTGAATTTCTGAATGATTGATATAATATATCCCAAGGTTCCTACTAGAATAAAGGCTCTCAAGAGAAAGAATCCTAGAGTCTTCCAGATGAACAGCTGCCAGCAGGTGACACCGGGAACCAGCTCTTTCCAAACTACCAGCAAAGAAACAGAAAGGCATGAGAAATGCAGCCATGTGGTAAGTGGATGCAACCGTATAACAGACAAACAGATACATCAAGAAATTGGCCACAGGCTCTGGCTATGCTGGAGGTAAGACAGAGGTCAGGGCATCGAGTGACAGTGTGCAATTAATTCCTACATTAACAGGTCTAATAACTCCATTTTTTAGAAAGCAAAGGATCTGAATAGAATTCTTCAAAGAAGATGCACATTTGGCCAAAAAGCATGCACATATGAAAAGCTATTCAACATCATTAGTCATCAAGAATATACAAACCAAAACTACAATGAGCCTAGTATGAGAAATCCAGCCAATCACTCAGGGCTAATAAAGTCATTGACATTATAGGACAACCTACAACTACTACTTCATTAAATCAGCACAATCCCTAAGAACAAACTAAGCATTTGCCCACATACCCCAGATAAACTCTTATTAAGGAAACTTCTTTTTGAGGCAGATGAAAACCTCTACAGAAGACCAGAGAGTTGTGGAGCATAGGCCCAATGAATAAATGTGTCTACAAAACATTCCCACACAGGGGTCGTTGTGAAAGGGGGCAGAAAGAGCCAGCAGAACAGAGTCTGCTGTGTGACCTAGGAATGTCAGAAGCTAAACCCATAAAATCTCACTAACATGGCTGCCGAAACATGAGCTGAACAAAAATGATATCAATATACATTCCAAAGTAGGTGAGAAAGAGCCCACAGGGCCCCAGCCCTACACAAAGACCCAGAGGCAACCAAGGAACATCGGGAGCAGGAGAAAAAGTCTTCCCCAGGGACGAGCACACTGATTGGTTATCTAGTACCAAATGGTCAGCCCTGAAAACAAACATACAAGAAACATTCTACAGACTCAGCAGATTATATTTAAGAATATATATGTATATACTTACATGCATATAATAACAATTAGTGAGAAAAAGGTCATGAATTTGAAAGAGAGCAAGCAGAGGTATATGGAAAGGAGGAGAGGGAGGAGAAGGGAGGGAAAATGTTGTAATTACATCTTATTTCCAAACATCAAAACAAACTACAATGATGAGCTGGTAAGACGCCTCAGTGCATGAGCTGCTCGTGTCTAAGGACCTGAGTTCAAACCCCAGGGAGGTAGGAGAAGACTGACCCTCACAAGTTGTCTTCTGACTTCCACATGGAATATGTCCCCCTTACAAAAATGAATAGGGGCTAAAGAAATGGTTCAGCAGTTGAGAACATCTGTTGCTTCTACAGAGGACCCAGGTTGGGTTCCCAGCACCTACACAGTGGTTCACAACTATCTTTAAGTCCAGTTCTGGGAGATCTGATGCCCTCTTCTGACCTCTGAGGGCATCAGGTACACATGTAGTGTCTATACATACATGTAGGCAAAGCCCTCTAAAGTATAAGTAAAATATTTTATATTATATACATAGTAAATACATGTTTCAAAAAATTACAATCAATGAATGTTTCCACCCCTAAGAGGGCGACAGTGTTAACGTTCACCCCTAAGATGATCGTCAGCGTTAGTGACGATGCGGATGAAATGGACATCTCACACTCTGCTGCTGAGACTGTGAAATGATGCAGCTCCCAGGAACTGCAGTCCGGTGGTTCCTCAAAATGATAAACAGAGAACTGCACTGTGACCTGGGACTTCTACTCTGAGGAGGAGTGACAGAGAAACTACAGCCCTCACCCACAGAAAGACATGTAAGCTGATGTCCACAGCACCATGGTTCATAACAAGCAGAAATGATCCAGCAGGCCACCAACCAGGGGCATATCCACATGTGAACTATCGTTCAGCCAGAGGAAGGAACGAAGTGTGATGCTTGTTACAACACAGCGAACCTTGAAAACAGACCCGAAAGGTCACACGGAGTACGGTTCCATCTACGTAAACATCCTGGAGAACAGTGGGGAGACTTTTATAGGTTTCCAGTGCCCCTCCCTCACAAAGCTTCAGTGATTAGGACTGTGGGTACAGACACAAAGACAAACAATGTGACATCTGACTCACAGTAAAACTTTCACGGTGGTGCACAAGGGAAGGGTGGCTCTGAGGACAGCGTTGGGATCAGAGTGGACACCAGTTGTTGCTGACAGTTTCAATATGTGCCTGAGATGCCCTGCACTAATCATTTCAAAAGTGCAAATGAAAACTCCATGAGCGTCACTATATACTTATTAGTATAATTTTAATAAATGAGACATTAAGTCCTTCTGAGCCTCTGGAGTAACAGGAACTGTCACAGAAATGGGGGTGGCAATTGAAAGTGGGATAATCACCATGGGGAACCTGCAGCCCCGAAACCCAGTGACCTCAGCCCTGAAACACAGTGACCTCAACACTGGATATTTGCCCTTGAGAAATTAAACCTTGTATTAACACAAAACACTGTATGCCAATATTTATAGCAACTCTATTCCAGCTGCCCAAACCTGGAAACAAATCCACTAGCCCTTCAGTGGGTGGCGGGATAAACACTATGGCTATCTACCCACACAATAGAAGCCTGTTCAGCAGTACAGGGAGTGTTACAGACAGATACAACAATTAGGATGACTCTCACAGGGAAGGAGGCCAGTCATAAAGGCCACACACCATATGACTCCATCTCAATGATGTGTTCCTAAAGGGAGCAGCCCAGAACTTGCCTATAAAAGGTCACCACAAGGACAGCGTTACTGGCGAGTGACAGGACTGCTCAGTATCCTGACTGAACTTGAGTTTTAACGCATCTATGGATTCCAAGATAAAACAAAGCCACTTTACAAGAGATAATTAGCAGAATAAAACTGTATGACCACAGCCGTGCAAGTCACTGCTTATGAGGAGCTAAAGTATCTATGCAAACCCGGCCTTGTGTGATGTTCAGAGTAGCTCTATTTGTTGAACCAAGATGTGGAAGCCGTCCAAATGTGCAGCAGCTGGTGAACGGATAAACGGTGGTACATCCACACTATGAACTGACTCAATAGGAAGGAACTGAATACTTCACTCATGCTACAGCACGGATGAACCTCACACTCCAAAGGCTAAGTAAAAGAAGCCAGATGCAAAAGGCCACACACTGCATCACTCTGGTTACAAGAAATGCCTAGAAAGGACGAATGTGAGACAAAAAGTAGACTGGGACAGTCTACCTGATGGCGAGCAGAAGAGCCTAGTGGGTAATGGGAATGTTTTTAAATACCTCTCTAAATTGTCTCCAAATAGGTGAACTGTACACTTGTAACAGTGGGACTTCATAGTATGCAGATGACACTTTAAAAAAAATAGTGCAGAGGTAAGTAGATTTCTTTATTTGTTCTAATGCAAACTTGCCCCTTGCCCCACAGTGCACACATGCACTTACACACACACACACACACACAACACACACAAATACACACACACACACACCAGTATCACATGGATTACAAACATAATTTGAAAAGCTAAACAACAGAACATTTGAGAGCATAAGAAAAGACTTTTATGGCCTCAGAGATACATAGGAAAATATAGCACAGAAAATACAGACCCATCAAGGAAAAGACTAATAAGCATTTCACTAGGTTAAAATTTATGCCAATTGTCATTGACCAAATGACCCATAAAACAACAACTCCATAGTAAAAAGGAAAGTCCAGAATGAGAGAATTGTAGTTCACATAGAACTCAATCTAAATACAAAGAACTCCCCAAAGTCAACAAGAACACAAAGCCATGCACTGTGCAGAAATGTGTAATACACTGAACAATCACACGGAGCAACGCCACCCACCAAAGTGGCTACAGTTAGATCTAGAAGCAGATGGAGCCATGGAGGCTTGAAAGCCCTGTGGGTGGGCATGCCAATGGTAGAGCAATTGGTATTCCACTCTGAGACTGCTGGAGTGGGAGACGCTCGTGTCTGTGGTCCACCAGTTCCTGTCTGATCATTCACTTGTCTAACAGAAACGCAGGGCAGTATGTGCCAGGATGCTATGAGGGAACCTGCACAGGAACTCTGTAAAAGCCATAGATGGGCAAAACCCAAACATCCACACAGGCTAGGGTAGGCTGATTATGTTGTGGTCAGAGAATATACTGCAGTGTGAAAAAGAAATGACACACTCAAATGGGGTGGGGGGGGTTTGATCTCACCAACAAAGTACTGCACAGCTGAAGGAACCACAGAAACATACAGACTTCAGATTCCATTTATATAAAACTCAAATGCAGGCCAAAGCAGTTCATAGGGCCAGAAGTCAAGACACGGGTTCCCATTGGGAGGACATAGGTAGTAGTAAGAAGGGAAAGTGGGATGCTGCATTTTATCTGGATGATGCTTGTGAATCTGCAGTTTATTTTGTGATAGGTCTCAGACGTTTTTTAATGCATGGACATCACACTTAAGTGTTTAAAAACAAAGGTGCACTTGCTGTCTAAGAATAAGGACTTGAGTTCCAGTCCCCTAGAAATAACAGGAGCTGGGCCCAGGAGCATAGGACTATGTATCTGAACTCTTACTGCAAGGTGGGAGGTGGAGGCAGGAGGATCCAAGAAGCTTCAGGCTAGCAGACCTGGCATAAGCAGCCATGAACAAAAGCTGGAAGAAGGCAATGACTAATATCCAGGGTTGTCTTCTGGCCTTCACATGCATGCTACGGCATGCACACACTTGCATTCACACACACACAAATGCACACACAGAGCTAAAAGTAAAAATAACCATTCAAATGCAAAGGCACTATTAGACAGAAAGGGCTAAACAGGTGTGATAACTAAATGCAATAGATGAGCCTTGACTAGCTCCAAGGAAGGCAATAAAGGCTCTTAAAGAATACCACTGGACAATGGAGACATGAGATTATAAACTTTATTAGAGAACTCTGCCAACATTAAATTCCTTTTGAACATAGGATCACACACATGCTAGGTAAATGCTCTACAACCAGTTACATCCTCAGGCCTTTGGTTTTTAAATTTTGCTGGTGTGTGTGTGTGTGTGTGTGTGTGTGTGTGTGTGTGTGTGTGTGTTGACTGTGGGGTGGACATGCCTTGGCAAATGTGTGGCAATCAGAAGACAACTTTGGGAATTGGTTCTCTTCTTTCACTGTGGCATCTGAGGAAAGAAGTTGAGACATCAGCTTTACAGAACAAGTACTTTTACCTGCCTTGCCATCACGCAAGCACTGCTTGGCTGTTGTTGTTTCTGTCAAGGTTTTGTTATGTAGCACACAGTGGCTCACCTCCTGGGTACAAGTGTGCACCACCATGCCTGACTATGCTACGATTCTTATGATTCTTGTTTTGTCTATGCAGGAGAATATCCTTGCTTTCACAAGATACTTGATAAAGAAATTGGGAGTACAGGGCCATGATGCCTATATTTTATCCTGTAATGGTTAAAAGGCTCCAAAAGGAAGTATATAGAGCCACACATAGTGGTGTCTAAGCACTCCCAACTCCTCAAGGGGCTCAGGGCGAAGGATCTCATGCACTTAGGAGTTGGAAAGCCAGCTAGGGCAATACAGCAAGATCCATACAAACACATATGTGTGCATGCATATACACATATTCAGGAAATATGTATGTACATATATTTATGGAGTAGCTACATGTGGCAGATGTTAACAATTAGTAAATCTAAGTAAGATGATATATTGTGTCTGTTATACTTGTCTCTCAACTTCTGCAGGCCTGAAGTTTGTCAAAATAAAAAAGCTGGTGGAAAAAAAGTAAACCCAGGAGCAAATCAAAGAGCAGGCATAGACGATGGACAAAGGCACATGTGTCTGCAGGTACACACTTGAGCAAGAAAACCAGAAAGCAGAGCAAGGACATGGGTACTAGAAGAGGTAAGAACATGGCTACCTTTGATAGGGAGAAGACAGAGTGGATGGGTGCTCACTGCAGACGGCCTGGTAGAGTCTGGCAGTCACTTGCCTGTGACCAGACCCCACCATTATGATATAGTATCTGTATCATGCTCACAGTCACTGTTGGGCTTACTTTTATTAGTTTTAATTATGTATATGTGGGTGTCAGCACGTGCACATGAGCACAGGATCTGAGGAGGCCAGAGGCAGGGATCCCCCTGGAGCAGAGGTTACAGTTGTTAGCTGCCTGGTTGTGGGTGATGGGAACCAAGCTTGAGTGCTCGGGAATTTCAGCAAGCATGCCTAACCACTGAGCTCTCTCTGATTTTGAGCTGGTTACCTGGTTTATTACCAAGCTAACTATGCCAAATTCTAAGCTGAAGGCAGATCCCCTTCTCAGGTAAGGTAGGTGAACCCTGAACACTCTCACTGAAGGCCCTTGACAGGCTCACGTCACTGTTACATTCAGTCCCTGGATTCCAGAACCAGACTGCCTGGGTTAGGATCCCAGCCCTACAGAGCCTTTGCGGCTGGGGGCAGCTTCTTCCCTTCTCCACGTCTCAGCTTCTTAGTCTGGCAGTTATAATAACGTCACCTGTCTTATAGACCTGACAGACATTAAATGAATAAAGGTTTATAACATGCTTACAAATGCAGCTGATCTACACAAGCACATGAGGCCACACAGTGGTGAAGCACGCTGTCGATCCCAACACATGGGAGGCAGAGGCAGGTGGATCTCTGACTTTAAGGCTTCCCTGGTCTACAGAGAGTTCCAGAACAGCAAGGGCTTTGTCTCAACACAGAGAAACTTTGTCTCAAAACAACAACAACAACAAATGTCATGATAACTTGGTCACAGATGTAGATAAATAGAAGAGTCAAAGTCTCCTGGCACCAGAGGATTTTCAGGTGTGCCAGCTTCCCTGTGCCAGCAAGGTGAGCTGGCACGTCAGTGCCATGTACAGCAGACACAGTACCTCCCGCTTCCAGCACTGGCTCTGTGACGGTGGAGAGGAATGGTGGCTGCTCCGATCTGGAGCCCGTGCCAATTGTCTCTTGTGTTCTAGGACACACATGGACTTTCCAATTTAGCCAAAATGACACACTGACTTTAGTATAGTCTAGGTCTGTGAACTTGGCATCTACATCATTTTTTATTTTTTAAATGTGTTTTTATGTGTATGTGTGTTTTGCCTACTGCATGTCTGTGTCCACATGTATTCCTATACCTGAAGAGGTTAGAAGAGGGAAAGATCTCCTAGGACTGGAGCTACAGAGGGTTGAGAGCTTCCTTGTGGGTACTAGGAATTGAACCTGGGTCTTCTTGAAGAACAACCAATGTTCTTTACTGCTGGGGCATCTCTCCAGACCCTTTACAACTGCTCTTAACTTCGAAATACAGTCAGTAGTAACCTTGTCCCACCTAGAACAATGCAGTGCCCTTCCTTCAGTACAAATATACTAACCTTCTCTCCAAAATAAAGCCCTATATCCTCCTCTATTCACTTTTCTTCCATGTGAGCCACACCTCTTAGCTCCCATGTGTGATCCATGTGACACTTGGCTGGAAAGCTGATCATACCCCAAGGTACCGTATGGGTGGAGTGAACTGCTTCTGCACCTGGAATCTCTACCTAGTTACATCTACAACAACCCATGTCATCCTCTGAGATCCACTCATCTTCTGTGCAAGGCCTCTTGTATATTTACTGTGGACTAAATGGAGATGTGTACCATCCTGAGAATGTGCTACTGCTCTGACTGACCATCTGGGAAAGCAGTGGAATTCTCCACTTACCCCCCAGGCATCCAAAGACAAATGCTGCAGTTCACTCCGTTTATGCAGAACAGGCAGCTGCATCTTTCTAACTACTTAACAGATAACATGCACTAATGTATGAATACTACTCTATACTAGTTATTGCTAAGTTGAAAATGTGAGTACAGTTGACAGGTTGAGTGACTGTGCACGCTCATAACCCCATCATTTATTATACAAAAGCGTAAGCAGACATATTCTTCCCGCAAAACTTGTTTGCAGGTCACTCCAACTATATGCAGAGAGGGGAAGACGTTTGGCAGTTGTGCTGTCTCAGGAGACCTTCATCTCCGCTCCCTTAGGGACAATTTTACTTTTCCTGGTGTTTTGGGTTTTTTCTCTCTTTTTCTGCCTGTTTTCCTTCCTTCTTTCCTTCCTTCCTTCCTTCCTTCCTCTTCCTTCCTTCCTTCCTTCCTTCCTTCTTTCCTTCTTTCCCTGATTACATCTCTAAATCTCCAACCTCCCAGCTCCTGAGCTTACTGGCTCCAAGGGTTCTGCCCTCAGTCTTTAGCAAAGACAAGCCCATTCCTCAGAATCTTTGCTGTGAGACTGTGGCTTCTATGTCTGCTCAGAGACAGACACAGCACCTTACGTCTTCCACATCCCATTTCTTATGAGTAACTCATAGGAAACTCTAGTCCCCCTCCAACACAAACCACATATCCTGGGGAGGCTTGTGTATCAAGCTGCTGCCATGTTGTCCACTCTGTAGAGCATCCCTGTACTACGACCTGAGAGAGAATACTGCATGCATTGCAATAGGGTGTCATGGATCCCCTGTTATCTACAACAAAGCCTCCTAGGCACGTCCTTCGCTTTCCTCCCTAACACCTGCCTCTTATTCAAGCTCCCATAACTGACAGGCTCATCTTCTCTCCATTCCCTGTGCCTGCCCCTTAATTTCTTCTGGGTCTACACAAATACTTTCTATCTAATTTACTGGTTTGCATTACTCTTCATGCAAATCACTCTGTATGTTGTAAATTAACAACTGTGCTTCTAAAATCTATTCGGTTATTTCTTATTTTAAAAAAAATAGCCAAGTGTGATAGCACGCACTTTTCATCCCAGCACGTGAGATACAAAGGCAGGTGGATCTCTATAAGTTTGAGGCTAGCCTGGTCTACAGAGTGAGTTCCAAGACAGCCAAGGCTGTAGGTAGAAAGATCCTATCTATTAAAAAAAATGTTGAGTCAGAAGTGGCAGTACAAGAACTCAGCACTCAGCAGACAATGTCAGATAGATTTCTGTGAGTTCAAGGTCAGCCTGCTCTGTACTGTAAGTCCCAGGACTGCACAGTGAGACTCTATCTCAAAAACAAAACAAAACAAAACTACATGACAACTGGGTAATGTGACACATGCCTGTGGTCTTAGCTACTGGAGAAGCTGAGGCAGGAGGATTTCATCAGCACCGAGGTTTGGGGCTAGCCTGAACAACACAGTCAAAACTCTTTCCCTTTAAAAGTTTAGGACAGGCAGTGTGACCCATCCCAAATGCTTTAATCCCAGCACTTGGGAGGCAGAGGCAGGCAGAATTCTGAGTCCGAGACCAGTCTGGTCTACAGAGTGAGTTCCAGGACAGCCAGGGCTACACAGAGAAATCCTGTCTGGAAAAGCTTTTTTAAAAAGTTGATAAAAATAATAGCAAGAACAGCTTCGACAGCTAACCTGTGGAGAACACTTGCCACTGGCAGAGCACTCTGTAACATTGTAACTTCCTTTCGCCCACACTAGTCGTTGACAGGTACTGCTACAGAACCTGCTAGCAAAGCAGAGCATAAACCCCAATACGGCTCACAACTCAACCTTTCCACTCGACCCCTGTCCTCTGTCTGCCGTGTCCTCTGATGTATGAGGTGCTGTTTCTCACTCTTAGCCCCACCCCCTGCTGCCTCCTGGCTTTTTAGGTATTCCACTAATATTGCCATGGTCATTTTCCTAATGGTTTTAAGTAATTTTTTTCTGAAACAACTGAATTTAATATATTCTTCCATATAAAAAATTCCAGTGACACCCCCAAAGCAGTCTGAAGTGCTGGATTCTGTGACCACATGCTTAAAGAGCTACTTCAATCTGTCTTGACTGTGAGGATGCTGCTGAAGTGTCTCTGTCTCTCTCTTGGTTTTAGCCAGTCAAGCCTACCTAGCAAGAGGAAGTTATCAACGTAACGCTCCCAGGACATCTGTTTTGCAAGCACACTGACTGTTCTTCAGAAGGCATTGAATAGAATCACATTTTCTGGTTTCTTCCTCACTTAAAATGGAACCACTCCTAAAGATGACAGCCCATAATGAGTACAAGCAAAGAAATCCCAAAGAAGTGTCTTCTTTGTGTCAGATATTGATTCCAAGCAGAAGTGTTAAAATAGGTATTCTGGCCTGCTGACTGCTCCATAGTTAATAATGGTGCCTGGTAGCACTTCAGATCCCCATTACCTCATGTGATTTTTTTTCCAATGTGACAGGTAAGACACCCTGCCCTGAGCAGCAATGGGGGCACACTTACCTCAGGGGATGCTTCTAAGTCATAGGTAAATCCCACCTAGCACTCTAGGATGGATAACACAGACGAGACAGAAACTGCACTCCTCAGGGTCACACACTGAAGCACCGAGGACCAGTCAGTCTACAGGACGTCCCCACAGCAGCAGAAGCCAAGCTCACTGTCAGCAGGGGCCATGTGACTCTAGCTCAGTCTCTACTTTTATCTCCTGGAAGAATCTTTTCTAAATGTCTCCTATGTTTTTAGACCAACAGCCAATGCAAGAGATACTTGACTCTGACAGTAATTGAGTTTGGAATCAAGAATAAAATGCAGTAAATTCCATCCTTATAAACTACTTTATCCCAGTGCTAGAGCAAGAAGAGAAAAATAACATGTAAAGAAAATGGGATGCTTCAAAAGTTTCAGCTAAAAAGCTTCCTGTTGCTTTTACTTTAAAAAGAAAAAGGAGTGGCTATGTAGGAGATAGCTTGTTGGATGGAAGTTCTTGCCGCAAAGCCTGATGACCTGAGTTTGGATTCTCAGAACCCACATCAAAAAAACTGTAGGCAGAGCCTTTGTTCACAGCACTGGGGAGGCAGAGGTAGGTGGATCTCTGGTCTACAGCTGGAGTTCCAGGACAGCTAGGGATACACAGAGAAATCCTGTCTTCAAACAAACAAACAAACAAACAACAACAACAAAAAACCAACCAAACAAACACAAACTGGAGACAGCAGCCCAATCGTCTGTAATCTCTGAGTGCCCTGCTAAGAAATGGGAAGTGTCAAGAAAAGAGTCAGTGGAAACTCCCATGATAGCTAGTTTGGCAAAAAGACTCTGTTTCAAACAGGGTAGAGAAATAAGGAGTGAGACCTGAAGGTTGTGCTCTGACTTACACACACGCACACACGCACGCATGCATGCATGCACACAAGCACGCACTCGAACATGCATTCTCATACACTCCCATATCCCACATCCCACACCACACACACATTTTCTTATTTTTTATCAAAAAATAGAAAAATATGCATGACTCTTCTATTAGAGCTTTATTAGAAACATAGTTTACTTGTTAGGATAGTCTGCCCTTTGCTTTGTACTGCAAGGAGTACATTGGTAACAAGGTCACTGAGTATCTTTGTGGCCTTGGGCAGGGCACTGAAGTTCCATGGATCACAATTTTTTTCCATTAAAAAAAAAAAATGAAATAGCTCGGAACTGGAGAGTTGGTCCAGCTGTTTAAAAGCACTTGTTGCTCTTGCAGAGGACCCAGATCCAGGTCTCAGCATCCACACAGTGGTTCACAACCATTCCTAACTCCTGGTCTAGGGGATCTGAACCCTTCTGACCTCATCAGGCACCAGACATACATACACACACACACACACACACACACACACACACGGTACACATGTACACGTACATACATGTAGACAAAACATTCATACACATAAAATAAATCTTTAAAAATTTAAAATGAAACAGTTTAACTAGAGTCATCTAAACTATAAAGATTCGGATTGATTATAAAAAATACTATGAGTTATAAAATAAAAAAATTTCTATCAAGCCATTTTATTCAAGATGTTTAATAACACATGGCAAAGGACATCTAGAAGAGATTCCTGAACAAAAGATTTATATATTAGAGGCTAGACATCTCGGTCTATTATAAACCTGTGAAATCAAATTATTTAAAAACTCAGTTACTGGCTCAGGCCGGAGCCAGGTCAGGAAGAAGTTTGTATTGGCAGACCCTGTGCTCGGTTCTGAGCAACGGAGGGTGGACTTGGCCAGAGGTGGCTTGAGTCCCACACCTCCTGCGCTGCTACCCGATGCCTGACCTGATGCCTGACGGGTGTGAGAGCTGGACCTGGCCGAAGGTGGGCCGGGTTGAAGGAAGCGGCCTGCATGATCCGCTGGGACCCTAACCTATCTCCTGGAAGAGCCCACTCTCCCTGGAAGGAAGACCATCCTTGAAGAGGATGACTGAGACGTTATGGGCCACGCACTGTGTGTCTGCTCCTGGGGAACTGTCATCATTGACAATAAGCATTACCTCTTCGTCCAGAAATCGGGGGAGGGGTGAGTGTTTGGAAGTCACTTAGCTAGACCCAGGTCATTTAGGGACAGTGCTAGAGACACAAGAGTGCTAACCTTAGATTCTACCTCACTGCCGGGCGGTGGTGGCACACGCCTTTAATCCCAGCACTTGGGAGGCAGAGCAGGCGGATTTCTGAGTTCGAGGCCAGCCTGGTCTACAGAGTGAGTTCCAGGATAGCCAGGGCTACACAGAGAAACCCTGTCTCGAAAAACCAAAAAAAAAAAAAAAAAAAAGATTCTACCTCACTGAATGGTAGCTGAATGGGTCAAGAAGTGGATTCTAGATCCTGGCCTCCTGGATCTACCTTGTGTGACCTTAGATAAACTGTGGTTTCTTCTGTTTAAACGGAGATATGATTATAATGTCTCACTAAGGGATTTGTGAGAACTAAGTGAGATAGTATATTCTTTAAAACATGTTACCTAGTACCTGGCTCATGAGGACTTACTAAATTTTGATTGCTACTTGAAATTTATTGAACGTCTTATGCTAAGACCAAAGAACCTCATTGATTTCTGTGCCCCTGCTCTTGAGGACTGCAGACTCTCATGTCTTGAAACTATATGAGAGCTACATCTTGGGAGGGTTTCTATTCCATGTGAGAGGCACTCCTCCCTAAGGGAATTACTCTGGGTCCAAGCTATGTGGGAGATGACTGTCATCTTCACTGACCCCTTTGGCCCACAGTGGGTTCAGCTATGTGGGCCTAGTGGAGGGCTTGCATGATGGACACTTCTACGCCCTGAAGCGAATCCTGTGTCCTGAGCAGCAGGACCAGGAAGAGGCCCAACGAGAGGCAGACATGCATTGCCTCTTCCAGCATCCAAACATCCTTCACCTCATGGCTTACTCTCTGAAAGAACGAGGTGCTAAGCATGAAGCCTGGCTGCTGCTGCCCTTCTTCAAGAGAGGTACACTGTGGAATAAGATAGAAAGGCTGAAGGACCAAAGCAACCTCCTGACTGAGGACCAAATCCTTCCTTGTTGCTAGGTATCTGCAGAGGCCTTGAGGCCATTCATGCCAAAGGTTATGCACACAGGGACCTGAAGCCCACCAATATTTTGCTTGGTGATGAGGGGCAGCCAGTTTTAACGGACTTGGGTTCTCTGAATCAAGCATGCATTCAAGTGGAGGGCTCTCGCCAGGCCCTAGCTCTACAGCACTGGGCAGCTCAGCGGTGCACCATCTCCTACCGGACACCTGAACTTTTTTCTGTGCAAAGCCACTGTGCCATGGATGAGCAGACTGATGTCTGGTCCCTAGGCTGTGTGCTTTATGCCATGATGTTTGGGGAAGGCCCTTACGATATGGTGTCCCAGAAAGGTGACAGTGTGGCTCTTGCTGTGCAGAATGAACTCAACATCCCACAAAGCCCCAGGCATTCTTCAGCACTGCGATAGCTATTGGCCTCGATGACGACTGTGGATCCCCAGCAGTGGCCTCACATCCCTGTCCTCCTCAGTCAGTTGGAGGCCTTGCAGCCACCAGCTCCTGGCCAGCACACCACCCAAATCTGATCAAATCAGTGGGTATATTGGGAAGATGACCTTGAAGCAGCTCTCATCCCTCACTGGAACTCCTTCCGTCTACCCAGGATGGCTCTGACCCAGGGGCAAGGATGGTGGGTCCTGTATATTCTGCTCTCTTATCCCAATACCTGGGCAAGGAGCCTAGGGTGAGTTGGGGGGAAATGAAACAGAAAATATGGCTCAAAGCTGGGCTGCTGGGCACACATCATGTTCTGTTTCCAATCCTGGGAGCAGGAGAATACATATAAAGGAGAATAAAGTGAAAACAGACAAAAACAAAAAACAAAAAAAAAAACCTCAGTTACTAGAGAAGCAACACTTTATTGTGAACGTCCATACTGCATCTACTCTTGGGAAAAAAACGGGTTTACAATGACTTGAATACACATCTGTTTGCATTCTGCATGTTCATGAACCCTGATACTGCAACTGCTCTTTCTGAGGAGAGCACCCAAAAGGACCATCTCAGACTACACTTGTTAGGAAGTGCCACAGACTGGAGCCCACAGAGCCTGAGTCTCATCCCACTGAGTTCTCAGGCTCACCCACACCCAGGACAGACAGATAGACTCTCCACTTACTTTTACTGTCCTCAGAACAATAACTCTTTCCCCAGACAAACATGCTTCCTGGTGACATGATTGTCCCTGGCTCCTCTCTCTGTCAACTCTTTGACAGATGACTCTGCTGATGGTGTATTGCTCATGGAGCAAGCATGCAATAAATATTTATTAACACAAACTCATGAATTAATGTAATCTTCCTAGTTTACAAATCAAAAAAAAAAACATCATAGCGAATCTTTTGGGTGCAGTCCTGAATGGAGGAAGGAGCCTAGCACTGTATTTAGACTCTGAAACTTTGTAAGAGAAGATCAAAATTAGAGAGGGTGACTACGAAAACAGATCCTGGGGAACAATGAGCAGTTTGATCTCCACTTTAATTACAGATGATACAACTTTACCTCTTATTTTATTGTTTTATTTTTTTTTGTGGGAAAAGGAAATTGAGACAGATCTAATGCAGCTGAGAATCGACTTGAACTCCTGATCCTTTCTGTCTCTGCCTCCTGAGGTTTTTTGGTTTTGTTTTTGAGACATCTTCTTACTGTGTGTCCCAGGGTGGCCTGGAAGTCTTGCCTCGACTCCCAAGTGCTGGGATTACAGGTATACACTGCCGTGTATAGCACCTCCTACGTTTCCTGATCCATCCAAGAACTCAAGTTTTAGATAACCAGTTTTGAAACCTCTTATAAATTTGTAAGTTGTATGAATGATTAGGAACCTAAAGTTTAAGAAGCTGCCCAAGGTCACAGAAGTCAGGATGGACAGGTCACAGAGCTCCCCTACTTATATCAATAACATTCTACACAGCTCTGAGCTGAGAAAGCAGCTACAGTTCTTGTATTAGTTTAATCAATAGGAAAAAGGGTACCAGGCAGACAATGCTGCTTGTCTGTCTGTTATAAGCTATTTAATGATGTAATTGAAGAAGCCAACATTTGCACTCAATCTGGAGAAAAGACAACTTCTAAATGAATGCATCAGCAGAAATTTCCAAAGCAATAATAAATGTGTTTATTTCACAAAAAAAAAAAATCATTGAAGCTAATTTATAAGCATTTAAACCAAACCTAGTAATTGTAACAGGCCCCTAGACCATAGCCCAACTGACTCCATGATGGAAGTGCCATTCAGCCAGGCTGTAACGCTCAGCTAGCTCATAGACAGCACCACCTGACAAAATGAAAACAAAGACCTAATCCATCAAAGTCCCAGTTCTGGGGAGTCTCAAAATGTCCTTACTAACCTTGCTTTTTGGCTTCTGTAGTTCTGCTTCTGGCTAACTGTTCTTGTTAACTGAAGTATGTCAACCCAGAACATGGTTTTTGTGCTTAAAAACTCACCCTGAGAAAGGCTTAGGGCTAAACTGGAATCCCTAACACCAGCATAGCTGCTGGCCAGCTAATAAAGACTTTCTATTGGCTTAAACCCATGTCTGAGCAGTCTTCCCTGGTGAATACACCACAAAATTTCTGGAAGTCCCATCAGAATCCCAGAGATCAGACCTCAAGACCCTAGGAGTCTCAGAGCCCCTTAGATAGAGGAAGAGTGTGGTGGTCAGAGGATTACTAGAAAGTGCACAACCTGAGGTGTTCCAGGTCTCCAGAGCAGTCTGATCTCTCCACCCCAGGAGGAAACACATTAGAAAGTCACCCAGTCTGTCACTTCTGGAGGTAAGTCTGGTACCTTCTGTTTGGATGCATAGGAGAGGTCAGACACAGCTGCTGGTCCATGAAAGACCTCACTGGATCTTTCACACCTGTATCAAGTCTGTTACCCTGTATTGAGCAGTAGCTTGCTCTGGTGTGAGAACCCCCTGGCTTAATACCTGTGCTTCCTCCTGCTGGGGAGTAGAATTCTTTTGTCTCTGCCAAGTAGTTCAGAGAAACCCTCCAAAAGAAAACAAAAAAGGGCCCCCTCACCTATCTGTCCCATTGGGGAGGCAGGAGCATTTGCCTGTCTTGTTGCTTGACTTCCATTCATGGTCAGGGTTGGTCCCTGTGTGGAGATGGGGAGGAGCTGGGCCTTTCATCCAGAACCCGCTGCCATCTAAGCAGAACGCACATAGGGAGAGGAAACTAGTTCCCCAGGTGAGCATCTTTCTGCTCTGTGCCTACTCTAAGCAGCCCCAGGAAAGGGGGGAAAATTCCCTTTTTATGTCTTTTGTTGTTTGGTTGGTTGGTTGGTTTTGGATTTTGCTTATTTTTCCAAGACAGGGTTTCTCTGTGTTTCCTTGGCTGTCCTAGAACTAACTCTGTAGACTAGGCTGGCCTCGAACTCAGAGATCAGCCTGCCTCTGCCTCCTGAGTGCTGCCACCACTGACCACTGAGCTTTTCAACCAATGATCTGAAAACTGGAAAACAGAGCTGGGCAGGTGGATCACCACCACACAATGTAGCCCGGAAAGAAGAGATTTCCCCTTCACTGATCAAGGAGACTTTAAACAAATTTTTGCTAGGTCCTTTTTTAAAAGGATTAAAGACAGCTGCCAAAAATGATTTTCTGTCACCCAGTCAGCCTCAGATATTAGAAAAAAAGTTATAAAAGTTAAAGGTATAAGTGAAGGTCCCAGTTGCTGGAGATAGCTCAAAAAGTGTTTAAACAGACGAGAGCTTTTGCATGAACTGAAGCCACCATCACCTTCTCTGATGAGACTTACAGACACTTAGCAAAACTGTGCTATCTTACCCTCTGTCAGAAGGGTATCTCCTAGCTGAAAGTTCTGCCCCCAATCAAAAGATACAGATAGACTATCTCTCAGATTGAATGTTAACTCAATAGCCCTGGAAGCAGAAGGGGAAGTTGCAATCCACACTGCTTGGCTTGAAGAGACAGGCATCCTTGTGTCCTTCTAGGCACCTGGAAATCTCCTGCCTGTGCAGAGATCTGGAGAAACAGGTGCTCACTGTCTAGGGCCTTGGAAGATGCATCTTCAGCCTCCCACAGGCAGCGGTCTCAACCCATCATTGAGAGGTTAAAGTGGAAGCGTTACCTGGACCAGGTTGCCTCAAGGATTTTAAAATTCTCTAGTGTGATGAGATACTAAAAGCCCTGTCAGAGGTTCCCAGGAAAACAGACTATAAAAGGCCACTGAGGGCCTGCTGCAAGAGTTGCAGAGCTTGTGCTACAGAGTGTCAGCTAAGAAAGCCCAACTTTATACATCAGAGGCTACCTAACTTGGCTACCAGCTGAGGGGAGGCAAAAGGAGCCTGTCTCAGAGTAGGATTGTTGCCATCATCCTTCAGATCCCAACTCCAAAGACTAAGAAACAGGTTTGAGAGTACCTAGGTGCAGCTAGGTATTGCTGCCTCTGGATGCCAGAGTTTGTGGAAATAGCAAGGTCTCTATATACCAGCATGGGGCACGGGTTGGGGGTGGGAGGTGCTGAGAACAAGAGGCATTTGAGACTTTAAAAACAACTCTGACCTTGGCTCCAGCCCTAACACTTCCAGGTGTCTCAAAACCTTTTCATCTGTTTGCCCATGAAATGAAAGATGTTACAAAAGGAATTTTTTTCCTAATAATTTATTACTTTTTAAATTCACTTTACATCCCAATCATTTAACTCAAACTTTGTGGTCACAAAAATTCCCTGTGACATAGCTGTCAAACAAATAGACCCTGTAGTCACAGAATGGCCCACCTGTCTAAGAGCTGTGGTGGCTACTGCTAGTCTAATTGGAAAAAAAAACAAAAAACAAGTTAAGGATGGGTTAAGATCTTATACTCACAACACCCATGACTCTGTTGAAGTTCTCCTCCAAGGAACACCAGAACGCTGGCTGTCTAATGACTGTGTGACCCAGGTTCAGGCCGTACTCCTGACCCGTCCTTGAGTACTGTTTGAGAAACCCACTGTCACCAATCCTGCTACCTACCCTCTTTCCTGATGCCAACCTGCTCATCCATGACTGTCATGAAATGAAAGATGAATCCAGGTATGTGAGAGCTGCAGTACGTTAACTGAAATGAGCAGAACCGGTCAATCCTATCCAGGCTCTCCAATGGGGAAAAGGGAAGTGCACACCCCATATACGCAATCACTATGCTTTTACTACAGTGCATGTTCATGTTATGATTGATAGAGGAAGAGGGATTTTCACCACTGGGGGACAGGACATTAAAAACAAAGAGAAGCCCTTGGCCCTCCTAGTGGCTATTTGGCTTCCCCTACAAATTGCTGTCCTCCATTTCTTAACTGCTAACTTGACTACCCAACATACAGCCCTTAAGACCAGTAGGGCCTGATGATATTCTGATGGCATACCCCAACCCTGTGCCAAGATTCCATGGTGAAGAAGAAATGGACACCTCAAACCCACAAGTTGATAGAGGACACAGGAGGAAAAAAACATTCTCTGAGAAACAACTGGCAAGATTCCAGTAACCAACCTTTACCAGATATCTGGGGTCCACAAAATTTCTAAGCTGCTCAGACCATGTATGTTATACCTAGACTGGACAGCCTAGTGTAGGATGTCTCAGCTTAGATGCTAGGTTTTTGCTCAAGTAAATCCAAAACAGAGAGCCCTTCCCAGGAAGGAGTCTGAAAGAGAGGCCAACACCTTGGTGAACTCTGGGAAAACTGACTTCATTGACATCAGACCTGCCAGGGGAGGATACAAGTACTTGCTACTTTTTATAGATACTTTTCTGGGTAGGTAAAAGTGTACCCTATCCAGACTGAAACTGCTCAAATAGTAGCTAGAAAGCTCCTCCAGGAACTGGTCCCCTGATTTGGCCTTCCCATAGTAATGGGGTTCAACAATGGCCTGACTTTCATAGCCCAAATCTTTCAATTAATTGCTAAAATTTTAGGTATAGAGTAAAAACTATATGCACAACTTTATTGTGCATACAGACCTCAGAATTCTGGCCTAAAAAAAAAAAAATAAACAGGATTAAAAGAACTCTAACAAAACTCTACTTAGAGTCCAGCTAAGGTGGCTAGGCCTCCCTCCTTGTCTGCTGTACCCACAGAGGGAGGGATTTACCCCCTAAGAAATTATCTTTGAAAGACCTATCTCACTGTTCCCCTGCAGTTGGCAGGACTCCCACTCCTATGGCTGTGAAGGTAAATGGCATTACACTATGGATCCACCATACCCGGGTCAAGAAAGTGGGAACTAGGATGTGGCCAAACAAACAGTCTCCAGCCTATGGAAAATAAAGATTTCATTGAGGCCCTGGGCCATTCTACTCCCTGCCCCACTAATCTTCTCCTGCAACATGTGTTTTGCACTATAGCTATAAATACAAGGTCAAGGTCTGGCCCCTACTACCCTCAGGCCTGGACTGGAAACTGAGGAAGACAGATACAGGGAAAGTGTTAGTCATGGCTGTCACAGGATGAAAGATGAAAGAAACCAGGTCTAGTGTAACTACAAATCAGTAACTCATATTCTGCCTTTACCTTTGCTCACTGGTGCCCATTCTGAGTGTCCCCTTGTATTGTTGAAAAGAAAAGATATGGGAATTTATCTTTTGAGATAGAAATACAGACTTACAACTCTATGCATTCCCTGTGGCAGCTCCTACCCCAAGGTTATCAGAATCAAGGGAGTTTCCATTGCATAAATTGGGGTTGTAAAACTAAGGCTTCCTGAAAATTTCCTTTAAAAAGATTCTGGCATTTAGGAAACAGGAAAAACCTGGGGAATCAGACTCTATGCCACAGGAAGGGACATTGGGGATCGAGTTAATCATTCCCAGCCGGAAATTTGCCAGGATTGCTGGTTATGCTTAGACTCCCATCTCCCTCACGACACAGAGATAAGAACGAGCCAGACTGTCAGCCCACTGACTGACAAAACTCCCTGTGGCTGGAGGCAGCTCAGATTAACATTAGAGGCCCTACAACTTACAATGGGCTAAATTTTGTCTAATATCCCAAAACCTTTAATCTAGACACTTCCCCTTATCCTGATGCCAGCCATTCTGCTTTTTGTATTAGTTCATCTGGATGACAGATAAATTACTGAGCCCCTGAGACTACTTGGTGGGCATAAACCAATGGTTTGACTGAATGTGCCTCTTCTGATGCTTTCTAGACTGAGTAGACAGATTGGCCGGGACTTAGTGGTATTATAACAACTGTTAGATTCCCTTGCAGAAATGGTCATATAAAATTGGAGAGGCTTAGACTCACATCGCATGAGATAAAGGCAAATATGTCTGGCTTTAGGGGGAAAATTGTTGTCTCTATGCTAATTGATCAGAGTAATTTAAGGTTGGAGAAAAACGAGAGAGAGAGAGAGAGAGAGAGAGAGAGAGAGAGAGAGAGAGAGAGAAGAGAAGAGAGGTATTACTCAGACAATTGCTACTCTGCTGTTAGCATTGACTGGGACTTTAATTCTCATTCTGCCTGAATTACTGGTGGGGCCCTGCATCTTAAACTATATGCATTAAGACTGAGCTCAGAATTGCACTGATCCTTCTGCCTCAGCCTCCCCAGACATGGAATTAAGCCATGGACCTCCTTACACTCATAATCTCAGAAGTTTTCACATGCTTTACTTCTCAAGACAGCATTTCCCTTTCAGTAATGAACAAAGTCATTATGTTAAAAAATAAAATAAAAAAGAACCATTGCCTTCTCTTTGAGGGGCAGATAGATTGACAGGAATGGCTGAGAGGAGCTGATGGAGGTCTGAGAATGCTGGGAGAATCTTGCTCATGGGGCTCCACTGGCCTGGGCGGCAGGAGGCCCATCAGAGGCAGTATGCTGCAGCAGAGCCAGGGTTCAAGACCAGACACTGCTCCTAGGCTAGACTTAAAGTCTGTCTTTATTGCCTAGGCTGGACTCTACTGCCTGGGAATCTCAGACTGAATTCTAAAAACATGGTTAAGAAGAAAGACCTTGGATTTGATGACCAATAAGATCTCTCAAGCTTACTACTCTCAAGTGTGCACCTGGCCTTTCCTCAGAGCCCACCCTGGTCCTCTGGGAAACACGCCATGTGCGGACACAAGAACCCAGTTCTACACTGTGCTCTCTCTCCATGGACTAAACAAGTCTGACTTAGGGAAGGTGCAAGAAAGAGTTCCTCATTGGTTTCTGGGCTCTGCCTTTAGGGGAGGCACACAGAAATGAATACAGGAGGGAAACAGGAGAGAAGCAGAAATGCCCAATAATCAGGAGCTGTCAGGGAAACACCAAAGAAATCTAATTAATTATAAGTACTGTTTCAAAGCTGTATTTGTGCTACCATTTTAAAATTAGAAAACATTAATAACATTAAGATGAAGTCCCAATTAAAAGAAATTGACTGCATTGTTCAAATTTCATTTAATTCTTTGACAGTGGAAAAAAAAAACCATCCTAAATTAGTTCCATACACTGACTGTGAAACACAACAATTTACTCCTTTGTCATGGCTTCCTCTTCTGTGGTTTGTGTGACTCTTCTTTGTTCAACAAATGGCAGAACAATGTCAAAACAAAGTTTGAAAATTGAGCCATTCAAGCTTACATGAGCCTAATGCAATCCTCTTGCTCCTGTCCTTGGGAAGGGTATGGGTCGGGGGAAAGGAACAGTGAACTTGCAAGAACCGGACAGATGGATGGGCGCTCATCCAGGCTTACAAGTGAGGCCAAATGGTGAACCACCGATAACATACCGGTGCCAACTCCTGCTTTCCCAAGAGGAGCTGGCCCTTCCCTGCCAGAGGGCAGGAGGTGCGCAGGAATCCCCTCTGCTTTCCCAGAACTTGTTGTGATGTCTTGCGCACAGGGACTGAGAAGGAGATGTTGGCTTAGACAATGTGCAGCTACATGTTCTGACTGAGCCCACTCTAGCAGGCTGCCCGGTTCTCTGACCAAGCCTGAGGGTCTCCAAGAACCACGTGGGCAGGGTCTCCAGTCCCTCACCGGAGAAAACCCAATAATGTCTCCAAGGATCATTCCTGATTTCGATGAGAAAAACAGTAATTCCTGAGCAGAAAAGTTCTAAACCTGGAAAAGCAGATGTTTGGAGCAACAAAGGTCACTACCAAGCAACTGACTCACAGTACTGAGCTAGGAAACTCAGCCAAGGGGATTTCTAGCTCACTGGGAAACTGGGAAACCTTCACTCTGCCACCTGCTTGTCTGTGAATCTGTAAGTAGCTAAATACAATGAGCTTGCCTTGCAGATGAGTGTAGATCCTAACCTGGGACCACACAGATCAACAAGAAAATGTTGTAACCAGGACAGTTGGCCACAGACAACCATACACACAGACACCCCTGACCTCTAACAGGGCAAAACCAATTCTCCTGCATGTGCCTGACCAGCTCAGACCTAAGCCTAACCCTGCCCCAGTGCTGACTTGAAAATGGATAATTCTTCAGCCACAGAGCAAAGCATGGAGCCACTCTGATGAGAAAACTGCCACAAACATCCACACTCCTGACCTAGCATGTCCACACCTGTGTACCTTTATCAAGAGTCAGCTACTCTCCAGGGTCAAATCCTCCCCTTTGACTGAGAAGTGTTGATGAGGAAGACCTTTTCTTCCCCTTTTGATGAATAGCACTTCTGTTTAGACTGTTACGACAAAGACCCACCCCTAGATTAGCAGGGTTACCTTTTAAGAGAAAAGTATAAAGTTGTAAAATAGTTATTAGGGTTAATCTTGATCGTCAACAGGATTTAAAGTCTTGATAGAAACAAATCTGTGGGAATGTCTGTAAGAGACTTTTTATATCACTTTAATAGATGAGTGGCACCATTCTCTGGGCTGGTGATCTAAACTAAAAAAAGGAGAAAAAGAGCCAACCACTGGCATTGGTCACCTGCTCTGCTTCTGGACTGTGGATACAATGTGACCAGCTGTCCCAAGTTCCTGTCTTTCCAGCTGCAATGGACCATACCCTTGAACTGTGAGCCAATGAAATCTTCCTTAAGTGGCTTCTGTCAGGTATTTTATCACAGCAATGAGAAAAGTAACTAACGCACTGTATGTCTGCCAGCACAGGCTGACCTGAATTCATTTGCTATGGTCTTATTGAGGCTTTGCAGCTGCCACTCTCCTGATACTGGTTACAAGGTCCAGAGCTAGATGACCCAGAGGTCAGAAGACTGGTTACATACTTACATACAAGGCAAAACACCAACCAACCAAAAATAGTAAAAACAGTAAGAAGCAGCCAAGGAATGGGATAAACTTAAAATGATCTATTCATGTGATAAAGATTACATTTTGTTTTTTATAGCTAGTTAAATGGGTAGACACAGAACTCTAATGCCTGCCTAACCAATGCATGAACAGATATGTATATATAAAAGCTATGCTTATGTGTCACTTCGTATGTGCACTGAGATCTGACAGTCAATAGCAATGGACAATGGTGCTTACCGTCTCAGCTATAGGAAACCAAGGCTTATTGTAGAAAAGGCCAATTCCAATGCTAGAGCAAGGGAACATTCATGAAGAGCTCAGCAAGTATTTTGTCAAAAGGTAAAGGAGTATTCAAGTATGACAGGAACACACTAAAAGGACATGGAAGCCAGCATGACCAAGTTCCCACTAGGACAATCTGAGCTTGAAAGCAAATGTGGATAGTAAAGGATTACATAAACCCAAGGAGTACAAAGGGGTGGAGGAGCAGGCAGAGGGAGGAAGAGGGAGGGAGGGAGGCAGGCAGGCACACTCACTCTCTTATAGTGGAACGACAACTAACAAATATAGATGAGACAGTATGATTAGAATGTCACCATTTGGTGACCACCATACTAATTGATGCATCCAAGGAAACAAGCAATGATGGCTGAAAGTCTAATGAGGAACACAATTCTAACAGTCACAAATGTCTCCCTTATAAAGTACTACTTTTTAACTCAATTGCAAATGATAACCAATGAATTTTATAATGGAAAAGTCTTGTCAATTCTGCCTCAAGTAATGAAACCTGACAGATCTAGAAATGGGACAAATTAAAACTGTGTGTAGCATCAGATGAGCTGGAATTGTACAGCTTCTTTGCAGTATTCTTTCCCCAAAGACACATCCTAAATCTAGTCATGAGCAAGCCTAAACTAATGGCTGTCACACAAAATAACTAGCCAGTTGTCTTTTAAAATGTCTAGGTCATGAAAGGACAAAGATGAAGGAAGAAGCTGTCAAAGACTGAAGGCAGAAGTTAAAGAGCTGTGACAACTGGTAGCATGGATCATCTCTGATGGACATTGCTCAAAACAGCAACTGGCACAGTATGCAGGGGCCTGTGGCTTAGGTACTGCATGATGGCAAAGTTACCTTCTTGACTTGGGAAGGTGGATGGTTGTTGGACGTGTGGAAAGGGCACTTGCTTTCAGGAAATACTCAGGTATATTAAGGGGTGCTAGCTGAAACCTGGTTCCCAAATGATTGGAGAAAAGAAAAAGAAGGTGCATGTGTTTATGGCATGTGTGTGTGTCTACGTCATAGTGAGTGCTGAAGATACAGTCAGGAATTTTTTGGGTATTCTGAAACTTTTCTGGACAGCTGGAAACTATGAGCACTGGAATTCAGTGCTCCGAGCTCTCCATGGCTCAGTATGTTACAGACTGTTCAGAGAGCAGTCACGACTCTAGCATAATCCTCTTCAGTTCAAAGAAAGAAAAAAAAAAAAAAAAACCACAGGTCACAGACTATGACCTCGAGGTCATGCCAAGGGACCACTGCCTGGCTCCTTTCTATCAAGGACAATGACTCCAGAGATTTTTGTCAGCCCTCAACTAAAATGACTCCTGGCAGGCAAATGAAAATGGAGGTTTTAATTCTCAAAGGGAACGCTGTTTACTTCCAAAGTGTGGCTGATCTGTCACAATAAACACAACTAGTTGGTAAGAAATAAAAGGCATGAGATGTGAGGCCAAGGAAGACACATGCTTACCATGCCACTAGCCAGTCCTCCAGTGGCCAGGCCCCTCAGACACCAGCCACATGTAACATGGCAGCACCCCATAACAGCTCTGACCAGATATCCCAGTAGAAATGTCTGCTGGTGCTTGCTACTCTCTTACCTTAAATACTAAATGGCATCTGAAAAAAAAAAATGGGCCATGGCACATTGTAAGTCTGTCAAAGAAAGGGATATGTAACTATCTTGGGATCTCCACCCCACCTCGAATGTGTGGTCAGTACTTCATAAATACTCTAATGAGGTGTTCAGCAAACAAGTACCCAATACAAGCTTATGTGTCAGTTGGAACTCAAGAAAATTCAAGCCTCCAACACCCCTACTGTGACTTCATCTGGAAACAATGTCTTTGCAAGTGTGATTTAAGGACAGAGATCCTTCTAGAATAGAGTAGGGCCTAAATCCCAAGAAAGCATCCCTGAAAGACACAGCAAAAGGCAAAGAGACACAGAGCAGAGGCTGTATATGAAGAGGCAGAGACTGGAGAGACGCAGTTCCAAGCCAAGGATGGAAACAACCCCACTAGAACCAGAAAGGGTGGGATGGACTGTCTTCAGGACTCCAGAACCAACCCTGCCCACCTTCATGCCCCTCTTCTGTTGTTTTAGGCCTCGGTTTCAGGGGTTTTGTTATAGCAGCCAGAGGATGCTAATACCAAGGTAAAGAATATTTAACATGTTTTCTTCTGCTATACCAAATTCTCCCTTAACACATTAACTATGAAGATCAGCCACTTTAAGATACTCTTCCTTCAGCCAACTGCATCAGTCCTAGGACTGCAAGACTATATAATCACAGTTTCTCTTTGACACTGCACTGCTGTCCAACTGATCCAAGAACAAAGAGACTTTGTTCGAGGCTCAGAGCGCCACACTGTACTTTTCTTTCCTAAGAGACAGACTGCTTTGTAAATTACTAAGGACCATCCATATGAAGAGTACCATGCTAAGACATTTTGAATGTCACACATAAACTACAATACAAGTTTCTTAGAACAAGGCTACAGTATGAAATGGACATACTTAGCAGGCACACATTTCCAGCCATGAATCATACCACATATGTAAACAGATTGTCCATAAATGTCCTGTTTAAAAGCAGACCATACAAAAATCTTAAATGCAAAGATGTGAGCAATCAGGCAACCGTCACTAAAGAAGCAGAGGGCCTACTCTCCTGAATAAAGTACAGAGAGAAAGTGCATTTGGGCCAGAACAGTGCAAACAGTTAAGTTAGGCAGCCCCCTTTCACAGTTGTTTTTTAGATTCAGCCAGTGAAACAAAAAATAATATTGATCTTTGAGAAGGACTTTCGACAAGAACAGCAGTTGGCATTCATCCCCTGTGCACTTGCCCTTCATCTGGAGTGTTCCGCATGCGAGCTCTGTCTATTTATAACAGCGGGGTTCATGTCACTACAATAGTGGATTGTATCTCGCAGCTGTATGTGTGTATCTAGACACACACGGATGGACAGCCTGAACTTTCATGTTTCCCTTTTTTGGAGATTTAAAATAACATTTTAAAAACTGCCAACCAGCAAGGTCACAAAATATTTTTGGATGGCACAGGGAAGGCTTGCAAAGCTGTGGTTCACATCAGATGTGGAGGCTGGGGTGCAGCCAGTAAGCCCAGTTGCACAATATCCTGCCAATGCCAACTTCAAAAGTTCTCTGCTTCAGCAAGCTCACAAATGACTCTTTCCTGGTAATAAACAGAGCCTCATAAACTTGCAAAAGTCTGCACAATAGGGAATGCCCAGAGGAGTGAGGACTTCCCTGGCCACTCAGCATGGCCATCAACACTACCAGGAGGGTTTAACTGCCCTCGCTCCTCAATAAGGCCATGCTTTTCTCTGCTCAAAGTATATACTACTTTCCCAGCATATGGCCAAGTGAGTGATATGCCATATACCACATACTCTTCCCAGAGGTGCCGGCTTTTGGACTTGCTTACTCTATGTATCCCACAAAAGCAGGGTTTGCGTCTCTGTTGTTGACTGGCATATCTGCAGAGCTGAAAATAGTACCCAGCACAATTTATTGGGCACATACTTGTGGAATTAGCAGAGACAATGTTTTCAGGAAACATATAAATTCTGATGACTGATTGGTACTGGGCTCCAGACTTCGACGGCAGCCTTCCCCAGGCCCCATAAAGATTCCAGTTTTTGTTTTTCTAGATTTCCTGAGATAGGACCTTGTTATGTAGCCCTGGATGCCCTATACTCAACATGGAGTCAAGGCTAAGTTTGAACTCACAACAATCCTCCTGTTTCATCTTCCTAAGTCCTAGGGTTACAAATGCACAATACCAATTCTGTGAGGATTCCAGCTTTGTTCACAAATTTGCAGCATGTGAAAATGGAAGTAGAGTAAACAGATACCTGGTACATTTCATGTCTGAAGTAATTCTCATTCAAAGTATGTCACCAGCCATTCAATATTCCTTTGTTCGTTTGACAAACCTTCTTGCTAGAGATAGTAGATTCCAGAAGTCTCCTGCTAATGGAAAGGTATATCCCTACTCAAGTGACTGTCTATAACAAGTAACAGTTCTATATGTCACTCAACAGCTCTTGAGATTGTCATTGTCTTTCTTACATCAGTACATTATTAACCCTAACAAATGACTACAGTAGATGAAATTAATACATCCCCAAATCTCAAAGCCCTACAGGGTCAGAAAGAACCAGATCAGGGACTCAAAGGAAGGTAAGAGCATAAGGCAGAAAAGCAGAATTCAAATGGGCCAGGGGTCTGGGGCTGCCATGGTCTCTGTATAAGGCTAATTCTCCAACACAGAAAAGACCATCTGGAAAGCCAGTTCTGGTGAACACACTCCATAAGAAAAGGTGGCCTTGCGTTGCTTTGTGGAGCAATTCATGAAACAGAATGAAGGAATCTTTCCTGTATTATGAGGACTATCCCATCAAAGGTGCCTGAACAAAACTCCAAGAGAAGAAGGCCCCTTCCGGGGTGACTTGGAGTCTCTGGTAAGTGACATAACCCAGACAAGACTCAAAGTTACTGTGTAGCTGAGGATGGCCGTGAACTTCCAGTCTTCATGCTTCTACCCGTCAGGTGTTGGGATCAGGTAGGTGCCACCACGCCAGACTGAAAATTGTTTTCTTTATGAGCACAATGATAGAGTACTTGTCTATCACACATAGGCCCTGGTCTAATGATTTTACACAAACCAAAACCAAGGATGATCAGTAACCCCAACTGGATCACTTTAACTTCAGATCACAGAACAGGCCGAGTACAAAGCTTACACCAATATTATTATCATCAAGTAACTGTTGCTAATTGGGTGTCTGCTTGAGTGGGGAAAGCTAAAAGAAGTCTCTGGCTTGAGTATTTCTCTGATTTCAAGAATACAGCCAAAGAAACACTGGGCAGAGTTCTGGAGCCACACTTGGTGAAGGGGTTATTTCCATCGGAGAGAATTAACAATTTGCATTTTTATTTTATACAAGTTTACAATGTGGAGCTTTCATCATGAACTTATAATACTCAGAAAGTTGGGAAAATAACCACAAAAAGCTAAGAGGCTCTGAGTAGGGCAGAACTTCTTAGGTAACAGAATAAACACTTGGCAAAACTTCTCCTCAAAAAGTAATTATAAAACTGGATGAGTTTATCAAAAACAACTATTTCAGGGCTGGGTATCTACCAAAGACAAACAACACATCCGGAAGTATTTGTTCTGAAGCTTTGTGTTGGGATAGTACAGCCAGTGAACTCAGGCTCCGGAATACCCTTCTCTAACCTCAGCCCTACCTTGTCATGGACCAACCAGGGCAGGTCAGGCTCTGAAAACTGCTGCCTGCTGCCAGAGGGGTGGCTTGACTTGGAGCAGGGCACATGCCCAAGGGCATTGTCACAAACAACAGTGGTCATGGAAAACTGTAGAAGGTCAGCACCTCAGCCAGCATGAGGTTGCAATACCAGTGTGGCAAGACCAACACAGCAGCCAAGAGAGAACTGGGGAACTTGTGTGGGCAGGGGTGAACGCCCACCTGACCCTGGGGAACTGGAAGGTTGCATGTGCACAGGAGAGCCCTAGATATCTGCTCATCCCTGCTAAGGCAAAAGCTTAAGTGTGTGCACAGAAAAAAATGGGGGAAGGCCTGGCAAAGGCCAAGGTTGACTTCTAAAGGCCTGAATGGTGAGCATGCCCGCCAAACCACTTGCAGATCCTCTGTAATTAGTGAGAACCCACAGTGCCTCCGGTACTGTCTCTATCGTCAACCTAGACGACTAACAAGCAAAACCCAAACAACAAAAAAGTCTTAGATTTTGCCAAAGGTAATGATTATAGTCTACAGGTGCTACATATTTCCTAAAGTTCCTATCTTTAAAAATCAAACATAAAACAACAAAAAGAAACCTTAGGCAGGTATGTTGATACACACCTACAAACCCAACACTAGGAAAGCAAAGGCAAGATGACCACTGTAAGCTCAAGGCCAGCACAGGCTAAATACTGAGAATTTGTCTTTAAAAAAAAAAAATCACTAGAAATTCTGAGGAGGAGCAACACTGGACATAGCAAAGATTTCAAAGAAGCTATCATAAATACATTTTTTAAAACCTAAAAAAACTATATTTAAAGTATTAAGGACAAGTATAATTACAACAAATTCCCTAAAGGGAGACCAATAAAGAGACTGAAATTATAAAAGGAACCAAATTCAAAGGTATAATAATTATAATAAAAATTTCACTACCTGAAGCTCAATATCAGATTAAGATGTCAAGGGTCATGAAGTTATCCAACATGAAAAAGCATTTTTAAGTGAAGATAAAGAAATACTGTAAGCCAGGTAGTGGTGGCACATGCCTTTAATCCCAGCACTTGGGAGGCAGAGGCAGGCGGATTTCTGAGTTCGAGGCCAGCCTGGTCTATAGAGTGAGTTCCAGGACATCCAGGGCTACACAGAGAAACCCTGTCTTGAAAAACCAAAAAAGAAAAAAAGAAAAAGAAAAAAAAAACTAAAGAAATCCTGTTACACAAAGCAATACACATGTAAAGGAGTTCCAACAATACCAACACTTGGGAGTCTGAGGCAGGAGATCATAAAATTAGGGCCAGTCTCAACTGTCTGATAAGACCTTGTCTAAAAAAATAAGAAGGAAAACTCATGGGGCTGGTGGTACACACCTGTATTCCCAGCATCAGGGAAACTAACAAGGAAGGAAGCTTTTCTCCCGTTCAGTGCTGGCCACAGAATGAGACAGGACTGTGAGAGAGCTCAGGCAGGAGAGCCTTATCAGAATGGGGACCCCAGAACCCACATACAAATCCCAGGCATAGCGGCATCTGCTTGTGATCTCAGGGCATGTGGCATATGGAAACAGAATAATCCTTGGGGCTTACTGGTCAGCTAGTCTAGTAGATGTTTCCAAGGATGACACACGTGCAGATACACAATAAACACAGAGATTAGCCATGACACATTTGTCTAAACTTCCACGTGCTGACTATATTTTTGTTGACTTGACACACACTGGAGTCACTTGGGAAGAGGGAACCTCAGCTAAGGAATCGCCTCCATCAGACTGACCTATGGACAAAGGTGTGGGGCGTTTTCTTGACTAATGACTGAAGTGACAGAAGGCCCAACTCACTGTGGACTGTGACACCACTGGGTTTTATAAGGAAAACACAACAACAAAACAAAACAGGTGAGCCATGGAAAGCCAGCCAGTGGCAGCATTTCTCCATGGCCTGTTTCAGTTCCTGAGCCTGGCCTCCCTTAACAGAGGACTCTCCCCTGTGAGCTGAAAAAAGCCATTCCTCCTTAAATCACTTTTGGTCATGTGTTTATCACAGCAATAGAAAACAAGCTAGGACATGCTGAAAGCCAGAGATGTTGACTGCATCAAGAGACGCTGTGAGGGGAACCACCAAAGGTTAATTGCTGACTTTACATTAGAAACAATTCAAGACATATTCAAAGTGCTAAAATCAAAACTGCCAGTCAGCCTGTGTGCCTTCGCTTGTTGTCTGGAAGCAGGTTTTGCTGAACTACAACTGGCAGTATGGAGGCTTGACTGTCCACCACAGGACCAAGTGATTCCCTAGTTATGATTCTGAAAGCAAGGCGTTCAAGGTAGGAGAGCATGTGAAGCTCCCCATGGGAATGCACACTACAGACTCCGTGTTATCAGTAGCTGAAGGTGTTTATAAGAAACAGCTCTGTCCTCGCATAAGAATGTAACTCCAGACTCAGAAGAGATGTGGAGGAGAGTTCACACTGCTTTCTGAGAGGATCCAGTCTCACCAAACTTCCTTGCTAGGAATAAGGATGGTTTTGCTCAGTAGAAGGCAAACCTTTCAGAGGCCAGGGACTGGCTGCTGAGAGCTAAAGAGATTTTCTATCAAGATTTTTCATAAAGACAAGAAACTTACTGGCCAAAACCAACGTTAAACAATTAGTGGGAAAATAAATTCAATCAACAGCTGGTTCTTTGGTCAGGTACAAAGCAAGAGTATAACCTTTTCCAGTTCTACACACTGTGGTACAGGAGGTCCTAGCCAGTGCAATAAGGCTGGAAAGAGATTTAAAGTAGATATCAGAAAAGATGTAAAACTGTTCATATTCAAAGATGACAAGGTTGATGGATGCCCTATGTAAAAACGATCCGAATGACTCTGCAAAACCACTACCAAAGCTGATAAGCAAATTTAGAACATTTATAATATACAGGATCAGTATGAGAAGATCAACTTGATATTCTATATAATATCAATAAAGAATTAAAAATGAAATCAAGAAATAATTCCAGAGGCTAGAGAGGTAGCTCAGAGGTTAACAGAGTGACTGTTTTCAGAGGATCTGGGTCTGATTCCCAGCACCCATATGGCAGCTCCCAACTGTCTATAACTCCAGTTCGAAGGGATTCAATCTTTTCTTCTGGCCTCTGTGGGCACCAGACACTCATATAGTACACAAACATACATGAGGCAAAACACTCATACATATAAGAATATATAAATCTCAAAAAAATTAAAGAATTCCACCCATGATAGCATGCAAATTAATAACTACTTGAGCCAGGCAGTGGTGGTAGCACGTGCCTTTAATCCCAGCACTTGGGAGCCAGAGGCAGGTAGATCTCTATGAGTTAAGAAGCCAGCCTGGACTAACTTGATAGAGTTCTAGGACACTCAGGATTTCATATAGAGATATGGTGTCAAACAAACAAAACAAAAAGCTACTCAGAAATAAATATAATAAAAGAAGTGCAAACCTATACATTTCAATCAACATTTAAATATCAAATAATCATAAACCACATTTGATATTTAAACACATAAATGTCCGTAGTCTGCAAGACTTGGTGCTGTTAGGGCGGCACTTCTCCAAATCAAGTCTACTGACTCAACACCATCCTGAAAGCTCTTTATAGAAATAAACCCTAACTTGACAGATACCATTCTCTTCACTTTTATATGCTTGAACTTATCCATAATAAAGAGGGTTTTGTTTTCTAAAAATACCAGTAGAAAGAAAAAAATGAACAGTTAGGCCAAGGAACAGACCCCGTTCTTCATCCTACATGCCTTCCCTCCGGGCTGGTCCTTGCTCACAGGCCGCTTCTGCAAGCATGAGGAGTGAGTGAGTGTGTGGGAGCATTTAAGATGGCACTTTAAATGCATAGCATGGCAGATAAAGGGTCACTGACACCAGCTAAACCACCCATCACCAGTGATAGTAACTCCGCCCTTCAGGTGCCGACCTCTAGCGGACCACAGGCCAGACTGGAAGCCATGGGTAATTTTATGACATTTGCATGGTAATCGCCAGAGATCTGAGTTGAGAAGGTTGAGGCTTGCAGATTAAAGCACCATCTCCTAATACTGCCATCTTCACTGCATCCACACACTCCCCACCGTCCTGTCCCAAACCTCTGTATACTCCTTTCACTTTCTGTTCCTGAGTACACACCCAAGAGCCAGGCAGGGAGGGAAAGTAAACCTTCTTTTTGCTTCCTGCCAAGTACTGGGACTTTCTTCCCAACGGAGTTACACTTTGTAAAGCATCATCCATCCATGGCCTGTCCAGATCCCCAGGAAAACACTGTGACCTGGCAGTAGGTGGTGTCAAGCCTGATAAAGGGGCAGAAGTCTTGTGTCACCAAGGGCTCATCCAGCCTCCCACCCAGGCCCAACATTTAGAGCAAGTAGGAAACGTCTCCCACTTCCTGCTGCTGGGCCGTAAGGCACAGGGATGACTTACAGCAACAAAGCAGACACCAGTCTAGGAATGAGTACAGAATATAAATTTTCCCGGACAGTCTGAGGGGCAGTAGAGAACGGTCTACCATATGAAACCATGCAATTCTTTAAGTTGTTTTTATTTTTTTTGTTGTGGGGTTTCGGTTGGTTGTTTTGGGGGTTTTGTTGTTGTTGTATGTAGATGAGGCTGGTCTTGAACTCAAAGAGATCCACCTGTTTCTACCTCTCAAGCGCTAGGATTAAAAGTGTGCACCAAAATACTATAATTCTTCTTTTTCCTTAAGGTTTTTTAAATGATGTGTATGTCTGCACGGAGGCATGTGTACGTGAGTCTCAGTGCCTGAGGAAGACAGAGGCGTCAGATGCCCTGGGGCTAGGGTTATACTTGAGTTCTGCCCAATGTAGGTACTGGGAGTCAAGCCAGGTCCTGTAGAATAGCAGCATGTCCTGTTAGCTGCTGAACCATCTTTCCAGTCCCCTGACACAATTCTCAAGTTTTAAGATGTATTAAATAGTTTTTTTGTGTGTGTTGTTTGTTTGAGTCCGGATCTCCTGTATCCCAGGCTTGATCATGTTACATAGCTGAGGATAGCCTTAAACTTCAGAGTCTCCTGTCTTTACCTCCCAAGTACTGGGATAGCAGGCATATACGACCACATCGAATGTATATGGTACTGGGATGGAACCCAAGGCCTCATACATGCTAGGTAAACACTACCCACTAAGCTGTCAGCTAACCACTTCTGATCTCTATTTCCCCAGAAATCTCTGACTATTACAATGCTCCTGGCCTTTTCACCACCATCTCCCACTTCAAACCTCTCTACTCTTTGATACACTGCTTTTCTTTCTCCTCTCACTGGTTTAGAATAAAAAGTTTACTTTTTATTAGAACCAATCCAATTATCCAGTAAGAGTTCTGAGACATGCATGAAAAAGTGACTATAACTATTTAAAATATCATTCTTACGAAAAAACCCTTAGTCTTAAAAGAACCTGACTGGCAGGAGCCATCCGAACTTAAAAGAAACCAGGTCAAACACAACATTGTGTGTTCCAATGTTCTCATTTACATACAAAGAAAGGCTTCACTGTTCTGTGAATGTCAGATGTCCTTCAGATGACAGAGATAGAGCAAGCCTTCCTTACAACATCAAAGCATCTGCACTTACATCACCCAATCCTCTTACCTTTTATACAATTAAACTATAAGTCACCATGTGAGACAGACTTAGTCTGCTGTTGATGCCTGGATCTCACAGGAGACAGTCTTAACTAAAATGACAGGTTTAAGAAGCCATTGGAGTAATGAGGTTGGACAGGAGAATAAAAAAATTTACCTCAACTTAGAAATAAGAATCCTGTCAAAAATGCAGGTTTAAAAAAAAAAACAACAATGGACTTGTAAAACTTGACGGCACTCATGTATTTATAGCTAACATTGTACCACAAGATAGTAAAATACTCAGTCTTTAAATCCTTCCTCTTGTACCCTAGCTATTTTTGTGTTGGCCAAACAAGTCACTTCCTTTCCCTTGGCTTCTAACAATGAACATCATCTGACAGCATTACACACCCCATAACTCCACTGCAGACCAACGTGGTTCTGGGTCAAACCCAAGACTTCTGGTTCAAATTAGGATAGTTATCCAATTAAGATCATTCTGGTTCAACATAGCCATCCTACACAAGCAGCTGAGTCTTCTTCAAAGCTAGATGCTTGCTTTGGGGTAACCCTATGTACCCCAGGAAGGCTGTTATTTTAGGGTCTGTTCTAACAGAGAACTAGCAGAGCCAGCAGGAGCAGTCTCTCAATGCTCATGAGATGGGTGGAAGTGACCACTAGGTAAGCTGGCACTCCCTCCCTGGACACGCCTTACACTGTCAGCCATGCATGCAAATACTTGCTGCTTGAATTTGTGTACCTTCACAGAGACTGCAGATACAAATCTCAACCTTGTTCTGTGGCCAAACTCACACTACAGTTTCACTTTTGGTGAAAAAGCAATTTTGTTTTCAAACAGGTAAGAGGTAACACATAGAAGAGGTGTTTTTGTTTTGGTTGGTTTTTGTTTCCTTTTTCCCTTTTGAGCTTGAAGGTTTTAATTAAGGAGAGTTTTCAATGGGGGAAAGAGTCTTAACATTATGAATCATAATTTAATTACATTAGGAAATAAAGAGCATCCCTCTCTCACACCAGGATGGGCTCACATCTGATGAGTGTCCAGCACGCTGTCAAGGTGATTTAACACCCGCTTTCCTTGCACGCATTATCATCAATTAGGATAACTCCTATGATGAATTATTTTTAAAAATGATGAGTCAGTCAGAGAGCTCAGTGAGTAAAGACACCTGCCACCACGCTTGAGGGACTGAGTTCAATCCCTACGACCTACGTAGCAGGAGAGAAGCAGAGCCTCTCCAAGTGCCCTCTGACCTCCACTTGCATGGTGTGACACATACCCATGTATTCACAAGTAAATAAATATAAAAAGGAATCAGTTATTCTTTTTCTGCTAACAAGAGTAGTAAATATCAACTGAGGAAGAAAACTGAAGGAATAAAAGTGATTTTTTTTTTTTAACTAGAACATTTCCTAACCCGACTCGGAGGACAATGATACAGATTGATGTGGGTCTTTCACACATCAGCATCTCTATACCTCATGCATGCCTCAGAAATGTGCTTGGCAGATGAGGTCATGTGTTCCATACCGCATTGTTACTTTGTTCTTTTCAATTAACCGTGGGTTCATACATGCACATCAATCTTATTTGCAGACATGTTTACAAATATTCAACTTTCTGGATAGATCATAAATTTTTTCAAAAATTGCTACAATGAAAAAAACAGTCTATCGCAGCAGTAAAATATAAAGCATGTAAGAGTACTTTAAAGCTTCCTTGTTGTACCTTTAAACAATGGATATATATATATAATATTTATATATCACACTTTTTCCAAATCCTCTACCATTTTTACTTTGGAAAATATCCTTATTGTTATGATTTCTGCATTTGTATATTTTCAAATTAAAAAGCTGAAAAAATGCCAGTAATAACTGAAAAACTGGGAAATGTACAAATACATGAGAATATGGAAAACCTATTTCTCATATGTGATCTTTATTTACCAGTAGAGGACACATAAAATTTTTAAATATTATCTTATAAATCTTCTGAGTTGAACCAAGTTTTAGAATATAACTAAATCCACTCACCCAAATAAAAACAAAACCAAATTAAATCATAGGGTTACAGGGCAACCAAGCAGCCTGATGTTGGGGTGATCCCACATGAGAAATTGAGGAATTTAGGACTATCCCATGTTGGCACACAGCTCCTAAGGAAGACATGGTCACCACACAGAGGGCGATGAATGGGACAGGTAGGCAATATATATGAACAATTAAAAATTGCGGCATGCACACAGGGAGTTCAAGGCCAACTAGACTACTCAGTGAGACCCTGGAAGGGAACATGTAGTTACAACATGGAGCCAGGCATGGTGTCACACATGGCGGTCAGACACCTGGAAACCCAGCACGCAGGAGAGGGAAACAAGAGACTGTTCTTTGATAAATGTCAAGTCAAAGACAGCCTGGGCTGCTTCTTTCTTTTCTTTCTTTCTTTCTTTCTTTCTTTCTTTCTTTCTTTCTTTCTTTCTTTCTTTCTCATCCTTCTCCTTCCATTTCTTATTATTCATTCTATTTGTATTATTTATTATTATTCAATATCCTTTCCCCCTCCCTACCTACCCAACTTTAAGTTCTTTCTCAAAAAAATAAAAACACAATACAACAAAACCAAGAAAACAAAACACCACCTAAAAGAAAATAAAACCCACCGAACTGTAACCTAATAAAAGCACACAAAAAGACCGTAGAGACCATTATATATTAGTCAACTACTCCTGAACATGAGCCCGCCCTGGACTGGTTGATACATCCAGTGTCATTCCCTCTCCTAGCAGATAAAAATGACAGTTCAAGTTGTTAACCTTTACCCTAGTGTAGCAGTTCTCAATCTGTGGGTCGTGACCCCTTTGGGGAATCACACATCAGATATTTACATTATAGTTCATAACAGTAGCAAAATTACAGCTATGAAATAGCAATGAAATAATTTGTGGTTGGGGGTCACCATAACATGAAGAACTGTATTAAAGGGCTGCAGCATTAGGAAGGTTGAGAACCACTGCCTAGTGGCTAGGTTTTCATACATTTATTCATTCATTCTAAAAATATAACAAAATAGTACTATAGAGCAAACCCTAACCCTATCACATCAAAGTTGGACAATACAGCGACCATCAGAAGGAAAAGAGCCCAAGAGAAGGCATAAGAAACAGATACCCACTTGCTCACAGGAGCTACAATGTAGCACAGAGGGCCTGGTGCAGCCCCATCCTCTGCAGGCCCCGGCATGCTGCCTCAGTCTCTGTGAGACCATACAAACTTTGTTCATGCTCATTTAGAGGGTCTTGTTATCTTAGAGACCTCATCTTTTTAAAAATGAAGAAATGAGGAAGAACTGAGGGACAAGGGGAGAGGAGTGGAGAAGGAGGGGTGGTCAGACACCCAAGTCCTGAGAGAGCATAAGAAGGTGAGTACAAAACCCTAACATCTTTCATCTTTGTAAAGCTCCACTGTCTAATTTGGTAGCTGACCCTAATTTAAAACTCAGCTATTCAGTCTCAGCCACATTCAGGGTCAGCAGCTAGTGCCTACCATACTGCACCATAGGATACAATGTTTCCATCACTGAAGAAAGGTAAAACTGAAACATGCAGCTCTCAAGGATGGTTAACTACAAAGACAGTGTGCTATAGAGTTTATAGAATGTGTAAAATACAGTATTGTGGCAACAGTGGCCAAAGAACTCAGTCAGTTTGTTTCTATAAGGCAGAAATTCACTACAGAGTCCATGGTAGTCTTGGAGTCTGCAGTTCTCGTGCCAGGACTTCCTGAGTACTCACCAAGAAAGTGACATCAAAACTGGCTACTAGGTTCTTATGCAATTTAGGGTAACATTTAAAATCAGACTGAGAAAGATAGAGTTATAAATTGTAAACTTTGGGCAATAACTAAAATATGTTAGGAAAGAATATAAAACTAGGATTATTTGAATATGCAAAGGGGGTGGGGGACGGCTCCGTGGGCACTGTTTCCTATGCAAGCATGACCTCTTGTGTTTAGATCCCCAGCATCTAGATAAATTCTGAGTTTGTTTACAATCCCACAGCTAGAGGAAGGGGCAGAGACAATCAGAGTCTAGGGGCTTGCTGGCCAGATAGTCTAGCAGGAACAGTGAGCTACAGGCTCAGTCAGAGACCTTGTCTTAAAAAAAATAAAAGTTGGAGAGCAATAGAGGAAGACACTCAACATCAACCTCTGGCTTGGCTCATCACTCACATACACATGAGCACATACATATATATATCTCACACACACACATACACACACACACACACATGAGCACATACATACATCTATATATATATATTCACAAACCACACACACACGAGCATATACACACATACACATCTCACACACATGAGCACATACATATATATACCTCACACATACACACGAGCATATACACACATACACATCACACACACACACACATATATATAAGAGAGAGATATCATATATGAGCACATGCACATACATCTCTTACACATCTGAGCACATACATACATATACATCTCTCTCACACACATGAGCACATACATATATATATCTCACATCAACACACATACACACACACAACATATATATGTATCTCTCACACACACATGCACACATATCTCTCTCTCTCTCTCTCCACACACACACACACACACACACGAGCACATACACATGTATCTCTTACACACACGTGAGCACACACACACATATACATCTCACACACACATAAACAAACAAACAAATACATAGGAATAACATCTGTTCCTAGCAGCTAGAATATATACCTAAAAGGCTGAATTTCAGTGTATGTTCATTATATCTCACTGAGTCTAACTTAATTTTAAATGAAAACAAAACAAAAACCCAAGCATTCCATATTATATCAATACTTTTTTTTTTTTTTTTTTGAGACAGGGTTTCTCTGTGTAGCCCGGGCTGTCCTGGAACTCACTCTGTAGACCAGGCTGGCCTCAAACTCATATTAATACATTTTAAACCCAAAACAGAAGTATAAAACTTGGTGTTTATCATATTTAGAAATTACTTTTGTATTTGGTTTTTCTTTTTATTTAAAAATAATTGTTTTTTAGACAGCCTCATGTATCCAAGCTATCTTGAACTTGCTACACAATCAAAGAGAACATTGAGCTTTTTAAAAAGATTGTGTGTGTGTGTGTGTGTGTGTGTGTGTGTGTGTGTGTGTTGATGCCCTTAAGACTCTAGAGAGGGGGCCAGATCCTCTGGATCTGGATTTAGAGGCAGTTGTAGCTGCCTGGTGTGCATGCTGAACACCAAACTTGGAGAGTCCTCTGGAAGAGCAGCAGCAAGGGCTCTTTCTCAATTGCTGTGCTATCTTTCCTGTCTCCATTTTTTTTTTTTTTTTTGTTTTGTGTTGTGTTCTTTGTCTGCTTATTTTGAGACAGAGTTTCTCTATGTAGACCTGGCTGTCCTGGAATTCATATGTAGACCAGGTTGACCCTGAGCTCACAGATACTGCCTGTCTCTGCCTCCCAGTGCTGGGATTAAAGGTATGTACCTCTGTGCCCAGCTATGTGTACCCCAGGCATGCTTTGAACTTGTATCCTCCTCCTCCTCCTCTTCAGCATAGTCTACATGTGTACACCATCACAACTGGACGCTTTTGTTTTCTGAGACAGGACCTCATACAGCCCAGACTGACTTCCAACTCAATACTTAGTAAACTCCTGATCCTCTTGCCTCTGCCTCCCAAGTCTGCGATGACAGAATTTCCAAATGACCACGTTTTCTAAGAGCTAAGCAAACCCCCATGGGGGACTGCCGCTAGAGCTTGTCAGAGACCACACTGCTCCTTCAGTAAAGTAAGGACTCAGCCTGTGTCCAGATGTGCCTGACCCTAGGCCTATCCTTCTGTCTCAGTACTAATTCCAAAGGGGTTGTTGAACTGTCACAAATATACTTAATAGCCAGCTCTTTATACAACAAGGCAAGGGTCGTCATGATTCCTTGTCCATTACTGGCACTGGAAATGCTGGTGCACTTTGCCAAATGCAATGGTTTTGGTGTTCTGGTCACCTCGATAGGGTATCTGTCATGGGTTTCCAAAAAGGCATAAGCTTGGGAACAGTAAAGATGTGCATGCATGGGTGACAGCTGCCAGACATTCACTGATTGCTGGACAACTCTATTCCCCACATGAAAGAAGGCGCTTCTTGCTCTTCAGCCAAGAAGAGGGGCTCATCATCAAAGTGTGTCCGGGAACAGAACAAGGACACTCACCACCACCACCACCACCAACAACAACACAGCAACAAAAACAAACAATCAAAAGACAACAAACTCTTTGCAAGGAGAAAGTGACAGAGGAAAAAGTTCAGTATTTCTTCATAAGAAAAATCCAGGAAACAGTATGGTAGAAGGTGAGAACCAACTCTGACCCCAACACATACAGTGAGTACACATGCATGCACTCACTCACTGTGCATACCCCGGACATGCAGCTAGTACACATGTATGTACTCACAGCCGGGCGGTGGTGGCGCACGCCTTTAATCCCAGCACTTAGGAGGCAGAGGCAGGTGGATTTCTGAGTTCGAGGCCAGCCTGGTCTACAGAGTGAGTTCCAGGATACACAGGGCTATATAGAGAAACCCTGTCTCGAAAAACAAAACAAAGCAAAAAACCATGTATGCACTCACTGTGTGCACACACCCCACACATACAGCTGGTACACATACATGCACTCATTGCATGCACACACACAACAAATAACTGTAAAAATTTTAAAGACATTTTAAAAGATCATACTATCAATGCTGAGAAGTTTGCAATCCTATCACTCATAGTTATAGTTCTGCAGTTTAAAGAAAGCAAAGCTGGGCATGACCATGCTCACCTTTCATGCCAACACAAGGAAGACTGAAGCAAGAAGCCAGGCCAAGGCCAGTGTGTGCTACTGAATGAGACGTCCATGTCTGAATTACTAAAGGGAGATGTGGAAGAGGGAAGGACTTCATATCCTGCTCGTGTTGATGCTTCTTTCCAATCTCTCACTTAAGCCCTAATTTAACACTGATTTGTGACAGGAGTGACAGCAGTCCACCTGATGAGAAAGAACACAATGGAACCGTATCTCAAGACAGACACATGACTAGAAAGAAACAGTTCCTGTTTCAGGGAGCACTCAGAAGAGGCTTGCCAGTCTACTTACATCCATCATGTCTGTTGGAACAGTGAAAATGCCCACTTCAAAACTGAGCTGCATGGTGAAGATTACAACTCTGGAAAGGATAGAGCGATGAGACAAGAACTAACGTTGAATGTGCTATCCAAGAGTCGGTTAACAAGGAGATGTAGGGGCTGGAGAAATGGCACCAGAGGAAGCTCACAACAACCTGTAACTCCAGCTCCAAGGGACCCATCATCCTCTGCAGGCACCCATACACCAGTGCAGACGTGTGCACATACACATACACATGTATACACACACATACAACACACACACACACACACGCATACAAACACACGGACACACACACACATGGATGCATGCACACGCATATACATAAATAAAAACGTTTTAAATAAAATGCAGCAGATTTTTAAAATAGTGGCAAATAAAAAACTGTGTTTGTGATTTTAAAAGGAAAAGAAAAATTCAACCAAATTCAGCAAGTCTATAAATCCATGCATGTAAAACTCAACAGGCAAGTAAGGCTCAAAAGGCCTCAACTGGCCTTTAATCCCAGCATTTGAGAGGCAAAGGCCAGCCTGATCTACAGAAGGAGTTCTAGGGTAGCCAAGGCTATACAGAGAAACTCTGTCTTCAAAAATCAAAAACCAAACTAAAACAAAAAAATAGTAACAATAAATGAAAAGCCCTCAACCAGCAAGAGATCTAGAGAAGAGCTCTGGTTTCCTAGCCCCCGTTCACCTACAGCATCCAGTTCTTGTCATAAAAGGAGAAAGCAATGTCTTCCCTGAAGAGGCATTCCCAAGCTTTTACCTTCAGGGTCTAAGTCAGTCTTACACTGATGAACATGAAGAGGGCACCTAGGGAGTTACGAACACCTGCAATGACTCTGGATGTGTGGCACACACCTGCAACCCCAGCACCTAAGAGGCTGGGGCACTGGAAAGATGACTGGTTCAAGGCCAGGCTGGAAGCATTTATTTATTTGTATGTATAGTACAGTGTAGGTATGTGTGTGAAATTTATGTGTGCGCATGTTTGTGTGTAGGTTTATATAGAGAGGCCAGAGGCCAAGGTTGGGTGTTGTTCCACAATCATCCCCCACATTCTTTGAGACAAGGTCTCTAATGAAACCCAGAGCTCCCGATTTCTAGGGATAACCTCTTATGCACTATGTAAAACTTACCTGTCAATCAAGAGCAGACTGGCCTACATCAGGGGAGGAGAGAATAAGCGAGACTTCCAGAAAGAGAACAGAACTCTGGGAAAGAGTAAGGCTTGGAAAGATTTGCCACTGAGACTCGGAGGAAGTTGGATGAATGAAACTGAGGAATGGTAACTAACCAACCATGTGGCAGACAGAATAGTATAAATGGATTAATTTAAGAGCTAGTCAGGGACTAAGCCTAAACTAAGGCCATAAGCACTGTGAATAAAGTAAGCCTCCATGTCATTATTCAGGAACTAGGGCAGACATAGAAAATCCCAAATGAGTACACAACTGGCTAGAAAGCTCGGGGCCTTTGTCTGACTCTGCCCATCCCATGCCAAGTACTAGGGCTGCAGGCATGCAGAATGTCTGGCTGTTATGTGGGTGATCGAGATCTGAACTCAGAGCCTCATGCTTGTGCAGCATATTACTGACTCACCCCTGCAGTGCCTAAAGACACTTCCTAGGAATGCTTCAGAGAACAAAGATACATCAAGAGTGAAGAATCAGCCCTGTACTACACATGCAGCTGGCAAGTTACTCCAACTGATGGGTATAAAAAACTAAGCCTTAGCTGGGCAGTAGTGGCGCATGATTTTAATCCCAGCACTTGGGAGGCAGATGCAGGCAGATTTCTGAGTTGGAGGCCAGCCTGGTCTACAGAGTGAGTTCCAGGACAGCCAGGACTACACAGAGAAACCCTGACTCAAAACAAACAAACAAACAAACAAGCTAACCCTTATTTGGAGGAGACACACACTCATGGGCAATGGCTGGAGGTCACTACTTAATCAAACAGCTCAGCCTCACTCTATCCCAGTACAGTTTCTCATGACCTCTGGGTGCAAGAGAGAACACAGTCTCTTGTGAGAACACATTTCTTGTGGTGTTTTTGGCTGTGGGGAGATCAAATGTACTTCCTCAAAGCCAATGACTACTCTTACAGAGGAAAATACATGCACAAGTATACAGATGAGTCCAATGTCATACTTTTAAGAGAAAAGGTTTGTTATAAGCCTTTACATTTCATTTCAACAAAAAGAAATGAGACTAAAGATTAAAGGGAGGTGACAATTAGGGAGATGGCCCAGAGGTGAAGAACACTGGCTGTTCTTCCAGAGGACACAGGTTCAGTTCTCAGCACCCACATGTTGGTTCCCAGCTGTCTGTAACTCCAATTCCTCTTACATAGATTTAGGGGAGAAAGCTCACACACACAAAATAAATCTTAAAAAATAAAGATTAAAGGGTATTTTAATTTTATATGCTTTTTTCCTACAAAGAATATAGAGAACTGATGTTTCAATCTAAGCTAGGTATAGTTGTAAGTACCTGCAATCTTAGCACTGGAGGTAGAGACAGGGACAACTACTAAGTTTGCAACCAGCCTGGTTAATACAGTGAACACCAGGCAATCAAGAACTACACAGTGAGAGACTGTGTCAAAAACAATTAGACCCAATAAGCATCCAATTAGTGACCAATTTCAAAGAAAAATAACATTATCAGCTTTACTGTCTCTTAAGAAGTTAAACACGCCATATGGTACACTCACTGTTTAACCTAAGAGATACACATCTGCATGTTCACAGCAGCTTTATTTATAATATCTGAGAGCTGGAGACAACCAAATGTTCCCTGACTGATAAACAGACTGATTAAAACTGTGGGCCACCTAAATAAACGACTATTCCTCAGTCAACTCAAGACAGGACAAACGACTGAGCAGGCAATGGCAGGACTCTCAAAGCGGCTTTCCAAGAGAGAGCCCAATCACCAAAGACACACTATATAATACAATTCTATCTTTAATTAAAATGCAATTTATTTTTATGTATAGGTGTTTTGCCTGCACATCTCTGTATATCACATGTGTACAAAGGACAGAAGAGAAAATCAGATGCCCTGGGATTGGAATTAAATGCTGTGAGACGCCGTGTGGGTGCTGAGAATTGAACCCGGGTCCTCTGAATCAGCAGCCATCTTAACCACTGAGCCATCTCTCCAGCCCTATAATCTCATTTCTATGACAGTCTGCAGGCCAGTAGTTACCAAGGCTGCTGGGGAGAGAGGGGTGAGCTGTGGAAAGGGACCTTTAGGTATGGTGTTGCTGTGTGTCTGTAATGTGTCAGTGGATAGCCAACTGCAAGCTTTTATTAAAACTCACCCAACTGTGGATTTCACTGCATGCAAATGACACAAATGGCAGATTTCCTAAGTTCTAACCACGTCTTGCTTAGGAAGTCTTTCTGGGAGAGAGTCCTATTTGTAGTTGCAGTGAAAAATAGTAAAACCTAAGGATAAATTTAAGAAGTATGTAAACGTAGACAGTCGTCGTGTCGAACGCCTTTAATCCCAGCACTCGGGAGGCAGAGGCAGGCAGATCTCTGCAAATTCAAGGTCAGCCTGGTCTACAGAGTGAGTTCCAGGACAGCCAGGGCTACACAGAGAAACTCTGTTCAAAACAAACAAACAAACAAATAAATAAATAAAATAAGAAGTAGGTATAAGTAGTCTGGGGATGTACATTGTATGCAAAAGCTCTTTAAACAGACTACTGAGGGAGTGAGGCCACACACCGGATGAGAGGCTCTCCACCAGTGGTTCCAACCTTCCTAACACTTCTACCCTTTACTAGAGTTCTTCATGTTGTGGTGACCCCCAGCCATAAAATTATTTTCATTGCTACTTCATAGCTGCAATTTTGCTACTGATACGAACTGTAATGTAAATATCTGCCATGCAACCCCTATGAAAGGGTCAGTCATTCAACCCCCAGAAAGGTCGTGAGCCACAGGTTGAAAACCACTGCTCTAAACTCACACGATCAGGTTAATCTCTGTCAGAACTTGAATAAAAATGCAATTGGTAATTTATGACGAAACAAGAACACTAAGGCTTATCTGGAAGAACAGATGTAAAGAAACAAACAATAAAGACCTACAAGAAAAGATGTATATAAAGCAGAATTCTATAAATTCACAAGTGGTATATATCAACTGTACATATATAAGTGGTCTTGTATATGCCTAGCCAGTGAGATCACCCATGCCCCATACCAACACAAATGTTAGATGAAGATATGATTCAAATAAAAGAAAAAACAGAATTAGCTAGGAATAGTGGTATATGCCTTTAATCCCAGCACTAAGGAGACAGAGGCAGGCAGGTCTCTGTGAGTTTGAGGCCAGCCTGGGAATTCAATACATAGGGAGTTCCAGGAAAGCCAAAATTACATAGAGAGACGGTTAAAACAAAACAAACAAAAAAGTTGACATAATCATTAGGAGAAAATATAAGTACATATTTTATATAATCTTGGAGTGAAGGCAACTCTTTTAATCATGTCTCCAAATATAGAAACACAAAAGGCAGCAGTGATAGGTAAGACTAATACAGAAAAACATTTCAATATGTTGAAAAATATCAATGATTGAAAGGCAAATTTCAATTTATTTGGAAGATGAAAATTTAAGGTATTTATGTAAGGAGCTATCCCAGGCCAACCAATAGAAAGCCAAATATCCCAGTTCATCCAATGAAACACAGGAGGGGAGCCTTTGGTTCCACTAGCACTTAACATGGGCAAGGACAATGCCTATAAGACTAATAATCACTATGCCATTAGCGCTTACAATACTGCAACTGTCCCATCGAATTAGAGATGCCAATGATTGCAGGTAACATGCCACTGTGTGCCATTACGAATGGAACCAAATGCTACCAAATAAACACCACATACCACTTAAGCCAGAGCCTGATCTGAGAACTGTCTGGGAAATGTACATATAGCATCATGATGACGCCATACACAATGCTGGAAGCAACCGCAAGTTCCAACAAGGTGGATTTTCCTGGATAAATGTCCCTATAATAAAACAAACAATCGCTTAGAGTGGAAATAAAGATACACATAAACAATAACAGGAAAAAGAAGTCTTTGGTCTGTTTATATAAAAATAAGGTTACGAAAGGGCATGCTTACAATAATACCATTTCTCACAATATAATTATTGATACATATTTATAATTATTGATAGCTGCATTTGAAAAAAATCCAAGCAGTATACTAAAACATTAATAATGTTATTAATAATAAATTTCTGGTGGTAATTGTCTTCAAAGTTTTTTTCTCATAAACAGGACATCTATACCATCCTCCAAAAATAAGGGCACATCGGGGGTTGGGGGAAAGGCTGAGTGAGTGTAAGAGCCAAAGGAAGGAGCCGGAGCGGTTTGGAGTGCTGACTTCCAGGTGGGCTGTGGCTTCAGCCCTCCTAACCTCCAGCCTACACGAGACCTGAAGACCTCCACAAGATGAGTATGATTCAAATGCACATGTGCATGCATGAAATGTCATAATAAACCATCAGTATACATAATTAACACACAAAAATAAAAACAACCTTTCTCCCATAAGACTCTTCTAAAACTTAAGAGTATAAACATGTTTCTCTTTATAATAAAAAAGTAAATGTCTATTTCCCTGCCATCTGCTTGAATACAGAAGTTTGAAAGTTATAAACTCCTTAGAGCTACAACTGCAAAAAAAAAAAAAAAGTGGGGAGGGGAGCTTGGGACAATCCAAAGGCTCACAAAAGAAATGCGTTATCCAACTATGTTTTGTCAGTTCAAGAAATAGTCACCTTATAAATAAAACGTGTGGTCTACATAGATGGCACAGTGGCACACGCCTGCAATCTCAGTACTCAGGAGCCTGATGCAGGAAGATCACTGCAAGCTTGAGGCTATGTTGGGTAAAATATTAAGTCAAGGTAGAATTAAGCTACATAGTAAGACCCAGTCTCAAAACAACACTCACTCTCTCTTTCTGTATCTCTTTGTCTCTGTTTCTCTCTCTCTCTCTCTCTCTCTCTCTCTCTCACACACACACACACACACACACATACACACACACACCATATAAAATAGCAATAGAAATTTAAGAGAAGTTGGTTGGTTATCACTTTTTTAAATATTTGCTTTTCTTATTTTTAATTGTGAGTGTGTGTGCACATGTGTGTGGCCTGCAGAAGCGAGAGGTGTCAGATCCCCAGAGCTGGAGTTACAATTATGGGGCACCTAACGTGTGTGCGTGTGCTCTTACCTGCTGAGCCATCTCTCCTGCCTGTTGGTACCACTTTTAATTAAATAATTACTGTTATATATAAGAATAAGTTACAGTCTTACACAAAGGTCACTTTTGGTAACAGGAGTCAAATTATGTACTTTGACTTTTTCATTAATTTTTTTCACTCAAAATTGATACAACAGAAGTGGTTTAAGCACATGCTTTCAGAACCTGGGTAGTCTTCCCCAGGCCTCTAGTGTGGCACGCTCCCATTATAGTCTTCAACTCCCAAACCCTTTCCCACAGCACAACAAATGACTGACCAAAGCTTTTTTTTTTCCTTTTGTGTCTCATCTAACACCTGTCTTAACTCACAATTTTAATTTTCAGTCAGATGCTTAATAATAATATATTTTTTAAAACCCTGCCCACAGAGATGAGGGCTGCTGGGAACTGAAGCAAGGGGACCGTGCATATCGTGACTTCTTCATTCTTCTCTTTCTTTATTCTGTTTTCTGGTTAAGGAAAACATCTCCAAGTTCATAAAAACAAGGAGCTAAAATTAGACAGAGAGCTGAGCCTTGACTCACGGTAGGGAAACATTATTTTTAAACTGAGGAGTATTTATAGGAGGGAGCTTTATGAAGAAGGAAAAGCAAGCTTACGTATGTGCACGGTGCGACCTGGGAGGGACTAAGTTGGGGACAACCCTCGAGGAACATTTATGTTTATGCTCCCAGAACGGCAGGCCACCTTGTCTGTGTCTTTTCTCATGGAACACAGATTAGAAATAGGAATAACAAGCACCTGAGACACTGGCCACTTTATGTACAGAGAAGACTACACCAATCAGACTGGACCACAGTCCAGCTGCCCGCTCCTATATCCTCCTCAGGCCAGAGACAGGCCCCTGACACGGAAGAGCTGGCCCCATGGGAGGTACTCATTCCCAAGAACAAGTGACACTTCTTGGTGATCCAGGCCAAAGTTGAAGAATTATGCTTGTTATGTTTTCTGAAAAGACAAACTGGTGAAAGGGAAGGCACTCTGCAGTGACAGTTAAAGGGATAAATCTCTCAGCACGTCAAAGCACATTCACCCTGACATTCAGCTCTGCTCACAACCTTCTTGAGGACTTTGTCTCCCTCCCACCACATCACATCACACCCACAAGCTCTGCATGACAGCAGGTAAGGGGTGTGTGCAAGACGGGAGGTGAGAGCTGAAAGCTCAGAGGAGGCAGAGGAAGATGGTGTTCTGCTCTGGGGCTGTGCAGTGGAGAGGGGGAAGGGAAGAAGAATCCCATGTCTAGTGCTTTGAAGACCGTTGGCAGCATCCTGTGTGCTCCAGGACGAGGAAGGGCCCCGCTTAACCCCGAGGTTCCCAGGAATTTTGAGAAGGAAACAGCAGCCTCATCTCCGGCCACATCTGAAGGCAAAGGACCCAGACACTTCTGAAGACACATCAAGACCTACAAAGGGCCCAGTGGCTGGTGGAGGGGTCAGGGCCCACAGAATAATGACAGGATACAGGTTATATCCACGTCCACAAATGTCTCTAAAACACACATCACACCAAGAAGTACCAGACTCCTCTCTATCAGTGTGAGACTTTAGTGAAAGGTCATGTTTCAAAATGTGACCAGGAGGTGAGGGGAGAGGGTCACTTAAGATTCCAGTTCCTTGTTAGGTGATACAAGGAGAGGAGACCCAGCCCTGCCCCCCACTCACTGCAGATGTCAGTTCAACAAGAGTGCAGCACAGTGTGTCCATGGCTAACCACTGGCCCACACCAGGACTGCCCTGTAATGGCCATCGTGTCTGCGCATCTTGTTCCTGACTTGCCTGCAGGGACTCAGCCACTGACTCAGATGACCCAGGCTCCTTCTGGGACTATTTTCTGTCCTTCTAAGATGCATGACCAACACTTTCACCAGCATGTCCACGCTGACTGCACACTGACGGAGTCTTCTCCAACGTGCATCACAGTGTGTCTATGCCATGTGACCATGAGTAAAGTACAGTTAGCAGGCCCATCTCTAGAGAAACCCCTCTTTTTGTTCTCCCCACTCAACAGGTTCTCCCTCCCACATCCCTGCCTTAGGAAGGGGTCTTCCATGCTGGAGTCTGCCTGCCTGTACCCCATCAGCAGATTCCCTTCACCTGCACTCCACTGATCTAAAACCATCTCACCTGATCTGCAACTCTACACACATTTGCACACCTTATAAAGAGATTTTGTTTTGCACATGGACTTGTCTTGCACAAGAGCAAAGGGAAGAGCTTAGCTCAGGAAGGCCCACAAGTTCTCTGCCTGAGATAAGGTGTGTTGACTGACTTCCTTGAGGCCAAATAACATTGCTCTCTGCTCTGTAAGCAGATATATTGCTACCAGACACCCTGATATGGAGGGAGGGCCCCAGGCAGTATATAGGAATATTCTCAACACTAGAAAAGTACATATTCCCCAAGGTAACTTGATCACTGGTGCCTTTGCTTACAGATGGTCTCATGGTTAACCCAGATCAGTCCTCCTAAATTACACAAGTCTGAACACAGAAATGAAGACACTGAATCTGCTAAACTGTGACCTGACCTCAAATCAAGATCACTGTCTCTCCCAAAAACTACAACAGCACCGTCCATCTCAGACTCATCTGCATAAATCATTATTTCTTTTGTGGTAATAGTGGTTAGAGACAGGGTCTCAACTGTGTAGTCCTGGCTTTCCTGGAACTCAATATGTAGAACAGGTTAGCCTCCAGCAACCAGAGATGCTCCTGCCTCAATGCCTCAGTCTCCTATGTGCTGGGATTACAAATGTGCACCACCAATCTCCACTTGCTCTGTCCCAGTGTGTTAATGTGTCTAATGAGCTATTAACTTTACTCCGGTATTTAGTAATGGCTCTATTTAAATAAAACCCATAAACCATACAACTCACTCACTTACATACAAAATCCAAAGATCCTTACTACAGCTGTCAGCCGACACATGAACATTTTTCTCTATCCCTCCTTCCTTCCCTTCCTCCCTCATTCTCCCGACACCTCCCCACCATCAAGTTTCTGTAGCTAAGGTTGGCTTTGAACTCAGAGCCAAAGAGACTCCTTCCTGGGATGACAGCGCCAGTCACCTTCCAGCACATTCTCTGCCTGACACCCATTCCAGCTCCCCTTGTCTCTTAGGGAAGCTCCACTCACCCTCAACAATTTTATCTGTAGGCATCAGTTACATCCCAACTAACAGCACACACTTCTTGGGACTCTGGCTGAGGGCTGGCTAAAAGTCTTGGAGTCCATCCCCAGTACGGGGTAGAACCAGGCCATGTTGTGACCCATTCTGAGCTGGCTCACAAAGTTATATTTTCAGGTGGGCCAATACACACCAGTGGAGAGTTAATGTCACTGGCTGGGAAGGGAGTCAGCCCAGTTCAGTGTCAAGGCACACACTCATAACCTGTGGGAATTCCCACCCTCCCCAACTTCTCTGCAAGGCCTTGTTAACTCCTACATCACCTATTCAGGAGCAGGGGGACTTTGGCTTCTCCTCTACTGACACAAAACTCCATTTGCTCCATTTTCACCCAAAGCCATACCGACACTCACACTGAAAAGTTTACATATTATCCTTGTTTTAACTGCATGAAAACAAAATAAAATGAACTATGAACCCATGGCCATGTTTGGGAGCAGAGCTTGCTGGTAGCCAGTGTTTCTTTTGAAAACGTTCTATATTAAGGAAGTGTGTGGGAATGAGGCCGGCTATGGAAAGTATCCATGTCCCAGGCTCTCGGAGCAGCTGGCAAGAGCAGTGCAGCCCAGCTGGGCACAGGAGCTCATGAAGCAAAGGGGGAAGCCACATTTTACCACACTACATCCAGATACTTCAAGCTAATTTGAACAAGAGACTTCCTAGACTTGTTGGGAATATTCTGTATTTATATAGCATGTTTAAAGCTTGCCCTAGGCACTCTTCACCACATAATCTCAAAGTGGTCATGTATATAATTTAAACGTCTCTCAATATTGGATCTTCCCTATAGCTGCATCTTAATCTCAATATTACTTCAACTTACAGTCAACAAAGCAATGCTATCCAGATTATATCATTCAAAGCTGAGTACAGGGATACCTACAGTCTCAGAACTCAGGTGGCTGAGAAAAGGGCTCACAAATTTGAAACCAGTCTGGGCCACACATGGAGAACCTGTTGCAAAAATCAACTGAACAGGCTGAGCACACCTTTAATCCCAGCACTCAGGATGCAGAGGCAGGAGGGTATCTTTGAGTCCGTGGCTACTGTAGACTATATAGCAAGTTCCCGGCCAGCCAGGGCTACACGGCAAGACCCTATCTCAAAAACAGTAACAACAAAACAAACGAAAAAATGACATGATTCTTAGAACTGAGGCTTCACTCTGAACCTCTGGGATGCTTCCCAAAACATCTAGCTATCAGATGTGACTTTCATTGCCCTTTCATAAGTTACCTATTCGAAACTGGCTGATTATTGTCCAAAAGCTATAACCAGGTGACCTGGCACTTCTACTCTAAGCATAAACATGCAAGACCTCAAAACACGTACTGAAACTCTGTACACAAATACTCACAGCTGCACTAACCACTGACCCAAAAGGTAGACACCACCAAAAACAGTCACTGATAAATGGATGGAAAATCCTGACAGTCATGATGACTGGGAAACAACATAAACAGATACAGAGGCCACATGTTACAGGACTTCTCTTACATGAAATGTCTAGAATATGTGACTCCTAGAGATACAAAGATGAATGATTGACAGGTGTTGGGTTTGGGGAGGGAATGCTTCCTGGGAACATGGCATGTCTTGGGGGTGATGAAAACATGCCAGAGCTGCACCGGATTGACAGCAGCGCATTCTGAAGGTACGGACTGCTTCAAATCGATGGTTTCATGTTTCACTTTGATGCTTTAAAAAGTTAACAGAGCACAGAGAACCAAAAAAGTAACAGCAAGGCTTGGGGGCGTGTGTGTGACAGATTGTGAGCTCTGAAAAGGTGGCCTGTCATAGAGTCCCACATTTGTGGAGTGGTATGAGAGGGTTTTGTTTTGCGTGGGACAGGGCCTAACTCTGCACCTCAGGCTGGCTTTAAATTCCCAGTCATCCTCCTGCCGTAGAGACCTAGGAACTAGGATTATAAGCATGAACTGCCATGCCCAGCTTCTTCTTGTTTTGTTTTTTGAGATAGAGTTTTATTCTTGGCCAGGCTGGTCTAGACCATGTGGCACTCCTCCTGCCTCACTCAGCTGAGTTCCAAGACGACAGGCATGAACTACCCCAACTAATGCGCTTTCAGTCTTATACAGCCTCAGAACTATTAAATATCTCCTGGAGACTGAAGCAGTTTCAGAATTCCAACATCTGAGCCCCACCTCACACCACCACTGGACACAGAGTCCAACTGATCTTGTATCTGTCTATCACTGGTCTCCCTTACCTCAGGGTAAGGTCCCCCAGGCAGGGACTTTTGTGGTGATGAGAAGGGGCCTGGCATATGTCCACAGATGAAGAAATGACTGACCGCAGCTGCAATTGTTGAGTGTGCCTGTTAGCTGCAGTTACAGCGTGGTGCCTCAGTACCAGGGTCATGGCCTGGAGGCCCTAGATGCTGGCACACTGAGATTATGGTTTAGGGAGACCACAGGAAGAGCACAGTTCTGCTAGACATTAAGGGACAATCCCTGAAAGTCTGAGTGAGGGCAGACATGCTCTCTCTGGCCAGTACATCTGATATGAGAATCAGACACAATCTAAGCCCCCATATACAGGGCAGCAGCAAATATGTGAGTTTCGTTGCTGATGAAAACAGGCTTTAGGAGAAGACAGTGGGGTAAAATCAATGTCCTCCGAACATCTAGTAGGGCTCTATACATATGATCTCATCAGTCCTAATCCACACCCTTCAAACTTAGTGAGTCTCTTTTCCAAGGAGAAAATAGATACTCAAATTGCCTAAGTAACTAGACACCATTTTTAAATGCACAGTCTGCACGGGGCAAGCTAGATGCACGCAGTACCCCTCCACAAGCACAGAGCTTCCCAACACATGTGACAAGCCAGCACTGCCAGTACACTGAGCATCAGGTGACAAGATTTCCAGAACAAAACTCCACACATACCTTCAGTTTAAACCAGAGAGAAAGAAAAGTAGCCAGTTCTCCATGGCGATGCATCAGAGAACATACAAAACTGCTATATGTGTAATAGTTTCTACAGTTTTCCAGATGTTTCTGGTGAATTCTGCAAAATACTGTTGTGAAATTCTGGTACACTTTAATAAAAATCATCTTTCTATAAACTCACATTTTAGGTTTGTAATATAACTAGTTACGGAGTTCATTATTAACTTTAATTAGCAATTATAGAATCTTGTCTAGAATTACCACCTTTTATTTTTACATACACAAAAGAAATCTACTTTTTGGTCTCATAGAACAAACATGTCATCTTGATTATAATACAAATTCCAATGAAATTTCTTTCTTTTCCCCTTTAAAAATATTCAAAAGTGCCAGGCAGTGGTGGTGCACACCTTTAATCCCAGCACTTGGAAGGTAGAGGCAGGTAGCTGGTCTACAGAGTGAGTTCCAGGGCAGCAAGAGCTACACAGAGAAACCCTGTCTCCAAAAACCAAAAAAGAAAAGAAAATATTCATGGTGGTACATATCTGTAATTGTAGCTCTGGGAAGGTAGAATCGGGAGAGATATTAAGGACAGCCTTGGCAAGATAGTATGTCTGAGGCTGTAGTTATATAGCCTGTCTCAAAACATACACATACACACAAACACACACACACACCACCACCACCAGAATAAATAAGTAAATGCTTAAAAAAAAAAAAAAAAAAAAAACCTGTAGGAGTATACTCATCCTGAACTCAAGTACCTTACAACTTCATTTATTCAGAACTTATACCAAGAAAAAAAAAAAATGACCCAAAGTTGAGATTCTTAGTCCTTTTGTTTGCTTTCTAGGTTGTTGTTTCTTATTTTTGCCTTAGGACAGGGTCTTGAGTAGCCCAGGCTGGCCCTGAATTCCCTGCATAGCCAAGGACGATTCTGAACTCCTGATATGCCTTCCTCTGTATCCAGAGTGCTAGGATTACAGGCCAGTGCCAGCAAGCACAGCTCACAGCTCAAGTCCTAAGCAAACTATCCCAGCAGGATTAACCTGCTTCAATGTTTTCTGTTTTGTTTTTATGGAACAAAGTAAAAGCCAGAGCAAACTTGCTACAAGAAAACATACTAACAGTTATATAAGAGTTGACAGCAAGAGGTTGAGCAAAAAGATTCATTTTTAAAATATAAGGACTGGAAAAACAGAGCGATCTTCATTTACTTAAAGCAAAAATTTAAAAAAAATCTATTTTAAAAGTAAATTTCTATATTAGTGAAGGTTGAATAACAAGTAGTAAAAATAACTGAGTCAACAAGAAAATTACATTTTATTTGGCATATTTCACTTTTATGAAACTGTTTCATACACTGCAAAAATGTAGAACCAGATGTTTACATTGGTTAGAAAGGGAAAAAGCTTGCTGGGCAGGCATGGAAGGTGACTGGTGCCTGAAATCCCAACACATGGGAGGTTGAGGCAGGAAGCTTGCCAAGAACTCAAGGCTAGCCTAAGCTACAAAGTGAGAACCTGTCTCCAAAATAAATAAAGAAAAAGGATTTTTTTTCTGATTGACTACTGGATGAAATCTCAGCTCTTCAGAGAACTCAGCCATCCAGACTTACTATAATTGGTACTTACATCTACAAAGTATCAGATGAGAGCGGTTTCATACTCAACCACATGCTTCCCCCTAAAACCCTCTATTAAGGAACTGGCTGGAAGAAAGGGAAAAGGCCCCAAGAACTTAATGTTTAATCAACCTGGAATAAGCCTAGAAGAGAGGCTGACTATTTAAAAAATTAACTAAACTGGTTATATAAAACATGTACATCAAATTATAATCCAGTACTAAATCTCACTTAACCACCTTTTTCAGAAAAACTCAAAACAATGGCAAAAATAAAAAAAGCTACATCTCAGACATGGTACATTATTAAATAATAAAGGTTCCTATCATTCAACTTATTTTAATCAGCTTGAGTGTTTCAAAAAAAAAAAAAAAAAAAAAAAAGCTTTTCCATCAACTGACAGATGGACAAAGAAAACAAAGTCTGCCCTTACACTGATGTGAAGTGCTGAGTTCCTGCTTCAAGGTCTCAAGCTCAGGAGGCACCAGAGTGCAGAGAGCAGCAGAATGCTCACCTCACCTCATATGGAGGCTCTTAGTTTTGATCTCCAGCATGTGGGGCAGGGGCACATGATAGCTAGCAAAAGATGCCACACATCAAGGGGCCAGTGACTCCATTTGAATGAAAAGTCTGCAGGCTCTGCAGCATCACCAACAGAGGCTGGGGGGGGGGGTTTGGGGGGAAGCTTGGGGAGAACAGGAAGTGACAGCTAATAAGTAATAAGAACTCCAAAAATTGATTGTGGTGATGATCACACAACTCTTTTTTTTTTTTTTTTTTTTTTTCAAATAAATAGGTCAGATGGCTCAATGGGTAAAAACTGCATGCTGCCAATGCTGGCAACCTAAGTTCAATCCCCAGGACCCACATAGTGGAAGAGAGAGAAGACTCACACAGGTTATCCTCTAATGTACATGCATCCATATACATTCACACAAATAAATAAGTACATGTAGTTTGAAAACCATTTACTGAATGCTTTATATAAGCAAGTTGCATGCCATGAAAATTGTATCTAAAAAAAAAACCTCTGATATGAAAAAGTAAGTCAAAGAAGAGTTCAAATTTATCACCCAAGCAACACTTGCTGACAGTCCATACACCTCAGCCAAGGCTACAGAAGAGACAGAAACCTTACTGCAGGGCAGGGCTTCTCCGGGGAGGCATCAGAAACTCAACTGCTACTAAATAAAGTAACAGCACGGGCAGAGCTGGGAAAGCAAACATTTCCACTTGAGCTCCCACGGCAGAGGAACCAAGCTGACATCTTAGAACCCTCAGCTCTCAAAGCACTCGTGATAAAAATTTCACTGCTGAGCCAGAAAGAACACTGTGCTAAGTTATTCCAGCTAAGAAATTCTCTGGGAAATGTGTGTAAAAGACAAGGAAAGTCCTCTGAAATATCTTGTTTGCATAGCAATCCTAAGGTTCTAACCCCTTACAAACTGACAGGAACACCACCAGTCACTTTGGATGTCTGCCGTGACTCAGGCTGGCAGGCTCTGAGCAGCTGCCTCTCAGGACAGCTACAGTCTCACTACCTGGGCCTCTGTGGAGTTCAAGTTTGCCACAGGTCATGGGACAAAGGTACTCAATGACAACACTGTATTTCAAAACCAAATAGAGCGCTTCCCTCTTGCTACTTTATTTCACTAGCCTTGCAAACCACAGCAAATGTTACATTCCCTGCCAGGAGTGCCCTTGCTATTCCTTAGAAAGGATAAGGAATGCTCTGAAGAGAAAGACAAGGTTCAAACCACCATAAACAAAGCAGACAGTGGTGCCCAATGGCATGCTCAAGGTTCTGTGTTTGGTCCTAGTACATTCTCCCCACTGTGTTGCGGGGAGGGGAGACTGGATCAAATGTTTTATATCAGTTATTGAAGCGAAGCAAAATAGAGAAAATTTAAAAAAAAGTCTTTATAATATCCGGAGTTCAAGTATATCTGGGGACTCCTAGAAAGACCACCAAGTCTCTGACATACTATAAGAGGCAGCCAGACTGGGAGCTAAAGGCAGGGGAAGCAAGCACTTTATGAATGGCACACTTGGTAACAACTTTATTAGTCTAATATTTGCTCATTTTATTGACAACTAAACTTCAGGTCTTTTTCTGACATAATGTTCATGTCCTCATGTGCAGGCTAAGAAGCACCCATGTAAAGGTGGATATGGCCAGCACACATAGGTAACCCCTGTGCTCCTAAGGCAAGGTGGGGCAGCAGAGAAGGGAAATTCCCAGAAGGCCCCAGGCCAGCCAGCCTGGTGTAAAACAGCAGCACCATCAAAGAATCCTGTCTGAAACAAAGACCAACACCTAAGGCTGCCTGCCCCTTGACCTTCACAGGCACCCACTCTCACTATCCCTACCTAACACACACAACAGAGAGAGAGAGAGAGAGAGAGAGAGAGAGAGAGAAGAGAGGAGAGGAAGAACATATCCTTTAAACAATCGTATTCACTTCTCAGTTCCCTCAAGCTATTTCAAAAACAGTTCTCAAACTTTCAAAGCAAAGTGGGGGTCCTCGTGGGATATTTTTATCTTGTATAACAAATGTGATCCTGAAAACCCATGTGTAAATTTATACTTCTAGAATTCAACCTTACTTATGTTTAAAGGAAGCAAAGAACCCTCTATGAAGTTAAGAATCTCAAACATACCCCATAATTTAGCGGTTCTGTAAATCTGAGTTTCCCTATGCTAAATTTGTCTAATGAGGGTTCATAGTTTAAATAAATGGACAAAGGGGAAACCACCTCTCCGTATTAAGAAAAGTACTACTTTCCAATCCTGAGAGAATCTCAGCTATTCCTAGAGGACAGTGGGGACCTTAAAGCTCAGCCACTTCAGAGTTTATATTTTATAAACAAAAGAAATCTGAAAGCAGCAGGCTAAGCAGGAGTGGGAGAGCATCTTAGACGAAGCTAATGGAAGGCAATCCATTTCCCAACTATGATAATTCTGTAACAATGCTCCCCCTCCAGACACAGCCCCCCCATCAAACAGCTCCTTACACAACAGAAAGGAACAGAGATGACCTTAGAAACTTCTCCTGGAGATAAGAACTCAGTCACCACAGAGTCACAAAATACAGTGCCACCTGCACTTTCAAGTAGTCACACTTAACAATGTAAAGGTAACTGAATCAATCATAAACAACATTTACTTAAAACATCACAGCTTTTGTGACACAGTGTATTCTAATATCTGTATACAAAAAAATATATGAGATGACTATAGGTTTCCTTCCTATAGACCAGATTGTTTTTTTGAACTAAGCTAATATTGTGCAAATAAATCAAACATGGAAACAAATGACTGAAAAGTTGATTTCTGTATTGCATTTTTCCTCCTTTGGAAGAAAAAAAGAAACTGAACAGAATTTAACAACATTACATAAAAATCTGGAAATTATGTGAAACAAACAACATGAAGCTTTGTTCCCCAAAGGTGGGAGGTGAGTGGATAATGCTGGGTTTTATGAACATAAATGACAAGAATTATGGCAGAACCAGATACAACGGATTTAGTTCACCAGCTGGGAGTAGTCAGGAATACAGCTGTCTGAAACAAAATGACAAGATTATCAGAACAGAAATTACTCAAGAAAATACACTTCTGAACTGTCCATTTTGAAGCTTATAGATTGCCTGAGTAAAGGAAGCCAGTTCACCCACCGTTCCCATGTCCCCAACCCTGTGCTTTTCCTGACACACAGCCCGGGCTGCTCTCCTTGCCTTCCAGCCACAGGAACACACCAGGCCATAGGCTGTCAGCTCAGCTGCTGGAGTTCACATCCTCAGGCCCAGTGTCCTGACTGGCTCTCCTCCACTGCCCATTCTAGTTCCTGTCAAGCCCCCTCTGTGTTAAAGACAAAACTCAGTAATGGATATTGTTCCATGCCAGACTATACTCCAAACACCTACACAGGAAAACTGGAAGGCCAGAGAGGGCCACAGGGCTTCGCTAGGAATGGCTAGGAAGTTCACTGATCAGAGCCTGCAGGTGGGCTACTGTTTGCGTTGGTTTAGTTTTGGTTCTTCTGTAGTGAGGACTGAACGCAGGTCCTCTGAGTCTTGCTAGGCTCTCCACATTGTCCACAATGTAGAATGTAAGAAGCTGTAGTAATATTTCCTCCACTAGATAGGAGCAAGGGCTAGTACCCAAGGCTGCCCTGTGATGCACACGTACACAACCACACACACTCAGGCACTCTCACATACACTCACTCACACACATCTCACTCACATACACACACACACACTCACAGCTCACAAAGATAAAAATTAAGCTTGTTTTTTAAACAATTATATTCACTTTAATCTTCTCTAAGACATTTAAAAGGTGGTTCTTAAACTTCAGAACAAGTGGAGGTCCCTTAGCATTTGTGGAATGGTAGGGAGCCTTCCTTCCAGGAACTCCAAGGATATTAGTGCCCATTCATAAATTCTCCAGTCCTTTATATAAAAAGGCACAACATTTGCACATAATACATGCATATATTCCTGGTGGGCCCTGGATTACTTACAATACCAACTATAAGTGATATGTAAATAGGCATTATTATAGACTGTGCAGGGAATACAGACAAGAAGACTGTGTATATTCAACGCAGATACAGTGTGCTTTTCAGAATATTTTCTATCTGAGGTTGACTGAGCCCACAGATATGCAACCCTGAAGACAGAGGGCTGTGTGACCACTGCTGCGTGACCACTGAGCAGCTATAATACGTCAGCAGTGCTTAAGTTGTGAAAAGCCCTTATCTCAAAACGCTGCTGTGGAGTGGAGAGAAACCACCCACGAGTAAGTAAGTCAAACATAAGAATGCCTGAGGGAAATGAGAGAGCCCAGTACTCCCTCCCAGGAGGCACTGCTCAGAACAAGGCTCCCAGGAAGGGAACTACTAGAATCGTCTTCTGGAACCTTCCATAGCTATACTGAGTATACTTCTCAGCTACAAACAGGTCATCTTCATCTTGGTGTAGGGTTTTCTTTTTTACTGATCTTTACTGCTATTTATCTATATTCGCAGACACATGTCCTTCAACAGACCTTAGTGGGAAGATACTGTAAAAATAATGCCACGTTGCTTCATAATTGCCAATTGCAAGAATGCAAATTAGAGCTTCTCAGGGACTTGGAGATGTGGCTTTCCTCTGTGGTTTATTCCTTCATGTAAACATGCATATGCTATTAATTTTCTTTTCAAAACAGGAGAGGGTAAACTTTAGCTGTCTGTCTGTATAAACATATCAGAAAAACTGAATTAATGAGATTTCAATACCTATAATTTCTCGGCTATTTAAAAATGCTACTGAGAAGAAAATCTACCATAAGCCCCTGGGGTTGCATGAAAAAGGATATGGCAGGCAAGCTGTGGGGGCCCGCACATGCTTAAGATGATACAAACTGGGTATCAAAATGGGGTATTCTGTAGAGGGGTGGCTCAGCAGTTAAGAGTGCTTGCTGGTCTTCAAGAGGACCTGAAGTTTGGTTCCTAGTCCCTATGTTGGTTGACTCACAACTGCCTATGTCCAGTACCAGCAGACTGACACACTTCTGGATCCCACAGTCAACTGAACTCATATACACACATGCCCACATAGACACACAAGCATACACATAATTAAAAATAAAAATATTTCAGAAAAAGATCTTCACCTGGATGTGGTGACACATGACTTTAATCCCAGCACTCAGGAGGCAAGACAGGCAAATCTGATCTCTGAGTTCAAGGACAGCTTGGTCTAAGAGAAAGTTCCAGGACTTTGTAGCCCAGGGCTACACAGAGAAACCCTAGCTCAGGGGGAAAAAAAGAAAAAAAAAAAAAACCGTGAGAGCTGCAATGGAATGCTATAACAACTAATATAAATCAATAAAATCCAACAGACGTCTATATGTATTCATGAAGAAACCCGTTGTTTCCTTGTGAAAGCTGTTAAGACAGTAACTGGGGGCTGGAGAGATGGCTCACGGGTTAAGAGTTCTTACTGCTTTTTCAGAAGAGGAGAGTTTGGTTCCCAGCAACTACATCAGGTGGCTCCCAACCACCTGCAACTCCAGCACTGGGGATCCGACACCTCTGGCTCCTCAGGCAAGGCCCTCACACATGTATCATCAAAATAATCTCTTCTTAAGAAAACCAATTTGAAACAGGACTGGCAAGGTGGCTCAGTGGTAAGAGCACTGGCTACAAAAGCCCCAGGTCCCATGCTGAAAGAAAAGAACCAGTTCTCCAAAAGTTCTCCTCTGTCCTCCACATTCCATGTATGCACAACGGTGATTGCATGTGTCACATGTGTACACACACACACACACACAGCAGCTGGGACAACGTGTGAAAAGTGCTGTGTGAACTACAAAGGAACAGAGAGAGGTAAGGTTGCTTTGAGCACTCCTGAAGAAGAATCACCCCTTTCAGCCGCTGGACCTCAGCTCTGATGAGTTACTGTGTGTCAAGTCCTTTCTAAGCACTTGACATGTACTTACATTTAATTGCTACAACTCAATGAGGTGGGTACTCCTGTTTTCTGTTTCCAGTCCTGTGGATTTAAGCACTGGATTAACCACGTGGTAACCTTCTGGTTGCTTGAACATTACAAATTACTGATCTCCCTATTTCATTCACTTCAAAGGACTTACAAAATATAGACAACAGGAGTCTGTCTTGCTGGGCCTTATATAAATAAATATAAATACAAGTATATAACTGGCAAGTCTGGTACACATTTGTTGTGTGGTCACTTGACTGGTGGCTCCTCACACATCCAGGTCATACACTCCAGGGGGACCACAGTCTGTCTCCAGGTCTTTGTCCATGCCTTGCCAAGGGTAAGAACTCCAATATTTAGTGAATAAATAAAAGAGTTTACAGTAGAATAACAGCTTTTGCTTAAACTTCAGCCATATCTCAAGGCTCAAAAAGCTGAGGATTTTCCCATAATTCCTCAATTATCTAGGGCCACATCATTGTAAGTACCTCAAAGCTGTAGGGACTTGAAGCTGCCCAAAAACAATATTGGTGAGCTCCTGGGGGCTTGCAGTGAGGAAGTTGCCAAGTTCAGCTGCTACAGTGTAACCAGAGCAAGCTGTAGGGCTTGCAGTCTGGACACTTGCCCTTTTTAATTCAAGAAACTGACACAGTCCCAGTCCCTGGTGTATTCTGGGTTTCAGTGTTCAGCAGCAAAGGAGAAGAGCCCTCTGTGAGGACAAAATATAACTTGCCCCAGAGGGGGAGACTTGGTTCTTGGCGACTGAATGGCCATTGCCACTGTGTAAACAAGTCGCTATGCTAATCACTTGAAGTATCTCGTCTGATACTCCTCTCCTGAGAGACAAGCTCTATCAGAGGATCTGTCCTCTGTGCACTTAGAGGCCCAGGCAGCTTGTCCAGGTCCCGCAGTGAAGAGACACGGAACAGAAAACATAAACCATGCACCTAACCACTAAATTACATGGCAAGAGAGTAGGTACTTTAAAAAGCTGCAGAACAACACTGATGTTCTCACAGAGGAGCTTTAAGGAAAAGCAAAATTTTTGCGCTAAAGTCACTAGCTCCTTCCACAACACACGTAAAATGCCTGTCATATGTCTATTTGGGCAATATATACTTAGCACTGCCTGTTTTCTTCTCTATTTCTTTGTATGTGACAGGGCTTCATCTAATTCAGGCTGTCCTCAAACTCACTGTGTAACTGAGGACGACCCTGAACTTCTGATCCTGCTGCCACATCCTGCATGCTTGAGAATACAGCATGACCACCGGACCCAGTTTTATGCAATGTTGCAGATCAAACCCACAATACCATAATGGTAGAGACAAACACTGCTGGCTGCGATCTTTTTGATCACATAGCAGGGCGTTTGTGAGGGCAAAACTATTTTCATAAAGTCCTGAAGACCAGGTGTGTCATGGTGTTATAGTAGCTACGGGGATACAAATACTAATGCCATAAGCTGCGCAAGGCAAAGGACCAGACTGTACTATCATGGTACTCTTAACCATGTCAGGCATGCAGAGGAAAACAGTTTCACTGAAGAACGTCCTTATGAAGCAGTAATAATTAATGACTACTAAATTTCAACCTTGAGTGTGTGTCTTTTTAGTAGTCTCTGTGATAAAACGGGAAACAATGCCTCCAGCACTATGCCACACGCCAAGGTCCACGGCTGTAAGGAGAGCCACTATGCAGTCAGGGTTGCAAGCTAAATTGGTGGCCTTTCTCCTGGAACGTCATATCTGAACTTGACCTACAGACAAACTATAGACAAGTCTGAGTGCTGCCAAACTGTTTCTGAAAAACTAACAAATGAGGCTGTCGCTTCAAGGAAATCAAAAATGTTTGCTGTGGACGATAAGAGTTCAGACTCTGAAGTGGAGACGGGAACTTGAAGAGCATCTACCAGACACTGGCAAGTCAGCATCTGTCCAGTGTTTACAGACAGAGAGTCCTGACAGCAGCACTTAGGATGTCTTCAGAACGGGGAAAAAATTCAGATTTTTCCAAATGACCAATGCATGCCACTATAAAGTCACAGCTGAAAAGAAAATTCATTAAAAGATCCAGTGAAACATCCTGTGACAACATAAGAAAGAAACTGAGAACGGGGCCCAGGGTTCCACGTCATCAAGAAGCTTTAAGGAACTCCTGTTTGTTAATGTTGGCCTAGAGTCAAAGAAAAAGGCCCACAGTGATCTCAACAGCCCTTCACTTCCCAAGGCCTTGTCTGCATCAAGACAGATGTGCTATAGTCCTTCACTACTCAGGGACAGAGCACACTGAGGCAGTTACAACAACACAGCTGATACTCAAGGAAGGCTAACATGGCAGGTCTCCACTGTACAGATCTATAATTTCTCAAATTAACTTCTAATTTACACAGACATTACACAAACTTGCAAAACAGATTTCCTGTTCTTACCAATTCCTTTTGTCTAAAAATAGTTATTTCTTATATGTTTTTACTTTTATTAAAATATTTTTTATATTAATGTGGTGGTAGTTTGTTATTTTGAAATTAAATTCAAAATATCTGTTTATGTTTCTCTATTTTAGTTTCTAATGTGGTAAAAGAAAATCTATGGATCGAGAGTGACCTCAGTAATTTAGGAGTGTAAAGGACCCTGAGACCAAATGCTTCCAGCAACTAGCTTGCAGAAAGCCTCAGAAACCGGAATGTCCCAGGGCTTGGACTTCTTTCACCCTGTTCTCAAATCTACTTGGTTCCTCCAGTCGGCCTCCAGTGCCTCTGCCCCGTTGGTGCTGCAGTATGAAGGAGAAGACTAACATTCTCACCTACTCCAAGGACCTGAGTCTTCCACTCAACTCAGAACAGAGGGTACCAGACACTCCAGTACACTGATGAATGTTACAGTAAACACCCAATTTCCAGAAGCAGGAACGTCCAGTACAGCTCCCTTCACGAATTCTGAGTCAAACTGAGGCAGGGGTGACTGGTCAGACACAGTGCAACCAGGTTCAGCAGGACATCATCCCAGCTTTCTCTGGTGTTCCCTGGGGAAACCTGCCCCTTTCCCTGGCCTGTCACTCATCTGTGCAGGCCAAGCATCCCCCCTGTGAGGCTCAGCTCCTTCTCTTTATAAAATCCCTCTGGTGTTCTAGATCCTGTTTAGGAAAGTCTGAAGTGTCTCAAATGCAAATTGCACACGAATGCCAAGCCCCGTGGATGTGGTACCGCTTTGTCCCACTCTTTTTGTGGACAACACCTTCTTGTCATCACCAAAAGAACAGTCACACAGATGAAGGATAACTGGGTAGACAAGCACCCCAAAATCCCACCAAAACTGTGAGCACCAGCTGACAGGCTTGCACACACTGTACCCAAGCACAGAAAAGTCAGTGTGGCTTTGGGAGGCAACTCCAGCCAGTCAGCAGAAACACAATTATTATGAATCTTCTTTTAAGTGTTCTACATTCTTAGTAATTCTACCCGAAAAGATTGCCTTCTTTCCTCTGCATTCCATCAGGAATTCAGCAAACCATATTCTTAATTTCCTTGCCAAAAGTTAAGTCACTCAAAAGCTTATCTTGGGAATTAACAGCTGTGTGCAACTTACTTGAAGCCATGTAATTTAGTCCCAAAGGGCCTGAAAAGGTTGTCATAGAAAAGGCCAGGCATGGCAGCACATGCTTGTAATCCTAGCACTTGAAAGGCTGAGGCAGGAGAACTGCAAGCTTAAGCCTGCCTGGGTTATACGCACGCATGCTATGTAGCCTCAGACAGACAGAACGCACAGGGCTGCCGCTCCGCAGCTGACTGTTGTCTCCTCTGCCAGCTATGAAGCCACATTTTCTGCTGCATCCTCTCTAAGCCACTTGCTCCCTGAGAGACTGTCTCTGTGTGTATGGGAGACAAGCACATACGGGGTGGAAGCTGAGTTTCTCTCTCTGGGGTTCCTCAGCCTAAATTCTGGGGAAATGTCTTTGTCTAACGCTGCAATGGCAACCAGGAATTCTTTCTGCAAAGCTTTAACCCTATCCACGGGGGGGAGAGGGCAGCTGGAAGCAAGTTCTAAATTTCACTTTCTGCCTCCAGAACTCCACATCTACCACAGGAAGAAGCAAACCTCTGGATAACAGTCCTCAGTCTTTGGGCGCAGCACACAGAATGGCCAGAATCCCTCAAGCCTTGAGGTTTATCTCAATACTACAGCACAGGCACTCTTCCTTTAGCTCAAACTTAGCTGCTTCTTTTTGGTATCATAATTGCTGTTACTCTGTGGATTATTTACAAAATCTTGGGCTTCCCAATTAACCTACTAATGAACTCCCTTGTATGAGACTAGAGAACCGAATTGTTCATCCAAAACCCAGCATCTATATGACGAGAACAGGATGTTTTATCTTTTGTACTCTATTGTAGCCCCAGAACCTAGAACTGAGTTTTCAGTTCAACATCACCAGGCCTTTTATATAAGCACCAACAGGGAATCCTTCCCCACTTTGAGAGTTTGGATCAAATCCAAACTCCTTAGGTCATCCATTGCCTTCCCAGTCCTGATAAACTGAGTCTAACAGCCCAACCCTACTGAAAACCACGAATGGCAGCCTCGGTCCGAGCTGCCTGCTCTGTACCTAGCTAGGCTTCCTTTGCCCATCTGTAGAGCTTGACCTCAGAAGTCACTCAAGTATGTGCCTCTCTATGTCCCAAACACACAGACAAGCATCCTAGGCAACAACTCTGCCATCCAGGAGCTTGCCAAGGTTGGGACTGTCATGGGTCCATTTACAGTGGTGTACATACACAGGAGTGCTATAATCAGGAGAGACAGACAGAGAGACAGACAGACAGACAGAGGGAAACAAAGAGAGAAAATATGGATGTGAAGAAATAAGAGATCAGCATTCGTTCAGATTCTTTAGGCAGAAGTGGCCCTACCATGCTGCCACAAATCCAGAATACGACAAGGGGATAAGAAGTAAAGAAGGCAAACAGTTTCAAAAGGGGTCTGGGAGCTGAGCAGTAGATGCTACTGCAAGAGTCCTGTTCATGTGTTTTTCAAGATGAGCAGAAAAAAAAATCAAAAAAACAAACAAAAAAATCAGCCTTGAGAAGATGGTTCAAGGAGAGAATACTGAACTTAAAAATCAGCAATAGCTCACCCAAGCCTTCTATCTTCCCTTCCTCCCTCCCTCTAGTTCTTCCTTTCTCTGTCCATTTACAAATGTTTTGTACACATATAATGCACATTTACTCTTATGCACATTTATTTTTAAGTTACCAAATTTACAATATTTGAAACCATTAAATTTTAAACTTAAAAAAAAAAGAATCACACTCCTCCCAGGATTTCTGTTTGTATTTTTCTTGAGGGATTTCTTTGAGACCCTGGGTCTATAAATTAAAAGAAAAAAAAAACACCAATAAATTAACAAACACTGGTATTTTCAAGAATTCTATGACTTCAAATTTTCAAATATACTTAAACTACATCTTCTGTTATTTTCAAAGTCCAAATGCTACATCACACAACGTACACCTCACCAACCTGCCTCCACTGTCCTGTGATGCAACTCATTCAATCTTACATACACTGCAGTGCAGTGTGGTCCAACACCACAGCTACAACTGTGCCACAACCCCAAAACCACCAGTCCAAAAGGTGGCAAAATGTCACGGAGGGCTTACGTCCACTTATACCATAAAGCCCCAAAGCAGGTGCCATACTCATAACTAGAAAGACACTTGTCATAGCAAGATCTTTCCAAGGGAACTCAAAGCGTCATTTGTGAGCTGGTCAATACCCACATTTGAATCTCTCTAGGCCAAAGGAATCCTCTGGTGAAATTTCTCCTGCTATGTCCATAAATTGTTTAACAACTAATAAAACCTCAGGAGAAAGCAAGCCCACCTGGCCAGAGAAGAACAAAAGACAAGGGAGCTCAGATCCCAAACTCCTGCTGAACTTCCTGCAGTGCTCTAAGGCAGACAGCCCACACTAGCACAACTCCGCCACTCTCTGACCTCTCCCCGCCCCGTTTAAACCATCACCTCTCCTCCCTAGGTCCCTCTCCTGGGGTTTTCTAATTGTGTAATTATGCAGCATTTGGGTACCACAAAACACAATACAGCTTTAATGTAGCTTTTCAAAATCAATGTTAATTCTCTATATACTTCTAAAATTAATGTTCCCTCAGTCCTTAAGATTTATAAGGTAGTGGGTGCACATCTTTAATCCCAGCACCCAAGAGGCAGAGGCAGGAGGATCTTGTGAGTTTGAGGCCTGCCTGTCTATAGAGCATGTTCCAGGACAATCAGGGCTACAAAGAGAAACCCTGTCTACAAAAACCAAAAACCAACAACCCCTCACACCAACAAAAAGTATAATAAAACACAGGGACTGTTTAAGATCCCAGAGAATGGGGCAAATGTAGCAGGTTACTAAGGATTCGTGTTTCCAGTCCCATTTTACACATCCATTTCCCAGATCTCAAAGTCTTTTGTCCTACATAAAAATAAGAAAATAAACTAAAGGACCATGTAACCCAGCAAAAATTCCTAGAACAGTAAAGACCTTAAGACTAAGGACAAAGAGCTAGATGCAAATCTGCGGTAGTAAGGGGACATAAGAACTCCACCTTCAGAACACCTGGTAGTCAATGGGGCTCTGAGTTCTGAAATCTGGGCTGTATGAAGCAAGGCAGATATAGTAACAGAGCAGTGAATGAAAGCTGAAAGGTAGAAATGAAAACTTAGGAGAGGGAAGGGGAGGGATTGAAGGACGGAGGGGAGAAGGGAATGAGGGAGGAAGGGAAATTGTTAACTGATTCAGGCAAAGGCACTGTATACTGACAAGCACATACATCTAATTCTCCAGGATCCTACAAACACAGTCAGCTTCCTAGCCCAATTTTGACCATAAGCAAAGCAAGGCCTGAAGAAGAAAAGGGGCTTGAAGTTAACACTTCTGTCAAAAGGGATAGGGAAACATCTACATGGGATTTAAGAGCAATTTCTTTAAGTGCTAAAAAGTTGCAACTTTCAAAGGTCTCTGATATCACACACTCACTCACTGGGATTTCCACCAGAATTTCAGAGGCATTGCAGCCAACAGGCAAGGTGTGAGTTTTCAAAGTTCTCCCTCCTTCTAAGGTCTCATCTAGGTCAGCCCTGTCTCCGTGTCCCTGTCTACAACGTGACTAGGTCTGTAACATCTAGGGGGAAAAAAGGCACACTGATTCCCTACAGTCAGGTGTACAGAAACAGCCAACTGCCTCCAGACACTAAAGCTGGAAAGGTTTGTCATTATTGTTAATACCATGGAATGCAAACAGGATGGGGGAGGGAGAAGACAAAGAAAAGCACATACCTTTCAACTGGTCAGCTACCACGCTCTGCCCAAGGCGCTCAATAACTCTCCCATCTTCCATTTCATACCTGTCGTCTAAGTATTTAGCAGTGGCCTCGGATATGTGAACCTTGCCGGCCACTCCCAGCTGCTCCATAAGATTAGCCAAGTTCACATCGTTGGACCACACATCAAATTTAAACCTTCTCATGCCAGGATGCCACATAAGACAGTCCCCGTGTGAACCCCAACACGCATGTTCACCATCTCTTTCTTCTCCTGGCAGAACTGCTCGATGGCTTTTATCATGCCTAAGCCCATTTCAATGCAGCAGTAGGCATGGTCGCCCGGGGCTCCGGACACCCGGCCACACAATAATAGCAGTCTCCTAGGGTGCTGATCTTCTCACACTTGGTCTCCTCACACAACCGGTCGAAGCGACCGAACAGATCGTTGAGAAGACCTACCAAGGCATGCGCAGATTTGTTGGCACTCATCTTGGTGAAACCCACAATGTCTGCAAATAAAATACTGACTTCTTCAATCTGCTGCATCTTAAAGGGGCGGAATGCTATAGGCGCTTTCTGTATGGAGGACTTCTTCTTCCTGTTCTTGGGACTGGAGGTGGCGTGCCTCTTGACAGAATTCTCGCTCTCCTCGTCCCCTTGTTTCATTAAGTCATCAGCTATGATTCTCGGCATGACAGAATGAATCATCCTCTCTTTCAGGGCTTTCTCCACTTCCAGATCTTTGCCGTGCATAATGGATTGTCCCACCTTGAGGAAGGTGCTCCTGGATCTCACCTGAGACATGATGAACAGATGGACTCCGATGGCGTGGATGCACACGTGGAGCAGGGCTCTGCTCAGCAGCTCCCAGTGCGGGGCCCCAGGGCCCGGGGAAGGGAAGCAGTCTTCATTTCGGAAATGGTAACCGAAGGTCTCAAAAAGGACAGAATAGACCACCCCAAAACCAAGCTCAGGTACAGAGGTAAATGCATGACTGTGTAGAGCAAAAAAAGCACTTCGATGCACATGGAGAAGCTCCCCACTTGAGATAAGCAAGTGTCCGCCGGCTTGGCCGTGAGCGTACGATTGGAGCTGTCAACACGTCCTGACAGAGGTGTCCAAACCTGAAACTGCGCAGCCAGGGTCAGGGCGAACACCAGCAGGGTGAGAGCCAGCGAGGTCCACGCATAATGCCGGGCGTACAGCTTGGTGAAAGTAAACAGGAAAAAGCCCACACACACCACCAGGAAGCACAGAGCTGGGACCACCATGACAATCACTTTGGATCTCATGTGGACAGCGAAATAGATGCTCCAGAGAAGGCAGGCGAAGCCCACATAAAAGAGTGCGTACCGGAAGCGGCGCTGGGTCTGCGGAAAGCAGCGCTCCAGGCAGGCCTCCTCCAGGTTCACGGAGTCGAATTTGGGGTCCCACCACCGGCTGGAGGCCCTCTCGAAACAGCTGGGGCAGCTTCTTCTGTCTGCGCAGGCGACCCCCGCCGCCCACCCGCCGGGGAAGGCCCCCGAGTCTCCCGAGCTGCTACAGCTGGAGGAGATGCTGTACTTGCAGTGCTTCGGGTGGGTGTTGGAGGACAGCTGCTTAGGGTTGATCTTGACCCTCACGCTGTTGCTGTCTCCGCTTGAGTCGCAGCTCACCTCGGTGCTATGGTGATGCAGCAGCTGCTGGTGGGGTGAGGAAGCCATGTTGCCTAGCTCTTGGAACCTTTCCCGACCAGGTCAGGGGTACCTGCAGGCGAAACCAGCAGAATTAGAGCGGCCTTACTACACACACTCCCGGAGGGCCACGCGACCTATGCTTGTCGCAAGTGCGAGCTCTGGCGAGCCACTTGGGAAGGCACCATATGTTCACAAAAACTACCCATAACGGCGAATAAAAGCGCCAAGGCGAGCGAAGACCGCACGGGCCGTACCTGGTGCTCCCGGGGTTCTCGTGCCGCGGCCGCGCCGAGACTTAGGTTCCCGGCGCGCTGCGCTGCGCTCCCCTCGGGCGCCGTCGCCCGCTGGTGGCCTCTCCCGGTGCGCCTCCAACTGCAGCTCCAGAGGGAAGTTCAGACCTGGAGCGCTTCGGGCACCGGGAGCAGCGTTCGCAAAAACAACTCGGCCGGAGACGAGCAGCGCTTCATCCTGCCGCAGCGGCGCCCGGTGCGTCAAAGCGCGCGGGCCGACCTGCGGCTCCTGCCGCGTCCCGTCCCCGCGCCGCTGAGCACCAGCGGGCTACCCTGCTCCGCGCCCCCGCCCGCGAGCTTGCGGAGTCCGAGGGCCGCCCGTCGGAGCAGCCGGTCTAGCAGGGCCTCTTGCCCGCAGCCGAACGCGCCGCACCCCCGCCCAGGGTCGAGCTCCGGGCACTGCGCGGGCCCCTCCGCGGACGGCAGTGCGGGCTGCCGCAGAGCCTGACTCCCGCGACGCCGGCCGGCCCGCACGCCGGTAGCCGGCACGCCGCGCCCACGCCTCAGGGGCCCTGCCGGAGCTACAGATGCCCTGCGGCTGCGCCCGCCGCCCGCTCTCCCGCAGCCGCTGCCTCATGTCGGAAGAGCAGCAGCCGCAGCCGCCACCACCACCATCTCCGGCCCCCTCCCCCTCCCGCTGTCACTGACAGACGCGCGCCCGCGCCGCCCCTCTCCCCCACCGCAGCGCGCACGCGCGGCCCGCGCACGCCACCGCCGGGTCCCGGGCACGCGCACCGGCAGCGCGCCACCCCGCCTAGGAGTGCGCGCCGGGCTCGGGGCTGCCGCGGGGCGGGGCCGGGCGGACGCGCTCTGGGCTCCGCCCTCCGCCCCGGGCCGCTCGGCGCCTAGGCCGCCTGCTGTGGGCACCAGGCCTCCGCCTTCTTCCGAGGCCTTGGCTGCCTCTGGCTTCTTGCCCCGCAGCCGGGCCCCCAAGTCTGCACAGGAAGCATCTGAGCGCAGTTTACCTTTTGGATACATCGAAGTTTTAAGCTCCTGGTTTTGCCCGATTGTGACCTCCCCTTCTGCCAGCAATGAAGGCGTGTTCCCTGGTGCTAGGCCCCTCTGAACTTGCTGGGGGATGGAAATGATCATCGCCAGCCAAGCCGCCTCTGATAGCTTCTAAAGTCCAGCGCCACTGAGAACCACCTTTTCCAACCCTGGGGAAGTTATCTTCCATCTCTGAAGACCTCTCATCCTTCACATGAACAACTTTCCCTCTTCACAAGGGAAAACTTTCAAAGAAGTCAGCTTCCCATGAACAAGTTCTACACTGGTCTGTGTAAACTCTGGCCCAAATAAACACAATCCTATATTCCCTGGTTGCACGCTGGCCGCCACACGGTACAGTGCTTTTCTGCAATCACAGGGGACTGACCCTTCCTTCCCACAGCTCTCAGGCCCATCCTAGGAGTCCACAATCACTGTGGAATTAGGGAATAGGGAGGTAAAATATAGACTACCTATACAACCGAATATTATTCGACTATAAAAATGAAGTACACTTGCTACAACCTCTGAAACACACTGGGTAAAAGAAAGCAAACACAAGAGACCACATGTTGTATGATTGTATTAATGTGAAATGCCCAGAACAAGCAAATCCATAGAGAGATTACAGGTGATAGATGCCTGCGGTTGTATGAAGAACTGGATGTTGACTACACTGTCAAGCCTTGGGTTTCTTTTGGGGCGATGAAACAGTCTGGAACTAACAGGAACACAACGCCGTGAATTCTGTAGTGGGTACACGTTATGAATGTACTAGTGCCTTTGAATTGCTTTACTGATAAGTAAAATGCATAAATGATAAATTTTATGTGGTGTGTATTGCACCACAGTAAACAGATAGAAACTTTTTAAGGTAAACGTGTCATTGCTGATATATTCTAGCCCAGAGTGCAAAATCTCCATGTACTTATGAGAAAGCGCAGCTGAAGATGGAACTTAATGTGAGAAATACTCCACAACCAAATTTCCCAGTACTCTTCAACAGTGCCAGGGTCACAAACACAGAGTCCAAGTATTGTCACAAGTAAGGGCAAATTGTCATTAAAGGACAAAGTAGAACAGGAAAAGACAGTAGGAAGGCAGCTGGTGACATGCAGTTTATTTAATGGCATTCCGATGTCCCATGCTTACCCAAGACATTAACCTTAGGGGAAGCTGGGCGTAGGATGCAGGGGAACTCCCTAGTATTTTTATAACTTTTTTCTAACTCTAAAACTATTTCAGAATAAAGATAAAGATAAAATGGATGTTTATTGAGCAGCAACTATATGCCTCGTGTATCTGAGGTTTGGGAAACTGAAGCACACAGCAAAAGCTAACAAGTAATAGTGGTCAGCTGATACTGACCTGAGTGCCCCATTGCCAGAGACAAGCAGACCCTTTCCCTCATGACCTGTTGTTGACCACAACCCTCGAGGAAAATACTATTGCCCCTCACTTAGAGCCATGAAGACAGGAACTGGAAAGTAACATGCCCAAAGTCCCAACAAGGGCAATAATAATTTAAAACCAGACCTCAGACTTTGGAAGCTATGCCACTCTTGAATCTCACCGTGAGCCAGCACAGGCCCTGCCTGTCTCCTCTCTCAATCCACGTGGTGAGAGGCTCTGAGAGACAGGTCTCACCATTTCCATTTTTCTCCCTTAATACATTGCTGCCTCACTTCCTAGTCACCTTAAAAGATGGAAAAGCTCACCTGTCTGCACTTCTCCTTGCCTACCACAAAACATTTTAATGCACCCACCATTTATGGCAACTTTCAGATTCCTGACTTCACCCTGCAAGGTTGTTCGATATGGGTAATGAATTCACCCTGCTAGGTTGTTAGATGTGGGAAATGAGCATGCTTGTGTCTTTCCTTCTCTGTGTTTCTGGAAGCGGTGAGGCTGCATTCCCTGCTGTTGAGGTCTACAAGCTGCCAGAGATGTCCTGACCTCCAGGCTAGGGTGTGGATCATTCTGTACACCCTTGTGGCCTGGGACTCCGGTACCAACACTGCACACTAAGCCATCGGCACAGTGGTGTACATCCCAATCTTTACTATGCCATGGAAGGATGAGAACAGAATTGACTCTGCCTGGAGACAGACAGGATGCAACAGTAAGTTCTACAACAACTATTAATCACGCTATCATAATGCCAAAAGCCAGAGGGATCCACAGAAGAGTCTGACTTCACCTTCACAAAGTACAAAGACCTTCTTACCTAGGATATATGGGAAAGATATAATGACTTTCTCCAAACACCCAACATATGGTGCTGCCAAATCCACAAGGCTTTCTCTCCATCTCAGATTCGCTACGAGTGCACATTCTGACCCAGTATGAATTAGAATGTGTTTGCACAAACTCTACAAACACAAACATCTTTCTCTCACCCAGCCTCTGATCTCACTTTCCCTCATCTGTAAGGTTCCCTGCTCATTGAGAACTCTGATGCCAAGGCATAAGAAGTCACACAGGGGCTGAGAGATGCTCAGTCAGTAAAATGCTTGCCATCGGCACATGAGGACAAGGGTGCAGACCCCCAGAACCCAGGTGAAAGATGAGAGAAGGGCCGCACCTATAAACCCAGCACTGGGGAAGCAGAGACGGGGATTCCCAGAGAGCACTGGGGAAGCAGAGATAGGAGGATTCCTGAAGCTCTCTGGACAGCTAGTCTTGACAAACTGGTGAGCTCCAGGGTTAATAAGAGAACTTGTCTCAAAAATTAAAGGGGAGAGTGACTAAGAGAGACACCTGATAGCGACTTCTGGTCTCCACACACAGGTAGGTACACATGGGCAGGTACACAACACACACACACACAGAGCCTTGAGAGAAAGTAGCACGTTGACAGTTCTGGGTACAGTCATCATGATAGACCCAAGACCTTAGCAGTGCCCACATTATTTCAATGGTCAGGAGAACAAGGATCTAGGAGAATGACCAACTGGAAGACGCAATCCTCTTGCTTCTGTTGAGTCATGTTCAAGGCTGCCAATACAAGTTGTGCATATGACTGGTGAGGGTAAACTTCTCGGACGCCAGCAAACTTTTCCATCATTGACTTCCTGATCTAGGTGGTGTTCGTGAGTCTTGAGTAGCTGCCTTCACGTTGACAGGGCCAGTTGTTACAGAGAAGCAGAGAAGACTGATTGAAGACTACCCAAATGTTTTACAGAGTCCCTCATAATCCAGGAGTACTCAAACTAGCTACGGATATCCCCCGGCAAGTCTTCAGTGAAGAAATACATGAAATACGATGTATGTAGAATAATTACTTTTGATTTCCTTTATTTTTATTTACTTATTATTTCTACTTTTTTGAAACAGGGTCTCTGGTAATTCAGGCTGTTGTTGTTAATTCATCAGGTTGTTGTTGTTGATTCATCAGGTTGTTGATTCTTAAATTCTTGCTTCTGCCTTCTAAGTGCTGGGATTACAAGCATGTGTCACCACACCCAGATTCGGCTGTTTTTAATAAGCAGGACAAGGAACACCTTATATCATATTCATGTGTTGGCAGCTCTTCTGTATCTATACTTGAGGCTTTGCTCTGAACCCAAAACTAAAATTTGGGATGGGCGTGTTGTGATCTCCTGGAGCAGGGAAGACAAGCCTCCTCGGGTGACTGTGTTTCAAAGTAAGGAGGAGCTGGTTGTCGGCTTCAGCAAGGTAAGCTTGGAGGAGGACAGGAGCATCTGAGTAAGACAGGATACCCATCACTCAGGTCTGTTACCTGGCCCAGCTCCCACTGAATGTTGGTTAAGCTATTGTCATCCCATTCCACAGCTGACAATGACAAAGTGGAAAATGAATACAAGAAACTAAAGGAGCTGTGGAATGTTTTGAACACTATCCTGAAAAGTTCATGTCCACAGGGAACCTCAGGAATTAACCAGGCTTGGAAGTGAGAGTTGGTGGGTGATGGGAGGAAATGGTGGTAGTGGTGGTGACATTTTGTGTGTGTGTGTGTGTGTGTGTGTGTGTGTGTGTGTGTACATGGATGTCTTGCTGTGCAGCCCAGGTTGTCCTCAAACTTGCAATCTTGTCTATAGCTTTTGAATGTTGCTATCACATACCACCAAGAGCCTGCCTGAGACATAGGGTCTTTGCACAAGTAATTAATGAAGTTAAGTTATCCTGGATCAAGGTCAGCTTAAATTCAATGACTAATGTCCCTATAAGAAAAGTAGATGATTCAGAGAAACATGGGGAAAGGCCATATGAGGATGGAAACAGGCAGAGAGTAATGCACTGCCAAGTGCTATCAGAGGTAGAAGAAGCAAGACATCTGCCTCTAGAACAGCGCTTCTCAACCTGTGGCTTCCAACCCCCTGCGGTTGCTTATCACTTACATTACAATTCTCAACAGTAGCAAAAGTATAGTTATGAAGTAGCCACAAAATAATTTTATGATGGGGGAGTCATCACAACATGAAGAACTGTATTAAGGGAGTCACAGCATTAGGAAGGTTGAGAACTACCGCCCAAGAACCTTCAGTAGGAGGTATTGCCAGGTGGGAGGGTGAAGCTAGGGGATTTCCCTGAGTTCTAAGTAATCCAAGACCGCATCAACAAGACTCTATCTCAGCAAATAACACACACACACACTGGAGCAGGGCCCCACTGTCATTGTGATTTCAGGATCCTGGCCTCTAGATCTATAAAGGAGTAAATTGTTCTGAGTACCGAGATTGCAGGTTTTTAATGAGGTAGGAACCTAACGCAAGCCACTTCAAACTGCGACAGCCTGAACTATAAAGAACTGCTGTGTGACCTCCGCTAACCAGAGCGTTTGAAACCAGAGGACAGGAGGGTGGTGATCCCCCAATTCACAGCAGATTTGAGCCGACCTTCAGCATCATAAGAGCCCAAGGGCTTCTGGGTTCCCAAGGATATCACAAGACCAGTTGGCAGCTGGGTAGGAAGTTCTTCCCACTTCTGTTCAGAAAAGTGCTGAAGGACCCTGAAACTCAGGTGTCACAACACTGTGCCCATGTTACAGGCAAAGAATTGGAGCTAAGAAATAAAATTCTTTGCCTGTGCTATTGAGCTGCCAAGAATCTTGTGGCTCCCGGGATCGGGCTCTGGGATCAGGTGCAAGACTCACTCCTGACCCTTGGTCTGGAACTTGCTTTTTGACCTCTGTAAGTTCTCCCTGAGGTTGTAAAGTTTTACCAGGGTGCGTGTGGGGCCGTCTGTTTTCATCCATTGTATCAGGTACTTTCTGGTTTCTTTCAGTTCATTTACTCAGGAAACTTTTCTTGAATTTTGTCTTGAATGATTCCTGCACTCTGCTTCCCCTTTCTGACTCTCTAGTTATAATGATTATGTAGATCACTCTACCTTAGGATGTTCCCACTCCCTTGTCAATATCTGCAAGTTCTCATCCTTGAACTAATCATATTTTCATGAATAAAAGTTCTTCCAACCCACTGCCACTCAGCTGCAAAGGGCAGATGGCAGTCTTAACCTGCAGCATCTAAACCTTTAGTCAGAAGAGCTCAGTAAGAAAAGTGCCTGCCATTCAGGCCTGAAGAGTACCAATCCCAGCACCCACATGAAAAATTGAGCCACGGCATGTGTATGTGTGCGTGTGTGTGTGTTGTGTGTGTGTGTGTGTGTGTGTGTCTACAGTCCCAGCCCTGGGAAGTCAGAGACAGGAGGAACACTGGAACTTGACCAGTCAGCCCAGCCAAGCTAATGAGCTCCAGCCTTACTGGGAGAACTTGCCTTAAACATTCAAGTGGAGAGAGGTACAGGAGGATAGCCATGATGAACTGCTGGCATGCATGCACGTAGACACACACATACGTACAAACACAGGCATGCAAACCAGTTCTTGGGATCATTTGAATCCTTATTTTATCCTCTTAAGGTTCATTTACAGATGTTGCTGCACCCACTGGGATGAAGCTGAAAATCCTTGCTTCCCACCATGGTAGAAGCCTGAAGATTGGTTACTAAGATCCAGCTCTACACTGAGCACATGGTAGTATAAAACAGTCATTAGCATTACTCAAATATATGGTCACAAGCCAGAAAAATTCCAACAAACATTTTGAACACAGAATAACTCCAAGAGAAAGTACACACTAGCATCTACAATGAGCGACATCTGAGACCATCTAAGTTGCTGGCTGCAGGCTGCACAGAAACATTACAGTTCTCACTGGGGATCTCTGATATTCCAGTGCATTTGTTATGTTTTAGTGCTTCCTGACAGGAATCTTACACAAGGCATGATAGAAACCCAGCTCTGACAGACACGGTGGTACTGGCCTGTAATCCCAGCACTAGGCTAGGCAAACAGAACCCAGGTCAACCTAGGCTATATAATAAGACCTTGTCTCAAAATAATTTAAGCAACAACAACAAAAGCCACAGACAGAGACATGGCTCAGTAGGTAAGAGCACCTGCTGTGCAAGTGTAACAGCCCAAGTTTGAATCCCCAGCATACACATAAAAGCAGGGCACAGCCACACATGCCTTTAACCTCAACACTGGGGAACAGAGGCAGGCAGATCCTGGCAGAAGAGGAAGTCTTCAGTTCAGTCTCAAAAATAAAATGGAGAGTAACAGAGGAAAATACCCAATATCCTCCTCTAGCTCTACACGTGAGCGCACCTGCTGTGTGTGCATACACACACACACACACACACACACACACACACACACACACTTTTCCCCCCAAGATCACTATTGTAGGTCTTATAAATCTTCTCACTCTGTAGAGGAGGCTGTATGAAGTGACAGCAGCTTTTCTGGTAAGAAGTGAGCAGCAGAGGCCTATATAAGACTCCAAGATGTTTCCAAGCCATTTCTGTGACTAGCTGAAATGTTTTGTGCCCACTTATTGCTTTTGGGCTCTTGATGGCCATAAACTTATACCAGGGAGGAGTTGAGCAGATGGCTGGAGGTGGGAACTGAATAGTTTCACGGCTCCTCCTGTACCAGCTCTTCGTGATCATGTGTGGAGTGTGTCCCCAGAGCACCCAACACGTCCATGCCCCAGTGGTAAACACGTGTACTGGTTGAAGGAGACATGCAGAGAAGTTGAGGCTTAGCACCATGAAAAGAGCCTATGAGAAGCTATTTTGTGAAAGTGCAGTCCAGTTGCAGCAGAAGACAGCAGTGTCATGAGATGACCACCAAGAACAGCAGCAGCAGCGGAGTACCAGCATCTGGATCCTAGAAGACAAGGTGTGTGCTACAAAGGGCAGAGCTGGAGAAGTGAGCCAAGCTTTTGGAGGAGCCCAGAAGATTGTGAGTGGATCCGAGACATGGACAGTTAGAGTTTGATTTTGCTTTGATTGTGACTGTGCCCTGACATTTTTCCTTCTTGAAGTAAGAAAGTATTTTTAGAGGAGCCCACAGTTAAGAGACTTTTAATTGTAAAAAGATTTTGAATTTCAAAAGAGATTGGATATTTTAAAGGAATTGAAATTTTAATATGTAAGAATTTGTAAAGACTATGGGACTTTTAAAGTCATTTAGATCTTGGGATGAATAAGAAGTAAGGGTTGAGGCTTAATAATGATGTGTTTGTGTGTCAAGTTGACAAGGGATCAATTGTACTGGGTGGTTTTATGTGTCAACTTGATACAAGCTGAGTTTCACAAAGAAAAGAGCTCCTGAGGAAATGCCTCCATGAGATCAAGTATAAGGCATTTTCTCAGTTAGTGGTCAAGGTGGGAGGGCTCAGCCTATTGGTGGTGCCATCCCTGGGCTGGTGGTCCTTAGTTCTATAAGAAAGCAAGCTGAGCAACCCAGGGAAAAAATCCAGTAATAAATCCCTCCATGGCCATGCATCAGCTCCTGCCTCAGTTCCTGCCCTGTGTGAGTTGCTGTCCTGACTTCCTTTGGTGTGAACAGCAATGTGGAAGTGTAAGTGAATAAACCCTTTCCTCCCAACTGCTTCTTGGTCATGATGTTTTATGCAGGAATACAAACCCCGACTAAGACAGCACACCAATCAATCTGTGACTGATGTAGATATCTGGAGTTACCTGACACATTTCATTTTTATAGTATATTATGGGAACAGTCAATGTCATTTAAGGCAACATTGGTATCTCCCAACCACAGCTATAGACAGCTAACCTTGGAGGAGCCAGCGGTCTCCAGGCCTTGGTGTTCCATCTGGGTTACCAGTTAGGTCACAGCGAAGGTCAGACATGGGTCTTCTCTAGCGGGTTACAGTGATGCTGAAAGAGACATACATCTTGGAGTAAAGTTCTGGAGTCTGCACTACCGACTGCAAGGAGGTATTATCTTCACAGGTCTTACTCAGCATTCTACACCTCAAAGAGTTTTTCTTTCTCAAATGCAGTGTATACCAGTGAGGGGTTGAGCAATGGCCAAGGCGGGGACTGAATAGTTCATGACTCCTCCTGTTCCAGCTCTTCATGATCATGTGTAGAATGTGTCCCCAGAGCACCCGACACATCCATGCCCCGTGGTAAGCATACAACCAATCCGTGAGCCACAATGTAGATTATCTGAGGGTTACCAACCATCTTTCTTTCTTTGAACCTTTTATCCCTTTTTGGCTTAGAGTACCCATTTTCCATGTGGAGAGAGCTTAAAGCAACTACAACTGAAAAGGAAGCAAAAGATTCTTAAAGACTCATACAGCTGCAAGTCCAAGATTTATTCTTCTTTCTCCAAAGACAAAGGAAAACCAAGTCCCTCTGTGTCATCCTGCCTCTCTCCACAGAGACTGCATACTTGACCTAACTCTTTCTAGTCCAACCCATGGTATCTTGGAAGCAGACATGAGGGTTGAGTCACTTCCTTCTTATACCAAAAAGCTTTTCAGAGCTTTCCACTTAGCCCACCTCAGGTAACTGGGAAGAGCTGGGTAACTTTCTAGGCATCCTGGTGCTTTGGGCATTAATTCTTCAACTAAAAACAAGAGTTCTGCTTTTAAGGTATATCTGCCATACTTTAGAAACTATCAGATTTTGTTTTATACTTTCATTAAAGATGAAGGTTTTGATCCTTGGAATGGTACCAGATGCCTAGGGTTTTTTCAGGACCCACCCCAACCCCACGCAGGTAAGTTTGCCAAACTTAAACAGAGGTTGGCCCTACACACTATATTCAAAGCAGCGTCTGAGTTGGTAAACTAAAAATAAATTTAAAGGATTCAACTGCTTCCCTGCGTACAACAGACTGTGAGTCAGCCTTTAAAAGAAGAGAAGCTCTGACTCCACTACGCTGGTGGACCTTGAAGACATCATGCTAAGCAAAAGAAGTAGAGAGCTACTTAACCGGCACTGAATGTTTTTATCTTGTTTTTGATACTTCAAAATTGCCTTTAGATACTCATCTGAGCATACAGCAAGGCTCTGGGGTGAGCACCTGTCACATTTGTGAAGCTGTGGTACCCTGAGAGTCTAATGGAGGACTCATGTGACAATGCCTTGGGATGTCCACCCTACCAAGAAGAAGGAAGAAGTCCTCTCTGGAAGGTGTCAAGGCTATGTAGGAGCCAGCCCACCTTTGGAGTAGACCATCTGGGAAGAACTGAGGAGCAGCACACTTTGTGGCTGGGGTAGGCAATGGCTTCCCTCAGATGGTAGCTGAGTAACCAGGGGCCAGCTCCCTCTTTAGGGTTAGCTGGCTGGGGCCCTCCAGGAATATGGGTGTATTGCAGAACAATCAATATAGCAAGTGAAGAGGATACCAGCACCCTTAATGAAGACTGATAAGATAATCCTTTCATTGTGGAGCCATGTGGAGCCAGCAGACCACTGCAAGCAGCCAGCACAGTCCAGGCAGTGCTCCCGGTAATGGAGTTCCAGGAGTCCTCCTTACCTCACAACCACACCAGGCTGCAGTCAAGGGTGGAAAACAGGCTCCTCAACACTGACATTACCACCAGACTGGGGTGCTCCAAGCCTCAGGCACTGACACTACCATTGTCAAATTCTAACAGGGACATTGTGAAAGTCCTTGATAGACAGGAAGACTCCACTACCTGTGACACCCATACCACAGGATCCACTGCACTCATCCACAGTCCACCATGGACAAGGCTCCTCCATGGCACCAGTGTCTGTCCCTGACCCAGTTTCAGAGATGGATGGTGGTGACAGTTATACATACAACGTGAATATAGCAAACTTCATGCTGTTCAGCAATGCACTTATCAATTACAACAGTGTTGGGATGGACTGGATCGCATTACCTCCAAGTTCATCTGCTGAAGCGCTAAGCCCCAATATCTCAGCACTGAATGCACTGGAAAAGAGAGTCTCTGAAGATGAAAGGTGATTAGAGTAGGGCCTAATCCAAAAGGATTGGCTTTATAAGAAGAAATATAGTCGCAGATAGGTATATAGGGAAGATACAGGGAGAAAAGATGGCTGTTTGAGAACTCCTCTCAGAGTTCTTGGATCTAGAACTGTGGGGGGAAAAAAGTTTCTTTTGGGTGAGCCGCCCTGTCAGTGATACTTTGCACTGTGGCAGTCCTAAGAAAGTAATTTTATGTTGGAAAATTTCTGTTATTGTTGTTTATGCTTTCCCAGTTAAGAAGGAGAATAATCACAGGCCCAGAATATCAGGAGAGAAGCAACCACCTGCATGCCTGGATGGCGAGGGCTCCTCCACAGCCCAGCACAGCTAACATGAGAAGTACCCAAGAGAGGAACCTGTCAGGAAGGGAAAGAACAGGAGTTTGGCTGGACACAGACTTAGAATATCCTCTTTAGCAGAGCAGAGCAAGATCCCTGACAGGTAGACTTAGGTCAAGAGGAAAGGTATATTCTGGGTGGGGGTGGGGTATGCACTCAAAGATGAGCAGACAGAGGACAGAGCCATGGCCTGGAGATACATAGTGTGGCTGGAGCACCCTGAAAGGTGTGCAGCAAGCAGGCAGGGTGGACGTTAGATCAGACTCAAAGGTCAGTGCAAAGTCACTCCACCTTCTGCCCATTATGCACGAGAACTACATTAAATTTTTCGGATCCTCTGACCTTTCTTCTTTATGCCTCTCCCTGCTTCACCCCACACCTTATACAACTGTACCCCCTTACACCTCTGTAACCAGGAATTTGGGGGAACAGGAATATCAAGTTCTTGAGATTCACGGGAATGGCCCTGGAACTGTTCTATGACATGCTTTCGTTCATGTTTCCATTGCAAAGAATTGATCCCTCTTCGTATTCTAGCAGCCTGGAGCTAACACTGCAATTCACCAGAAAGTGGTCTAAGACGGGAGAGCAGGGTGGGCCATAGGAAAGGCTGGTGTCCGTGTGACCTGGCCCTGGACAAGGATCTCTCCATACAGCTGCTGCAGGAAGTCAGTGAGACACAGATGGCTGCAAAATTGTGAGCTGCTGAGCCTGGAGAAATGGCTCAGGGGTCAGGCGTTCATGCTGCGCCTCTGGAGGACTTGGGTTCGACTCCCAGCACCCACATTAGACAGAGCCCAACTGTCTGTGAATCTGGCTCCAGGAGAGCTGACATTTGTGGCCTCCATGGGTGCCAGCACTCCTGTGCACAATCCCACACACAGACATACACACATAATTAAAACTAATAAAGATAAATCTTTTTAAACTTTTGCTTGTTTTTCAAGACAGGGTTTCTCTGTGTAGTTCTGGCTGTCCTGGAACCCACTCTGTAGATTAGGCTAGGCTTGAACTCAGAGATCCTCCTGGGACTCAGATAATAACTGTGTGACGAGGGTGTGTACAGCTGGGACTGGTGATCGTAGTTTGTAAACGTTTTGTACCTAACCTCCTTCCTGTAAGTCTCATGATAGTCTTGTGATGGGAGAGCAAGACACTCCAGCCCCTGAAGTGAAAATGAGTGCAGGCCAAGCTCTTAAGGCCACGGCCATGCTGTGACGTACCCAGGCTCGAAAGCCCGTTTCCTAGCCCCATATTCTTTTCTGTTCTGCCTAAGAGCAACAACCACCATTTACATTCACCTCTCCAGTGCCTGCCATTGTCTCTTTATAATTCCCCTCAGTCCTCCACCAGCCTTCAAGGATATCAGACTTTGGCCAACAAATCCTAGAAGAACTTGAACTCAGAGTGTTCTTGGAGACAGACCATCTCCGCCACTGCTGTGTGTCCTATGTACTCTTCCAGTTCAAGTCCCCCCAGTTTTTATTGGGTACCTGGAAAATTCATGTGCTGTATAGCTAAGGAACAAGCTAACCCAAACTGGCTCGTGGGGCAAGGCATGACAGCCAGGCAGCATTGTGCAGGTTTTGCTTCTCTAGACCCCAGCCCAATATGAGGGGCATTGATACATAAGGACCGCTATCAAATCACACAGTGGGCAGCTTATGACAAAAGATACACATCCACTCATAGTCTGGAGCCAGAAGTCTAAGATCAAGGTGTTAGCAGATTCCAGGGGGAAACACTCTTCCTCTAATAAGGGTTCCCTCCACAGGCTCTACAAAAGGAGCCTTCCTTGGCCCTCAAGCCTCTAGCCCCTCTCAATATTTCTTACCTAAAGCAGTCTGACTTTCAAATCTACCTGTTTGCACACACCTCTCACACCTCACTTTTTAAAGGATACCTGTGGTCAGGTATGATGGCATATGCCATTAATGCTGGCACTGAAGAGGCAGAGGCAGGAGGATCACTGAGAGTTCCAGCTCAGCCAGAGCTGCTTAGCAAGATCTTTCCCAGCAAAATACCAATAATAAAAAAAAGAACTCCTGTGCTCCAGGATGTGGCCGAGTCAGCGCACTTGCCTAATGCGTTCAAATGCGCAAAGCCCTAGGCTCGGGCTCTAGCACAACATAAAACCTGTTGTGGTCCCATCACTGAGAAGTGGGGGCAGGAAGGACAGAAGTTGAAGGTCATCCTCAGCTACCTAACAAATTTGAAAACAGCCTGGGCTCCATGTGAGGTTCACAAGCATGCACAGCAAGCTGAGGAACTGGGGTTTAAGGCCAGACTTGAAAGCGGATGGAGAAAAGGGAGACCATGATTGATTTGTTGTTAGATCCTTGGCTTTATTCTATGCCCAAACATCTTTTCCAGATAAGATCATATGCGCAGGTACTCAGAGTTGGGAGATGGACAAATCTTTCATGGGAGACGCTAACCACTTATTTCAAGGAAAATGCTGACTTAAGCCCACAGAGTCACTCTGTCCCTCAGGCCACCTCAGGCCAGACCTTGGTGGAGCAAGCAGTGAGAAAGCAGCTTCCATCCCCTGGGGCCAAGGCTGGCCAGAGGCCGGCATGCTGGCTTTTGGAGTAACCAGTATGAGAGCCGTGGTTTGTGAGGGTCAGAGAGGCTGGAGCTCAGGGCAGCGTTGCTAAGACAGGGCTCAGATCGAATTCCTGAGCAACTCAGTTATCCAGAGAGGGCGGGACTGGGCTGATGGCCTCTGCTGAGGCCAGGCCACAGTGCCCTCCTGGGGCTAACTAACCTCATTTGACTTCACAACCCAGAGCCATGCTTCCTCCCTCTTCCTTATCAGCTGAGGCTAGGGCTCAGGACCCTGTAGTCAGAGTGCCTCACCAGAGACAGGGGCTTTGCATAAATATCCAGCTATTCAAGTTGGGACAAAGAAGAGAGATGTCAAAGATGCCTGGCCACATGCAATCTGGGGTTTTACTCACATGTAACAAACCTACTGTTGTGTCCAACAAGCAGGAAAATGACATGGGCAGGCAATGGAAAACTACCTCAAAAACCTGTAAGTTTAATAGTCCATAAATCCATGTTGGAAAGGCATTCTGTGTGGGCTCTGGAAGAGGCAGCTAACGCAGTGAGCACTGAAGTGGGAGCTCCTGACCTGTTCCTCAGCTCCTATGTGATCTTGAACCAGTCACTTAACCTCTCTTAACCTTAATAACCCTCTTTTCTGTAAACTGAGGATGACAATGGAACCCACACCATAGTACTATAGTGAAGATTACATCGAGAAAGCCAAAGAGAGAACTGAATGCAGTACCTGGTGTGTGGCAAATGTTTAACTAATGCCTGCCTATTACAAGCCCACCACACTGGAGGTAAGCCCTGAAGAAGCCCTGTGTGATGGCTAAATGTATCTGTCTGCTAGGTCAGGCTCTGCAACCTCGGTGCTTAAATAAACACCAGTCTAGATGCTCCTAGGGGAATATTTTTGTTTGGGAATTTTTTTTTCCTTAGATGTGCTTAACATTTAAATTGGTAGCCTTTGAATAAAGTATATAATTTTCCATAATGTAGGTGGGCCTCATCCAATCAATTGAAAGTCTCAAGAGAAAAAGACTGTAGCTCTCTGAGGAAGACATTCTACTGCCAGATTAATGACGGTAACAACAACTGCTCCTTGAGACTTCAGCCCCACAACCATGGCAGCCAATCCCCCAAAATAAACTGACATTTGATGATGGACATATACATTATAAGGAAATAATGACAGGACATAGATTTCTAGATACTGGTTGATAGAAGATGGATGGATGGATGGACAGACAGACAGATTTAGGTGGGTGGGAGGTACAGACCTAGCTGTATATCTACTCAGTCAGTTCTGTTTCTCTGAATAACTCTAATACCACAAGATTGGTGGCCAGAAGCCACAAGGACAAACATCCCAGGCAAGAATGTAGGTTGTGCTGTGGGGGATGAGCAGGCTAAGGAGGCCACAGCACAGGGCACGAGAGGAAACATCTGGAAACGCCACAGGAAAGGCAGGTTGAGAGGAGGCTCAGAGGTCAACCGGAAACCCTTAGGAGACTGATGGTAGAGTTTAAGTGCCTGGAGAGTCCTTGACAAACTATGTCACACAGACTATGTCTACTACCAAAATAGAGCCAGGACAGTCAGAGAAGTGTGCTGAAGATGGAGAAGAGACCTACCTCCTGCCCAGAACAGGGATGCCACTCAGAAATGCAGGAGCCAGCCTCATCCCGGCATGACAGCACCTGGTCCAAAGTCACGAGGCAGATCCACCTGAGAGGCTGGGGAAGGCCTGCAGGAGGAGCCGGGGCTGCTGAGGCTCTCTTCTGGAATCTGGGTGCGGCACCCAGCAGCAGGGATCTGGAATGTGCTACGCTCCAAAGTGAATTCCTGGTGCATTTTTGAGACTCAGGTAATTCTGTAGATAAGCTGTCATGGTAGGCAGTGTCCAGTGACAAGATCTGCAAGGTGGGCAGAGGGAGGTAGCTTTGTCCCGGAGCCCTGCTCTCAGCCTGTGCCAAGTGGACGTCACTCCCACAGAAACTCCAATCAGAAAGCCTGGCTTACACGGGACAACTGAACAGAAGGCCCTGCTGGCTCCAGGACAAAATGGGCACAGCCTCTCTGGTGGCAAGGTAGAGTGTGGGTCATTCTAGGGGCTTCCTTCTTCCTCTTTCTGAATAGCTAGTTTCTAACTTACAGTCCTCTTGCTCTGGCTGCATGCTGGGATTATGGGTACACATCATTGTCCCTGGCTTATGCCTGCCCTTCCTATCATGTCCTATCTCTGCACCATCTTTCTTCTACCATTTAAGCACCCAGATAGGACAAGGACAGAAGGAACCAGCCTAGATGCTTTAGAATGTCATGGCCAACGTTCCGTTTGTATTAGTAAGGAGGCCCAACAATGCCAAAAAAATCTTCCTGCTTTAAACCCCTGAAAAGAAAAACGAGTCACTGTGGTCAGATACACACGACGTAATATTTACCATCTTAGCAATCATTAAGTGTACAAATACTATGACATTGAATTTGTTCACAGCATTGTACATCTACCTCCTAGTAAACACCCATCTCCAAACTTCAATTCTCAAACACAGACTCTCCTCTTGAAACGTGAATGTCCCCAAGTCCATGGCTACGTCTCTCCTGTTCTCACTCTTTTACAAAATTATTTTATTACTTGTAACTCTTTGAGCATTTGTGTGTCTGTAAGGCATGTACATGGGCGAGCACTGTCTACGGAGGCCAAATGGTTTGGACTCCCTGGAGCAGGAATACAGGTGATTGTGAGCCACCTGACGTGAGCGCTGGGAACTGAACATGGGTTCTCTGTAAGAACAGTACACGCTCTTAATGCTGAGCCATCTCTCCGGCCCCTTTCTAACTCTCCTGTTTGTGTGTTGCATATGTGTGTATGAGCTCACATGTGTGCATATGCATGTGAAAGCCTGAGGTTGACGTCCAGTGTCTTCCCCTATCACTCTTCACTTGCTCACTGAGGCCGGGTCTCTCACAACTCTTGACTCTGCAGAGTTTAGATAATCTAGTCAGCTTGCTCAGAGCATCTCTTCTCTCTGTCTCTGTCTCTCTCTGTCTCTCTGTCTCTCTCTCTGTCTCTCTCTGTCTCTCTCTGTCTCTCTGTCTCTCTCTCTCTCTCTCTCTCTCTCTCTCTCTCTCTCTCTCTCTCTCTCCTCACTTACAGCAGGACCCTCATGCCCACCTGCCCACCTGGGAATCTCAGCTCTGGCCCTCAGCCTTTCAGAGATGGAGCTTCATCCTTTGAGCCCATCTCCCCAGCCTAGTCTCTGTTCTTTTTATACATAAATTTGACCATTCTAGAAAACTCATACAAGTAAATACCTCAATAATGGGTTATTCACATAGCATACTACATCCAGTGTACTGTGTGGTTGCGTGTGTTGTGTCTCAGTTGACTTAGGTTTGGGTTTTGAGGCAGGATCTCACTCTTGTCACCCAAGCTAGTCTCAAATTCCTGAATGCAGGTGATCGTGACCCTGCCCGCCTCAGTACTCCCTTTAAAGGCTGTATTATCTTGAGGTGGGGGCATATACCCTCTGAACTCTGTCTATCTGCCTGTGCCTTCACTGACAAACATCTGGAGCATCTCCATTTCTGCATACTGTAAACATGTTACTATGAACATGCACATACAAATGACCACTTTCTGTTCACAGTTCCTGTAATTTTCCTCTATAAATGTATTCATTTTTTTCTGAATGTGAAAGACTTTAACAAAAGAGTTTCCATACTCTCTCATGATATTCACAATCTCTCCTACAACATCTGCTACATATACTATGTTCACCTTCACCCGATTGTGGCCATCTTGACTGTCCTGATTCCCCCTTTGAACTCCTAGTGTGTTTCTCTGCAGTCTCCCAGAATACAAATATGCAAAAGCACTCAGGCTCATATGAACCTTGACCCTGTCAGGTCAGTACCAAGAGTGCATTCAAACTCTTTGATAGTAGCTGTAGGCAAACCAGGGACACTTGAATCAGACTGAGTCTACCTCTGTCCTTACCACTTATAAGGCCCCTGCTTCTGACCAAGTCTCAGGGACCCACTGATCTGCTGACGCTTATGTCAAAGCACCTGTGCTTAGGGTCTCATACACCAAGGCAGGGCTGCTCAGAACAACTCTTCTTCCCTTCTTAAACAGTCGCATTGTTCATTAATGTTTTCTCTTCCTTTTATAAGTCATCTTGTCATGGGTTTACTGACTACCTGACTTTTCTAATAACAAATCATTGTACTTAGAACAGAGTTAGAGAAATGCCAAGAAACAGTGGTTTGACAAGATGGATTCTTTTCCTCCATACTATAATGTTCAGAAGGCTCAGCTCGGAGTTGGTGACCCATGGAGTCAGGGAGCCAAGTTCCTTAGGTCTTCTTGCATTCTCTTTGCCCAGGAAGGAAAAGTAAAGATCCAAGGTACAAAGTTCAGCCTTTTATCCAAGATAACTGCCAGGATTCCAGGTGTGGAGGAGGAGGAGCAGGGAGAGGAGAGGCCTGACCTCTGCCTTTCTGTCTCCTGAGAATCACACACCACCTCTACTCCTGAGCATTGGCCAGAAAGTGCTCCGATGGCCACAAGTCGCCTTTCCAGGGATTCAAAGAAATGCAGGCTCCTGGTTTGCGTTTCTTTCTTTCTTTTTTAATTAGTCTCACTTCTCTTTATTCTGGGCTGTTCTCACCAGTGTAAGACATGGAGCAAATAGAAGAAAACTCAGACATGGTGATGTTTTTTTAAAAAAAATGCAGTATTTCCACTAATTCTTTGAGAATCTGTTTCCTTTCCTTTTCTTCATACTGTAGCTGTCCTGTCTTTACCTTTCCACCTGCTACAAGCAAACAATACCTGACACCATTATCTTTCATTTATTTACTGATTTTGGTTTCCTTAGAGGAAAAACCGTATAACCCTGGCTGCTCTGGAACTCACTCTGTAGACCAGGCTGGCCTCAAACTCACAGAGAGATTCACCTACCTCTGCCTCCTGAGTGCTGGGATTAAAGGCGTGTGCCACCACCACCCAGTAGTTATATTTTAAAGGAACTTGTGTGTGTGTTTTGAAACAAATATATACATATATAATGTATGTATGTATGTATGTGTGTATATATATATATACATATATACATATATATATACATATATATATCACAAATATATGTGTGTATATACATAGTTACATATATATGTGTGTATATATCTGCAATGCTGGGGATCAAGCTCAGGACCACACTCACGCTAGGCAAGCACTCTGTCACACAGCTACAGCCCTTAAAGCACATTTTAAGAAAACTTGGGGTTTTCTGCAGGGAGTTGGTTTTTGATACAAGGCCTCACACTATCCCCTAGATTGGTCTCAAACTCATGGTAATCTCCTGTCTCTGCTTCCTAGGTGCTGGAGTTACAAGTGTGAGCCACCATGCCTGGCTCTAAAGAAAAAATTTTAGTGAGAGTATTTTTATTAGCATATATTAATCATACAAATGGCTTTCATCATGACATTTTCACACACATACACATATATATACACATGCGCACACTCAAATATACACATATTGACATACATAAACATACACACATATACACATATATAATTACATACACTCTTCCACACATTTACACACACATACACATATATACATACACTCTTCCACACACATTTACACACATATATACATACACAAATATACATACATTTAAACACACTCACACATGCATGCACACATGGATGTGTACTTGATCATTACTCTCTCTTGGACTCTCCCATTCTTCTGATTCTCCTCACCTTCTAAGCTAGTCCTCCTATCCATTTTCACATCTTTTTTGAGGACAACTATTTTATAGCTCTCTTTTCAGGGCCTTCTTTCCTCCTCCTTAGACCTTTTTTTTTTTCAGACAGGGTCTGAGTACAAAGCTCAGGCAGGCCTCAACCTTGTCATCCTCCTGCCTTGGCCTCCCAAATGCTGGGATTACAGGAGTATAATGGCACACCTACCTATAGGAAAAGCTAAGGTGGGAGGAGTTAGGAGAGGAAAAGGAAGAGGAAGAATTAAGAGAGGAAGAGATAAAAGGAAGAGGAGGAGAGAGAGAAAGAGAGCAGAGATGTAGGAAGATGGAGAACCACACAGGTATGGAGAACACTCATGGGGAACAACTTATAAACTTATAATTAGGTTAGCTAATTGGGATACAACTCTCTTTGTATGGGCATCTTGTTATTAATCATTATCAAACATATAAAGCCTTTGATTAATCTATAAGAATTAGAGTCTCATTCTCTTACTGGGCCCGCATGGATGACAGAATGGTCTGGGTAATGCCCTGCCTTGCAGAGAAAGCGTGGAAGATTGGCAGAGCCATCTCATGGATGCTTCCAAGGGAGCAAATGTCTGATAAACAGAATCCATCATAGCTGAAAACTCTATGTAGGCCATGCCAGTCTGAATGCCCAGCCAGAAGTAACATCTGTCCATCTCTCTAGCACAGGGGCTAGCACATAGTAGGGTAAATAAGATGTCAGTTGCTGAGAGTCATGGTATATACTGAGAGTCATGGTATATACTGGTCCTTTCCTTGTCCAGAACTGCAACTCCAGAGAAAGTTAATAATCCAATGGTGGCCGGTTCTAGCTGCAGCGTGCACTTGGCCTCAGGCTGAGAAACATGGTGGCTGGGCTAGGCAGAGCTGTTGCAGCTTAGGTAGTCGGCCTGAGCCAGAATTATTTTAAATAATTACCACAACACCTACCCATCGCCCTCAGACTCTAATCTGGTTATTTGCATGTTCTGTTTGATGTCCCACAGGTCAGAGAGGATATGACTTTCTCTTCTCTACTGTAAAGCTATCCATTACTGTTTTCGAGTATGCTGATCTATTCTGGAGGTCTCTCAGCTATTAATCCTATCTGGTGAATTGCTTTGCTCGTTAAATTTTACAGTTCTAGAAGGCATTTGTTTTTCACACTGGCTACTTTTTTTGTATGTGAGTGCACAGGCACTCCGGTGTCACTGTGCACATGTGGAGTTGGCTCTTCTTTCCACCATGTGGGTCCCAGGGATTGAACTTGGGTTGTTGAGTCTTGTGGGAGCACTTTGATCCACTTGGGTTTTCTTTGTTGTTGTGTGGGAACCAGCTCTTACTCATCGTGTAGTCCTGGCTGGCCTGGAACTCACTGACCTCTTACCTGCAATGGTCCTCCTGCCTTTTTCCCTGAATTCTGGAATTATTGGCATGAGCCACTATACCTTGGTTATTTGTTAAGTATCCTCCCCTTTTCTCCTCAAATGTGAGTAATTCCTTTTACATTTAACAGGTGTTTTAAAGTCCTTGCCTCAACGGCACCGCCTCTGCTTTCTGAGTGTGTCCATTGGCTGCTTTTGTTTCTGATTATGGATTACATTTTGCTTCTTTGTTTTGCTGTCCAGAACATTTTATTATAAAGTCTACTTTGTTGAATGTTAGGCCTCATGTTAATTTTTAAAATTAATTTATTCATTTACGTTCCAAACACTATCCCCCTTCCAGTCTCTCCCTCATAGATGTGCCTAATCATGTTAATTTTTAAGAACATTAGAATTTGTTTGACAGGAGGCAGTTTACTTGCAGATACAGTTGACTCTTTTGAAAGATGTTCTTAAGGCCTTCAGTAGCCTTTACTCTACTCACTGGCTACTAGGGTTAATCTTTGAAGTTTCTCCTGGATGTTATGCATGTTCATAAGGGATTTTCTACTCCAGTTGGGCAAAGTCAAACATTTCCCAACCTCTACGAGCTCCAGGAATAATGAGGTTCATAGTTCTCCAATTGCTCCTTGACTGGCCCCATGGACCTCTGTTCTGTGTCCAAGAGACTTAGGGTTCCACAGCCACCTCCAGTGTCCCGCAGCACACGGTCCTCCTAAGAGTATGCTCTGCAAATCCTGTCTGCTCTGGCATCTCTGTGTCCTGCCTGTGTTCCCAGAGCTCTGTGCTTGGCTTATATTCCCTCTCATGTGCAGCTCGGATGTCCCAGAAATACAAGGCTGTCATCATGGTAGAGATTTTAGTAACGTGGAACTGGGTGTATACATGGGTTCAATTCACAGCACTGTGGCAGTGGACAGGAGGTCAGCCAGTGTAATTAGCCTAGTACCACCCTTGATCTGAGTCCACAGATGTAGAAACATCCTGCAAATTTGACAACTATTGATAATAGTTTCAAGAAACTAAGAATAGAGAGTTCCTTAATCTATTTTTTAGATTTCAAGAGAGCTGGTGATACAACTCAGTCATTAAGAGCACTCGCAGCTCTTCCAGAGCACCTGAGTTTGGTTCCTAGCACCTATGTCAGTTGTCTCACAACCGCTTGTAACCCCAACTCCAGGGAATCCAGAACACACACATACCACTGAACATCAGGAACAAGACAAGAGCGACAGCTTGCCCTGGTTTTTTCTACTCAGTATCATTTGAAGTGTTCTAGTCACGTAATAACATAGTAAGAAAAACAAAAAGTAGGAGATGAACCAGGAAGAAACAAAATTATTAGTTATTTGCAAATCCATAGGAAGCACTTACTATTTTCTTTGTTTGCTTGGTTGATTTTTTTTTTTTTTTTGAGACAAACTTCTCTGTGTAGCCCTGGCTGTCCTGGAACTTGCTCCATAGACCAGGCTAGCCTCAAACTCAGAGATATACCTGCTTCTGCCTCCCAGTGCTGGGATTAAAGGTGTGCACTACCATTTAGTGTATTTAGTGTATGTGCATGTGTACATGTGCACATGTGCATGCCATGGCATGTGTGATAAGGTCAGAGGACAACGTGCAAAAGCCAGTTCTCTTTCCCCATGTGGGTTCCAGGGACTGAGTTCAAGTTTCCAGGCTTGGGGGTGAGCACCTGTACTGCTGGGTTATCTCACTGCCCTGAGGGTCTTTAGTCAAAGGTAAAAAGCACCTGCAGCATATGCCTGACTACCTAACCTCCATCCCCAGAACGGACTCCACAAAGTTGTCCTCTGTCCACCACAGAAGCACTGCCCCTACCCCAGGCATGCATATGCACACACTTAACAATAAAATGTAAGTAGACTTGTGATGACCCAGAGTCAGGAGGTGTGGGGAATTTATGCTAAGAAGTGTTCTTCAACATAAATGTTCTAGAATCAAATCATGCATATTTTGTGAATATATAAAAATATTCACTGAGGCTAGGCCTGATGGTACCCTATCCCTTATAAGACAAAAGCAAAAGGGTCAGGAATTTAATGGTGCTGTGCTTACAAAATGAGTTTGAGCTAGCCTGGACTACCTGGGGCCATACTTAAGAATTTAAATAAATAATTGATGATAATAATGATAGTAAAAATAGTAAAAACTAGCCGGGCGGTGGTGGCACACGCCTTTAATCCCAGCACTTGGGAGGCAGAGGCAGGCGGATTTCTGAGTTCGAGGCCAGCCTGGTCTACAGAGTGAGTTCCAGGACAGCCAGGGCTACACAGAGAAACCCTGTCTTGAAAAACCAAAAAAAAAAAAAAAAGTAAAAACTAAAATCATTAAATTTTGCATTTTAAAATGGTACATTTTTAGCATGTTTGTAGAGTTCTGAACATGTAAAAAGACCCTGGGTTCCATCAGAGAGAGAGGAGAGAGAGAGAGAGAGAGAGAGAGAGAGAGAGAACTGACAAATTAATCAGAGCCCTTTTTATGGTTCCATATGAATCCAATAATTTGACCTCCTCCCCTGAAGACACATCTGTGGAAATTTCCACCAGCACAATCCTGGAAGCGTTGCTCACACAGCCTCTTTGGCCATAAGCCAGCCATCTTCCTTCAGTGACTGTGCCAGCATGGCTCATAAAGCAGCAACAACAACAAATGATGCTTAAACCTTGAGCTAGCCGGAGCAGAGAAAATAGAGCCGTTGGTTCCATTCTGCGTTCCCTTCATTCAGGATACCCAAAGTCAAAGTCATGCTTGTGAGTAAATACTGTAGTTTGTTGCTGTTCCCAGAGTTGAAGGACATGCTAAATAGACTCTAGATGTTGAGAGAGCATACAACTGCTTTTATTCTAAAGATATACAAATGGATAGTCCTGAACTGCTTCTCACGGCTCCTGGTGCACAGCAAGTGCCCAGCAAGGGTTAGCTATTGTACTGGCTGAATTCAAAGGCACTCCATTACTTTCTGGGGTGACTTCCTGATCTCACTGTGTCTCGGTTGCTTTGTGTCACACCCTTCAGTGTCCCCACAGAGCTGTCAGTGGCCATGAGATCTGACAAAAATGACTCAAGCTGAAACACGGATGGCTGTTGAGGCCTGGGGCAGGGTTGCCTCCCTTTTCGTCTTCCAACTGTGTGTTTCCAAGCAAATTATCCTTGGGCTCTATTACATCTAAGTCACCAATGCCCCTGCAGGTGTAAGAAGGCATCTTCCTCTAGACAACCCTGTGGCCTCCCAAACTGCTTCTCAGGGATGGCAGAGGATCGGTCTACACTGGGCAATGAATGTCTCCTCAGCAAGACAGCAAATAGGACCACTTAAAGACATGGTTTTTGACTGGGACTCTGACACAGGGACCAAAGAAAAGCCAAGCCTTAGGCTTCAACAGCCCAAGCCCCCACACTCATGGCCATCTCTACACCCCATCCAGATCCTCCTTTCTGGACCCACACTTCCAGCAGCACTGACAGAGAGGCCAGGCTGGGGAGACCTAGGGCGCCAGACACACCCGAGGTGACCTCACCACTTCCCACAGACAAAATGCCCTTGTTGAAAAGCAGAGAAAAAAATCTATAAATACTCAAGGCTTGGGCTGGTAAAATTGTTGAGTAGGTAAAGGTGCTTGCCAACAAGCCTGATGACCTGAGTTCGATTCTTGGGACCAACATAGTGTAAGAAAGGTGACTCCCCAACTTATTTTCTGACCTCTGGATGTACATGTACACACAAAATCAGTAAATATGTGTCATTTCAAAATGTAAGAACTAATAATCAAGGCTTGTTTTTAAATGTGTGGAATTCTCCTTCACGGACCTATCTGTGTGTGTGGAGACCAGACACAGGCGTGGACCATACAGTTCTACCACTACAGATAAGAGATAGAGAGGTAGATATAGGTATATCTCAATTACACACTTGACCAGAAAAAAAAAAATCTAACTTAATCCTACAAGCCTGAGAAGCTGGCTTTATTATCTCTCTTTTACTGATAAGAAAACTGAGCGCTATAGCCAAGGTCACTAGTTTAATCCAGAAATTAAACTGGAGTTGAACCTGGTTGAAGGACACTGAAATCACCCCGAGGTTCTACCAGAGGCACAGAAAGCCCCACCTTGTACCAAGTGTCCGATCACGGCCAGGTGGTCCAGACCTCAAAAGGGTGGCTACGTTTTCCTCTTCCAGTGTCCTTGCCCCCTTCTTTGGAGACCTTTCTGAAACGGTCCTTGCTGAATACAGCCTCACTCAAGTCTCCCCATGAAGCAGCCCAAACACCAAATTTCACTTTCCCATCTTCTGCCCAGTTCAAACTGCAGTCAGCAGATCGGGGTACACAGCCAGGTCATTGCTCTTACCATTTGAACCTAGACCTGGGAGCCGACATGTGACTGCTTCTTCCATCCAGCCCCAATCTCACAAGTCTGGTGGAGCCAGCAGCCAAGGAGCGCTGGCTGAAAATGAGTAACCTCGTAAGCGTCCTCGTGTCACACATCTTGGTTCATATGATTACTTTTCGGAAATAACAGAATCTCATATTTTAAAAAATTCAGAGTGCTCATTAGATTACCTAGACACATACCGCTCTAACTGTGAGAAGATGCACATACCGTGACACTTCCTGTTTGCAGTGTGTAATTCTGTAATTTGATAACATTAAGTGCATTTGCATTGTCATACAATGACGGGCACCACTAACCTTAGCTCCTGCCCTGCCCTGCCCCAGCCCACCTCTGGGATCCTGACTGCTCTAAGCGCCCATCTGAACAGGGTTGTGTCACACTTCCCTTTGTATCTGGTTTATTTTAACACAGCCTATGTCCTGGAGAACCAGCACTGTTGGAGTTGCATCATGTCAAAGATCACATTATTCTCCAAACACATTCACTGAGGGGACTCTAGAGATGAACCAATGGGTGCAAGCATGACAACCTGGGTTCAATCCCCAGCACTGCCATGGGAAGCCAGATGTGGAGGCCATGCCTGCAACTCCAGGAGGAGGGAGACAGAGGCAAGGGGATCTCTGGAGCTCCCAGTCTAATCAGCCAATGAGCTCGGGGTTCAGAGAGATCCTGTCTCATAGAATAAGGTGGAAAGCATATGAGGAAAATCTCCAGCATTGGTGTTTACTTTATTCACTTGTGTATTTGTGAACACATACATACATATTGCTCACAATATGACATATACATGTGCATACACCACATGCACCCATGTGTATACACATATACCACAAACACAGACACCTCCCCACACATATATATATTACATAGACACACAATATACATATACCACACATATACAACATATACACACACCACACATATATGCATCATATACGCACATATAGAACATACACAAATACACCACATATACACATAGATAATATGCACACAAAATAAATAAGATGTAATACAAATTAGAGATAAAGTATCAGTGAAGCCATGCTACAGGCAGGGCCTTGTGCCCACTGATCCTGTGAGGGGAAAGGTGAATGGCTGTCAGCTCTGAGTGGCAGTCAGATCAGTTCCTTCTCAAAGGGCCCAGTGAAGTACTGGAGCCGAGGGAGTCAACGCACAGCCTACCCAGTACTGGTCTCCACCCTTGAAAAGGGCTTTCTAGGGTCAGACTGCTACGGACTCTTTCTCCAGGTGTACCTAATGGTTCTAGAAGACAATAGAAAACGGCAGTGACTAATGGGAGGAACTGCAAACACACCAGGGTAAGCAAACAAGTGACAGATGGTTTGCGTGGTCCCTTCCCAGGCCACCCTCTCAGGTAGCAGAATGTGTCCACATACTGGGTCTCTGGACCCGTGGGAGTCACAAAAGGAAGCAAGACTTTCCACCACAGAAATCGGGACCTTCCACACCCATCACCTCCTGCTTAGGAAGCCACCAAAGAGACCTTGGGCAAAATGAAAATCAGAATTTCCAGAAAGGGTGGGGGTGGGGCGAGCCAGAACGGCATGCTGCCAGTCTGACACCGTTTGCCTCCACCTCCAGTATCTCACCCAACAATCTCAGCAATCTAGCACAAGAGACGTCATGACCTCCTATTTGTCGTACAGAAACTGAGGCCCGGGTGAGCTAAGCAGCTGCCCAGCGTCACACTGCTAATTCATGTTGAGACTGGCAAACAGATTCAGGCTCAACAACCTCAAGGCTTTTTTCTTTACCCATGATGCCTCATATCCCATGATGGAAGTGACTCACCCTCACCCCTAGTCCTCTGCACTGCTCCCCACTTGGACCCCAGGCAAATATCCTAGAGAGATCTCACAGAGGGCCTGGTAAAAAGCACAAGGAAAGTGTGCTGCTGTCCACCACAGGGAGCTGTGGAGAAGGCCTGTGGAGAGGACAAGCCCTCTCTGGGACCTTAAGTGCAGGGGAGGGGGGTGGCAGCGAATGCCAGGTTGCGCATGGGCAGAGCTTTGGATTGAATTGAAGAATGCTCAGGCAGTTTTGCTAATTAACTATAGCTGAGTCATAAGAAACAGAAAAGTTGGCTCCAAGCTTCTGCTGAGAGAAGGGTGCCTCCTTTGAGCGCCTGAGTAGGCGCCCACAGCCTGTAGCCCCCACTCTCTCCTCCAGCCCGGATGCCATCCCTTCTGGTACTTTCTCAGGGATAGAGCTGCACAGAGGCAGGGGGCCTAGCTCAACCAATTTGGGGGAGCTCAATGATCAGTGACGATGGGAATGGGGTACAGTTGGTAATGGCTGATCTTGTAAGCCAGCTCCTGGTCAGTCCAGGGGTGGCAACCCTTCACCCTTGGCCAGAAAAAGCTCTCTACATTAGTACGGATAGTCTTAAATTTTCACTTTAGGAAAATGTCTTCCTTTGGAGTTGTCGACTCTTGGAAGGGGGAGGGGGAGGCCTGTGGTGAAGTGTCAGAGCAAAATCAAATGGACCTTGAACTCTTGTGCCCAGGGAAGGAAGCTCTGAAGGTATTTGCTGGTATACTCCTTGTGTGCAGAGTTCTTATGCAGGTGGGAGGCCTGTTCTGAGGTTGTACAGCTCCTGAAACATTTTACGCCTGTTCTGAGGTTGTACAGCTCCTGAAACATTTTACGCTGAGCCACATCTTTTTCCTGTGACTCCATGCTGTTCCCATGTGGCACTGGAACAAGCGTGCTCAGGTTGGGAGCAGTCTTGCAAATTCACCGCCAAATCCCCTCCTGAGAACCCCAGTTCTCTGTAGTGTTCTCGAGGACACTCTTGACAGACTCTGGCTTAGAATGGCTCCAACAGGTTCAGTCCAAAGTTCCTAGAACTCCTCTGCCTATGTGTCACAAAACGAGAGAAGAAGCCGGGGGAAGGGTTGGTTGGTTGGTTTTTGTTTATACTCATGGAATCCACCGACCTATGGGGGAAAAAAACCAAAAGACTCCAAACTGGAGGCACACGAGACCCTAGGGGAGGCAGCAGACACATTAGCTCTGCGCATCCAGAATCAAGAAGCAACCACTTCCTCAAGTTTGCTCATGCAAAGGGATGGGCAAGGCTGCTAGGCCACTTGTGGAAATAAAGGAACAGGTGAATCTGAGTTTAACCAACCTTCACAGGAACCTTGAAAAAGTCTGGCAGACCCTGAAGCGTTCAGGACGCATACCCTAGAAGTCCACCGTTAAAGTCCCCCAGCTGTCTCTCTGGCTCTGCCTCTACCTGTCCACCTCTTTGCTTCTCCTGCTGGTCAAGCATGTGGTTGATTCCACCACATTTCCCAGTCTGCGACAGCAGAGCAGTGGAGCCAGGCCTCACGGACTGTTTAGTCGCTGCTGTTCTGTACTAAGCCACAGAGGCTTGTCAGATGCTAGACACACCCGCGGTCAGTCACCTGGGAAAAGCACACAAGCCCCTCTAGCCTGTGACTAGCCTGTGAAGAACAGCCAGGATCAGAGAGGAGCACAGAGAAGGTGCTCACTTCAGTGGACAGAGAATAAAAGAATGCAGACTTCTTGCTGTCATGCTCCCACACATCAGCCTGACTCTGATATCCAAATGGAGGACGGGATCATTCACTGTGCCCAACAGGCCCCAAAGCCAAATGTCACCTCACTGTCTGTTTGGCTGTGGCTTCATTTTCACCCCTCTGGTAATTCTAGTCTCTTCTAATAGGATTAAAGTCTTCTTTGGCAATGAATTTAGTAAAAGATGTGTATTGTGGTCTTCTGGGTAAAGACTGTAAAACATTGTTGAGAGAAATTAAAGAAGATCTAAATACATATGTGCTAATAGGTTGGAAAACTCAGTAGTATTAGGACTTCAGTCCTGAAATCTATCTGCAGGTTCAGCATAATCCAAATCAAGATCCAGGGCTATTTTCTCTAGAAATCAGCAAGCCAACCAAATTTAAGTGGAATTTAAAAAAAGACATAGAATAGTTAAAATGTTGCTAATATAGAACAAAGTCAGAGCAGTCACACTAGATGATTTTTTTTTTTTTTTTTTGGTTTTTCGAGACAGGGTTTCTCTGTGTAGCCCGGGCTGGCCTGGAACTCACTCTGTAGACCAGGCTGGCCTCGAACTCAGAGATCCGCCTGCCTCTGCCTCCCAAGTGCTGGGATTAAAGGCGTGCGCCACCACCGCCCGGCACACTAGATGATTTTAAATGTACTATAAGCATCAGTTTTTAAGATGCTGGGTAATGCAAGAAGTCACACGAATAGAAGAATCTCCAAGTCCAGATGTAGACCTGCATAACTAGTGAAAGTTTAATTTCTCAACAAAGACACCAATAAAGTTTTTTAAAAAGTGAGTCTTTTCAGCAAACTGCCTACCTCTAAGGGGCAAGAATGAACTTCAACTCATTCTGCCATGCCACAAACTGACGCTCAACTAGGGACCTGGAGAGATGGCTCAGTGGTTAAGAGCAGTTGGGCTCTTCAGGAGGACCCAGGTTCAAGTCCCAGCAACCACATCTGGATGCTCATAACATCTGCAACTCTAAAGGAGCCAATGCCCTCTTCTAGTCTCTGTAGGTATATGCACACATGTGGCATACCTCATACAGACACACATGCACATAAATAAAAATATAAAATAAAGCGTCTTAATAGGGCTGGACAAATGACTCAGTCGTTAAGAAGACTGCCTGTTCTCCCAGACAACAAAGTGAGTTCAGCTTCCGGGACCCAATGGCAGCTCACCCACAACCATCTAGAACTCCAGTTCCAGGGGATCCAACACCAGTTTTTAACCTCCCAGGGCCCCAGGTATGCAAAAATGAAACTTTAATTAAGTTGAAATACATTCTAGACCTCAAGAAAAAGTCAGATTCACACATCTAAGACAAACACATAAGACAATATCTTTGTGGAATTACAGGCATGCACAAAAAGCATTAGACATGAAAAATAGTGTCTTTGCCAGGTGTGATGGTGCACACCTTTGATCCTGGCACTTGGGAGGCAGAGGAAGATTTCTGTGAGTTCAAGGCCAGCCTGGTCTACCTAGAAAGTTCCAAGGCTGCATTATGAAACCCTATCTAAAATAATAATAATAATAATAAATTTTTAAATAACCATAGTGCTTAGTTTTTTCTGGCTGCTGTGATTAAACAACAAAAATCCCTGTGGGTTGGGACAATGAGCTGTCTCCGTGGGGAAAAACACTTGACACCAAGCTTGATGACCTGAATTTAATCCCGGGAACCTGCATGATGGAAGAGGGGACTGACCTACACATACATGTACCAAAACACATAGACAAAGACAATAAGTAAATGTTTAAAAAAAATAAAGAAGCTAAATTAAAAACTGACAAAAGCAACTTAATAGAGAAAAGCTCATAGTTCGAGATGTAGCCCATCATGACAGAAAAGTCATGGCACCCTGAAGTAACTGGTCACACTGCACCCACAGGCAGGAAGCTGAGAACAGTGAGCACATGGCACTACTCGGTTCTCTTCCTCATGTATCTAGTGTAGGATCCCAGCCAGGGAATGGTCCCACCTTAATTAGCACAATCAACATACTCGCCATAGGCAGGTGTAGAGGCCCATCTCCCAGATAAACAATTAACATTTAACCATCACAGACAGTAGAAAGAACGTATTAAATTTAAATTTCAGCAGAGTGGGGGGTGCATACCTGTAATCCTAACACTTTGGAAGGTGAGACAAGAGAGGTGCAGCGAGTTGGAGACCAACCTCGGCTTAACAGTGAGTCCCAGAGCAGCAAGACTATATAGCAAGGCTCTGCCTCCAAAACCTCACAAATGTATCTTTTTGTTATTTTGCTTGCTTGTTTGTTTGTCTGAGACAGGATCTCATTATGCAGCATTGGCTGGACAGGAACTCCATATAGACAATAGACTCTGCCTCACAAGTGCTTGGATTAAAGGCATACACCGCCATGCCCACACCCAAAAGTCACAAATTTAAATTTAACACATCCGCCAGAGTAACTACAGCTAAAGAGACTGGCTGTAAGGAAGCTGGTGAGGGTGTGGGACACCCAGAACTCTCAGACTTCGCTCATGGGGATGTAAATGGTAAATCGCTCAGAAGAAAGGTCTACCAGTTTCATTGATAAACTAAGAAATAAAACACCATGACCCAGCAGTTTTATTTCAGAGGCTCATGAAAAACTTTGTAGAAGAGTATCACAGCAATTCTAGTTGAAATAGTAAAACAAACAAACGCACGCAACTGGAACAAGTGTCCATTCATAAGGGAAGTCGGTTTTTAGTTGTAAATCCCAGCCCGGGAGATGCTCAGTGGGTAGAGGTACTTGCTGGCAAACCTGAGGACCTGGGTTAAATCCCCAGTATCAGCATGATGGAAGGAGAGACCTAACTCCCGCAAGTTGTCCCCTGACACATGGGATGTACTACACACACATACACACATCCAATAAATATAATTTTAAAAAACTAGTAAATCATAAACTTAGAAGGGGAAATCCACAAACTACTGCCGTGACATTATAAACAAATGTCAAAAACATTATTCAAAGTACAATTTTTTTAAGTCTTATGAAAGTGAGTAAATCATCCGTGATCTGATTATAGTCAGACACCTTATAATGGTATTTAGTCACGCATGGACCACAATACATAGGAGAGCCACAGCTGTCCCGCGTACATGGGCCCTGTGAGGCCCAACAGCAATGTGCTCTCACAATGCCATGTTTCTTAAGACATTCACATTGTTCTGTCACACAGGACTGTACCTGAACCCCAAGAACAGACACAGCTAATTGATACAGGGGGAAGGGGTCTCCAGGGAGTAGGGATTGACCGGGATTGCAACCTTGAAAGCGCTTTCTATGTAATGACAATGTTTATAGAACATTAACTTAACAAATACAGTTTGTTTAAGTCTCAATCCTACTGATGTATATTTTACATACCATGAAGTTCAGTGCACACTGAGGCCAGGCGATGGTGGTGCGCGTCTTTAATCCCAGCACTTGGGAGGCAGAGGTAGGTAAATCTCTGAGTTTGAGGATAGCGTGGTCTACGGAGTGTGTTCCAGGACAGCCATAACTACACAGAGAAACCCTGCCTCAAAAAAACAAAACAAAAAAGATAATGGTAACAATCTAAATAATCATAAAAGTTAACAATGTAAGTTTTTCAATTGTATTTGTTTATGTATATGAGTATTTTGCTTGCATATATGTATGTATGCCATGTACATGTCTGATCCCCTTAGGAGTCAGAAAAAGGTGTCTTATCCCCTGGAACTGGAGTCACAGATGGTTGTGATCTTCCATCTGGGTGCTGAGAGTCAAACCTGGGTCCCCTGCAAGAGCAGTAAGTGATTTTAACCATTGAGCCATCTCTCCAGCAGTTTTTAGAATATTCAGTTATACAATAATCACCATTATTTAATTCCAGAAAAATTAGTACCCTTAGCACTCACTTCATGTTGAAGATGCTCAAGTACTTTTTATAATTAGAGGGAAACCGCTAATGTACGTTCTGTCTCTGTTTGCCTGTCTAGAATTCCATACGACATATCACCTTTTTGTGACCGCCTCTGTCCACCTAGGATGTTCTCTGGGTATATCAGTGAGCTAGCACATCCCTCTTTATGGTTGAGTAATATTCTATTGGATGGTTTAACCATGTTTTCTTTGTTCATTTATCATTTCAGTTGCTATACATGTGGGGAGGGAGGGATTTTCTTGATCAACATGGATGTCAACATTCATCAAAACTTATCCAGCCATGTAAAATAATCCCCAGAAGAAAGGAAGAGAGAAAGGACGGGCAGAAGGAAGAACTGCATCCTCCCTCCTTCTTCTGGCGTGGCTGTTGTAGATTATCAAAGTCAAACAAGCACAGATGGTATGCTGGTGGAGACTAAGCCACGTGTAGGATCATTTGCAAGATGCCCGGGTTTTGTGGGTGTGCTCCCTGATCAACTCTGCTCACCTGCCTCGGTTCTCTCTGTCCTACGGAGACAGCAAGCTATCTTTGAGAAGCAGAGGAAGAAGTCTCAAGCAAATGTGTAAGGATAGGAGGAGTCCTGAGTGAATGTGTACAGTTTACACGACCTCAGTCATGTACCAGGGCTGTGTCAAGGATCCCTGTAGTAGAGGGAATTATTTAACCCCCAAATTTGTCACTGTAAGATCTCCTACCCAAAGGAGACCAGTAAAGGAAGACACAACCCAATAATTATTGGTATAAATAGCACATCTAGATTGGGCAGGTTTACCACTACACTACTCTAATCCCTGGCTATGAGATCCCTTATAACTTATGGTTATCCCAGGCCGCATCCTTGTCCTCCAGCTCTGGCTTCTCCGTCGTCGGCTTCCTTCTATCTCCGGCTTCCTTCTGCCTGCTTCCTCCTGCTTCTACTTCTTCTCTTCTTCTGTCTCTGCTTCTGCCTCTTTTTATATCGAATTCCTCTCACTCTCTCCTCCCCTAAGCCTTTTTCTCCGCCTCCCCTTCTACTGCCCAATCTCTGGCTCTAGCCTTTATTTTACAGGTTTTAATTGGACAGAAGGTTTACAAGATGTCACCTGTGTACAGATTCAATCATTCTCTGCAGCCCCTCCCAGAAGGGTGGAACTAGGATCAAAATACAAGGCTGAGGCTATCCACTGGGAACTAGGATCAAAATACAAGGCTGAGGCTATCCACTGGGAACTAGGATCAAAATACAAGGCTGAGGCTATCCACAACAGATCCCAGTGTCTCAGATCCAAGGAGAAAGCAAGCCTTCTTCTGGTCAGGCTTATGGAAACAGCAAAGCCTTCTGCTGATGGCTTGTGAATGTTAACAATGTGTGCAAAGGCCAGCAACCACAGCTTCCTCCTCCAGAATACCTACAACCTGAGACTGCTCCCTACAGAGAGAGACCTCCTAGCCAGAGGAGTTTATACCTCCTCCTGTGCTGTCCATAATAGACTTTCTGGGTTTTAGTGAGGGGCCTCCATCAAAGCTAGCACAACGCACCTGATCCTAGCTTTTCTGTGGATGTCTCTGTTGTCTCTTCATTCATACACAGTTTTCCAGAACCAGGCTGAGCAGGATACAACACTACCTGAGGCCCTACTTGCTGAAGAAGGGGACATTTAGGGCGGTGGCCTGTCTGCTTTGACCAAGGCCATCCCCTTTTGGACCCTAGAGCTGAGCCAACTCCATCCACTCTTGGAGATCATCTGTACCCTTCCTAGGCAACTCTGACAGCCAAGTTGTCCTCAGGGTAGATTTTCCTGCTTCGTGAGAGATTGGATCTAGTCAGCCTGACAGTTCTCGTTCTTGATATAAATCAATACATTGATAGATGACTACACATTTAAAAAGCAAATTGCCAGAGGAAAGTCACAGTGGGCGTGGTGGGAAGTGTGGATGAGGAATAGCAAAGTGCTCCAGAACTAGAAGGGAAGATGTGGTCAGAAAATGATGGACAACAAACACCGTTTCCTTGCCTAAAGACACTTATTAGCATGTAGGGAACAAATGGTCACATCATCAGGTTCAGTGGCATGTTCATTTGACTTGACCTAGAAGAACATTGTGTACTGCACTGGAGACCTTGGTCCTGATGGGTTTCGGGGTAGGGACTGAGAGCAGTACATAAGCAGAAAGTAGTGGCTGACATGTGTCGGCAGTCACCGACTGCTGTACCCAGGAGAGGTATAGGTCATACATGCCCCAGAAGCTCAAACACTGCCCCATCCACGTGTGCTGTGGGCTGTGCTCCATACTGCCACCTGGGGTAAGATGATCTGCCTAAAGGCAGCCAGTGTTCACAGGCTCACTCACAGGCCAGCCCTGTAGCCGTGACTGCAAACAAAGAACTGCAACGCACTGTAGTGGTTGTTAAGATGTAGAAATGTCCCAAGCCTACCAAACTAGAACCTCTGCCTGAGAGTAAGGGTGTGGAGAAGGAGTGTTTTGTGGAAGAGAGAAGACAAGCTGGGGTCAGGCTGGGACTTTCCTGAAAGAACTGTGGCCCTTGGAGTAAAGACAGAGAGAGAAACACATACCCAGAGGGATGCTTGGGCTAACCAGAGAGGTGCTCACAGTCAAGGGTGGCAGGCAAGGCTGAGGAGCTGATCCAGCTGGTGGGGTGGGAGGTGGGGGAAAGCATCCAGCTGTAGTGGGGGAGGAGTATCCAGCTTGCGGGGGGGGGGGGGGGGGGGGCGGGGGGGAGCATTCAGCTGAGGTAAGGGGAGTATCCAGCTGGGGGAGGTACTCAGAAGATTTCTGGAAGGAGGCAGCACTTGTCTTTCACAGCAGGAAGAGCTAACACAAACCGATGAGAAGACACTTAAGAATCACTGTGCCTATGACAGACTGGACAAGGGCTCCTCGAGACAGTCAGGCTCTAATCCTCAGAACCTGTGAACATGTCACCTTACATGACAAAAGGGATGCTGCAGTTGTAATTATGAAAGCGAGAGATTGTCCCTACTGTTCATTCGTGTGGGCCCAGGAAAGTCGTGAGAGCTCTTAAGAGAGGGATGCAGAAGATCACGGTTCTAGCAGTGAAGCTGGCAGCAGGAGGTTGGAGCCACGTGAAGAAGCATCTACAAGCCAAGGGATGTATGTAGGCAACTTCCAGATGTCTAAATGGCAAGGGGTTCTCTCCTTCGGCCTTCAGACAGCATAGAGTCACTGCGGTTTAACTCCATTATAGTGACTGCAAACTTCTGACCTTCGGAACTTCAAGCTACTAAATGTGTGCCTTGAACCACAAAATCTGTGGGTGTTCATTATGGTGACAACCAAAAGCTAGTGCATTGGTAAACCAGAATACTCAGAATACACAGCTTGCATATGACCTCTTATATAAAGCCCCTCTTCATGCTTTTCCCTCTGAAAATTTTATTCCAACAAAAAGAGGTGGAATCCACACACTCTTTGCAAATGTGGACACCTAGATGCTGCTTCATTTACTCAGAAGGCAACCACAATAGAGCTACAGTGCGAACTGCCATGCTTTGTGTCCTTTGAAAGCCCAGAATCTGTTGTGAGAAACAGACATACAACATGCAGCTGTCACCATACACGAATGCTTGGATGAAGGTGGGGCAGAGGAGAACACAGGAACAGAGAGGAGACCCAAGATACAGCTTCTCATGGGACAGAAGTCCCAGCACAGATCTTAGCTTGACAAAGCAGTCAGAGGAAGCGGAACCCAAGAAATGGAACCACATTTACCAAGCCAGGGGCAGGAGAATGTATGGGAAACCACAGATTAACTGGATACGGACACACAGAGACCAAGCCGAGATAGGCGATTCCTGACTACATATCTACCACTGTTTCATGGCTGCTCTCTAAGTCCCTTTTCAGTTCCTTCCAACCACTGCAGGAAGGCTCACCACAGATATGGAGAGGCTTAAAGGAAGGAAGCCTTCCCTGACAGAAACAATAAAAATCTTCATCACAGATTAAAAAAAAAAAGCCCAGGCTAGTGCCATGGGTTGAAGAACTCTGACCCCACTTATGCCTGGATGCCTCTCACTTCCCTGGCCTCACAAACAGCAACACATTTCCCTCCAGAGACAAGAGTCCCATGCTGGAGCGGCCAACTTCTCTAGCTGGTTTCTGGTTTCAGACATTCCTAGGGAATTGGTATCCCAAAGGGCCGTTGATGAGTCACAGTAAAATATCATATCTGCATGCAGAAAACAGCCGTGTCTTTGATAAAGCGTCACACATGGGTAACAAGTGGATGATATCAGCTTGACCACAGGATGAGTAAATCTGCTGTAAAAAGAAGATGGATCGAGAAGGAGGGGAAACAAGAATCAAGGAGAAGCAGAGAGAAGCTGAGCTTGAAAGGATGAATGCAGGTCCTCTGTGCTAGAGGGTCTGTCTGGGCTGGCATGGCCAATATTGGAGGGCTTCCTAGGACCCCTGACCTTACAGAAGATCAGGATGTGGGTGGCAGTGACCAGGGACAAACCTCTTTCAACCACTGACTCTAAGCCAGACTTTGTGACTCAAACCTGTAATCCTAAGACTCAGGCTGAACCGGGAGGATTGCCATGAGTCTGAGGAACCAGAACTATAGGTGAGACTAACAAACCACTGATCTTGCCTGCAGTGCAAATCTAGGCCAAGGACAAGCATCATCAGAGAGAAGACACGGGAGGAGCTGCAGTAAATGCCAAGGGGGGAGAGTTTGGAAATCAATTTTTAACTTTCCACTGTTCCAGTACTGGGACTCCAAAGTCTGAGAAGCAAGTTCTTTTTCCTAAGCAATCAGAGTTGAATAAGGAGAACTCTCTGTGCTTAGCAAGTCTGCGTTGGTGTGGGCCCACACTCAGGAGAACATGGTGGAGGGGGTAGGCAGAGTGATCAAAACCGAGTCCCAGATGGTGCAGGCACAGAGATGGAGGCTGCAGCAGAGAGGGCAGTCTGCCAGCCAGGAGAGAAAACTGATCTGAGGAAAGCCAGAGGAGCAACATGTGGGGAAACTGAACGTGAGATGGACACACAGCAGAGTCCAGAACCTTCTGCTCTTCAACCAGGGGCGCTACAGAAACAGCTGCTGGCCTCAGTCTGCTAAGCATGTGCACTGAAGACAGTTCAGATCTGGCTCAGCTACTTGCTGTCTGTACAGTCTTGGATTGGTAATTTCCTCTCTCTGGAGCCATTTCACCGGGAAGGGTGGGTAGAGGGTCCATACCGTCTTTGGTAAAGATCTAACACCTACAGAGAGATTGTTGGAGTGTAAGCATTCAACAGCTCTCTACTCCAAATTCTACCAAAATATGTTATTAACACCTGAAACTCTCTCCAGCTTTCTTACTATGTCAGGGAGGAAGCTCACAAGGAGCCACCGTCCAGGCTTTCCAAGGAACCCACTACGTAGGAAACACGCAGAATAAAGCCTGGAGAATACATACCCATACAAGTCTATTTCTGAAACCTGAGTCCATGCAAGTGGTATTTTTTTCTGGCCAATGAAGATTCACTATGAACCCATCTTCCCCATGGTGTCATGTCCAGGGCTGTCCCACCATTCACCAAACTTATTTGACTCCAAGAACTTCAAAGCCTCCCTCCAATTAGACTCCTACCACAACTAAGTCACTGGGCTAGTAGTAGCAGTGTATCCGTATTCCACAGGAGGTGCCACTGACAGTGGACTGGGGACAACTTAGGTGTGCTCATTGCAAAGGCAACTCATAAGGGCATGTGGAGCACAGCTTAGGCAGCAGGTCACTCTGACCCTGGATGCACCGCTGTCTAGGACGTTCTCCCTCTGCAAAGCTCAGACTCCACACACTGGCTTACTCTTCTGGTCTACCTTGCCACATTTTAGTACAGCGGGAGTCTTGTTTGCCACTTAGATGAGACAAAGATGTTTCCTAGATTAGAGGAAACGGAACAATTCCTATGATCAGGATTTATGGGGAGAAATGGGGAAAGGAGGGGGACTGAAGTTCTGGGAACAAATGTAAATTCACCCAAATTATACAGCCGTCACTCCAACTGGGTACAGCCGGCTCAATGAGTAGCAGCAGGTGCTGTTATAGCTTGTCTTCCAAAGATAGCCTCTGTAAGAAGTTCTCTGGAGACATATAGCAAAGTGATTTTATTGTATTTTTTAGTTTGTGAGACATGTGTCACTACATAGATTTGGCTGTCCTGGAACTCTTCATGTAGACCAGACTGGCCTCAAGCTCACAGAGATCCACCTGCCTCTTCTCCTGACTGTTGGGATCAAAGGTGTGTGAACCATGCCTGGCTAGCAAGTCATTTAAAAATCACTCATTCAAAGGGTACAAGACATTAGCTTCAAGTATGGACACAGTTATGTAACTATATAATCCTATGACATTTTGTTATCCCCTGAAAAAAACTCTACCCACCAACAGTCACTTCCTAATCTACTCCTACCCTGGGTAACCTCCTAAGCTCCTTTCTATCTCTGTGTAGTTAAGAAATGACATTTTCCCCTGTAGATCATTTTTATACTACTAGAATATTCCTTGTCATGTAGCCTTGGGTTTTAATCAAGATCTCAGGACCCATACATGGAGAATCAGTAAGCACTTGAACTAGCCAATAGGGAAAACCAATCAAAGCCACAATGAAATACCTACCACCTAAACCGCTGGGAAATGGCTGCTTTTAATAAAACCACAAAACAACAAGTGTAGCTTGTTGTAGGATGTGGAGAGATATGACGCTTTGTTCACTGTTGGTGGGATGTGAAGGAAGGACTGCTGTGAAGAACAGTATGGTGGTTTCTGTAATTTCACTGTGGGCTACACACCCACAGGCATCGACTCGGGGGCTGGAAGCAACGTTGCGGCATTCATTGCACAGCTGTGCACGACTGAGTGGGATTCTTCTCAGCTGTCAAAGGCGAGTCAAGCATCTACAGTCAAGGATGGATGGAATAAACGAGATTGGGGCAGAGTACAAACGGATATCACTTAACCACGAAAAGGAAAACATGCTGACATAATCCACAATAGTAATTAATCCTGAAGACATTAAGTAAAATTTCAGCTCACAAAATAATAAGAATTATGCAGTTTCTGTAGTGTCAGTGTTGTCATGTTCACTTTACAAGACGGCAGATACGGTATGATTTCGCCTATGTGAGGTATCTCTGTGGCTGCCAAATTCACACAGATGGAAAGAACAGTGGAGCTGGGGCCTAGGAGAGGGGGACAGGAGTTGGTTCTTAATGGGAGCAGACTTTCAGCTGTGCAGCAGAGTCTGGCAGATGGACAGCAATGGTTTCCAACAGCTCGAAGGAACTTAATACCACAAAACCATACACTTAAAAATGTCTAGCATAGTACATTTTATACTATCTGCAATTTACCACAATCAGAACCTCTTGTGTGCTGTAGAGAGCACTGCCTAGTTTCCATCTCCAGTATCACTATAAATATTTTTCATATGGACTTTTAGGGCGTAGTGAAGGGATTTAATGAAGAACAATAGCCTCCTATACTGTCTTTGCCTTGGTGACTGTATGCTGGAAAGTCTGTCTTTCTTGTCACCTAGGTAAGGACAAGGGGTTCTGTTTGCTTGTTTTGTTTCTTACCAGTGCAACCTTCCTCAGAGCAGTTGCTCAGTTCTGAAGAAAGGAAAGTGAGAAGCTGTTGAAGGCTGAGTCATCCGAGTCTTGCTTCCACACCAGACATTTACCAGAACATGCTTTTATTTCTAACCTGTGTGTGCACACATGGACGAATGCAGGTACAAATGCATACATGTGCACATACATGTGTGTGTCAGAGGACAACTTTAGGACCACCGTCAGGAACAATACTACACATGTGTTCTTTGGACAATAATCTGTCTTCTTGTCTGTCTGTCTTTAATCTTTCCTTCCTTCTTTCTCTCATTCTTTTTTTATTATTTCTGTTTCTTTGATTGTTTGTTTGTTTGTTTGTTTGTTTTGTTTTGTTGCCCTGGCTGACCAGAAACTCATTCTGTAGACCAGGCTGGCCTAGAACTCACAGAGATCCTCCTGTCTCTGCCTCCCAATTGCTGGAATTAAAGGTATGAGGTACCAAGCCTAGATTTGCTGCTGCTGCTGTTGTTGTTGTATTTTGTTTTGTTTTATGTACCTGAGTGTTTTGCCTACATGTATGTGTAACACATGTGCGTGCTTGAAGGCCAGAAGAGGGTCTCAGATGCCATTAGAGATGGAGGCTGGAGTTATAGGTGGTTGTAGGCCCACCTGATACTGGTTCGTGGAACCACACTGGAGTTCTCTGCAAGGGCAGTACGTGACCACTGTACCACCTCTCTAACCCCTACGTCTAGTTTTTTATTGTTCTTTTAGGGGGGTTGGTTTTCTGAGACAGGGTTCCTCCGTGCAGCTCTGGCTGTCCTGGAACTCACTCTGTAGACCAGGCTGGCCTCAAACTCACAGAGATGTGCCCACCTTTGCCTCCTGAGTGCCGGGTTTAAAGGCATGCACCACCACACCCAGCTACATCTAGCATTGTTAAGTGGGTTTTAGAGATTGAACTCAGGCCTGTAAGGAAAGAGCCCTACTGCCTGTGCCATCTCCCAGTCCATTGCCAGAACATTTACTTCATGGTTTGGTGTCCTCTGACTCTCAGGAGCAGCTCCTACTAGGTCCCAGTAGTATGTACTGTAAATATCACTATACTAGAAAATTGCCACTTGCCTAACATAGGAGGATTATAAGTTCAAGGTCAGCCAGGGCAATTTAATAAGATTCTGAGTCAAAATGAAAAGTTAAAAGTGAGCTGAAGATGCAGCTCAGTAGTAGAGAACCTGCTTAGCATGCATGAGGCAGTCAGCTCAACACACGGCGCTAAAACAGGAAAAAAAAAAAAAAATGATAGTCATGTCGGCACACTCCTGTAATTCCAGCACTTGAGGAATGGAAGTAGGAGGGTTGGGAGTTCAAGACTATCCTCAGCTATGCAGGGAGTTTCAGGCCAGCCTGGGCTATATAACACTCTGTGTCTGAAGGAAAAAAATAAACCTGTTATTCTTCCTTTGTGGAGAGCCGTTTAGCCACGCCCCTAAGGCGGGCGTGAGCCTTGGCTTGTCCTTGCCATTTACAACTCCTTGTATGGCGTGGGGCTGTGCTGACAGTGGTGTGAGGTTACATCTGACCGCTCTGGACTTATGGGCTCGGACCATGCCACGACCAGTGATTGGCCAGGACCAGGATGGTGTACCTTTTACTTCTAGGCCGCCATTCTAAGATGGCGCCGGTTTTCCAAGACCAGCTCAGCTTCCTGAGTAAACAAGTCTGTTGCGCATGTAGGCAGTTGACAGTTATGCTAATGAGCTAGTGACAGTTATGCTAATGGGATATTGGCAGTTAACCTATCCTGAAAGAACACGGACCTATGCTAATGAGGTGTTTTCAACCTAACCTATCCTGAGCCACTTAGCCCGCCTTGGGCAGATATATAAGGAGCCTGCTTTTGCTCCTTGTGGCCGCCTCCATTGCCGTAAATAGTAATGGCATTGAAAATAGTAAACAGCTAAACTTAGGCAACATTATCAAAAAAATTACACACAAAGTATACTAAAAATAAACACAGGCTCAATTTTTTTTCTGCTCAGTAGTTTTCATCTGTCACCAAACAGGCTTGATCAATAACTTCTGCAAGATCAATTTATTGAATGCTTAAATGCAAAAAAGAACAAATACAGGACCAGAGAGATGCCTTGGCAGGTGAGATGCTTGCTGCTAAGATTGACAGCCCACGTCCCAGCTGCAGATTCCACACAGCATGAGGAGAGAACCCACTCCCTACGTTGTCCTCTGACACCATAGGTGTGCATGTGCACACAAAATTAATGTGTTTTTTAAAAGAATGCCAAGCATATAATATATACATACTGATTCACATACTATTTTAATGTGAGTGCTAAAATCACCACGTGAGCTATCTCTCAGACCCTTCACATACTCCTTCTGACAACATGAGGTAGATCTTGATACTTATATCGTTATTCAGAAGTAGAACCAAGGCTCAAAGATGTTTAAAAACTTGTCCAGCCGGGCGGTGGTGGTGCACGCCTTTAATCCCAGCACTTGGGAGGCAGAGGCAGGCGGATTTCTGAGTTCGAGGCCAGCCTGGTCTACAGAGTGAGTTCCAGGACAGCCAAGGCTACACAGAGAAACCCTGTTTCGAAAAAACCAAAAAAAAAAAAAAAAAAAAAAAAAAAAAACAAAAACCTTGTCCAACATCTTGGGAGCCCTTGGGGCATGAGAACAGGAAGACTGCCCCTGCCCCTAGCCTGCTACAAGGAGAGTAGGCCCCACACATCACCTAGGAAACACAGTAGAGTTGTCTCTGGTTTTGGTATGAGCATGGAACAGCTGGCCCTGACACTTGTCTTCTGTGAGGTGGCATGGAGGAGGGAAAGATACCCTCTCCCCCCTCGACATGTGCAGCAGGTGGGAGACTTGGCCCTGGAGTCATGAGGAAAGCTGCCACTACCCTCACCAGCTGCAGCACTGGGAAGAGCAGTCTCTGCACCTTGCCTTGGGCAGCACGGTAGAGCTGACCCTGGTGGCAAGGTTTTGGATGAGCACCCCAAGGACATGAACATGAGAGAGTTGGCCCTGCCACTTGTCTGCCAAATGGTGGCATGGCTAAGGGAGAGATGACCCTCTCCTTTCCCCTTGCCACTTATGGCAGGCAGGAGAGCTGCTCCCCCTGCAGCATTCAGGAGAGTGGTCCCTGCACCTCACCTGGGCAGCACAGTAGAGCTGGCCCTGGGTGTGGGAGTTGCAGTGAGACTCTTGTCTGATGTGTGGTGGTGTCAGTGAAGGAGAGATCCAGGAGCTGTCCCTGCCCTCACTACTGCAGCTCTCAGGAGAACAGGTCCTGAACCTCGACTGGACAGCACAATAGAGCTGACCCTGGCGTGAAAATTTGGGTGAGAGAGCCCCAAGGGTGTAAGCATGGGAGAGCTGGCCCCAACTTGTTTGCTCTGCAGCAGGAAGGCAAGAGAGAGATGCCCTCCACCTACTCCTACAGTAGGTGGGAGAGCTGGTCCTGGGATCTGAAGAGCAGCAAAGAGGTGTGGACAAAAGCATATACCATGGGACACACTACAGCTTCCACAATGAGATTTGTTTTTCTCTCTTGTAGGGAGGTTGCAAGGGTGGGGGTGGGTATGAGGGAATGGGAGATGAGTGGGATTGGGGTACATGATTATGAAATTCACAAAAAAACAATAAAAAATTTTTTAAAATTGCCCACAGACACAAAACTCATGTTGGGATTGATGCTTACCCGGTCTTCAGATTCCATAACCAGCACTGTTTTTTTATTAAAAACAATATTCTCAAAAAAAAAAAAAAAAAAATGAGGCCAGAGAGATGGCTCAGGAGTTAAGAGCACTTGCTGCTCTTGCAAGGACCTGGGCTCAATGCCTGACACCCACATGGTGGCTCATAACCACCTGCAATGCCAGTTCCAGGGGTCCGATGCCCTCTCTGGCCCCTCAATGCACCTGCATACATGTAGTGCATACACAGATGGGCAGGCACGGAGACAAGACATAAATAAAAACAAATAAACTTGAGAGAAAAACACAGAAGCATTGTTTTCCCATCAATTGGGGACCCTTTAAACAAATATATCAAAAACAAACAAACAAACAAACAAAACCCTTTCCTCAGCCTTCTTTATCAAACTGTCTTCCAAGAATAATTTTAAGTTGAATTGATTTTCTCAAAGTGAGAGCCTTTTTTAGAAATACAAAACCAGCCTGAACACTGAGTGCTGCCCATAACGCTTGTTCAAAGGTTTCCATACCCCACTCTGGAGGCTGCTACTGGCTGGTGTCTAAATGGGGCCTCAGCTCTTCTCATGTTCTTTAGTCAGTAACCAGGCATCCAGATATACACGCAGGAGATCTGACCTCTCCTCACTGGGACAACCAGATTTTCTGTAGGTAAAGGCAGGATTTGTGTAGCCCAAGGATGCTGAGTGTCAGACTCCCCGGAAATGGGCTGTCCTTTCTATACACAGCTGAACTGGGACTACTTCTACCAATGACCTCTACTGGCTGCGCCTCTTCTAGACCCAGGTATGGTTCCTGAGCTTTGCTCTACAGAATGGTTCATCCCAGTATCGAAGGCGGAAGCTCTGGAGTTGCTCAGAGCTGTCATTGAGTAGCTACCTTCTGTCTTTGTCTTCAGTGTTGTAACAAAAAATGAGACAAGTAAAAGATGTGTGCTTTTAGTTTTGCTGGGAGGTGACCATGCTTCTGACGAAACTGCCTGATTCACTGCTTGTCATCTGTAGCTTCCATCTTCCCTTCTACCTTTCTGTACAGCCCTGAGGCTACCCCATGAGCCTTTCTTTCTCATTTATCTGTGACAGGCAGAAACTCAAATTTCCTGCCGCAAGATTTCTTACTCCCTTCCCAAGACTGTGATTATGCAGGGTGCCCAGCAAAGGGGATATCTGCAGGTATAATTCAAGTTACTAACTGGGTGACTTTGAGCTGACCCAAAGAAGGCCATCCAGACAGGTCATCTAATCACATGAGCCCTCCAAAGCAGACAATTTCTTCCAGAAGATATGAAAGGAAGTGAGAGGCTCAAGACATGAGAGAGGTTTAATGTAGGTTGCTAGATTGCTGATGGAGGGGACCACAAAGAGAAGGTGTGTGAGTGGCCTCTGGGCAAACTCCAGATGGCAGTTACCAGGAAAACAGGGACCTCAGGTCCTCAACTACAAGGACATGAACTCCACCACGGCTTCAGTGAGCTCAGAAGCAGGCCTGAGATCATTTTCCAGAGCTTCCAGACAACTACCCAGACTGCACACAAGTCGATCCAGTTTTGTGATGTCCAAAGCAGGGAACTCAAGCAAAAGTAAGCTATGCCTGAAGGCTCCTTTTTTGTTCTTGGTGGAGATGGTGGGTGGCTGGTTTGTGTAGCCCAGGCCAGTCTTGAACTGTCTGATTAGCTGAGGATGACTTTTAATTTATAACCCTCCTGCCTTGACATCCTGGATTACAGGCATCTGCTACTGCACTCAATTTATTCAGAACTGTTGATTACCCAGGTGTCTTTGCATGCTGGGCAAGCATTCCACTAACTGAACTACATCCCTAGCCCCACGCCTGAGTTTCTAACCTCCAGAACTTCAACGTCAAAAATGGATGCCTTCTTTTAAGTTACTGAGCTTGTGGCGTTTTGTAATGCAACAACTGGGCCAGAAAGCTGACTGGGTCAGAGAGGAGACAGCTTGAGGAAAGCAAGTGTTCACAGTCGTCTGCGTTTCCTCACACTTCCACCCCCACTAGATAGCGTCCCCACCCTACAGCTTCTGAGGATTATCCCGCCTCTGCTTGTCTTCCAAGTCAGTGATTCTCTACCACGCCCTTGGCCCTCTGCAAAAACTGCCTGCAACCGGGATTCCCCAAGCCTCTAGTCACTATCTTAACCATTCTGTTAAAAATCGCTAACTCAGAAGTCATAACTTCCTTCATCTTGTTCCCCAAAATGCCCAGAACAGAGCCAAACACACAATAAATACAGGTCTTTGTTAACAAAGCCATTTTCTTTCTGCTTCAGTGACCAGCCGACCCAAAGAAGGTGTTCAAAAACTGTCTGGTTATAGGCACACAGACCCTTGCTTCATGGCACCTAGGATCCACAAACCTAATAACACTCAGGTTCTGAAGCTGGCCAGTCATCCTTATGCACAAGTCAGGCATTTCTCTGAATTGAGTCCTAGTTTCTCATGTTAATTTACAAGTAGAATTTGCAAACACAGAGGAAATGAGAAAGGAGGCAATGAGGAGGGCTCACAAAATGCAATACCTATATTTTGTTGAACAAAATTCTTATCTTGAATACCCATCACTTGACCCACCATTGATCATTCTCCAGCACAGAAGGTGGGCAAATCTCTGACTGTTCAGGAGCCAGAGAAAGGAATGACAACAGACTCAGGTCTTCTGCAGGCAGGCTATGGGTGGAGTTTCCTTTTACATTCGAGCCTGCCCCCATGACTCTAGGTCTGTCTTCTGTGCCCCACCCTGGGCTCCAATAACATGCACATGATGTCACTGTCTAGATGTGCAACAGTCTTGGCAAGGCCCTGGAGCAGAGATTCAAAACTAAACCTATATCATTTGTACAGATGCCGGCAGCATGTAGGCTGTCACATTCTTTGTCTGCACTTGATCCTCCCAGTAGCCCTACAGGTGGGTAGGACGATACCATTATCTCATTACAGGTAAGGAAACTGGCTCAGAGTAGAAGGCCAACAAAGCAAAACATAATAATACGTATTCTTTGGGCCAGCAAGATGGCTCAGCGGGTAAAGGCATTTACCACCAAGCTTGTTGACCTGAGTGTCTGACTACCCAAAGTTGTTCTCTAACTTCCACATACATTCCTTGTCAAGTATTCTACAGTATGTACACGCATGCATATGTGGATACCCGTCCACACACACACACACACACGCACCGCACGCACGCACGACATCTAGATGCTGGAATAATGACTCAGTGATTCAGAACACACACTGCTCTGCCAGAGGAAGCAGGCAGCTCACAACCACCTGTAACTCTAGCTCCAGAGAGAACTCACCAGCTCTGGCATCTGAGGGCATCTGCACCAGCTGTACCTAGAGATAGATAAAAATTAAGCTGGTGTGGTCTTTATGCTTGACTGTACAAATGTGCACAAAATTAAACATAAACCTTAAAGAATGTGCCAGACATGGTGGTACATACCTTTAATCCTAGCACTTGGGAGGCACAGGCAAAAGAATCTCTGTAAGTTCAAGGCCAGCCTAGTCTACATGGTGAGTTAAAGGACTGTCAGTAGTTCCAGCTACATAGGGAAATCCTGTCTCAACAAAACAAAACAAATGTAAGTTTAAAAAAATAAAAACAAACATGTTCTTCTCTACTTTGGATCTGCCCTTTGGGTATAAACAGAGACTTAATTATTTCAAACAGGTATTAGTGGCTAGTATGTGAGGTCTTTCTTTACAGAAAGGAAAGGCTGAGGATGTGGGGACAGTGACTCGGGGCTTGCTTAGCAGGAGGCATGAAGAAGTCTTTGCCTAATATACAAGTAAGGCTTTGTATCCTAAAGAATTTACTTTTTTTCTTATTTGGTCTATATACCATCAGGTTAGGGAGGCACCAATAATGTCACCAAAGAGCCATCAGAACTTGATCCTAGTTTTCTGGCTCCATGCTGTAAGGAAAAGCCTTCTGGGCTCTCATACCCCATTATTGTCCCTTTGGTCCTGAGAGGGCGAGACCAAGAGGAGACTGGACAGAACACTCATCTTGTATGTGTATACAAACCCTAATTTAAATCATTTTAATTTCATCTCTCTCTATCTTGGGGTTTGCTGTTGTTTGGGAGACTGGAAATCAAACCTATTGTCTTAAATTCTATAGCCAAGTGAGCTGCCACCAAACTACATTCACAAACACTTTTTATGTCTCCTGCCAGAAACTGGACTCAGAAAACAGGAACATTCCATTCTGATTTTAGTATTAATCTTATAGAACCAATTTGATATAGCTGAAGTGGCAGGGAGAATGAAATCTGTTTAACTATCTTAAGCAAACAATTCCTGAGCAAGCATCCACTCTAGTCTAGACTCCTCAGTTAGAGAAAAGAATTACTCATATGCCCTGCTAACAATCACCTCACCATCTAATGTAAATGGTGAAAACACAAACTCATGGATCAGCAAAGGGCTGGAGAGAAACAGAAAAGACAGCACCCATCCCAGAAGGAGAAAGAAGAATCTTCATGGGGGGAAGGGGGGAGAAGAGAGATGTTTGGTCTGAATCTCGAAGAATGGATGCCTGGAACCTCACAGGATGGATGGGAAATCTTGGTTTCTGGGAAATGCAGACTAAGGAAACTGGAGAGTGAACATTTGCGTAGCAGGGCCATAGCTTATAGAGACCATAATAGACATAGAGACCATAGTTATAGCAGCATAGTAGAGTGCTGCTATAACTAGTTGGATCTGGCTCAGAACTCGGAGGTCGATTTCAGTAGATCCAACTTGCAACTTGAGAAGACGGAAAGACTTAACTCCTTTCCTTCTTTTTCCTCAGAGTCTGTGGTATTTGTAGCCTGCTCCACTCATGCCAACCTGCCTGCTTTTCTGTGCTTTGATTTGTTTTCATGGTGTTAATGTTCCCAATTCAATAAAATAAAATAATAATAGTGTCTCCTGTTTTCTTGAGAACATAGCCAAGGGAGTGTCGATATCCTACCCCAGCTATGCACTACATGTATCAATCATTAAATTGATCATGTGTTTTATTTTCCTCTCTGTTACTATGATAAAGTAGTCTAACCAAAAGCAATTTAGGGGAGAAAGATATTTATTTCACCTTATGTTTCCAGGTCATGTATATCTACAAGGGAAATCAGGATAGGAACTTGAGGGAGAACTCCTGGAGAGATGCTGCATCCTGGCTTCTGCCTTCGTATGTAGCCTTAGACCACCATGGCAAGATGGTACCACCCACAGTGGGCTTGGCCTCCTACATCAATAACAAGCAAGACAACCCCCTACACATGCCCACAGGCCAATCTAATCTAGGCAGTTTCCCAATCAAGGCTTTCCTCTCAGATGACTCTAAGCTGTGTCAAATTGACAATTAAGGCTAAGTAGGTAAGTAGGACACCATAGGTAGCAAGAACCTATTTGTTGATTGACTGCTAGTCTGTTGGCCCAAGCATCATTAGGTGACAGCTTCATGAACAAATAGAACAAGCAAGGGCAGCATGTTAACCCCAGCCAAGAAGCAACAGGAGGTATTGTAAACCGTGCACCTTTGATTTTCTGATTACATTTTATATAACTGATCTAAATTTAAACCAAGGTGCTCAGACATGCCTGGTCCCCACATAGAGCTGTCTTGAATTTCACCTTCCGATCTCTCTTAAGACTGAGATCCCAAAGTTGGTTATTAATCCAGTGTTTGCATGTTCTTGCTTGTCAGCATCTTACAATGAAACCAGTGTCTCGTCCTTCCTTTTGGAAAGAAAAAGGACAGCAGAAATCTCATGACCAACCCAGAGTCCCAATTCCAATGCCAGGCAACCAAGCCATCACTGAAGATATATATGAGATTATCTGAAGTGTTGGTAAATAGAACAGGGAAATGGAATAGGTTCAAAATCCAAATAGGTCACAGACCCCTATGATCGTTCTTGAAGTTATGACAGTCAGTCAAGGCTGCTTTAGGAAGGGGCACATATACAAAAAACCCACCAGAAGCCCTGAGTTCAGGGGCACAGAATGTTGGTTTTAGATAATCCTGTGTATTCCACTCTTCTCTTCTAGCCCTGTAGTTAAGGTCCTCAAATTTTCTTTTCTATTCTATTTTATCTATCTATCTATCTATCTATCTATCTATCTATTATCTATTATCTATCTATCTATCTATCTATCTATCTATCTATCTATTATCTATCTATCTATCTATCGTTGTTGACTCTTCCAATTCATTCCCTGCATTTCTGTCATGGGGCTCTTTCTACAACACAGATATAACCACGTCTTTTCCTTAAACATGAAAGCTAGGCAGGATGATGTGCACCTGCAATCCCAGGTCAGGAGGCCAAGGGAGAAAGCATGCAAGGCCAACACAGACAATTCAGTAAGATCTTGTCTCAATTTCTTCTGAAAAAGGGAGAGGGACCTGGTGACGTACTTCAGTTAGCAGAGCACTTGCATAGTATATAAATGTCCAGCACTAAAAGTATCAATACTAATGATTCTAATATTAATAAAGCAGTTCAGTGTCCTTCCTGGGCCTTCAGGACAAGGCCCCAAATCTGCATCACCTATGAAGGCCTTTTTCTACTAGACCCTGAGAGACCTTCAAGTCTGATCTCTCCTCACCCTTACCTCCTCCACATTCCATTGGCACTATAGTACCTAACACCGCCAGAGGCAAAAAGTTCTAATCTTCAGGCCTAACTCGAGTTCCCTCTCCAGTTAAATTCAATCTCACTTGCTCACTTTCACCCTTGGAAGGCAGACTTAGTCTCTCCTGTGCTACAAAAAGTGCCTTGGCATTTCATTTATTACTATAGATTATACTTAGAGACTTGGGACACTATTGTGGCTGGGAGGAGGAGAGATTTTTACTTCATGTAACCTTTCTACCCTTAGCACAATGGGACTGAAGGTGATTTTAAGAAAGGAGAGAGAGAGAGAATGTGTGTGTGTTAATGTCCTTCCTTCATGGAAACGTAAGCTCCTGGCAGAGCCCGAGTAAGACTCTAAGTCCTCTGCTGTCCAGAAAGAAAATTCCTCTCTAGGGTAGATGTCTAACCACATGGCCCTTGCTGACGTGGACTCTGACCCACTGGGACAGGGATATTTGTGGTCTTGCAGGAACCCAAGCTGCTATCTCTAAGGAGAGCCTTCTCTGCCTCTCTAGAGAACTGTTTTGATTCCCAAAGGCTTTGAGCCACGCTGTAGGCGGTGACAAAGCAGGTGACTCACCCCAGCCCACACCACATTCTCTGCTGAAGGGGCCCAGCATCTGTCTGTCTTGGGAATTGGATATTCTGAATCAATTCAGGCCCAGGAAAGGAGAGGTGCAGTTATGGGCAAGGCCTACCTCATACCCAGTGATAAAATCAATCTAGTGATGTTTTTGCTATCTGGATAAACATAAAGGAGCTAGCCTCAGAAAAGCTAGTGTATACTTTAGGGTGAAAGGTTACGACGACAGAGCTGTTGGGTCCCACCTGGAGAGGAAACAGCAGTTTATTCTCCCTGCTGGCTCACTGGTCTCTCATCATCCCTCCAGATCCAAAGCTCTCAATAAAAGTACAAGGGACTTCTTCCCTTCTTTTACCCTAGTCAATACCAAGGCACTCATCTTACAGTTGAATGTTGTTTTTACAAAGTTACCACATTAAGGGAAACATCTTCATTTGGTAAATTCTCTTGAATTAAAAAAGAAGAGGAGAAGGAGGAGGAGGAGAAGGAGGAGGAGAAGGAGAAGGAGGAGGAAGAAGAAGAGAGAGAGGAGGAGGAGGAGGAGGAGGAGGAGGAGGAGGAGGAGGGTGGTTGCTGTCCCAGAGGTCCAGAGTTTAATGTCAGCAACCACATGGTGGCTCACAACCATCTGTGATGGGATCTAATGCCCTCTTCTGGTGTGTCTGAAGACAGAGTACTCATATACATACTAATAAGTAAATAAATATTTTTTAAAAGATTCAGATCTAGAGAAAGAGAGAGAGAGAGAGAGAGAGAGGAGAGGAGAGGAGACAGGACATGACTCTTGGGTATGGTGGAGGAGAAAGTTTATTATAGACATGTGGGAGAGCATAGCCAGAGGTGGAAACATCTGAGAGTCCTGAGTGAACATGGCCAGACTGAGCTGGGCCATGTGGGGAAAAGGGGAGGTGATGGAAGGGGGAGAGAGGGACATTAGCCAGGAGGGCAAAGGTACAAAGGGGGCACGTAACCAACATGGCTGGATTACTAAGGGAAGGGCATCTCAGCCCCACAGGCTAGAGAGTTCAGGGTAGAGGGTGGAGTATGCCAGTCTTGCCCTGTTACAGGTAGGGACTGAGGGATGCTGGGGGAACTTGATGGCCAGGCCCGCTTTGATATGTTAAGTAGGCACGTCAGCACTTTATCCTGAGTTTGAAACTTAACACTGTCCACTATAAAAAGCTGAATGCATTTATTCTCCAGTGCTTACAAAGTGCAAGATCCTTTCTACTAGGAGCTGGAGAGATCCACTAACAGTACATTCCCTACTTCAGCCCAACCAACATAGGAAGTCAGCTGCATATCCAAATTGCTGTAACAGAAGGAAAACGTAGTAAATGTAGGGAAGGCCCACAGAGCTGAGCTCTTGACCTCGGAAACACAACGTGTAAAGATGTCAACTGTGCTGAGTGTTGGAGAACTGGTTGGATGTCAGCATTATACATAGATGAAATGGCCTGTAAATAAAGAGGACTGCCAAGAATAGTGCATAGTAGGATATATGATATATATGACCACAGACGGAGTCAAACATTAGGCAAACCCACAACATACGGTTCAACAGCATGTACACTATGCCCAAGACTTAGGGACATAGGCAATGGCACAAAGGAAGAGGTTCTGAGCAGCCAGAGTACAAAATGAAACCAAACTCCAGCAACGGGGTTTGCTCTGAATGACAAGTGTGTCAGGATGAGCTTTGAAGTAGAATGAGATCCATGCTGGCTGTGCCCTTAACATCTGTGGCTTTCAAATATTTCTATAACGGACTCAATAGGGTCTCTCTCTCTCTTTCTCTCTCTCTCTCTCTGTGTGTGTGTGTGTGTGTGTGTGTAGAAAAAGTGGGGAAGAGTAGGAGGAGAGAGGAGCAGCAGGAAGAGGAGGGGGAGGAAGGAGGAGGAGGTAGTAGTTGTCAGGTATCCTGGTAGGAATTTCAAGAGCAGGAAACAAGAGGAGTTAAAGGGAGGGAAGTGGGGGAGGGGGGTGATGTAAGTACAATGTACTCATGAATGAAATTCTCAAAATCATTTTTTAAAGATTTAAATTTAAGAGTCTTAAATTTAAATTAAAAAAAAAAAGTTCTATAGGCAGGGGCTGGCAAGATAGATGGCTTAGCAGTTAAGAGCAATGATTGCTCCTGTTGGGCAGCTCTCAGCTCCTTTTAATTCCACATCTGAAGGATCCCACGCCCTCCTCTGAGCTCTCTGAGCACCCACACATGCCTGTGCACATAGACTCACCCAGATATGTACAAACGGCACACGCATAAATAAAACATTTTAAGTATAAATAATTTGCAAGTTCTCTAGGCAAAGTCCCTACTTTCTGCATAACGGACTGCTATGGAATTAAATAAATAATAGATATGAAGCATCTAGTACCGTGTGAGACTTGTAGTACACAAGTCTGTGACTTCCTTTGGTGGGGGCTTAGACAGGGTGGGGGAAGGTTAATGAACCCTCTAGGAAAGAAGAGGTCAATAAAGATTCTGAAGAAGGCTGGGAGAAAGAGCTCAATGATTTAAAGCTCTTGACTCTACAACACACCATATCTCAGGGTGTTGTGGTGCTGGTAAAACTACCCACCACACTGACTGTTGTTTATCCCTGGGGAACTCAGTGTTCCTCCAGCAGCACCAGAAATGCAATTAGCAGAACTGAGCTTGTGGGTGGAATGAGGAGTAGGAGCCGAGCAGAGAGGAGAGGTAGCACCCTGAGCCGAAGAGAGAAGAGAGGCAGCACCCTGGGCCCTGCCCAGACTGTGGAGGAGCTCAGGAATCAGGAGGTGGGTAAAGATGGCTCCAGACAGACACATTTTTAATTCCAAAAGCTCTCTTACACTAGGAAAATCAAACACAAATCCAAGATAATTTTCAGATTTCCAAACTTGCTCTTTTAACCTAAAGATGGCCTATTCAAGCCCAGCAAGGGAGATGCCAACACACACAGGACTTCATGCAGATGTCCTGTTGCTGCCCCTAGACAAGTCTCACAAGTAAATAAAAAGAAAAGCAAAAGTCCTTTGGTAAGTCCTGCCATGTAATGTGTCTGGTTTGTTCTCCACAGACCTGCACAGGGAAGCCACACTTGTCTCTGTGCTGGGGAAATCCCAGCCTTCTAGAGCTGAATGATCTTAACCTGAATCCTGATAGAAGACACAGTGCTCTGAATTCAGATCCCTGTCACAGGGCTTGTTCCAAACAGAGTCTAATAATTTTATTTTCTGATGATGTAGGAGAGGGTGCCTCACACAATGGTAAAAGGCTATGACTGTTTGTCTTTGGTTTGTTTACCTACTTATTTTGGAACAGGGTCTCTATGTAGTCCAGCCGTGTTGAAACTCACTATGTATATACTAAGCTGGCCTCAAACTCACAAATCTCGGCCTGATTCTGCCTCCTCTTTCTTTAATTCTACAACTAAAGGCATGGGCTACACAGCCAGCGCTTGCTTCTTGAGGAAACAACTACAGAATCTCTTACATTCTTTCAGCTCCTAAAATTGATGATTTAGGGAACAGCCCAAAGAATTCCAATCCAATCACAACATTATCCCTGGTATCCTACAGCTGCCATTTTCATCTGTCTCACTGGGGCCGGGAGTGGGGGTGGTATTCCCTCATACTGAAGTGAAAGAAAATAGGCAGGGTTAGGGCAGAGCTTCGTTGGTTTTTTTGGTTTTGTTTGGTTTTTTTGGTTTTGTTTGGTTTTTTGAGATACGGCTTCTCTGTCCTGGAACCCGCTTTGTAGACCAGGCTGGCCCGAACTCACAAAGATCCACCTGCCTTTCAAGTGCTGGGATTAAAGACATGCACCACCACTTAAGGCTAGAGTTTCGTGGCTAATGACAGAAGAGGTCAGCTTAAATTTCAAGCTCCTAGGATTATCTCTTAAAATCCTCACTTCCTGTTTTAGCTGGGGGGCTGGCCCAGGAGAAAAAAGCCCTCTAAAAACAGCAAGCACCAAATTCTCTATGATGTACTTTCCAGAGCACATAACTCTGAACCAGTTCAAGGCCTCTGTGGGTCCTGGGTAATTCGGCCGGCTTCGGGCTCCTAGGTGTCCTCGGGCTGGAGGGTGAGGGTGACCGCCTGGAAGCTTCCCGGGTAGGTCCGGGAGCTGCGGGCGGCTGGCGCTGAAGTAATGGCGAGCAACTACCTCACGCCCCACTAGATCTCGGATACAAGACAAAGCTCGGGCTCGGACACGAAGGAGTTGAAGGGACTTTGAGTCTCAAAAAGATCTTGCGACCGGGTGCCCAGGCACCGCCCACTCCAGACTCAGTGGAGACTCTGGAAGCAACGGTCCCCGTCTGCGCATGCGCGTGCCAGCACGGGCAGCATCGAGAGAAGGCCACTAGGGAGCGCAACGGAGCTGTGCGGCCGTGCGCGTGCGCACCAAGACTGCTGCCTTGTGAGCCTGGTTGCCTGCGCGTGAGACCCAGCTTGCTCTGTGGCTGGTTTCTGTAGAGCCCGGGCCCAGTGATTGCACCGTAGGTGATGACCAGCCCCTTCCCCCCCCCCTCCTCCCCACAACTCAGGAAAACATATTTGAGTGAAGGAAGCCTGGCTTGAGAGACTGGCCACGTTCAGTGAGGAGCCCTACTTCCCCCACCTTCAGGACCCGGGTTCAAAACAGGCCTCACTTTCCTCATTAAGATCAAGAGGCGAACTGGGGAAGACGGCAAAGGCCAGATACAGCCAGTTTCTGGTAGTCTTAGAGGAACCAGATTTGGCCATAGAGAGGATGCCAGCTGCAACCCATGCGTTCCAGAAGTGCATCTCTTCACCTGTGGCCCTGGAGAATTGGGAGGTGGAGGACCAGCAGCAGTCCTGTGTCCTCACAGGGCCACAGGGGCAGGAACACATCATAACATGGCATCCTTGCCTTCACAAACACTGCCATATGTTAACTGACTTCGTGAAGTGGGATGTCCCAAAACGTCACAGGGAACCAGAGACGGGGCGTGGATTGGGCTTCCTTGGTGCCTACATGGATGCAAGGTCCAACCGGAGCTTACAGACTGGCTGATGGACTGAGCTGCTCCTCCAGGTCCTTAGCTCTTAGGAGTGGGGCAGAATTAAGGGAAGACAGAGACTCCAATACGTCCCACCCAGCAGGCCCAGGGGCAGGCAAGAAACTCCTGCTGGATCTTCTGTTTCTTCATGCTGTTCTCTGCCAGGAACTTTAAGTGGCCTAGACTCCCAGAACTTTTTTATTTAGAGGCCTTGAACTTGCTCAGAGTTACATGCTGTGGCCCGGTTTCCTCTCCTTGATTGATCTGTCCTTTTCATCATCTCCGCCACACAAGCATTCACCTTCCTGTGAGTATAAGCCCTCACCTTCCCCAGAATCCTGTCCAGCCATCAATGAGTAGGTGAAGTTGGGTTCCCTCCCTAAGTCTGACCTCCTTTTCTGGTATTTTAGTGAAGAGTCCTGACTCCATGGAAATACCCTTTTCAACAAAGGTAATACGTTACTGTTCAAACAAAAATTTAATGATTTCAGTTCATTGGTTCTTTCTTTACAAATGAGAAAAAGGAAAAATACTTGAGGACTGAGACAGGAAAACCACTTTAATCCAGCCATTCCAGATCAGCCTGGCCACATAGCAAGACCGAATCTCAAAACAAGTGGGCAAGAAAGTCTTTTGTCCTGATGATAATATGATTTGGAAAATGTCATCTTGCTCCTGGGTCTTCCCTGGTCACTGCCCCTCCTATGCCTTGGATCTCTACTGCATAGTTATTTCTCAAGATAGAAATGATACCTTGTAAATCTGAAAAGTTCCAAATCTTTTGAAATCATACTGAGAAAGTCTCTAGCACTAGAATTAATGGAAATATAACAGATATTTTCATACTCGTAACAAAATAATCTTTTGTTTAGGTTTTTGTTTGTTTTGTGATTTTGGTTGGTTTAGTTTTCTTATGTGCTGTTTTGTGTTTGTTTTTGAGACAGTCTCAAACTATAGCCTCCTGAGTGCTGGGCTTACAGACACACCACACCAAGCTCAGAATCACCTTTATTAGTGTTTGAGAAATGCATACTGTTGTACCGTGGATTAAGGCTCCAGGTCAGCACACATCAGTGGTAATAGGCTATAGTAGAGTTAGACCTGAGTGGCACACACCTGTAATCCCACCACTTGGGAAGCTAAGGCAGGGGGACCATGTGTTTGAGGACAGACTAGGCTACATAGCAAGTTCAAGGTCAGCCTGGGCTACATAGTGAGATTCTATCTCAAAAAGATCTTTTTCTTTTTTCTTTTTTGGTTTTTCAAGACAGGGTTTCTCTGTGTAGCCCTGGCTGTCCTGGAACTCACTCTGTAGACCAGGTTAGCCTCGAACTCGGAAATCTGCCTGCCTCTGCCTCCCAAGTGCTGGGATTAAAGGTGTGTGCCACCACTGCCCAGCAAGATCTTTTTCTAATGTATGTGTTTCTTAAGATTTTTCTTTGGCTCTTTTTTTTTCTGTTTGTTTGTTTTCTCATACTCTGGTTTGTTTTTATTTTATCTTATTAGTTTTTTAGATGTTTGTTTGTTTTCTAATGAGAGAGAGAAAAAAAGGTCTATATTTTAGTGGGTTGAGTATCTGGGAAGAGTTAGAAAGGGGAACTATAATCAACATATATTGTATAAAAATTTATTTTCAATAATGAGGAGGAGGAGGAGGAGAAGAAGAGGAAGAAGAGGAAGGAGGAGAAGAAGAAAAGAGTATGGTGGGGATGGCAAACTGGCTCAGCCCATAGAGATACTTTATGCTGGCCTAATGACCTGAAATCAATCCCTGGAACCTACATGGTGGAAAGAAAGAACAGACTCTCAAAAGTTGTCCTCTAAACAAGCATACATACACACACCAAATAAACAAATTTAAAAATAAAATGATTCAAAGCACTAAATGACCACTCAAGCAAATCTTCTCCAGTTTGAGAAAAGGCTTTGGGGTCAGAAAGTCATCATTACCTAATGTGACTCTGAGCAAATAACCCAGCCTGAGCCATACAGGGAGCTGGGTGTTAAGTGGAAGTCTAACTCTCTCATTTACACATGCCTTCATCCTGGCCACTCTGACAGTCAGTGTCATCAGTAAAATATGACTAACCATAGTAATAGTGACTACAGTTTACTGCATAGTGTCTGTGGGTCGTGTCCTATGTCAAGTCAAGCACATTCCATGCCCCAAGCCATTGGTTCCCCACCACAACCCTGGAAGGGAGGGACTGACAGTATCTCCATTTTATGAGTAAGGAAACTGAAAGGCAATGTAGTCATTTGCCCAAGGCCACCTTGTAGCAAGCCCAGGACGGATTCCAAGCAGTGTGACAGCAGTGCTTTCTGAACTCTGCTAGCCTGCTGCCTCCCTACTAGGAAGAGTTGTGAGGATTAACTTAAGCACGGCACATCAAGCCTCAGCATAACACGGGACACACAGATGATGAGATCAGCCCCTGTTAGATGTAAGTGCGGTTTTGTCTACAGGGCTGAAGCAGTTTCTGGCACAAAGGACATTCTCTATAAACACTCTTTTCCTGATAGTCAGTCCACATGCTGGGTCCTATACACATTGTAGGCAAACAGACCACATCTGAGAGTGCAAGCAGAAGTGGAAAAAGTTCCTTTTTATGCTTGAGAATTTCCTTAGGACAAGACCTGCTGATCACACCTTTCCTGCATACATTTCTAGGCCACTAGTCAGGTTTTTCTGTTGTCTCCTCCTTATTGCCTTTATGATCTTCTAGAGAACAACTTTATTTGTATTAGGAAAAGCCCAAGGTTTATGTCATGTTACTGAGGGGGAATCGACATTAAATATTGCCAGTACCTGTGAGATTTCTAAGGCTAAGACACACTGCAAAGCCTCATTCTTTGAATGCCTTCTTCCTGGATCTCCATCCTAGGTGGCCCATCCAGGTACACACACACATAGTCATGCACACAGTCACACATAACACACACACACACACACACACACACACACATACACAGAGTCACCTTCTCCTCCAGCATCTATTTATTCATTCCAGTAGCATACAAGTGAAGGGTTACTGGGTTACTGTGTGTCCAACACTGTCCTAGATACTTAGGCATCTTTTGGTCACAAAAGCACACATTTCACCGGCTTCTCAGTTCCCTCAGACTTCACTTGAATGCTTTTTTGAGTTCCTTGTGTGCATATGTGTGTGTGTGTCCTTACAAATATTCTTTCCTTTCCCATCCCTCACATTTCCTGACTATGTTTAGAATAGCCTTTGGCTCTGCCTCCTCCACTTTCTGTTTCTTTCTCAACTCCCATAATGACAACCCTGAGTTGTGGAAAGAACAAATTTGAGGGAGAACTTAGTCTATTACATGTATTTCTCTTTGAAAAAGACCTTGTTGTTTGCCTTCCATCTTCCAAGGCAAAGCTCTGTGTTTCTGGCCTAGGCAAGAGAGAGAGACCAGGCTGCAGCAGGTGAGCAGGTTGGGTTGTTCAGTTGTTCAAAGCAGACCTACAGAAGGTGAACATGGGAGAACATGGCCAGCTTCGCCAGCCCTAGGATCAGATACTCCCAAGCCAGAGAACCCACTGGCCTCAGCCACTGACTAGCACCCTTCCTGGCATAACTGTATGGGTGTGGCCTAGGCATATGGGTCCTGATCTCCCTTTTGGGCTCTTTCCAACCATCCACCTCTTTCCCAGAGCCCACATCTTTCCCTTTCAAACTAGCTCTTAAACCAGGTTATGAATCCTCTTGGGAGTATCCCAGAGCAGAAAGCTTCCAAATTAAGGGAGTACTGCTCTTTTCAGAAACTGTAAAATGTGGTAGGTTGGGTACTGGCTCAGGGAGTTAAGACATGTTCAAAATACACATGCCACACCTGTAGAGGAGTGGACACTTTGGGGGATAGCTAGAGGAAGGTGATCATCCTTACCATCACAACAGACCTTACTCCATCATAGTCACAGAGATCATGAGCTAGCTATATAATAGTGGGCACAAACCAATTGGTACACTATCTAAGCTGCTTCTGGGAAGGATCTGAGGGTAGACATTTCTAGTAAACCCTATTCAAAAGGGATACTTCCCTGGATATTAGAAATAATGAACTAGGTTCTACAGAGGAAAAAGTTCTTTGGGTTTCCCATCATACAACATTGGGCCTTGGCCTCTATACTGATGGACTGAATTATCTTCCACACCAGGAGGCTAGGTGCTGAAAGGAACTACCAAAAGAGGCTCCAGAAAATATGCAAAACAGGGGCAGATATTTATTAACTTCCAAACTATCCCCCGGAAAGTTGAAAATGACTATGCTGGGTGCTGGAGAGATGGCTCAGGGGTTAAGAGCACTGGCTGCTCTTCCAGAGTTCAATTCCCAGCAACCACATGGTGGCTCACAACCATCTGTAATGGGATCTGATGCCCTCTTCTGGCATGCAGGTGTACATGCAGACACAGCACTCATATACATAAAGTAAATAAGTCTGAGGGAGAGAGAGAGAGAGAGAGACAGAGACAGAGAGAGGGAGAGAGAGAGAGAGAGAAGAGAGAGAGAGAGAGAGAGAGGGAGGGAGGGAGGGAGGGAGGGAGGGAGGAGAGAGAGAGAGAGAGAGAGAGAGAGAGAGAGAGAGAAATACTCATTCACCTGGCTGGAGACAATGAAGAAGGCGAAGGTGTTGAGGAGAGATTGGAACTTTATTGAGACATTCTCCCTGATGAAACCAGAATGGAAAGAACACTGGAAAGGTCAGCCACTGTACTGCTCAGGCACAGACACAGATGGGAACCAGGAAATCTCTGCATCCCACGTTTCTCCTGGGATGAAACTCCCTCCTCCTAGAGTCAGAATCCTGCTCAACATCTTTCTCTGCAGAGCTGGGCAAAGAATGAGTGCTAAAACCTGTGTGACTGTCAGTAGCCTATGGGCAGGAGAGGAACAGAATGGAGACGAAGAAGAAATAGATGGAGAAAAATCCAAAAGGAAGGTACCACTGGTAAGGTGCCTTACCCCAAACGCAAATACTGTAAGAACTCCTTGGCCTTACTTCGCCTGCTTCCCTCTAAGCATGCAGGCACCAACAGCTAGGACAGAATCCATACAGTTCAGCTTTTCTCCCAGTTTTTGCATTGAGAAAAACAGATTTGCCACACAAAACCCACAGGCATGAGGGGCATGAAGGAGAAGGATCAGAGGGACAGTCTCTCCAGAGAGCACATGATGGAGAGAAGAGGGGAGGAGCTTGGGAAGAAAAATCCAAGACAGACTGCAGCTCATCTGCCAGGCTCCATAGATAACCCTTATGGGAGGAACTCACACCTTGGAAACAGCGTCCTGGCAGCTCTGGAGCTTTCGACTTGTGGCAGGTCCTGGGCTACATAGAGCCAAAGCAGCACACTTCCTCAGGAGTGGGCACCAGACTGCTAAGAATTCAGAGAACACAAGCTCCTCATCAGTGGTGGCCTCCATTGATGTCTAACATGCTTATGCTACCTACGTGATCCTCAGAGAGAATAACTTTGGCTCAGCCTTCCTTCCCATGTTCCTTCTGTTCCTGATGACACCCTGGTGCTGGTGGATCCCAGCCCACGTCTCACCGTCAAGGCCCCAGGAGAGCTTGCTCCCAAAAAAGCATCTGGCTGTGCTCAGGAATCCCTCAAGGCAGGCTGAACTTCACCTTGCCTACTCCATCAAAAAGCTCTTCATCCTCCCAGAGCTTCTTGCCTCCCCTGCACTTCAAGGTGGCAGTGTATGTGTGCCATGCAAGGATCTCGGGAGTCCTTTTTCTGTGCTCCAAGTCTGTCATCCTCCTGGCTGTCTCTTGTACAGTGGACACACTGTTCAAGTGCACATTCACTGGTGTTTGAAGGTCCTGACTGTCCTGACTGCATTCGGTGGGTATCTGCAGAAGTTCAAGTTGAACCTGAACCTCTGATCTTATCTGGCACTAACACCAATGCCAAGGGGCTGGTACTGGTTCTGATTCTAGAGACTTTTTCTCAGTTGGAAGTATTGATGCATCAGGGAATGGAGAAGAAAGGAAAAGAGAAACCATGGTTCTGGGAACCAGAAGAGACATGTCCTCTGTCAAGTGCTCCCACAGAGAAGCTGTAGAAACAGCTTCCCCGAAACTTGGGAGAATGTCTGTCCAGAGAAGCCTCAAGGACTAGGAGCAAGGTCTCCACTGTCCTCCCTGAAACCCAACATCTCTGTGATCTGAGCTTTCCAAGACATGCAACAGACAAAGACACACTGCAAACCAGTTAACCCCCTGAGCCCTTCTGGTACCTTCATGTAAGTCATGTAAGGAGAGAAAGTACTCGGGTACATCACCCACTCACCCTTCTCTTAGGGACAACTAAGTGTCTGAGCTTTCCAACTGGGATATCAATGAAATGATTCTTGGGGTGGCAGATCAACACCCTAATTTGAAAACTCCTGTTTTAGTTTTCTGGATGCCCCTACCCCTTGGGAAAACAGGGAGAAGATTCCAAGATTGGGCTCAAAATCCATGAAGATCAGACTCAAGAGACTGTCTACTTCTCAAAGTTAACCCGAGCTTAGGAGGGAGCCAAGGAGAGACAGGTCGGACAGAAGATGTGTGAGAGGAGCTGACACAGCGCCGAGAACCCTCTATAACTCAGGAAATTCCCACTGAGGTTAGTATTTAACCCTTATTATCTTAGTATTCATTAGAATTTGGCTGCTCTCTGTCCCTCCAAGACAGGACCCAGGAAAAGCAAGGGAAGCCTTGTAGACTGACTTGGCCTGTGTCAGGCCTTCTAACTGAAGCAGTAAGACGAGCACACTATATGATTCACAGTTACCACTCTCCTCCCTAGAACCTTCCCTGATTCACCAGCCTCAGTGAACCCCAAATCTCCAATGCAGACTGATTGTCGCCAGTATGGCTCAAAGGGTTAACAAACCAGGACTTTTCAGACAGTTAGGACACAAGCTTATTCACCATTGGGGACCCAAGAATAGCTACACAGAAACTAGTGCTTCTTGTAGCGATTCTTTGGGGTCTCACCACAGCCTGTTTTGTCACAGTTAGGAGCACCTGGATTCTTCCCAAGCCCAATGCTACCCAGAAGGCTGGGGAGCTCCTGTGTGATGGCTCGTTCAATCTTCTCCAGGAAGCACCCCCCATGTAGGAGCACTGCTGAGAGAGGAGTTTGAAATTGGAAATGGGGTTGATGCCAAAGAAGTCCTTATAAGCCTCACGGTTGGGCAGGTCAAACTTGCTGACGTTGGTCTTTGCCAGGATGGTCTTGAAAATGTAGAATTTATCAGGATCTTCCACAATGTCCTTAAAGACCAGTTCCCCATCACTGAAGAAGGTCATTTTGTCCTTGTAAGTCTGCAGATAGCGGTCAACTAAAAGGGCGTGAATTCGGACTCGGATGGCGTGCTGGCGAATAAAAGCAATCTTGTTCTCTAGCCTGTTCTCAATCACCTGGTTCAGGTCTTCCAGGAGAGAGATCTCTTCTTTGAGGAACAGTTCCCGGTGGGTGTCAGGCTTATAGTCCTGTGGCCAGAAGGAGCTGACATAAACCCGTGGAGGCTCTGTGACATTGATGAGAGGGGCCAAGCTCCAGAAGAGAGCTCCATACACCCGCATGAGCATTTGTGTGGCCAGGTTGTCAGCCTTGTTCAAAATGATCCTTATCTGGGACTCACGGCCCTTCAGTTGGCGGAAGAGCATCTCCAACTCCAGACCCACATCCAGCTTGGTGGGATCAAAGACAACAAAGATGAGGTCGGCTCTGTCAATGAACCACTGACACACATCGTTGAAGGGGTAACCTTGGGGAAACAGGAATGAGGAGTCAGGCTGAGTGGGGCACACATAAAGCCCTTTGCACCTCCCTTCAGTACCAAACCATTGCATGGGCTAACAGAGCCATAGCACTGGCTATTTCCTGGTTTCTAAAGATCGGTGAGCATTATCTCTTGCTTTTTGTCAACCTTCAATCAAGAGCCGTCTGATCCCTAGTGAAGGGAAGGTTTTGTCCAGAGTGGACATTTGTATGCAGTGTGTGATGGTGCCTCCTGTGATCCCCACACTCAGAAAGGCAGAGGGAGGAAGATCTTCAGTTTAAGGCTGAGCCACATAACAAGACTGTGCTTCAAAACCAGCAACAAAAAGAAAACACTGGGACTAGAGAGATGGCTCACTGATTCAGAATGCTGGCTGCCCTTTCCGAGGACCCAGATTCAGTCCCTAGCACATACATGCCACTCATAATTGTAACTTGAGTCTCAGAGGAGCCAGCTGCCTCTTCTGGCCTCTGTGGACACCAGACATGCATGTGGTGCAGACATACATGCAAGCAGAACACCCATACACATAAAAATAAGAATGTTTTTATTTTATCTTATTTTTAGTTTTTGAGTCAGGGTTTCTCTGTGTAGCCCGGGCTGTCCTGGAACTCACTGTGTAGACCAGGCTGGCCTCATACTCACAGATCTGCCTGCCTCTGCCTCCCAAGCACTGGGATTAAAGGTGAGCACCAGTACCACCCAGCTAAGAAATAATAAAATGTTTAAAGGAAAATACCAAGTGATTTTCCAAATGTCTGAAAGATCTAGGACAATGGCAGAGATGTTGAAAGGAAGAAATCAGGAAGCCAGAGGAGAGAGAATGTGTGTTTAAGGGAAAGACTTGGTGGTGAGTGTTGAGCGTCTGCCATGACCTGGACAAGCATTTTAGACTTTGCTATAGGCTAGCCAGATGGTACGTGCTCTTAATTTCTTGTTCATCAGCTATAAAATTATAAAAGGAACAATAATACCAAAGCTGACTTAAGAGTACTGTGCTAGGCTGGCTGTGGTGGTACCTGACTTTAGTCCCAGCAGTCAAGATAATCCCAGCATTCAGGAGGCAGAGGCAGGAGGATCTCTGTGAGTGTGAGGCCAGCCTTGCCATCATGGCAAGTTCCAAAGAGGGAGTGGGGTTTACTGTGTTGTGAGACAGTAAAACACCCAGCTAAGTCTGCAGTCACACAGGTGCTCATCATAGATTAAGTCTTCTCCCTTGTTTCCTTGACTTTCTTATTTACTAACAAGAAGACAAGAACTACCACCATGATGGCTCTTCTCAGTCGTCTACTTGACTACATATGGAATTAACTAAAACCTGAGCCGCTGGATTCACCCGAGGGACTTTCCTTAATTAAATTATTTGAAGTGAGAAGACCCACTTTTAATCCAGATCTTTTAAGGTAGGAAGAGCTACCTTTTAAATCTGGTACACACCTCCTGATGGCAGCCTTTATAAAGGACATGGAAGAAGGAAGCTTGCTCTCTTTTCTGTCTTGCCCTCCATCTCCCTGCCAGTGCTATTCCTTCACTTGCAATAGAGCCTGCTTCTTCAGGATTCCAGTGTATAATGAAGACGAGCTGAGACAGCCAGCCTGGTAGACTAAACAACTACTGGATTCTTGACCTTTCTGTTGGTAGACAGCCATTGCCTGTAACCCACTCTAATAAATCATAGATAGATGGATGGATGGATAGATAGATAGATAGATAGATAGATAGATAGATAGATAGATAGATAGATTCATTCTATAATTTCTGTTCCTCTAGAGAACCTTGACTAATACAACAGTTTTGAGAAAACTGATTTTTTTATAATTACCAGTCAAATAACATATAAAGTTATCTGATTGATAATAGGGCATAATAAGGTTATCATTAACTATAAATTACATTGTTGCTAGTAGACCAGGCCTAGTTATAACCCAGATGCATAACCATACACTGAGATTTTGCCATTTGGTTACTATGACACCTGAGTGCTGATATCCCTGTTCCATGGCAGTATATCAATGGCCTATGATATAGCCTCATGCTTACCAGGCCCAGGATAAGCAGTCCCCTGCCCTCTAAAGGCAAGAAGGGTTCTGGGACACCTAATAAAGGTTTAGGCTAAAGTAGGCCCAACAAAACAGATATTAGGAGTAAGAAGAGATGTAGGCCATGTTCAATGGGGAGTAAGCCCAAGCCCCAGGTTAGCCAGAATTCAAATATAATTCACCAGGATACAATTAGTCCAGGCCCTCCACTATTCAGGAACAACTGGGCACCCAAAGACAACATGTTCCCAGCTTGGACATCTCTGAGATCTTACAGAGAAGACCAGTACTCCCCTAGGAAAATACTGGCCATCTCCAAACTCCTTTAGGAGGCAGAGAACAAGACATTTCAAACCCCAAAGTGTCACCACAGCCACAGTAAGAAGCAATGGAGAAGAGAATGCATCTCTCGGTCGAGAACATTAACCATCCTTTCTTCTCTGCTGGCCTACCACCCTCTGTTGATCACACTGTCATAAAACAGAGCTCTTGCTATTCAGAAATGGCTGTTCTCTCTCTCTCTCTCTCTCTCTCTCTCTCTCTCTCTCTCTCTCTCTCTCTCTCTTTCTCTCTCTTGTGTGTGTGTGTGTGTGTTATGTGGGGGTGAGTGTGTGCCCATAAGTTTGCATATATTGGCCACAGGAGGATGGTAGGTGTCTTGCTTTACTACTTTCTGTCTTATTTCTTTAAGACAGGCCTCTCATTTTGTTTGGCTAGGCTGGCTTGGCCACAGAGCTCCAAGGATTCCCTGCAACACTGGAGGTATAGGCACAGGCAGCCTTGCCTAGCTCTTTACATGAGTGCTAAGGATTTGAACTGGGGACCTTGTGCTTTCAGAGCAAGTGGTCTTCCCCACTGAGCATATCCCCTGTCCCCTGAATTACCTCTTTCTTGTTGTTTGCGGTTCTCAATGATGCCTGGTGTATCCACGAAAGTGACTCGTTCTAGAAGTTTGTGGGGAACCTCAATGCCAATCAGCTTCTCCAGAAAATTCTGGCCAAACTTTTCCAGTGGTGAGAAGGATCGGGCACTGTCAGCAGCCATGACGATGCCCTCGATGGTTTTCAGCTTGGGCCCATGCATAAGGACAGTGAACTCAGAGGTGGTAGGTTCAGCACCTGCATGCACAGATGGAAAACAGCAAGCACTGAGAAGCAGACTACTGCAAAGGGTCTGAACACGCAAGGAGTCTTGGAAAGGACTTCCACAAAGATAGGACAGGTTTGCTAGGTTCCTGCCTTCTCGCTTTTTAATTACACAAAATACACAGAACATTTACCATTTTGATTCTCTTTAAACCTACTGTCCAGTAGCATTAAGTATATTCACGTTATCATGCAGCCAGATGTCCTCATCCTCCGTTTCCAGAACCTTATCATCTTCCTGCACCAAAACTCTGTCTCCACTAAATAGCACCTCCCCATCCCTCTTCCCTGGCAACATCTACTATCTTTCTGTCTCTGATATTTTCGTATTGTGGCACCTCGTATGAGTAGAATCAAACCGTATATTCACTTTAGTGCTTGGCTTGATTGTTTTCAAGATTATCCATGTTATGGCAAAGATGTGTATGATGTGTTCTGACAGCATGCATGGTTCATTCTTTTCTATATGTGCAAATTGTGTGTGTGTGTTGTGTGTGTGTTGCATGGTACAGGGTGGAAGTCAGAGGACAGACAGCTGTGGGTATCCTAACCTTCTACCTTGTTTGATGCAGGGGAGATTGTCACAGCTGCATAGGTCAAGTTAGCTGGTCTCTAAGCTTTCAGGGACTCGCCCATCTCCAATCCTAATCTCCCTATAGAAGTTCTGCAATCTCAGATGCATGTACACCTGGCTTTTATATGGGTGCTAGGGGACCTGACTTCAAGCCATCTATCAGTAAGCCCTCTCCTCGGCCCTGCGGCATTCCTTTCCATTGTATGCACAGACTACACGTTTGTATCCCTTCACCCAGCACTGGACCCTTGAGTTGTTTCTGCTTTGCAGCTTTTATGAATAATGTTGCCATGAAGATGGCCAAGCTTCTGGTTCTTACATCTTATTTTCACTAATATTATTAAAGGCATACAAGTGCTTTATTTCTCATCTGCTTTCACAATTTATACCCCAAAATGTTCACCTGTATAAAGCTGGTATCGAGTATCTTCTAACCCAAGGAGGTAGTTTATCATGGTGGATTTGCCAACACTCCACGGTCCCAGAATAGCACCATTGGCTTGGAAGTAATCTCCCCATCTGCAGACAACAGGAATTAGAAACAGAAATGACCTAACATCAGCTCTTACTTGACAGGTGCAGCACTGTCTCCAAAGCACTCTGCATCCCCCTCTTCCCTCACTGTCATCCAGAGCTTGTGGGTTCTGTGTGGACCTAACTGCACAGTGCTCAGGGGCATTTACTTGCTTTATAAGAGCATTCACTCCAAAGACACAGGCACCATTGTTTTGACCTTTTCCAAATCCTTGGCACCTCTGCCTGCACCAGAAGGAGGACTTGGGTAGATTGAGACATGGGGGCTCAGTGCTCATGCTGGGTGCAGTCTCCTGGCTTAATCTAGAGAATGTCTCCAAAAAGGACAGAACTTTCACACTGAGAAAGGCTGACATTTGCTACCTGGATCAGTAGTAAGAAAGGACATGAAAGAGACATACAAGGTTGAACCATCCAAGCTCCAGGCTACGCCTGTTTGCAGCTCTGCAGCTTTCCTCATCTCTTCACTGTGGCTCCTCAAATCCTCATCTCAAGCCCAGACTAGTCTCTTTAGTCTATGACAAGTCTTTCAGGGTCTGAAACCAAACACTGAAAACTGGGAATCCTTAGATTCTTGGGCCCTGAGACCAAGGTCCTCCAAGATACCACCCTAGGAGTGACACCCTGCCAGGCTGCTCGGGCTGTGAGGGAAGCAGAGCTCTCCAGTGCTCTCAGAAGCAGAGGTGAGGGCTCGGGGTAGGGGCAAGGTTCACTGGCAGAGCATTTGCATAGTCTGTGTGAGGCCCTGGGGTCAGTCCCCATTACTGCAAAAATATGAAACAAAACCAAATATGAGCAAAGAAGCAGGTGAGAGCCTGTGGACAGAGATATGGTTTCTTATTGCTGCTTTCTGGCCTCTAAGTTCTTTTTTGAACCAGCTCCACTGAGCACCTGTGCTCTCCAGACTTTTGTCTTCCTGAGCTGCAGATAGACCTCAAAATATAGTCCTTCTTCTTAAAATTCTTTTTTATTTATTTCTTATAATGTTTTATAATGTCTTGACTCAAAAGTCTGAAGTACAAAAAGCCCCAGTCTGTCTAGGTCATAACACCCTCTCTATTAGGTGTGTTGGAGTTTGGTTTTCTTTTCTATTTTCTTTTGAGATGAGGTTATTATTTCCCAGGATATTCTCAAAGTCGTAGGCTCAAGAATCACGGTGATTCTCCTGCCTCAGCCTCCAGAGTAGCTAGAACTGTCTATATTTGTGTACCACTACCCTGGACACCAATGCTAATTTCTGCCATTTTTCAGCTGCCTTACTGTGCACAAGCCATGTTGTATATACCACAGTCCCTTATTTTCTGTACAGTGTATAGTATGAATCCCTTCTGTACCTGGCTTTTGGATGTACTGGTTTTGTTCCTCTGGGGGTAAAGCAAAGTCCTAAAAGATGATGTCTTCTACATGGTGAGCACAAGTCCATGAACTGGCCCTTCCTTCTTGTGTGTAAACATACATGAGAGGCACTCAGCCTGGGGACAGGATGAATAAGCAGTGCAAGAGGGTTATGCTCAGTTACGGATTTTTCGGAAAAAGCCAGTGCTGGTTATGTGAGACAGAGCTTTGGTTGTTGCTATTCCAACTCTGCACAGCAGGGGGCATCGTGGGCATATGTAGGAGACCAGTAATAAGCTTGAGGGATAGGGGTCATGCAGGAAGCTGGCAAGACATTAGGACAGATAAGCTAAGTCCAGAAAGGGAAGCCAGAAAAGAGCCAATTGGCCTTTGCTGAGAGCCAATCAGGGGCAGCTGGCAGCCTCTTGGCCACTGAGGCTTTAAGTTTGGAGTTTCCTTGGGAGGGTCATGCTACTCTCAGTGTCAAAGTAGGGAGAGAAGGCAAGTACAGAGGACAAGAGAAAGCCAGCCATTGGCAGATTCTGTAACCTCATACCAGGTCTGCACATGCTCTAAGAAGCAGGAGAGGGTGACTGGCTCTTAGGCTTGTAAGAACGGTAATAGGAACTGACAGAACAGGGTGTTTACTCCCTGGGGAAAGAAACAGAATCACAATCCTGACAGTGGCCAGAGCAACCAGCACTGCCTGGGCATTAAGTTCCTTTTCTGTAGAGTAGGAATATATATGCCCTTAGATACCACAGCTACTCAGTAGGCATTAGGGTAATATGGAAGTTGGCAGGTAACACAGGAAGAGATTTGTGATATGATTCACAATTAAAACAAGGGCTGGGGTTATAGCTCCGTAGTAGAGCACTTGCCTAGGATGCTCAAGGCCCTGGGTTCCATCCCCAGAACTGAAAAGAAAAAAAAATAACAATTATGAAAACTTTAAACCAGGAGTAAGAGTAGCTGTGGATACAGATCACTGACAGGGCCCCTGCTTAGCATGTCTAACGTCTGGGGTTGTATCCCCAGCGCTGAAAATGAGTAATACTTTTAAAGATGGCAAACCATGGTAGAACAAGAATTCTCTGGTATGTTCTTGTGAATATAGATTGGAGTATTTCAAGGCAATTTTCTAACAGTGGTCAAAATACTCAATTCTAGTGTTCTACAATAATTTTTAAACATGTATTTGTGGGGCTGGAGTATGCCAAAGGATAAATTATGGGAGTTGGTTCTCTCTTCCCACCATACAGGTCCAGGGATTGAATTAAGGCTGTCAGGGCTGCAGGTGCACTTACCCACTAGGTCATCTTGTCAGCCCCTCTACTGTATTGTTTTAAAGACAAACAAGCAAGCAAAACATGTCTTACATGCCAGGCAGTGGTGGCACACACCTTTAATCCCAGCACTTGGGAGGCAGAGGCAGGCGGATTTCTGAGTTCGAGGCCAGCTTGGTCTACAGAGTGAGTTCAAGGACAGCCAGAGATACACAGAGAAACCCTGCCTCGAAACACCCCCACCCCCCACCCCAAAAAAATGTCTTACAAATATCTGTACACAAAATACATAGTGATTATGCTAGTGTTTGGAATGGTTTAATTTCATTCAGATAGTTTCTCACTCTAAAGCCTATGGTGGCCTGAAATTCATTCTGTAGCCCAGGCTGGCTCTAAATTCTTAGTCATCCTATTGCCTCAGCCTTACAAGTGCTGAGACTATAGGGATAGCCACTATGCCCAGTTAGATATATTTGTGTGTGTGTGTGTGTGTGTGTGTGTGTGTATGTGTGTGTGTGTATATGCATTATGATGGTGTGGGGGGAGTGTGTACACAGCTTGGTAAGTGTATAGACGTCAGAAGGCAGCTTGCAGGAGCTGACTGTCTCCTACCGTTTGGAGTTCAGGAACTGAACTCTGGCCATCATGCTTGGATGCAAGTGCTTTTACCTACTGAGCCATCTAAGCAGCCTCATTTGTTTGTTTGTTGTTTTTTCAAGACAAGATTTCTCTGTGTAGCCCTGGCTGTCCTGGAATTCACTCTGTGAACCAGGCTAGCCTTGAACTCAAAGATCCACCTACCTTAGCCTCTAGAGTGCTGGGATTAAAAGTTTGTGTCACCACACCTGATTCCCGCCACCCCCCCCCAAAAAAAAAACTTGTTGTTTTCTTTTTGAGCTCTGGCTGCCCTTGTCTCACTATATAGACCAGGCTGGCCTCAAACTCACAGATATTTGCTTTCATTTTTTAAATTATAGCAAATGTAAAGCACCTATTGTCCCTCAGGAATTGGATGCTGGTTGTATAGAACCTGATGTATTCTTAGAAGACAGGACCAAGAAGCGTCAATAAAGAATAAGGATGAGTCATGCATGCATGCACATACATGTATATGTATGTATACACATGTATATACATATATGCACAGTTGACATAACATGGTCCCATGTATGTAAGAAGAAAAAGACATTTCTATGTTCATAGATATAGAAGAAATATCTGGAAGAATCTATCACAGCCTGTAGTTTTGAGCACTATAACAAACTGTGATAGTGGGTTGTCTCTGGGAGTGGAATTGGATAAACTGGAGATCAAGAAACAAATTGTGTGTGTGTGTGTGGGGGGGTGATATTGTATTTTGGGGACAGGGTCTTGCCATGTAGTAGCCCAGAACTCACTGTGTAGCCTAATCTGTCATCACAGTTACAATTCTTCTGCTTGTGCCTCCCAAAATCTAGGTTTATAGTCATATGCCATCATGCCTGGCTTTAGTTTTCAATTTATATTATTTTATATTGTTTGAAAATAGTTGAAACAAGTATGTCTTACTTTATTATTTTGAAAATCAAGCTTTAAAAGAATCCAGACCCCATCTAGGTGCAGTAGCATATATGAATAAATCCAGCTCTCAGGAAGCCAAGGCAGGAGGTGCTAAAGTTCAAGAAGTTCAAGGCTAGCCTGAGCTACATGGTGAGACCTTGCCTCAAAAATCACCATCATCATCACCATCATCACGGTCGGAGGCCTTCCAGGAGGAACATAAGGAGGCAAGGAATAATCTAGGTCATATAGAAGCCGATGTAAACAGGGGGCCTGGAGGCGCTTGAGCTCAGGAGGGACCACACAGGCCTTCCTACTCTGGAAATCAAAATGCCTACTGCTGAGACAATGTGCTTAGCAATGAAATCTCTCTGGCAAACTCTTCCAGTACTGAGTACTCACTCCTACTCCTGTAGGAGAGGCCACTTCCCAGGCCTGAGTCCCAGTGCTCCACCCCTCAGGAAGGCTCAGTTCCTGGAGTCCTGGCACACATGAATCTTGCAAGCCTATGTGGGCACCAGTGTGGTGTGAGTGGGTAAAGGTAAGAGCCCAATTCTGGGCCACGATGCTGTACCTGTGATCTCATGCTGCCGAAGCTCATTGTACTTGTAAGACTGCTCCAGGGGCTTGATGGATGTATGATAGATCTTCCGAAGCCGCTGCAGCACCGCTGGGGAGAGGGGCAAGAAATAAGCTGTAGGCAGGGCCACCCCAGGCTGCTCCTCTGCCTACAACAATCTTACTCTTTTTTTTTCTTTTTTTCTTTTCTTTTTTTTTTTTTTGGTTTTTCAAGACAGAGTTTCTCTGTGTAGCCCTGGCTGTCCTGGAACTCACTTTGTAGACCAGGCTGGCCTCGAACTCAGAAATCCGCCTGCCTCTGCCTCCCATGTGCAGATCCCATCTGGGATTAAAGGCGTGCGCCACCACTGCCTGGCTCAACAATCTTATTCTATCTCTCCCTGGTGAGAAGAGACATTGGCAGCCAAGACTGTGAAGTGATTGTGTTTGGGAAGGGGCTGGTCCACAACCCACCCTCAGAAATCTTCAATTCTAAGGAAGTCTTCCATCCAATCTGAAAAGCCGCCTGAGATATTTTAAAACAAAACAAAAAAATAATTCTTGGCCAGGCACTGTGTCATACACTTTCAATCCTAGCATTCAAGAGACTGAAGAGCTGGCTTTCTGTGATTCCAGGGGTACTGTGGTCTACATAGCAAGGTCCAGGCCAGTCAGGTTACACAGTGGGACACTATTAATAATATAATAATAATAATAATAATAATAATAACATTGTTGTTGTTGTAGTTGGGCAGGAATATGGCTTGGTAGGTAAAGAACCTACCTAGCATGCACAAGCGCAAAGCCCTGGGTTCAATCCCTAGCACCATAACAATAACAACAACAAAAATACAGGTATGGTGTGTCACACCTATAATCTCCACTAAGGGATTAGGAGTTCAAGGCTCTCCACTGCTACTTAGGGAGTTTGAGGTCAACATGAGCTAAATGAGATGGGTCTCAGGAAAAATAAAATTCAAACCCTATACTCTCTTCCTCACTTCAGTGCTGGATCCAGAAAAACTAGGTTGCCTTCAGCCTGACTGAACGCTCTCTCCTTGGGAAATGAAAATCTTATGTCTTTGCCTCTGTTTATGCTGCCAAGGTCTAGAAGGTAAGGAGGCCAGGTGCCTGGCAGGCCTAGGGCACAATGCTCCTGGAGAATTCAGACATGTCCCATGTTGTGGGGAGCAGGAACCCCGGGTGCAACTGAGAGCTTTGGGGTGTGTAGCACACGAGGTCACTGTAAGGAATGATAATCAGGTTAGTTCCAGTCCTTGCACTGCTAGTCTCTGGCTGTCTGCCAGGAGCAAATTGATATATTAATCTGATCTTGGCTAGTGAATCAGTTAAGAAAGGATAACAAGCCGCCACTGAAACCTTGGTTCATTACTGGGGCAACACAGAATAGGAGACACAAACCAGCTTTGTGAACTAAAACCCAAAGCAGACAGGACGCACTCTTACTAACCATCCTTCCTGCCCAAGGTGCTGGGGTGCATCCTACAGGTGATGGCTCTGAAGTTTACCTTCTGCTCTGATGCTGTGCCCTCTGGTTGGTTATCCCCCAGCCTGAGCCCCTTACTTCCAGGGTTCTCCTCTTCTATGTAGTCCCCCAGCCCCCGGCCTCAGAACTACAGCTCTGGGGCCCTGGCTCACAGCCCGTCTCCCTTCCCCAGTTACCTGAGTAATCATCAGCTGGCTTCTCCTCATTCAGCATCAGGGTTTTCTCAATGTGGGAGCGGTCCCTCATGGGAGCTTCTTCACTCACATCTTCAGCCTCTTCTGAGAAGAGAAGAGACAATGTGGGGTCAGCAAAACTAAGCCAGTAGTGCTGCAAGCCTCACAGAGATGGAGCAGGGCTGGGCCTCAAGAAGATGCAGAACAAAGTTGCCAAACTGAATGAATTTTAAAGGTATACACAACTTTTAAGACCCATGCTCTGTGTGTTTGTGTACATGCTAGTGCACAAGAGTATGCATGAGCCTGTTTGTGGGCATGTGTGGAGGTCAAAGGTCAACCTGTGATGTCATTCTTCCAGATCTATCCACCTTGTGTACTTATCTGCCTTTTATTTTTGACAAAGTCTGTCACTGTCCCCTAGGGCTCATCAATTAGGCTTAAATAGCCAAGGATCTGTATGTCTCTGCTCACCAGAGTTGGGATTATAGATACATACCACCACACTTAGCTTTTTCTGTGGGTACTGGAGATCAAACTCCAGTCCTCACAGTTGTGAAGTGAGCATCTTACTGTCTGTGATAGTTGGTTTTAGTGTCAACTCACCACACATTAGTGTCACCTGAGCCTCATTCATCCTGATTCCCTTAATTAACGTAGGGCCCACCCACTGTGGGTGGTGTCATTCCTAGGCAGATGGGCCTGGGCTATATAAGAAAGCAGGCTGAGCAAAGCAGAGGGAGTAAGTCAGTTAGCAGTGCTCCTCCATGGTCTCTGCTTCAGTTCCTGCCTCAGCTTCCCTCAAGTGGACGGACTGCAACCTGTAAGCCAAACGACTCCCTTTCTTCTCCAAGTCGTTTTGGATGTTTTATCACAACAGAAAACAAACCAGAATATCATCCCACCCCATTTACTGTATTTATTTTTTTAACTGCATTGAGCACAGAAAGTGGTGTCACACACCTATAATCTTAGCAGTTGAGAAACAAGAAAAGTGAATTTCAAGGTCCAGGCAGACCCAGGCTGGATAGACATTGTTTCAAAAAATAAAACAAATCAGACACCTATCACATATCAAGTGCCAAATGCCATGCTGGCAGTGCCGTGATGCCTACACAGGCACAGCCCCTGCCCTTGGGGAGTTGTCCTACAGTCTAACGGGAATGAGCTGATGAACTGTCTTTAAAACATGTGATAATTTTGAGTAGTAAGGAAGCTATAGTGGCTTTGAGGGTCTAGGAAGAGTATCTGCAGGTTTAGCAGGGGAAGCCAGAGAACTCTTCCCTGACATCTGCTGTTGAGCTAGAGTTAGTAAAGAAAAGAAAGTAGTTTTCCATGGTGGGCCTCATAGGTTGCCTGACAAGGAGAGGGCTGGGTGTTCCAGGAGCTGACTAGACATCTTTAAAGACCACCACTGGGATTTGCACTTTATCCCAGGGCAGAGAGAGCCATTGGGATATTCTACTCACACACAAGACCAACTGAACGAACATCTTATCAAAATAACATTGACTGAAAATGAGTGGAAGGAACCAGCAGATGTGTGAGTGTATGTGTACGTGCTGACAGCCACCAACAGGTCAGCTGTCCCACTGACCAAGCAAACGGGAGATGCCCATAACTGATGAGTCCTGGGAATGATGTCGTTCATGTTCCCTGGCCTCTGAGATCACTCATTTCTAGCAAAGCTGCCTATTCAGGGATCTAAGCTTAGAAGAGTTGTAACTAAGATCTGTGGGTAGAGGGAGGCCAGTGTCTGCATGCCTGACTTGTGCAGCACTTAAGCAATCCCTATTCCCAGATCCAGATATGATAAGGAAAGCTTATTGCTTGCAGCTCTACCTCCTTGTAGAAAGAATAAGTACATAAAGAGAACATGAACATTAAATTCTATAAGAAGCCAGACATTGCCTATAATCTCACAGCATTCTAGAGGCTAAGGCTAGAAAATCAGGAGCTCAAGGCCACCTTGACCATTATATAATGAGTTCAAATCCAGCCTGAAATACATAAGCTCCTGCCTCAAGCGGGGAGGGGGATGGCCTTAAGGAAATCTGTAAGGAAGCCATCTGGGAAAACTGAACGAATGACCCAGCCTCTGCCCCAAAAGCAGTTTCTTCTAGTCACACACACATCACACAAATTCTGCAAGTCCTAGCCACATCACCCCTGACGCTGCCCAATGGCTCAGCCCCTCTCCTCCTCCTTCCCTGTCCTCAGAGGGTACTCTACTCTAGAGGAGCATTTGAGAGCAGTTGGAGGTTGCAGTCAGCCTGAGTTCTCACCTCATGATCCTGACCCTTGATTCCTGACTTTTTTTTTTTTGTTTGGTTTTTTTTTTTTTTTTTTTTTTTTTTTTTTTTTGGTTTTTTCGAGACAGGGTTTCTCTGTGTAGCCCTGGCTGTCCTGGAACTCACTCTGTAGACCAGGCTGGCCTCGAACTCAGAAATCCGCCTGCCTCTGATTCCTGACTTTTATACCTCATGTAGGAGGTCTTCAAGAGCAGACTTGGGTTCTGGCACACAAGACGAGCCTGTGGTTCCTAACCTGCCCTCCCACTCCCTACACTTCTCTCCACCAGCCAATCTCAGGACCATAAGCCTACCATCAGTCCCTTGTCCTTAAGACTGATCCACACCTAGCAGCCCTACAGAGTTGTTCCTTTGACCCTCACTCGAAAATGGCCAGGTCCTTCTGGAGCCTCTTGCTAGACCCATCTACACTAAAGGTAAGCAGCTAAGGAAGTGCCTCAGTAAACTCTCTGAGGGCCAGAACTAGGCAGGGGTTCTCCCACCCACCCTGTTTGTCCCACAATGTACGGGATTTCCATAAAGAATGTATGGGCTAGAGATTCTTTGCCCTGAGGAATTAATTCCTACCCCGATGAGTAATTACAGGATTCCCTCTCCCCTGTTGTCTCTCTTCAGATGCCTCTGCTTCTGTGTCCTGGGTCTTGCTGCTCTCGGACCCTGTGTTCAGATCTTCCACATCAAGCTGGGCCCCTTCCTCCTCATGTCCTATGGCTCCTGGTGTTTTCTGGGGTTCTCCAGCCTCCCCAGGGGTGCTCCCTTCTTCTTCTTCTGAGCTAGCTCCATCACCACTGTCTTCTACAGATTCTTCTTGAGATGGAGCTCCTTCATCCTCACTTCCATCTTCTTCACCACCCACTTCTTCAGAGGAGGCCTCAGCCAAGCCCTCCTCTGACATCCCTGACACCTGGTCCTCAGGAGGGCTATTCTCTGTCTCTCTCACCTCAGAACTCTGGGTGTCCTCAGACTTTTCACTGGCCTCTATAGCTGAGCCAGCCTCCAGGCTAGGTCTAGGCTCCTCCTGGTCCTCAGCCTTCTCCCCAGATTCTGTATCCACCTCAGCCTTTGATTCTTCTGCACCTTCTTCTGCCTCTGCTCCAGAAGATGCTGTGTCAGAGACTGCATGTAGGCCTGTGGGCTGGTGATCAGGCCCTGGGATGGCTGTATCCTCTGACGGCAGGGAGTGGTCCTGAGGCTTGGCCTCTGCTCCCTCCCTGGCTTCTGCAGCCATGTCAGCCTCCGACTCATCTCCAGCAGGTATGGCATCCTGGCCTCCATCTAGCTCTGTGGATTGGTGATGAGACCCTGTGTTGCCCTCACCTACTGCCTCTTCACCCTCTATGATAGGGGAGAACTGGGTGGCTACAGACTCTGCTGTCTCTGCTGCTGCCTCCTTCATAGGCCCATCTCCTAAGAGTCCCTGTAATTCCTCAGAGACCCCACTACTTCCCTCTTGTACTTCTGCCTCCCCGCTGGCAGCCCCCTCTGTGGGGAGCCCCATCCCAGCCTCCTCCTGTCTTGGTTCCTCCCCAGAACTCAACTCTGGCCTCTCTTCTTCTGGCCCCCCAACGCCCCCTGGAGGAAGGGTGCCTGCTGCATGCAGGCCCTCCTCTTCCTTCCCAGGCCCTTCGACATCCCCAGGCGGAGCTGACTCTGCAGCTGAGGTATTGGACAGGCTAGCTTCGGATTCGGAGCCCTGGCCGTTGGCAGTGGAAGGGGCCCCTGCAGGGGTCTGCTCCAGGCTCTCGGCCTCCCTGCCGTCTGGGTAGTGAAGGAGTAGGTTCTTGTCTCCAGGGGCCGCATCTGCATAAAGCGCCCTTTCTTTCTCCTCTAGACTTGCGTCTCCAGCAGAGAAATGATTCTCCAACAAATTGCCAACATCTTCTGTGCCACCCGAAGCAGAGACTTGCAGTTCTAAATGATTAGAACATGATTGGTCAGTTCACAGGGTTGGCACTGCCCTGCTTCTCAAGAGTCTATATCAGTCTAGCTCCCACTGCAGGAAGCACCATGTGTGCCAGGTGTTCGGGGCTATGCCTCCCAACCTGGGTCCTCTGGATCACCTGCCTCCCTCCAAGCCTGTAGGATCTAGAGTAGGGAGTTAAAGGATTGACATGCTGTCCACCCTAAGGGTGTTAGTTGCTGTAGTAACCCAAGGGCTGCCAAAGCTTGACCCTGACCTTCAAGTCTTTCCCCTGGGTCCTAATGACTATATATGGATAGAAACTTGGGTGAGCTCTTCCAGTCCTTCCTCAACCTTGGAGCGGGTGTGGCACGTGCCACCTGTCTCCTGAGGAGATATTCCAAGATAGGACAAATGCGAGTGCATGCCATTCCTTGTCAGTTCCTAGAGTCATTAACCAGCATGCTTTTTATACTACTATCAGCAAAGGAGTGAAAACAGGTGTTTGTAGGCCAGATAATCTTAGGTTACAAAGCAAAGTACTTAGGGGATTACTTGTGGCTCTCAGCTTTATTAAGTCACACATCCAACCCTGTCCCCTTAAGGGCAGGCATTTGCTGGCCTCTCTACCTCAGATCAGAGGAAACAGGGCCTGAGGAGGAGACATCCAAAATGGGCAGGGCCTGGGCTTCCCAGTGGCCTCAGCCAACCCCTTCTGAGGGGATCCCCTTCTAAGGTCCTGCAACTGTACCCACAGAGCAGAGGGCACGGAGAACAGAGCAACAGGGGCCCAGTCTATGCCAGAGACTGACACCAAGGGTCAAGTTGGGTATTTTTGGAAAGTAGGGTGGGAAGCAAAGCTTGGGCTAGCCCTTCTGATCTTCTCTCCCAAGCTAGCTGGGATCTGCTTAAAGAGGAGGCCTGCAGGGACCACTGCAACCCCGTAGGAAGGGGTGGGATATGGGCTCCCCACTTCAGTGTGACTAAGACTTCTGTCTCTACCTCTGTGCTGGAAAAGGACACCCTCTCTTAGACAAAGCCTAGTGTCTTTGTCCAAGACACCCTACCCCTTACCATGGGCGTTTTCTCATTAACTCCTACAATTGGTCAACTGTGCCAGCCCCTGAAGGCTGGGAAGCTCTGGGACACTTATTATAGAAGAGGCCTATATACAAATGTATAAAACTTTACCCCAAGAACACTAGTATGTGTGACTATTTATAAGCTCATCCATCTTGTCTGGAAGATTCTAGACCTAAATTAGTAATGGTTTTTGCTTTGCCACTGATACATGGCCACCATGTGACTAAGAGGTGACTAGAACACAGAGCTGCCAACTCCTAGTCCATGATGTATTCAGGGGACACAGGAACCTTCTGAAGGGGATCCTAGCCCCAGACTACATTTATCCCCATTCCAGGATTATGTACCTAGCTCCTGGGTAGCAGAATTTGTTTTTTAATTGTGTGTTCCCAGTGCTTGTGACCCTTGGATGCCCTACAGAAAGTTCTAGAAGAAGTCTGCATTTACATGTAGGTATCAGTAAGAATTCCCCAGTCCCTTGGTCACAGCAGGGGTAGCTAAATTGCCCCAATTCCTTCCCCCTGCTTATCTAGCTCCCTAGTCCCCGGGCAGGAATTTGGTTTAACCTAAGGAGAATGACAACCCTCTGGGCAACAAGATGTATAAATAAACATGAGAAACATTCACATAATTATTTACCATGCCAGGCAATAGGAAACATCTCAGTCTCACTTTAAGGCTTAGCGTTACTTGCTTCTGAAAAACAAGTATTATTTATGTCTGTTTTATAGGTAAGAAGACCAAAATTCTGGGCCCTACTGGTGTCACATAGCTAATAACAGGCTGAGGACCTGGGCAGGGTTAACACTACTCAAACTGTGGCCCAGAAACCAGCCTCTTCCGGAGCATCGCCTCAGAGTTCTCTGGAGACAGAGATCTCAGGCACCAGCTAGGACACATGGGTCGGTGATTTTTAACAAGATACCCAATGCACAGAAAACTGCTGATCGGGAGGCTCTGGTCTCCACCACTTCCTCTCCACTCCCTTCCTATGGTTCTCAGCACATGGAACCACCTTGTTCTTGACTTCTAGTTCCCCCCCTTCACATTTAAATGATCCGGGGTGCAGCCCCAGCAACAAAAAAAAAATATCTTCAGTAATCCCGGCACACAAAGTACAAACCACTGCAGCTTCAAAGAAAAGTTAACTTTGACCCCAAGGCTTCTGCTCCCAGCCCCTCCACATTGAGAAGATCCCCACTGGGAGCTCCCAACTGGGGTAGGCTTCCAAAATCTGCCATCTTTCCTTGGAACAGCGGTAGTTACTAGCTGTCTGATGAATCTAACCCTTTCCACAGGCTCCTGTTGCTTTGTGATGATGATGTTGATGATGGTGACAGTGATGGTGACGGTGATGATGATGATGATGATGATGATGATGGTTGTAGTGATGATACTGAGCTAAATAGATTCTAGGTCTGGGTTCTTATTATATTTCTGATATTCTCAAAATAAACTCTTGACTCCAATGAGAGTGACATGAGAAACCAGATGTTGAGGGGTTACCTGTGGCCTTCAGACTGCTGTGTTTCCACTCTTAGATACCGGACTATGTGTGTATATACCTTGATACCTCCCATCTTTGGTTTTTGCCTCTTAGATCCAACCTGCCCCCGAATGTCTGCTAAACAGTTTGGAATGAAAGATTGATGCCCCATGACCTTCCTTCTCAGGCTAAAACTACTGCTCTGGCAGAAAGATTTTCAGTGAAACCAGCTGTCCTGTTGGGACTCCCAGCGCTCAACCTTAGGAAGCACTGGACCTGAGTCTGTTTTGGGAGGCACATCTGATGCTCAGTTCCTTGAGACCCAAGGAGAGTGTCCTTTCTTTCCTCCCTCCCTGGCTTCTTGCCAGCCCCTGTTGGTGCCCAAGGGAAGAAGGGAGAGGGATGAGAGGGTACAGAGAATCCCGGCTGGGCTGAGTTCTAGTGGAATGAGTGTAGTTCCATATCAGGATGTGAAGTCTCACACTGTATGAACCACTGCCAACACAGCCACCTCAGCTCTGGCCAGGCCTGAGCACTGACGTCAAGGCACATGAATAGCAGGCCCCAGCTCATCTCCAGAGGCCCATGGGAGACCCAAGCACTTGACATGCTGGGCCCCAGCTTTGCTCACACTCAGGCACAGCCTGGCACAAGCAGTACTACCTCTTTCTGGAAACCCCGTACTGTCAGCTCTCTTGGGGATTCTAAGCTTTTTGCTGCTTTACCAACTCCCGATCCTAGCAATACCTCCCACATACCACTGGGTTCTTCTCTTTTCTCCGCAGTCAAGCACCCTAACTTTGCTTCCTCTACTCCTCCCTTGTTCCACAGCACTTTCTGTGGACTTGGAAAATTGATGAGTTTCCAAGGGCCTATGAGTCCAGCTGAAAAGGAGGAAGCCCTGGCCAGGGAGGAGCTTACAGGCTGGCCAGAGGACAAGGTCAGGCTGGGACAGAGCCCTGATCTGTGGCCTTCAGTCTAGTGTTCCCACTGAACCTCAGAGGTTACCTGCTTGGGTTCCAGGAAGTACCTGAGGGGAGAAGGAGATGGAATAGCCTAGAGATAAGGCCTCCTTTGTGTTCCTTGCCTCCTGTTATGTCTGCCCCACTGTTCAGAGTGGGAAGGAAGGAAGAAAACCAACAATCACAACTCTTCCTTTCTCTTCCCAGATGGCAGTTCTTCACTTGTCTGATCCACGGCTGCAAAGTTCTGAGCGAGATCCTGTCTTGCCCTCGTAGCTCTGAGAGAGTTTGGGGTCCTCACAGCCCTCTCTGGCAGAAAAGCAAGGTTTATCAATCTCTCTTGAAATGAGGAGGCAGACACAGGAAATATAAGACATTTGTTCCACAAGCCATTCGTGCAGCCTTCTTCCTAGGAATGTTGTGAGCACCACACCTGCGAAGCTTGTCAAGCACTGAACGCAGGCTCTAGGGTTGGGCTGGTCTAGAGCTGTGTTTTATAAGACAATTCTACATAACACCAAGGCCTGAGACCCTCAGTGCTAAACCTTCCTCAGCACGGAGTACCAGGGAGCTTTGTCCCCAGATTGAAAGTGAAGGTCTAAAGAACAGTTCTCAGAACCCAGAGCTTTTGTTACTCATCTGTTTTGAGGTTACCTCAATGCAAGTCCCACTGCAGACTGTCTCTTTAGAACTTTTTCTTTTGGGGGGTTGGGAGTTCTTACTTTGTGTCCCTGGTCAGCTTGAACTTGCTTTGTAAACACCAGACTGTCTTTGAACTCAGAGATTCACCTGCCTCTGCCTTCAAAGTGCTGTGGTTGACTTCTGAGCAGTCTTTAATAAGGATAGGCTGAAGTTATTCTCCTACGTGCTTCCTCATCCATTTGATCTGAAACTATGAAGTTCACAGTCTCGTATACCCACAATTCCTTTTGACCATCACTTATATACACGTATGCAAATGAGCCATCAATAGTAATAAAGATGCCAGGGGAGAAGTCTTTCCTGGTTCTATACATTACCAGGATATGCTGGCCTTGGAGCATACAGGAGTTCCAAGTCCCACCAGCCGCCCTTAGCTCACATGTCAGCTTCTCACGGGCTGTGAATCCAAAGTGACCAGGGAAACATTAGAACCCATGATGATGATGATGTTCTCTTACTTTCTATCTTCTATCTCACACCCTCTGCCTTCCACTGACCCATCTTCCACATCTTGTCTCTGGACACTGCTCTGCTGGGCAGACATGGACCAGCAGCCTCTTCTGCTGTCTTTGTTAATTTATTCATCTTACTTACTTATTTATTTTACCTTATTCTACAGAGTGACTGTTCACCATTCCAGGTAAAGACTTCATCAAATAATGTGGCTGCCAGCTGATACCATTAGAGTTTTAACAGAGAAGTTTCTGCCAGAGGAAGGTTGTCCACATCCTTCCAGGACCAGAACCAGTCTCTAGCTATCCTTGGCCTTTAGCCCTTCCTCCAGACAATGGAGACTGGGTCCAGTAGAAGAGGCAGTGGAGGTTTTCTGTGGCTTCATGGCTGAGTCTCTAAAGTCAAGGCTAATCCCATCAGTATGGCTCATCCCTAGCAGGACTCTAGCCCCTTAATGGAACAGGACACAACAGCAAAGGCAGAAATCACAGAGAATCATCTTAGTGACCAACTACTTACTCTAACTTCACTAAGCAAAACTCTAAAAAGCACCTGCCTTGAGGCCACAGGAATCATTGACAGCATCTGCTTCTAGAACTCAGCTCCCTGCAGTGTCTAAATTGTCCCTGTGCCAAGTCAAATCCTCACTCCCACCTCCACTTAGCCAATGACAGAGCTATGTTTGGCTTACAACAACTTCTTCTCCTCCTCCTCCTTCTCTTCCTCCTCCTCCTCCTCCCTTCCTTTCTCTTCCTCTTCTCCTCCTCTTCCTCTCCTCCTCCCTCTCTTCCTCCTCCTTCTCCTCCTCCTTATTTTTTTCTAAATTTTTACTTTTTGAGACAGGGTTTTTCTGTGTAGTCCTGGCTGTCCTGGAACTCATTCTGTACACCAGGCTGGCTCAAACTCAGAGATCCATCACCTCTGTCTCAGAACAGGGAATTCTTAGCCCACCTACTTCTTCTCCCTTTGAAAAAGATCAAAGACTTCAACACACTTGTTTTTTACCTATAAAGTACACAGAATTGACAGAATAACTTTATTTTCCACCTCATACCTAGTTCCTATAACTATTTGGTTTGAGAGATATACAGAGAAATTGCTATAAATCCTCTGACCATTGGCAGATACATAGGGCTTGTGATAGATGCCAGGGGGATTGATGATGTAAATGATGTTTGTTCATTTTTGGTTTGTGGATGGTTAGTTGGCTAGTTGGATTTTTTATTGTTGTTTTTGTTTGTCTTTGAAATAAGCTCTCAGATATTGTGGCATGGCTTCAAACTCATTATGTGGCCAAGGCTGGTCTTAAGCTCCTAATCCATTTGCCTCTACCTCCCAAGTGCTAAGATTGAGGCATACACCACCAGGTCCAGTCAGTTGGTTTTTGAATTTTTGTGTGGCTTTGGTTTTTGAGACAGGGTTTCTTTATCTGCATCACTCTGGATGTCCTGGAACTCATTCTATAGACCAGGCTGGTCTTGAACTCATAGAGATCTTCCTTTACCTCTCAGGTACTGGGATCAAAGGCATTTGTCACCACTGCCCAACTAATTGTTTTTTTAAGCCAAGGTCCTGCTATATAATATAGTTCTAGGTGGCTCATTACTATATAACACAGCCTGGTCTCGAATCACAGCAGTCTTTCTGCTTTAGCCCAAGTGATGGTATTACAAGCATGTGTTACCACACCTGACTTGCTTACTCATTTTGAAAGATGAATATCTCTAGGAGAAGTACAACATTTGGTCTTGAGCTGGAGTGTAGCTCAGATGGTAGAGCCTGAAGAAATTGCACCTCCCTGGGGTCTGCATGGAAAGATGCTTGTAGAACTGAGGGTTTAGCTCTTGAGTGCCAGGAGGAAAGACCCAGTGGGAGCCAAGGGAGTACATTCCCTCTAGATGCCTTGCGTTAGGGTCACTGGGGCTTGGCAGTGAAGGGAGCAATGAGACCCAACCTCAGGAGGCTGGAGGGAGTCCACTTGGTTCTCCAGCTTGGGACATAGATCTAACACCTTCACAGTCTGGGCCTGAACCAGTGTTGCTTTGTCACACTTCGCTATTTCAGCATCTATATGACCTTGGGCTGTTCCCTTAACAGACTGAAAAAATGCAGAGCCTAATACCCTGCTTTAGCGATCCCTTTGGAACACTATGATGATGTTTAAGAACGTCCAACGAATGTGAACTGTGACACTTACTATCTTCTAGAAGAGCAATGACACCTGGCCAAACCCCAAATGCACTGAGTGGCTACAACAGAACCAGCTTTGGACAAGAGGTGGAAGGCTTGCCCCTCAACTTGCTCCTTTGGACCTTCTGGGTCTCAGAGCTCAGTCAAGAGGCTAGAGAAGATCTTTCTACTCAGAGCTCCTTCTCTCCAGCCACCAGCCACAAACGGCTGAGGTGGGATTTGTAATCACTAATGGGATCTGATATCTCCCTCATCATTGTCAGAAGAGTCTGGTGACTGGAGCAAAGTAACAACCCTAACCTGTATGCTGCCTGGAATGTACCAACTCTCAGAGCCTCTAGACCAGTGCTTCTCAACTCTCCTAATGCTGCGATCCTAATACAGTTCCTCATGCTGTGGTGACCCACAACCATAAAATTATTCTTGTTGCTACTTCATGACTGTAATTTGGCAAGTAATGAATCATATTGTATACCTGTGTTTTCTCCTAGTCTTGGGTGACCCCTGTGAAAGGGTCCTTCAACCTCTCAAAGGGTCTCAGACTGCAGGTTGAGACCTGCTGCTCTAGTGCAAATCCAACCTTGTCCTGAATTCTCCCTTCCGAGCCTAGAATGTCCCAGGCAAGTATGTCTGACATACTCAGGCCACCTAAAGTGGACCACTCCAGAAATGTGAGATTTTCCCAAGTGTCCTAGACCCAGCACCTCAGACACATGGGATATCCCCTTGGAATATGCCCCTCAGACCAGCTTTCCGAAGACTTCCTCTCTGGACATCTAACCCTTCAGGAAGGAGTCATTACAGGCAGATCAATCTGGAAACAGTTTCCTTCTCTGTGACTTTAAGTGTCACTAAGAGCCTGAGCTCTAGGCACCCCCATCTCACCTATTCAAATACTGAAACCAGAGGAGGTCCTTGTCACCAGGGGGCCCTTAATCTGTTACATATCTTGTTTTTGGACAAACAGAGCCATAGAAGGCCATATATTCCTTAGTTCCTAAGGGGCTCACTCTAGGGGAGGAAGGTCAAAGCCAAGGGCAGGGATAGAGTGAATTCATATTCTACACTTCCTGATCCAGGTTGACCCTCACCAGTCAATGCTGAAGGCCACAACGCTGGTTTTGAGGGGCTGAACAGGCTATAACAATAGGTTATAGCTCAACCTGCTATTAGGGTCCTCTCAGTCCATCCTGGACACCAGCCAAATCCCTGCACCAAAGCCTCAATACAATCCTACATTAGTTCCTAATGTCACTAAAACAAAGTACTACAAATTTAGCAACTTCAAAGGGTAGAAATTCAGGGAGCAGTGACATATCCCAGGGTGTTGTGCTTGCCTAGAATGCATGAAGTTCTAGATTTAATCCACGGCACTACATAAAATCAGAGGTAGTGGCACATGTCTGTAATTCCATCACTCAAGGCAGAAGGGTCAAACAATCAAGGTCATCTTTAGCTACACAGTGAGTTCCCAGCACTTGGGAGGCAGAGGCAGGCGGATTTCTGAGTTCAAGGCCAGCCTGATCCACAGAGTGAGTTCTAGGACAGCCAGGGCTACACAGAGAAACCCTGTCTCAAAAAACCAAAACAAGAAAGAACTGAGCAGTGTTCCCAGCACCAATACTGAACAGCTTATAACTGCCTACTACAGTTCCAGGGGATCTGACATCCCCTTCTTGTTCTTTAGACAGCCACCTATATGTAGAATACAATCACACCACACACACACACACACACAAATAAATCTTTAAAAAAGAAAGCAAAGGAATAAAAATTCATTCTCTAAGAATTCCAAAGTCAGAGTAAGAATGAAGGCGTCAGCTGGGCCCCACTTCCTCTGAGCCCTATAGGGGAGGGTCTGTCTCACCTCCCTGGCTCCTATATCTGCAGGCAACCCCTGGCTTACAGCTTCCTCTTTCAGCTTCTGTCTCCATCTTCACATGACCTTCTCCTCCTTCTCTTCCCAGAGGGAAGCCACCATATTGGACATAGAGCCTACTGCTCCAGTAGGAACCCAACTAGCAACAGCCACAATGGCCCCACTTCCAAAAAAAAAAAAAAAAACCTGGCACTTGGGTTAGGACTTAAACATCCATCTCATATTACATGCTGTGATGGCCTTTCTGCCTGAAATTTCCTTCTGCTTTTCTATAGGTTCCAGCCTTACCTGTTCCTCTTGCTAGCCATGTCTCCTACCACAGCCCTCACAATGTCTTCAGGCTACATAGATGTATGACTGTCTCTAGCCTCAATTACTTATGTCTAGACTGCACTGAGTGACATGGCAAGGTACAAACCCTGCTCCCTATGGTAGTCACCTACCTTCCAGGTTGACATCTCCAGGAAAGGGTCCATATCCAATACTTCTTTAGATGTATTTCATCCATGCCTGAAGAGCTATTATTCAGATCACCTGCACTTGTAACCAGTCCCATCTCACGGCCACTCCCTGTCCCAAGGCCAATTCCTGATCGTACTTCAGAGCTCAGCTTTGAGGATCAACCCTAGGAATGTCCTCTCCGATGCTCAAACTTACTTAGGTGTATATGTTCTGTGTTCCTGAAGTACCTGTCACCTTTTTCTCCAGGAGATAACAGATGTTTAGTGGAGACTTAGCAGCTATCCCTACACTATGAGACCCAACTGAAAGCACATGACAATACGCCTCCTTCCCAGTCAGTGTTTCTCAAGGGCCATCTAAAAAAAGAACCACACAGCCACCCCTTCCCATGCCCGAGTGTGCCACACAGCCAGAGGAAGAAGTGATGTCCATCAGTGCACTAACCCCAGACCTTCCTATCTTATGCAAAAGAAAAACCCAAGCCCTACAGTGAGTGACCTAGAGACCTACACCTCTGCCCTTCTTCCCCTGTGACCTCATCTCTTCTCTGAAGCCACCTTGTCCACTCTGTCCAGACACTTGGGAACTCTTGTTCTTCTTGGGCCACTCCAGTGTCCCTCTTGCTCACTATGCTTCATGTGCGCTCTTCAGAGTATGCTTTTCCCAGACAATTTAGTTCTGATATTGCATCTCTGTGAGGCTTATTCCAGCCACCTCAATGAAGACTGTCCCCCATTTAGCCTCTGTCTTTTCTCTCCCTAGTTTTATTATTTTATTATTTATTTATTTATTTTGGTTTTTTCAAGACAGGGTTTCTCTGTGTAGTCCTGACTGTCCTGGAACTCACTCTGTAGACCAGGCTAGCCTCGAACTCAGAAATCCACCTGCCTCTGCCTCCCAAGTGCTGGGATTAAAGGCGTGCGCCACCACCGCCCGGCTCCTAGTTTTATTTTTATTTCACTGTTTTCTAACATATTGGGGGTTGGTCTGGTACTGCTTTGTATTCAGATTCTAAATACTGGGCCCCAAGATTTGGTTGGAGTCCTGATGAGTACATTCTCACATACACCAAAATAAGTTGTGTACATTTTGCTTGCCAGTCTTCTCTGTTTAAATAAAAGTGGCTGAAAGCCGATTACTGGGGAGAATAGAGATAGGCAGGGCTTTGGGTACAGAGCTGGGGTTGCAGGTAGGGACCACAAAGAGAGAGAGGAGAAGGAAGATGGAGAGAGCAGGAAGTCTCCATTAGATGGGATGAACCAGGAGCACATGGCCAAGGGACAGACATACACCCTGAGGACAGACTGAGGGAGCAGAAATAACACAGGCGAGATAATTAGGGATTATCACCCAGCAACTATGGGATTAAATAAATTGATAAGATCATGACTCTCGACTATTAACAAGTAGCCAGGTCATAGTAAGAACCAACAAAGTTATTAAGTATATTACAACAGCACTAATACACTGCATAATGTATGTAGGTTCTTGTTGTTTGGGATTTGTTTCCTTGGCACCTAGAATAGCTATTTGTGTGGTTGGATACAAAATGAATGGATAGAAACAGATAGTTGGATGGAAAATGGGAGAGATGGTGACCAAATGAAAGACCTTTCTTCCTCTCAGTATCAAATAGTTCCATAAGACAAGAGAAGTGCCACTGAGCTGTGTTCTAATGCCAGTACTTAACCTGCACAGGCCTAGTTCTCATGTGATTAAAGGGCCTGAGGAGAGTTGCTTTCCTGGCTTACTGTGTAAGCTGAGTTGTTGAACAAAACTTTCTCCCCTTGAAGACATTAAAATTTGATTAGAGGGGGAGATGAGCAGACAGGAAGCCAGAGCTAACCACCCCACATCAGTTTCCATGCCTGAGAAGGGACTGTGGACAACACAGGCTCTGAGTGGTTGCTCATGAGAAGTAAGGTTATTTGGGGTCAGACACTGCGGGAGACAAGCCAAGTATGTGAGGAGCTGTGATGTGGTTAAAAGGGTAAGAGAGAGTGTGTGCTGCCAGAACTGTAAGGGTAGGGACTGGGGCTTGGGGCTAGGGAAATCATAGGCTTAGTGTGAGATAATGTTGTTTGGTTGGTTTCAGAGGGTGAACAGTGGAGACCAATGGGTTCTGTGAACTAGGCCTTTGTGGTCACTGATGAGCATTTGTTGTTGTTGTTCTTTAAAAAAAAAAAAAGAGACATTGCTGGGCATGGTAGAGCACGCCTTGAATCCCAGCACTTAGGAAGCAGAGGCAGGCAGATCTTTGTGTGTTCAAGGTCAGCTTGGTTTACAAAGAGGTCCCAGGACAGCCAATGCTATACAGAGAAACCCTGTGTTGAAAGACCAAATTAAAAATATATATTTTATTTATGTATATGCGTCTGTATGTGCATGTGCTATGTGTATGTGGGCACCTGAATAGGCCAAAAAAGGGCATTGGATAACCTGGAGCCAGAATTACAGGCAGTTGGTACTGGAACCCAAATTAAGATCCTTGGAAAGAGCAGCAAGTGCCCTTAACTACTAAGCAATCTCTTCAGTACTCATTGATGAATATTTCTGAAAAGGTCTGAAGGCCTAGACTGGACAAAGATTGAAAGTGATGCCCTTGCCCTGCTTCCTCTAGAACCAGGGTGTACCACAGTGCCTTGCTTCTCCAACTGCCCAGATACTGTAGACTTGGGCATCCCTGCTACCAACTGTGAGGAGACCCAGCTATTCTATTCTCCTATAGGGAACCTCTGCCCCTTGGCAGGAGGTCTGTGATCATGAGGACCTCACAGGGTGGTCATTCCGAAGTTTATTCTGAGCAGCTTTTGCAAAGGATCAGAAAGACATCCACATCCCATATATCCCTTTCTTGGCTTCTACAACACCCAGAGGCTGAGATCAAGGGAACTGATACAGGGTCTCACACAGAAAACAAGCTGTGCATACATTTCCAACCTCTGGGTCCTTATTTTCTCTGTCACTAGCCATCCAGAAACTAGTTCTCCCATTCCCAGGATCTTCCACCTTAACTTGCTCCATGGCCGAAGCATATGCAGGCAGTCACCCCCACCCCCAACCCCAGCACCCTTGTAAGCTGGGCAGCTGCTCCTGGAATTCTCTGCTCCAACCATCTGTCTATACATTCATTTAACTTGGTCCCTCTGGTATGTCAGCAGAGCGCCAAATTAGCCACTGGGTCACTGTGAGGGCCACTGGAGCAGCAGGGCCAAGACAGGTGGTGCCCCTCTGCCTAGCAGAAGACTATTGCCCAAGAGACATGAGAGCTAAACATTTGGAGATCACAGATACTAGACATCTTGAGGTTAACATTAAAAAATTATAGTGGGTTGAAGGGTGTCCTTTCAACATCTGTGTCCAGCATGACCTGAGATTTTGACCTTATTTGGAAATATGATTTTTGTAAATGTAACTAGTTAAGATGAGGTCATGTAAATTAAGGTGAGCCCTAAACCCAATGTTTTAATATTCTTATATGGTAAGGAAAAAATATAGAAGCCCAGACAGGGGAGAAGGCCATAGGAAGGCAGAGGTGAGATTGCAGTAGTGAGGCTGGAAGCCAGGAAAACCGGGATTACTGGCAAACACAAGAATTTGGAAAAGGCAGAAAGCTTCCTCCACGAGAACCTTCAGAAGAATAGCCCTACCCATGCCCTGATTCTAGACTTCTATACTCTATAACTGAGAAGAATACTTTCGTGAGATTTGTTTTTGTTTTTTTTGTTTTATTTTGTTTGAGATAGGGTCTAACTATGTGGACTAGGTTGGCCTTGGACGCACACATGCGCAGGTACACACACACACACACACACACACACACCTGCTTCTGTCTCCCAAGTGCTGGGTTTAAAGGTATGCACCAGCACACCCAGCCATTTTTTAATGTTTTAAGCCATCACATTTGGGGTAATTTGTTATGGCAACCACAGGAAAATGATATAGGAACCAACTCCTAAGCCTGGCCTCTGAAATCTGCCAAACATTCTCCCACACTAAGCCAGATGTGATTTCCCTAGTCCCAAGCCCCAGTCCCTACCCCTACCGTCCTGGCATCTCATGCTCTGAAGCCAAGTTTGAGCACCCCCTCCCAGCCACAGAGCCTATCTGACAAATGTTCCCCCTTAACTGCTCGCTCTCGCTCTCTCTCTGGCTACTTATTTTTAGCCCCTGATTCCATCTACCTTATATGGTTCTCTGTTCATCTCATGAGTACGGACTAACCCTGCTCCTGGTTTGTAAGCTCTTTGAGGACAGAGAATCCCGACGATATTAACAGCCCTAGTGGGAGTGAAATGCTGATAGAGTCCCTTGGTTGTTCTTGTCCCATGATATTTGAGGAAACTGGCAGCACATGTCAAGTGACAGCACATATGCTCAACAGAGAGAACATGCCGCCACTGTCACAGCCCTGTTAGCATAAAAAGAAAAGCATGCAATATCAAAGAACTTCTTTTGAGAAAGGGACTTGCTATGTAGCTCTGGCTATCCTGGAACTTACTATGTAGAGCACACTGGCCTCGAACCCATGGTGCTCATCCTGCCTCTGCCTCATGAATGCTGGGACTAAAGGAGCCCACCATCATGCCTGGCTCAAAGAATATTTTATACATCTGATGGACATTATTTTTTGAGACAGGGTCTTGTATATCCCAATCTGGCCTCAAACTCAGTACATATCTCAGGATATTGGGATGACCTTGAACTTCTGATCTGCCTGTGTGTACCTCCCACGTGACAGGGTTACAGGCACGCACCACTATGACCAGTTATGTGGTGCTAGGGATGAAGCCCAGGCCTTCGCACGTGTTAGAGAAGCACTTTACCAGCTGAGCTTTCCCCACCCCAGCTCCCTTGCTCTTATTTAATCACATAGCCTTCATGTTCTCAATAGCTCAGGTATTACTATCCCCAGTTAGTAAAGAAACGGGTACAGAATGAGCAAGGTAGTGTATGTCTATAATCCCAGCACTTAGAGGTTAAGGAAGGAGGGCTATGAGTTCAAGGCCAGCGACATAGAGCCACTGTTAACGGAAAGGAGAGAGAAAAAAGGAGCCAAGGGTCTCTGGCTTTGTCACTCAAACTTTTACCTATTGCCATCTAGGGAAAATTCTATTGGAGACAACTGGGCAGCTACGTTCTAACCCAATGGCCACTTGGAGGAGGACCAGGGGCTGCAGCTTGGCAGTGGCCTGCTGGAGGAGGGAAGGAAGGAGGGGACTCCCAAGGCCCAGGGCTCTCCCCTGGCTTGGTTCTGGGCTGAGCTCCCAGCACAACCCACTTCCTGTAAGCACCAAACTCCAGGCCAGGCTTTGCCTGCACCTGTTTGAACTCACTGCTGTCCCTGCTCTAGAAGGATCCAAAAATATCTGAGAGGGAGGAGAAGGGGTGGGTCTAGTCAAAAGGAGAGCAGGCTATGGAGACAGCCTCTTAGCTTGGCCTTCAAGGCTCTTCCCAACTGGCTCCAATCCATCAGGGTGGCCTTGTCTCCCCTGAACATGAGCTTCCCATTCTAGCCAGTATGGCTCTCATCCTGTTCCTGCCAATGCAAAACTCTGAGCTTCCCCCATGCCTGTAGATCACTCTGCTTACACAAATCATCTGCTCATTCATTAGACATTATTAAGTGCCTTCTGTGAGCCAAGCTCCATGCTAAGTATTACTAATACAGTACAGTAGGCCCTGGTCTTACAGGGCATATGTTCCCAGATCCCATGTGGACAGCTGAAACCACACAGTGCTGAATTCTATATAGGGTGTGGTTTTTTCTGTACATACATACCTATGATAATCCTCTTACATTTTTATTTCTTATTTGTTGGTGAGGATGTGCACATGCCATGGCACACGTGTGGAGAGGGGTCAGAAGGCAATCTGCCAGAGTTAGTTCTCCTTCCACTCCATGAGAGCAGCAAATGACTTTCCTTGCTGAACTACCTCACTGGCTCCATACAGTTTTAATTCACAAATTAAGCACAGTGATGACTTGGACATTTAGCTCACTTGATAAAGTGCTTGCTAGCATGAACAAAGCCCTGGGTTTCATCCTCAGTATCACATCAAACCAAGTGTGGTACCGCTCACACATAATCCCAGCACTTGGGAGATGGAGGCAGGAAGATCACTTCAAGCTTATCTTGGGCTACATAGTTTTCCCAGGCTGAGCTACCAGAGACCCTGCCTCAAGAAGAGGGAGGTAAGATGGCAGCCAGATGGCTCAGTAGGAAAGGATGTTGCCAAACCTGGATAACCTGAGTCTGACTCCCAGACCTCTACATGGTAGAGGGACCTGACTCCTACAAGTTGTCCTCTGACTTCTACACATGCACCAAGGCATGTATATACCATGTGTGCACACACACACACACAGAATAAATAAATAAATGTGATAAAATTTTAAATTAGGCACAGTGAGCTGAGGATCTAGCTCAGTGCCACAGTACATGCCCAGACTACATGAGACCCTAGGTCCAACCTCCAGTACTGTAAAGGTGTAGGGAAGGGAGGAGAAGAGTAACAATAAAACTAATAGTTAACCAGAGCAATCAGGCAGTGGTCAGGCAGTGCCTTCCATCCTACTCTTCCGGAGACAGAAGTCGGTGATTTCTGAGAGCTCAGAACCAGCCTATTCTACACACTGAGTTCCAGGCCAACCAGGCCTAAAACCATATAGTGAGACTCTGTTTCAAAAAAAAAAAAAGTTATTTAAAATTTATGAATTGCTTATTTCTGGGATTTCCCTTTTAGTCTTTTTGGACCATGGTTGATCGTCAGAAATAAAAACAAAGCCATGAATTTAAAAAAAAAAAAAAACTACTTATTTATATGTCTATAAGAGAAATAATAAAAGTGCAGTCTCTTGCCCTCCAGAAGCAGATGATCTGACGATTGTCTCCTCCTACAAGTGTGGCGACTCCCTCTGTGGAGCCAACCTTCCTAACTCTTCTCTGTACTCCAACCAGAGTGTAGGCTGCAGGGGGGTTAGTAACATTTTTTTACAGTGCAAGTCATCTCTCCAAATAGAAGGTCAGCTCTCCAGGGCAGAGACACAGTCCATTCCTGCCTGTACCATGCGGCTCTGCCAGGACCTTGGAGGTCCCAAGAAGGGTCTATGAGAACTAGAGACCCACATCTGCCTCAGCTCTCCCTCCTCAGGGGTAAAATGCCCCCACTACTTGGACTCACTCAACTTCCCAGAGAATTCAGGTTTCATACTTCCATCTGATTGCATCCTGACTGGAATCCACCTAAGTCTCCTTAGCTAAAGAGGAGTTCCCTAAGGAAGACCACACCCATATCCTTCAGGTCTCTAATGAGCCCTCTGTTCCCAAAGGCTGGCATATAGCACACACACACTGTACCTAGCATACTCCAAACCGAGGGAAGAGTAAGAATTCTCAAGGAGGCTGTGCAAAGAACTCTGGGAAGGAGTGGATGGAGAAAAGCCCTTTCCTGTTCCTTAAAGCTCTTACAGAGAGCCAGGAATCCTACCACGGTCCTGTAGAATCTCTCTGACTTTATTCACAGCCACCCTGCTTTCCTACCCCCCACACTGCACCATCTCAGGAAAGACAGATTTCCAGGGTGACTCCCACTGACAACAATGCCTTCTCTGTGTCTTCAGAATCTGTCTGTGGACATACTCACTCCAGGGCAGCTGCAAGCAGCTCTCCCTCCATACGAGCTGAAGAACTGTTTAAACTGGACTGAAGAACCCACTATAAGGCTGTGGTCTTGGAGATGTGAATAGTTGATCTCTTGGCCCTTTAATTCTGATTAAATTCTACTTATTAGCTAATTATATTGTTATTAATAAAATTTGATACATTGTTACTTGCACTTCTGGTTTAATTCTGACACTTGAATTCTGATTCTCTTCACAAGTTTTCTATCTTGCAATTGAGCAGTCAGGAATGGCTGCTCTGGGAGGGAAGGTGAATACATAAGTTGACAAGTGACAGACATGTCCCCTAGGTGGAAGGGACCTGGAACCTTGATTGTAAGTAAAACCATCTTCAAGAGTGGAGAAGGAGGCTGAAACCAGATGGGTTAAGACTCCTTACCGCCATGGTGGTGCATGCCTTTAATCCCAGCACTCAGGTGGCAGAGGCAAGCGGATCTCTGAATCTGAGGCCAACTTGGTGTACAGAGCGAGTTCAGGACGACCAGGGCTACACAGAGAAACCCCTTCTCAGGGTCAGGGAGGAATGGGGAGACTCCTCAATCCTACAGAAACACAACAACAGAGCAGACAGGCCACAGTAGGAGACCAGTCTCTCCAAAACCTCAGCTATATCTGACAGCTATATATATCCCATTTGTTCCCTGAATTATGTTTATCATAATTCTCCTGCTGCGCATACTGGGCTGGGGTGGACCCAGGAGACTGAGACCTGGGGAACACTAAACAGATTCCAGTTTGGCAGCCCTATGCTGGGCGCACTGCACCTCCAATTCTTACTCAGCACCAGGTAGAGGAGGCTCACTCTACAGAACTCAGGGACTACCTGTTGTCTGTGTATTATAATTAAGGGGTTCCACAGGCCTTGCTCACCAAAGCAGTGGGAAATTCTACCTTAGAGATGCACTTCTTGAGCTAAAAATGACAGTTCAAGGGGCTGAGCCCTGGTCTTCCACTGACATGAGTATAGCTTCTCCTGACTGAACTATGGTAGGTAGTGGAAATGAAGAGCAGACAAGGTGCTGACAGGGAGATGGAGAATAAGTTAAGAAAGAATTACAGGACCCTGCAGTGTGGACGTATTCTGAAGACAGGCAGCCTCAGTTCTAATGCTTTTCTAAGAAGGCCGGTGAGAGCAGGAGATTCTGAGGAGCTGAGGCTCCCAAAGTAGAAATGATAGACACAGCCTTACCCATCTTGTCCATTCCTTTTCTCTAAGCCAAGATGAAGCCAGAGGGGAGATCCGAGCCTGGACACATGTCTTCATCTCTCAGTTAACAGCAACCCAGGTAACTCAGGCCATGGGCATCCCTGTACAGTGCTTCACCACACAGTGCTTCACCCACAGTAGACTCAACAGGTATCTGTTAAGTACACATCCTGGATGATGGAGTCAGGGCAAGTTCAGTCACTCTGAAGGTCCCCAACACTCACTGGTTTCCTGTTTCACTCTCGGCCCCCTCTTGCAGGCATCTCACAGTTCTTCCTCAATCGTGGACACTGGCCTGGCTCAGATAACAAGTCTCCCTAACTACACAGAGCTCTTGGAAGGTTTGTCAGGCTCTCCATTCTATGGCCTTCCATAACCTGTGGGTCACGACCCCTTTGGCAAACCTCTGCCTTCAAAATATTGACATTATGATTGATCCATAACAGTAGCAAAATTACAGTTATAAAGTAGCAGCAAAAACAATTTTATAGTTGGGTTTCACCACATGCCTTAAAGGGTTGCAGAATTAGGAAGGCTGAGAACCACTGTCCTAGAGAAATCCCAAAAGATCCTACAGACACACCTCCTAGTTCAGCTCAGGCCTTTGGTGTCCTCCTTGAGAATTCTGATATCTTAGACATCCCATTTGCCATCTTGTTCTTGTCCTTTTTTTTTTTTTTTTAATCGGGGTCTAATGTAGTCCAGCCTGTCTCTGACTCACTCTTAGTCCAGAATGACCCTGAACTCCTGGTTCTCCTGCCTTCACTGGCCAAGTGCTGGGATTACCAGAGCATGTCACCATCTCAGTTTTTTGTGGTGCAGGGAATTGAACCCAGGGCCTTATGCACACTATGTAATCACTCTGCTAACTGAGCCACAACCCCAGCCCTTCCCTGTACTCTTCAAACCTTTTCCTTTCTACAGAAGCCTTCCCTATTGGCTCAGAAACACACCCAGTTTTAAAGTTTCTCTATGTCTGCAATGCCTTCTGGCCCTGAAATTCCGTTACTGGCTTTTATCCACCCTACTTAATCTTTAACTCCCCACATCTAAATATGTTGCCTCTATGTGATCACTAAATACTCTTAAATCCCTCATAATCTGCCAGTGACCTCTGGGTTGTCAAAATCAGCACCTCATCATGCTCCAGGTCTCTATGACATTTAATCCCTTGCCTGCCCCTTCCTCTAGGAGACATCCTTTCCCTTGGCCACCAGGCCACCCTCTCTCCTGGTATTCTTTTCCATCTTTCTGAAACTCATTTATTTATTATCTTCTTCCTTTTCCTATTCTTCAATTCAAGTGTCCTTCAAAGATTAGTTCTTGGTCTTATTTTTTTCCCTCTGCAATGGCTCCAGCCTTGTTGGTCTTTGTATAAACAAACTGTACCTCTGCATTTCTAGGCCTGATTTTTCATCTAGTCCTCGGCTACAATCTCATCCTTCCTCCATTTCTGTTTATCCGTTCAAAACAGAGACCCTCTATATAGCCCAGGGTGACCTTGAACTCAGAATTCTCTTACCTTCTTCCTAAGTGTTAGGATTATGAGCATGTGCCAACATGCTTAGTCTGATCTCATCTTTCTAACTACTTTTAATCCCCATCCAGATGTCCCATAGTTTGTGGCACTCAAAATGACCCAAACTGAACTTTGTGTATCTGTAACAGAATTTCTCTCCTGGCTGGCCTGGGACTCATTAGGAAGACCAAGCTGGTCTCTAACTCACAGAATCTACCTGCCACTGTCTCCTTGTGCTAAAACTAAAGTCATATATCACCACGCTCAGCCCAGACTGAACATTTAGCCTGTGTTCTCTCCTGCATAGCAATGTCTTAGTCTGACAGTTTCCCCAGTGACTGCAAGGAAGCCTGTCAGGGCTTCCTGCAGCCTGTCCAGGTTGAGAAGTCTGGTTTTGGGGATCGTGCTCATGTTGAGAAGTCTGGTTTGGGGATCCTCAGTCTGTTAGGATTGCCTCTTCTGCTTACTCACATGTTCACTGGGACTATACTCTCCAACATGGCTGACTAGTTTCCTCTAGTCCTGCTCCTTCCCCCCAACATAACCAAGCACATCTCCTCAAAGCCCTCTGTGGCTCCCCACTGTCCAGAGGAAAGCTTTCTCCCTCAGCAGCATTCAAGGCCATTCACAGCTCACTCCAGAAGGCTGGCTAGTTCTTTTCCCTTCATACACATTCCCTTCCTGGGATCTTCTCACAGCTGAATCCTTCTTCCTTCAAAGTTCAGCTTCATCGCCTTTAATCTAAAAATATTCCTCAGGGCCAGCAAGCGGCTCAGCAGGTAAGCGTGCTTGCTGCCTAAGCTTGATGACACTAATTAGATCACCAAAACTCCCAAAAGTTGTCCTCTGACCTCTACATACATGCTGTGGCACATACATGCCCCTCCCCAATCAATAAGTGCAAATATTATTTATTTCATAAAAAGACATTCTTCACTCCACTCAGCCCAATAACCCTATCTCAGCTTTCCACTTTCTCAGATCTCCATTATGATATCTTCTCAGCCCAGTATATGTGTAGGGAAGAAGCTGTCTTTTTCCTTCCTTCTAGACCAAAGGTATGCCAAAATGTCTTCCCTATTCCTCCAATATCATACTTTAAAAACAGCAGGCACAATAAATATAAAATGATGGAATATTACAAGCTGTGTGAATGAATGGCTTCGAATCCTCCACAGTACTACACGATGGGCTTGGACTTGGGCTAAGAGTAGAGAATGTGCTCATGCCCACAGCCACAGACCCTGCTCTGTACAGCACACTCTCCCAGCTGTCACCTTCATTCCAGCCAGCAAGTACAGCACCCAGCCTCAAACCCCTCTTAGGCCAAGCCAGCAGCAGAAGCAGCCATCTTGTCTTCCATTTGTATCCACAGGAGTTGGGTCCTTCTCAGCCTATGTTTACAAGCAGACATCAAAGGCCAGTTGGTTGCAACTGGCCTTCTCTTCACCTTCCCTGGGGAATAAGTGGGCAAAAGCACAGGGCAAGAAGAAAAGAGACCTGAATTCTGGCTCTGGCCAGCCATGAACTAGTTATTTGGCCTTCACTGTGACATATGGTGTTCACTGTAACACTTAGAAGGCAAAAACAGAATCTGTGCCACTAGGAAAGGGATGAATCCATAAGCACATGCTGGCACAGCACTGCAAGCTTCCATATGGAAAGTAAGGAGACAAGATGCACCCTCTGAGCTTGTCCAGCTAGCCCAAGCTAGACAAGGGGACATTGCTTTGGGAACTAGAAAGGCTTCTGAGGTGGCTCTCCCTGGAACCCTGAATTCACTCCTCTTAAAGCCTCCCAACAGAAGACAGTAGCAGCTGAACTGCCCTGTGGAAGATGGAAAGGAAGTTTCCTTCTAGATATAGAGCCTTACAGTAGAAGGAGGCAGCCTGTGCATTCAGGGAATGACATGGACATATTACCCTAGGCCTGTACCCAGCACACACCAACCCCTTACCACTGAGATGGCAGGGTGAGGGTCAAAGGATCTGAAGCAACATTCTCAGAAACATCCTGGGTGGCCTCATCCACTACCCCCTTTCACATTCACCCATGGGGTCTGTCAGAAGAAGGCAGGAATGGAGGGACAGCTCCCAGAAGAGTGCTCACAGTGCTGCAGCATGTGCTTCTGTCCCTGACTGGGAAGGTCCCTTTACTTCTCTGGGGTTTTCTTTCCTTCACTGTCCAGTGAAAACATTCATTAAATCATCTCTAGAGTTCTTGATGAGACCTATCTCTCTTCCAAGTCCTGGGCCCATGGAGAGAACTCAGGTAATTATAAAGAACTAGGTCAACTGGACGAGGGAAGGGACCAGAGGTGTCTGGTGACAGGAGCCGATGGCTGCTCCCAAGTTCTAGTGTAGGTCCTTGTGACTAATGTCTAGAGAAGCCAGGGTGCTGGGTCTCCTAATGAGAGAAGAGACAGTAGGGGCTTCAGCGTCAACCATCTAGTCTAGAGGAATCACAGAAGCAATGTGGGAGAGATAAAATAGGGTGTGTTCCAGGATTCCTATCTTTGGAAGTGGGGGTAGAGCTAGAGAAGACATTTGCTTCTTCTAGCCGAAGGCAGAGCAAAATGGGAGATAAATGACAGGAGGAAGTGTGGAGACTGGAGTTCAGATACAAAGATATGATCTTTAGCCAGAATGGCAGTTCTGGGGGATATTCAGCACTAGCAAAGGTTGCTATTATAGGTGTACAGGGAAACCATCAGGTATCTTGTAACCTCCCACTGAGTTGAAGCAGCAGTCACCTCAGGGTACACAATCTACAACTGAGCAGAGCAGTGGTAACTGAAGTAGAACAAGCAGCCAGGGGATTTGTACACTAATGGCCAGGCAAGAGCAAACTCACACTCCTGGGCAAAAGAAACAGCCTAGAAAAACCTTCACATGAATTGCATGCCTTTTTCCCATAGCAAGAGCTCTGAGCAGAGCTTTCAGAATAATCTAGAAATCCTGTTCCTTCTATACAAAGAAAGAAAAATTTTAAAATGCCCCTAAAAGGTCAGAAATTCCTCGGACTTTGCTGTGTAGTAGCTTCAAGGTGGCAGCTGGGGGTGAGCCTGGTAGAGGAGGGGCTGGGAAGAGGAGAGGGTGGCGGTGGCTTCAGGCTCAGGATCCAATTACAGGACTGTTTCCATACTTAGCCACCTGACAGCCGCTTGGAATACTCACCACTCTAGCCACCACAGCCCCATGAAGACCAAATTAACTCAAGGGCAGACAAGGGCAGGGCCCAACAGCAAGCTCAATGGCCCAGAGCACCCGGCCTTACCTCTCACACCCCCAAAGAATGGCTTCTGTTCCCCATATGCCTATACTCTCACTAGGAGTGCACCTCTGTCACTCCAGTCCCATGAGACAGAACCTTAAAGATCTAAGATGTAGACCCAGAAGTCTCACAAAGATGAAGTGCTAGCACAGGAGACAACCCAGGGTGTCCTAGATCCCTAGGGGGAATCTTAGAGCACCTCCCCAAAGAATCCCCAAAGGGAAGCCAGCCTTGGGAGTCTTAAGAACAAGAGAAGTGGCAAAATGATCGGGTGTCCCCTCTACAGCCTATAAATAACCCCCATGCTGCAACCCAAGCCACCGCCTCTGCTACACAAAGTGCTGAGATGTCAAAGGAAAGCCACGGTGTGCAGAGCCAAGCCCCCTTCTTGATGAAGACCCTGCCCCTAAGAAGGCTCTCTTCCATTCCCTTCTGCATTCTGTCCAATTGCTTTCAACACAATCACCAGCTCTCAGCTTTCCATTCAGTTCTACCCTACCCCAATCCAATTCTGTCCCACTGTTCATAAAATGATTCCCAGCTTCGTCTGCAGTGTCCCACTCATCTATGGACATGCAAACCTAAGTCACTAGCTAAAACAAAGTCTTTTGTCCTATCTCCCACCAAGATGGTAACTCAGACAACCTCCAGCTCCAAGATTATATTACTTCTATCCATCTCAGAGATTCCTCTAGGCTTGACTCTGGAAGGTCCTTTCTCCAGCTTGTTCCAGTCAGACCCCGCTCTCTGAACCTGGCCTAGACCTCTGAACCATTTGCTCTCATTTCTTCTTAGAATCCCTCACTGACCCCCACTTCTCTCTAGCACCTCATCCTCTGTGTCTCAGGCCCCTGTGAGAAGGGCAGTGATAGTAGCTAGAAGCAAAGTTCTGCCAACAGCCCAGCCTCCCACTCTGATAAAAACTTGGGAACATTAGAGCCACAATGGGAGCCATTTGTGCAGGGGGCGTACCTGCTTGTCCTGAAAGCAGCAGCGAGGCCAGGAAGCAGCAGAGCAGGAGCAGCGCCTTCATGGTGACTGCCAAGAGAGCCCAGCTGCTCCTCGCCTCTATTTATATGGTGGGTGCAGGCAGGCACGGCAGGCAGTGGAGGGTGGGGGAGAAGGGTCACACAGTCACTAGGGCAACTGGGCAAACACGATGGAGAAGCCCAGACCCCCAAGGGCTACTGTGGGTGTTGTCCTAAGCTCCAAACACCAGAAGCAGAGCCCAGTAGTGGCCTCTCCCAACATGCCCAGAATCATTTAGTCCAGGGTAGAGGATAAAGGGATAAAGATGGCCCTTGGGCTGAGATCCAGGAGTTAGGAACTTGAGTCTTCCTAGAATATTTGCTACCTTGACCTAAAGTCTCAGATAGGTCAGGGACCTGGAAATGCCTCCAAATGAAGGACTATCGGCCAAATGGAAACCAATCCTATCTGACAGTCACTGATCTGCAATCTAGCAAATAGGAAAACCCACGACATCTGACCTTTGAGGTCGATGACTACAAGCTTGTCCTTCCAGGGCCTCTGTACAGAGAATGCTGAGCAGGGGGAAAAAGGGGACTCAGAGAATCGCCTAAGTGACGTGATGTCAGTTGGAGGTGGAGAAACAGATCCATTTCAGTGGGCAGGGGCTCCTGAATGTTCAGTCACCTCTACAAAGTGCTTTTTGATGCAGTCTTCCTCTGGGCTATTGGAGCCTGAAAGCCAGCTGTAGGAAGCTGAGAAGACAACAGATGCTATGTTGCCTGGTAAGGGAGATAGTGTCACCAGGAAGGGAGGAGACAACAACTGGCCATGAAGTAAATGAACTAAAAGCAAACTGGGCACCTGTTCGGTGCTAGGAACTTTACATTTCTCAAAGCTTGTTGTTATGAGACTAGAACTTTAACATAGGGCTTAGGCCAGAACACTGCCACAGAACCAAATCCCTAGCCCTGTGCTTTACACTTTTAATGCAGCTTTACTGATATACAATCAACAAAAAATACATTATGCAGGGTTTCTCTGTGTAACCTGGCTGTCCTGGGACTCATTCTGTAGACCAGACTGGCCTCAACTCAGGGATCCTCCTGCCTCTGCCTCCTGAGTGCTGGGACCAAAAGTGTGTATCACCATGCTAGTATGCCACACCTATCTAAAGGGTACAAGCTGATCAAATGTGACCTAGGTCTAAAATGTCATATATACCAACTATACAGCAGCACAATTAGGATAATGAACAGATCCCTCACAGTCTGGCAACCTTCAATCTCCTTGCTGTCAACACACATTAGTTTGCATTTCACAACTATAGCTGCAAATCCTATCAATGATCTTTACCTGCTTCTTTCACTTTGCACAATTAGTTTCAGATTTATTCATTGTATCAATAGTCCATTCCATTTTATCAGTGAGTAGACGTCCACTGTAGGAACAAACCACAGTTGGTTATCTACTCACCTGCTGATGGACATGTGGGTTATTTCCAAGAGTAAACCACTAAATTAAAGTTGTTATGAACTTTTATTTGTATGTATGCCAATGTAAAGATAGAAACTTTTGTTTCTCTTCTGTAAATGCCTAGAAGTGAAATAGTTGGGTCATATGATATCTGTTGTGTTTTATAAAAAAAAAAAAAAAAAAAAGAGAGAGAGAGAGAAAGAAGCCAGGGATTTGTTTGGTAAAGGCACAGTATGGTGTGTGTGTGGGGGGGTGTCTCTGCAGGTCCATGCTGAGGCATTCCTTCCCCCTGAGTTCTATAGTATAGAACAGAGTTTATTTAGGGCATGGGGAGGGAGCTGAAAGGGTAGTAGAGGCAGAGGCCAGCCATGAACATGTAGAGAGAGGTGAGGAGGGGAGTGGAGAGAGAAGGGACAGAGAAGGAAGAGAGGAAGGGAGTAAAAAGAGCAAGAGAGTGAGGAGGGGGCAAGAAGCCCCTTTTATAGTGAGTCAGGCACTCTTGGCTGTTGCCAGGTAACTGTGGGGCCGAGCCTAGAAGAAATGCCAACAATTATCTGTTTAAACTTTTTCCAAGGTGATTGTACTATTTTATGTTCCCAAAAGTGCACTAGAGTTTCAGTCCCCACCCAGCCTAACACTTGATACGGTTGGTACCTGTGGTCCTGGGAATGGAACTCAAGGCCTTCCGTGTACTAGCCAAGAACTCCATCTCTGAGCATGCCTTAGCCCTACCTTTAGATGTACTGGACGGGCTCACTGCAAGATTTATTTTTTTAAACAATTTTTGTGTATATTCGTGTACACAAGGATGTGTGTGTGTGCATGTACATACATGTTATGGTGCGCATACAGGCCAGCTCTCTCTTTCTACCGCCTAGATCCTGGGAATTGTGCTCAGGTCAACAGGCTTGGTGGCAAGTGCTTTTCCCTCTGGACATCTCACTTCACTACAGTCTTAACTTCCATTTCCCTAGTAACAAATAATACTAATGTTTTCGCTTTCCTACTACCTATTTCTATGGTATATTTTTTATGAAATGCCTGCTCAAATCTTTTGTCTACTTATTATGAGATGTTTTGTTCAGTTTTGATCCATATACAAATCCTTTATCAGATATTTGACTTGCAAATATTCTTTCCTTGACTGTAGCTTGTCATTTCATTCCCTTAAATGCCTTTCAAGGAACAGAAGTTCTTGATTTTTATCAAATGCTATTTATCAATTGTTCTTTTTTTTTTTTCAATTGTTCTTTTATGATTAGGTTTTTACCTAAAAAATGGTGTCTTATCTAAAAACTGCCTCAAAATCATAGACCTTCATTGATATTTTCTCTCTGTGATACAGGGCCTTATATGAAGCCCTGTTTGTACCAGAACTCTCTATCTAGACCATGCCAGCCTTGAACTCACAAAGATCTACCTGTTTCTGCTTTCCAAGTACCCAGTTGTAGCCTCCTGATCTGACCAGCAGACAGAAGACAACGGACATGGGAACTTCTTCATTCTCCGCCCTTAAATCTCTGTCTCCTCCAATCAGAAGCCATTCCGTATTGGTGCTCCGCCCATCCTCCAATCAGAAGCCATTCCATATTGGTGCTCCGCCCATATGTCAAACGGCCTGATCTTATGTACAAGCAATATGCACGCAGTAATGCCAGATCTACGTGCCCTGATCATGTCTAAGCTAGGGCTGGCAGATTGCCAGCCGCCATCTTGTGACACCGGCTCTCCACACCCAGTGATTTATTAATATTTTGTGTATGAATGTTTTGCCCACATGCATGTTACATATACAGCATGTGTGCCTGGTGCCCACAAAAGCTAGAAAGGGAGATTGAATTCCTGGGAACTGGAGTTAGAGATGGTTGTGAACCACCATGTACATGCTAGAAACCAAACCAAGGTCTTCTTTAAAAGTAACTTTTATTCTCCTGATATAATTGTCATCTCCAAGGCTTACTGCCTTAATTTGCTAATTTAGGTCTAGTCCATAGTGCTATGGTTTGTCTGTGGAGGTCAGAGGTCAAATGACAATTTATGGCAGGCGGTTTTCTTCATCCATTATGTAAGTCTCAGAGATCAAAATCAAGGTGTCAGGCACCTAAACCCCCTGGGACATCATACTGGCTCCCAGTTCAAGTTTCTATATAATACACTATAAAATCAAATTTTTAATTTTGTATAATACATCAACAAAATTAATAGGGAAACTGGATCATCATGATCAGAGTTATTACAGAGAGCATACAGTTCTGATAGGGCAATAATGAAGAAGTATTTCTTTAAGAAGTAATTCTCTGGGATGTAGAGATGGCTCAGCGGAATAAAAGCACTGGCTGCTCTTCCAGCAGTCCTGAATTCAATTCCCAGCAACCACATAGGGGCTCACAACCATCTGTAATGGGATCTGATGCCCTCTTCTGCTGTGTCTGAAGACAGCTACAGTGTACTCATATACATAAAATAAATAAATACATCTTTAAAAAAAAAAGAAGTAATTCTCTTTAAATAGCATGGGACTAGAAATAATTTAATATGTTCAGGATACATTAAATGCACAACTGTGACTAACTACAAACTGACATTTAGTATACTTTCTATTACAGGATATAAAACTACCCCTGCAATGGAATATTAAACTAATACACAACAGCAAGTGGAGCTCACCCATTAAGAGTCCAAGGGCATAAGAACTTTACCTTTCGCCGGGGGGGGGGTGGTGGCGCACGCCTTTAATCCCAGCACTTGGGAGGCAGAGGCAGGCGGATTTCTGAGTTCGAGGCCAGCCTGGTCTACAGAGTGAGTTCCAGGACAGCCGGGCTACACAGGGAAACCCTGTCTCAAAAAAACCAAAAAAAAAAAAAAAAGAAAAGAAAAGGGGAAAGAACTTTACCTTTCAACATGGTCAGTAATTCACTCCACTAATCTAAAGGAAACCAGTGCATCTGTACAGCCATATTATGGATTTCAGGGCAGTCTACTAATGTTTTTAAAAAGTATTCTTGAATTTTAATGGGGATAATAATGAATCTATAGCTCAACTTCAAGAAAATGAATCAGCCGGGCGGTGGTGGCGCACGCCTTTAATCCCAGAACTTGGGAGGCAGAGGCAGGCAGATTTCTGAGTTCGAGGCCAGCCTGGTCTACAGAGTGAGTTCCAGGACAGCCAGGGCTACACAGAGAAACCCTGTCTCGAAAAACCAAAAAAAAAAAAAAAAGAAAGAAAGAAAGAAAATGAATTAGGTTTCTAGCTGTGGTGGTTAGGTTGTTTCCTTGGCTAGACTATGGTGCCAGTTGCTTGGTCTTGCACTAATCTGGATGCTATTAGGAAGGTATTTTCATCATCTGAAGTAAAGATCTCCGTTTGGGGCGTAGTAGAGTATTGGCTTGCTATGCTGAAAGATCCTGGCTCAATCCCTCCCTCCAGCTTTAAAAAGAAAAAGAGAGAGAGAGAGTATGATTAAAAGAAATCACCTTGGGGGTTAGAGAGATGGCTCAGAGGTTAAGAGCACTGTTTGCTCTTCCAGAGGCCCTGAGTTCAATTCCCAGCAACCACATGATGGCTCATAACCATCTATAATGAGATCTGGGGCCCTCTTGTGGCCTGTAGGCATACATGCAGGCAGAACATTGTATATATAATTAATAAATAAATAAATAAATCACCTTTAATTTGAACATGCCTTGTTCAAGTCAGCTAATAGTCTAAGAAAAAATTATGACTTACAACTGGCTTCAGACTAAAGACCATGAATGACTTCCTCTGTTGCCAGAATTTCCATCTACAAATTCTAAGCTAACAATCTTTTTTCTTTTAACTTATGTCCATGTGAATGTGCATGTATGTCACATGTCAGTTACCATTAGAAGAAGGCATTGCATCCCCCAAAGCTGGAGTTATAAGAGGTTGTGAACCAAACCTTGGGGTGGGGTTGCTAGAAGACAAACTTAGGGCCTCTGGAAAAGCAGCAAGCATTCCTAATCACTAAGCCATCTCTTCAGCCTTCATGTTCTCGTTCTAAAGCATCAACTGGTCCTGCTAATCTGACACACCACTAAGGCTTGTTACAATCATGTACATGGCTGAGGAGTCGCTGAAGAAGAGAAGGAACAGTTGGTCACAGGAAAAAAATTATCTTCTCTATGCTGAATGCCTTTCATGTAGTGAAAAGCAGGTACATCCTCACTACCTCACAAAAATTCAAGGGTCAGAGAAGCCAAGTCACTGGCTTAGCAGTACACACTGAGACTGTTACGTGAACTTGACCCCAGTGGTCTTCCTAATATACCTGTGACTCCCTTCATCAACCAAAGTGAACACCATCATAAGAAAAAAAAGACTACAGTGTCAGGGGAAAGGAGCAGAGGAACGGAACACTACACTACAGGAAGGACACAAGTGTCAATGTAAGGCCTGAGAATTGAAACGTAGGCAAGAAGAGCAAGTTCCCGTAAGGCCAGTGCTTCTGCGATGGGGAGATACTTGTTTGAAGTACCAAACAGATACTTCACACCACGTTCATAACAGCATGGTCGACAGTAGCTGAAGGCTAGAAACAATCCATGTGTCTCTCTGCAAATAAACAGAGAAGCATAATGCCCTCTTTCACAGAATGAAATATCACTTAGCCATACAAGGATATGAGGCTATAATACACGCATCAACACGTGTCAACCTTTCAGTAAATGTTTCATTGAGTAAACTAAGAATGTATTATTTTTCTAGGACTACTAGAAAAGAAAATCACAGACCACAGAAATTTCTTGTCTCATAATTCTGGAGGCTGGAAAGCTTTGCCTGAGGTATCAGCAGGATTGGTTTCTTCTGAGATTTCTGTCCTTGGCTTTCAAGTTAGCCTTCTCGTGTCCTCACATGGTCTTCCGTGTGTGTGTGTGTGTGTGTGTGTGTGTGTGTGTGTGTGCACCTAATCTCTTCTTATGAGGACGCCAGTTAGATTGGATTAGGGCCCACTCCAATGCCCTCATTTTACCTTACCTGCTTCTTTATCAGCTGTATCTTTAAATATAATCACACGCTAAGGTGCTAGGGGTTGAGACTCAACACATGACAAGAGGGTGTGAGACAACAGTCTCATACACTGTGAGCACACTTAATGCCTCATACACTGTGAGCACACTTACTGCCACGCATGCCTGTAATTCTATCACAAAGGGATAGAGAGAAGGAGGAATAGAAGACCAAGGTCATCCTCAACTACACAGTGAGGTCCAGGCCATCCTGAGCTCAAAGACCCTGTTACAAAACATCAGGCAAAGCAGATAAGATGGTTCAGTGGGTAAGGGTATTTGCTACCAAACTTGATGAACTGAGTTTGAGCCCCAAACCTATTTGGTAGTAGGAGAGAACTGACTCCTATAAGTTGTTCTGTGTATCATTGCCACATGTACACTCCCAACACGCAAATAAATTAAGAATTTTTGTAAAAAAAACAAATCAAAATCATAAAATAATCTTTAAAAACTCAGAATAGTGCCGGGCAGTGGTGGCGCACGCCTTTAATCCCAGCACTTGGGAGACAGAGGTAGGCAGATTTCTGAGTTCGAGGCCAGCCTGGTCTACAGAGTGAGTTCCAGGACAGCCCGGGCTACACAGAGAAACCCGAAAAAACCAAAAAAAAAAAAAAAAAAACACCTCAGAAAAGTAAATGTCAATATTATCTATACTTCCACAATTTTTTAAAGAGGAAAGGGGGTGCCCTGTTTAGAAAACAAGAGTCTAAAAAGACAGACTGAACAGAAAATAACCTCTTAAATCACAAATTCTCAAACAGACCTTATGTAGCCATAAGATATCACATTACATGACTCATCATGGCCACCATCTCCAAACTCAGAAGCTCCAAGCCTCTGCTCAGCTTTTAAGAATCCAGGGCCATGGTAGCTTCAGCCCCATTTTTACAAGCTACCTTGTAAAAAAACAGCCTGCTCCTGACAGTCTCGGGCTGACATTCCAGAGATGGAAAAGGAAGAAGTGTGTTTAAGAACATGGTGTGAGGGCCAGTGAGATGCCACCAAGCTTGATGACCGTAGAGCACAGGGTGGAAGGAGAGAGCCAACCCCTATAAGCTGTCCTCTGACCTCTACATGAGCACCATAGCATGCACATGCCCACACATACATGCACATTAACACAAAATAAAAATGTGAAAATCAACAAAAAGAACATGAAGAGAGGCTACCATGTACTGGGGCCACTCAAGTCCCACTCCTAAGGCCCTGGACCAGCAATCAGCAGCCTCTTCTGTAAAGGGCCAGAGGCCAAAAAGTTTAAGTTTTGCAAGAGTAGCCATAGTTAACAAGACCAAAGGGATGTGTCCAAAGACTTTATCTGTGAAAACAATCTGTGAGCTAGTTTGGGGCTGTGGTTTGCATTGGTAAATTACTTGACAAAATGCAAAGTCTATATCAGTGATTACACACCTGGGTCTTCATGGCTTCAGTTGCTCCACACTGGGGTTAAAAGTCTGTAAGGGAGCCAATCCCTGACAACCTGAATTCAATGCCCAAGTCTCACAGTGGAAGGGGGAACAGACTCCCAAAGTTGTCCTCTGACCTCCACAGGCACATGATGGCATCACCCACACTGACATATCACATACAGAATAATAATATATGAAATGAAGAAATAATTTTAGGGGCTCAATGATTAAGAGTTCTTACTACTCTTGCAGAAGACTTGAGTTCAGTTCCCAGCACCCATATCAAGTGACAAACAACTACCTGATGCTCCAGCTCCAGGAGATCCCAACACCCCTGACCTCCTGTGGCACACACAAACATGTGTATTCCTAACAGAGACATATAATCAAAAATAATAAAGATGAGCCAGATGTGATGGGACACACGTTTAATCCTAGCACTCAGGAAGCAGAAGCTAACAGATCTCTGAGTTTGAGGCCAACCTAGTCTACAGAGTTCCAGGATAGCCAGGGCTACACAGAGAAACCCTGTCTCAAACCCCACCCCACTCCACCCAAAGAAAGAAGAAAGAAAGAGAGAGAGAGAAAGAGTGGAGATCATGACTGCAGCACACTAACTTAACACCTAGGATGAAGACAGTGGTGGTGGACACAGGGTGAGGAAACAATGTGAAAGGCCACACGGCCCAGCAAGCTGACGGCTAGAATGGTATGGTTCCTGGCAGTGTCTGTAGCTTGGTCTATCCTGGGCAGCTGACTTGGTAGACTGTCAGGCTCAAACATTCCTCAAGGATCTGGGACATTGTCAGATCTTAACTTAGGCAGCATTTGAGTGTACATCTGTTCCACATTCCAAGAGTGGGGGATGTGTGTATGTATGTGGGGTGGGGGGGAAATAGGGTCTCAAGTATCCCAGGCTACTCTCAAATTATGTTGTCATGAATACCCTTTAACTCCTGGTCCTCCTGTCTCCAACACGCAAATCCTGAGGCTGTAACTGGAAGCCACCCTGCCCAGCTTTCCATCGTTTGGTATTTGGTTATTATTCTATGAGACGCCATGGCACAAGTGTGGAGGGCAGTGAACGATGCTGGTGAGTTGGTCAGTCTCTCCTTTCACCGTGAGTCCTGAGGGCTGAGCGTAGGTCATCAGGCTTAATGTAATACTTTTACCCACCAAGCTATCTCATCCAAATTTGAGGTTTGTTTGTTTTTTTAAGAGTCTCTCACTGGGTATAGTGGAGCACACACCTATAATCCTGGCACTCACACGGCAGAGGCAGGTGGATCTCTGTGAGTTCAAGACCAGCCTGGTGAGCTCCAGAATAGTCAGGAAGACATAGTGACCCTGTCACGGGGTGGGGGGTGAAGGGTGGAGGGGATATGTCTCATACTGTATCTCAGCCCAGCTTAAGACCTTACTGTGTAGTCCAAGTTGTCTCAAACTTCTGGCAATGCTCCTGCCTCAGTCTCCTGAATACTGAGATTACAAGTGTGAGCTATATACAACATCTGACTAATAAATAGCACTTACTAAAAGGACTATCCTATTTGTCTTGGTAATTATAGGTCATCAATCTTAGAAGAATTCAAATTCCCACCCAAGACGGGAATTACTTCCACAAAATCTCGAACATATTCACCCAGCCTATTTGAATACTGTCTGTGATGAGATGCTTGATATTAGAGAAAAAAATGGCCCCACTGTCAATACAAGAACTTAGAATCAGCCAACCCTGCAGCTCCCCTTCCCACCTGCCATCTCAGTATCTTACAGAAAAAGTACAGGGCAAAAAAAAGTCCCTTGGTGGTAAAGAATCCACCTACCCATCCAGCCTCAATGGCATTTCCTTTTCTTACATAAGAACAGCACGTTTTTGTCAATTCTGTATGCAGCCACAATTTTCAGAGCAGTATATTCAGCTCCCACAGGGCAAAAGTTAACAGGAGAAACTTGTTGAGGACAGCCTCTGTTCTTTGAAGAAAAGCACACACAAACTTCTCCAAACACTTTCGTGTTGTCTGCTTAATCCCGAGAATGTTCACCCAGATAGGCTGCTCCCTGGAGTATCCTTGATTCGGGCCACCTAATTCAGGAAATGGTGCAGCTGTCAGTTCTGGTTCCTTTTTCAAGATCAGGGGTGTGATGGAAAGAGAGCCAATTTGAAGAGTTCATTCCTTTGCACAGTTGCCAGATTTAATGCCAGTTTTGCCTGCAGCCCCCGCCCCACCCTCTTCTCTCAATCAGCATGTGTTCTTGTCAATCAACAGAAGAAACCTGCAATTCAGCAGGGCAACAAATAGAAAGGATAAGGCAGAAATGAAGTCTGACCCCACGTCCACCCAGGATTAAAGGACAAGGCGGGCAAGCAAAACTCCATGTGAAAAAGACAAATGTCACACATTCACCAGCACTGAGGAAAGCAGAGAGACATGGGTTAGGGATGGGGGACAGTAGGATGAGCTTGGATGGGGCCAGGGTGGAGCCACTAAGTAACATCTGATACTAAGGACAGCATAGTCAGATGGCTAGCTCCAAGAGGCTGCTTGATGATCTCTGTGTGCTCTACACATTGGCCTGGGGCCAATAGTCACTGCTGAAGAGACCAAGGTCATGGCAAGGACCCCTCCTCTACCACCACACAATTCTTCAAGCATCTTATGCAGCTGAGGCATTACTCTCTTATTCTGCCCAAATCATGGCACAAAGGGCACATAGTTATTATGTGTCATACTGTGCCAGAGAAGCATAAACATAGTTGCCAATGATTCATAAAATATAGCAGGAATGCACCAAGCAGCAGAAAAGAAACAGGAAAGAAGCACAAAAGGAAATCTAGGAGGAAAAAGACTATATATTTAAGACCTGACACATGCAATTCAGTTTCCTTAAACTAAGAACAAATCACATGCTCAGGAGAAATGAAATTATTTCTGTTACTGAGATTTAGCAAGAATTTTCTTGAGAATCACCATAAAAGCAAACAAGGTGGCCGGGCGGTGGTGGCGCACGCCTTTAATCCCAGCACTTGGGAGGCAGAGGCAGGCGGATTTCTGAGTTCGAGGCCAGCCTGGTCTACAGAGTGAGTTCCAGGACAGCCCGGGCTACACAGAGAAACCCTGTCTCGAAAAACCAAAAAAAAAAAAAAAAAGCAACAAGGTGTGATGCAATGGTCCTTGATAAGAACACATTTCCCAAGAAGTGGGAAAGTATTGCTCCTAATAGAGACTCAAAATAGGGCCAATGAGGGAACCAGGGACCAAGAATAACCAGCCCTGATCTCAAAGAAACAACCACCAAAGAGAGAATCAATCAACCAAGCACAAGACAAACCTCAATTGTCATCTACTCGTGTGTAAGATAGAAAACTGACCCAATCCATTTAAGGGGCAGGGTCTATAAAAATGAAGTTACAATAGTTATAAATTAGAAACAATCTAGATGTCCCTCTCTAGGTAATGGATAGATAAATTATGGAATAGTCATACAAAGCATTAACTGGTGCTAGCAGGCAGGTACATGGCCAGTCTGGCTGCTTGTCATTTGGTGGGACCTTGAAGTCCACACTTGTACTT